>JANAVB010015600.1:2266052-2348961 GCA_029216955.1 Iris pallida
GTATGACTTGCAGACCAGGTTCAGTAATCTTAAGCAGATGGGGAGGACGGTCGACGGATATACGGCCGAGTTTTCCAGACTCAGTCGGTTTGCTCCCACCTTGGTGGCAATCGAGTTTGACAGAGCGCAGAGGTTCCAGCAAGGACTTCACCTAGAGATTATATTGGCAGTAGAATAGTTCGAGTATCAGACCTATGATGCGGTGTTGCGAGCAGCAAGGAGGCACGAGTATACCTCCCAGAGAATAGTGGACAGGACTGGAGGTCGGAAGCAGTCCCATAGTCAGATGAATCAATCTTCAGCACCAGCCCCGGCAGCTACGGCTTTGACTATTGGAACTCCGAGGCAAGCAACCTCAGTTACGTCGGTCCAGTACTCGACCCCGACGTACCCTCAGCAGAAACAGAAGCAAGCACAGCCTTCCGCCGTAGGCTGTTCTTATTGTGGGAAGCCTGGACACGTGGTAGCGGAGTATCGCAAGGCGTTGGGATTGTGTTTATTGTGTGGAGCATCGGATCATAGGGTAGGGTCCTGCCCTTTCAGAATTGATTCAGCATCGACATTATCTAGTCCCTCGGTTAGGGGACCAGCACCAGCACCAGCACCAGTACCAGCTCCAGTTCACCAGCAACAGCAGTTCCCATTTCCGAGGCCATTGCCGACTCAGGCCCAGACTTTCCAGCAACAGAACCCGCGGCAGTTTACCCTAGCCCAGGCCCAGGTTCAGAATCGACCGAGAGATATATGTGTCCTCTCATCTTGCTTTTCTACCATCATTATGCGGGGTGCATGACGTATTTCATGTATCCTAATTACAACGGTACATTCCGGACCCGAGCCATATCCTAGGTCATTCGAAACTGGTTATTGGTACCAACCTTTTCGTATGAGGATAGGCCCGTGTTCCTGTTTGACCAAGGGGAGAGACCTCAAGCGCAAGACTATCAGTTTAGTTCATATTGCTTGCGTTCATCGCTCCTTGGAAGAGTCAAACGTGGGAGTGTGAGGATGATATCCGATCACGTTATCCCTACTTGTTTGACTCGTGAGGTGTAAAGTCTTCCTTATGCCTTACGTTTTCCCCTTCCTTGCTTGCATTGTATGATTGTATGATTGAATTGCTTAGTGTAGCTTGCCTGTGCTTAGTATAGCTTGTCGTGACAATCTCTAGCTCCTTGATTAAATTTCGAGGACGGAATTCTTTTAAGGTGGGTAGAGTTGTCACCCTTATTTTTCCGTATTTCCCGTATTTCATATTTATATTCGTATCTGGAATTTTGGCATGTATTTTTATTTTTCTCAACTTGTGGAATTTCGGTATTTCTCGTATTTTGGATTTTGTCCTGGCTCGGTTTTAATTGGTTTTGGGTTGGTTTGGTTTGATTTAATGAGTATTGGATCACCATAGCCTATGCTCCACCCTCAACACACCACATCTCACCCTCTTTAAAACTCCACCAACATTTTCTCTCTCCTCATAACCACCATTTATTTCCTTCTTCTTCTTCTTCTCCTTCCTCTATACAACTCTCCCAACCCTAGGCAAGTGCATCTTGCCACTACATGAGAACCCTATTTTCTTGGTCCATTAGCTAGATTAGGACATGGTGATCAACATTAGTTCTTGGCTTTTTATGATTTGGAGCTTCCTTTGTTCTAGATCTAGGTTTAGCTATTTTCGGATTTTGTATGGTTTGATCTACTTTAGTTGGATTTTATGGGTTTTTGATGCTTCTATGTGGAAGAGCATTCAGTTTCACCCAAGTTGGAGCTTTAGAAATCCGGATTTGGAGTTCGGATGGCCAAGTTGTGAGCTTTTGAAGCTTTGGGTTCATCATGGTGTTCTTGCTGTTTGGAGAAGACAGTGAGCAGTGTGCAGAGCTTCTTAGCTTACGCCACTGAGCCTTGGATATGCTTCATGTTGGAAGCGTGTCTCCTGCGAGCGTGCTTTTGTGCGTACGCAGACTTGAGCGTGCGTGACTTTCATGTACGCTGCTTCTCTGGAGCATGCGTGACTTTTCATGTACGCTGCTCCCTTGAGCGTGCGTGACTTTTTATGTACGCTGCTCCCTTGAGCGTGCGTGACTTTCATGTACGTTGCTCCCTGTAGCGTGCGTGACTTTTCACGTACATTGCTCTCTCAGCGTGCGTGACTTTTTACCTACGCTGTTCCCTGTAGCGTGCGTGACTTTTCACGTACATTACTCTCTCAGCATGCGTGACTTTTCACCTACGCTACTCCCTGTAGCGTGCGTGACTTTTCACGTACATTACTCTCTCAGCGTGCGTGACTTTTCACCTACGCTGCTCCCTGTAGCGTGCGTGACTTTTTACGTACATTGCTTTCTCAGCATGCGTGACTTTTCATGTACGCTGCTCCCTGGAGCATGCGTGACTTTTCATGTATGCTGTTTCCTTGAGCGTGCGTGACTTTGTGTACGCTGTCCCCTGACCCCTTGCTTAACCCATTGGCTTTTGGAGTTTTGGTCTTAATTCTTTAAGCTTTGCTCTTCTATAGCCCTGTATATTGTTATTTTATTAGATATTTTACGTCCATTTTATATCCTTATGCCTTTTGTCCTGAACTTGATAATCACGAATTTACTGGATATGTTTGGAATTGATAATTGAGCATGACCTGATAGTGGCCCGTCGTGGCGCACTCTTGACTAGTACACTGATATGATAACCTGACCTGATATATCTTGAATAGTTGTTGCGACGGCTACCTGACATGACATGACCTGTATAATTAATCCTGACACCGTGGGCGATTGTGCTTGTACAAATAATCCAGTCATGTCTTGCATCATATCTAGGAGGGGACTCCTGAGTACCACGGTCTGGAGTACCTACGAAATTGGACTAAGGTTAATAATTAGTATAATTCACTAGTCATGAAGAGATGTTTCCCCAGTTACAGGCGATCCCGTTATCCCGGCCGCAAATGATTGGACTTGTAGCCTGCCGACGAGTAGGACACATTTCCAACCCACTGTTATGTGGGGCACCCACCATTGTCACTTAAATGATTGAACTCTATTGTCACTATAATGCATTGTACTCTCTAGATTGTCACTATACTGATTGCCTGGATAACGTGGATAGCTGCAGGGCCTGTGACTACTTGGAGCATCTCATTGCATCTTGCTAGTAACTAGGATTATGATAACCCTAGTTAGTTAATGTAGAAAGCCATAGGCAATAATTGGCCGTGATTGCTTGAATGGAGTCTGGTCCAGTATAGTATTGTCTAGAATTGATTGATTGTAGGATTGTACCGGAATGATTGAAGGATTGTCACTCCAGATTGTCACTATAATGATTGTCACTCCAGATTGTTACTTGACTTGATTTCTTATATTTATCTTGCCGATAAATGGTGAGAGAAACCAAGTTCCGTTCAGACGAAGGGTTACAACCCCGGTCCTTGTTTGGTTTACGGGTTGTAACCTAGCTATCTGAATAGTCCCATGGTTATCTCATCGTATATCATCCTGACATGCTTTTCCATATGTCCTGTCTTTTAGTGATTCTATGCAAGATTGTCTTTTATAATTACCCATTATGCTTTTTCTTAAATTACTGTCTCTTATTATGTAATTATATTATTGTGCTAATTTGCTGGCTTTGGTTCTTATTTTATGGCCTCCTTTGTGGCACTTGCTCTTCCTGGGGTCTGACCCAGCTGGTTTTGTATGGCCAGATACCGGAGCAGCAGCAAAGGATCTACCTGTCTTCCAGCCCGATGGTGGTCACCAGGCGTAACCAGGGCATCGAGTGGGTTTCTTTTGTTCTTCCACTGTAATATTTTAAATTATTCTTTTGAGGCGTTTAGCCGACGAGCAAGTATTAGCTCGATTGTACTTACTTACTGTCTGCCTACGGGCTGTAACATGATTGACAAGCCCCGGGGGTTGATCATGTATGACTGAACTCTTGCTAGTCCTCACATTTTGTAACGACTAGCTTCATGATCATCTGGATATGTAATGTTTGGGACGCCTTACAATTGTATATTTGGAGATCTGATATCTTGTGATTATTATTAGT
The DNA here is from genome assembly GCA_029216955.1 of Iris pallida. Taxonomy (NCBI): domain Eukaryota; kingdom Viridiplantae; phylum Streptophyta; class Magnoliopsida; order Asparagales; family Iridaceae; genus Iris; species Iris pallida. The sequence continues at coordinate 2,270,106 of JANAVB010015600.1, forward strand.
TGGTTGAGATTGAGACAATAGGCTATTTTATGACCTTAAGAGACTGATGGATTGTAGTGAAACCCTCACATATCTAGACAACCGTGACCGTATAGCGGTGTGGATCCCATTCCGTTATACGTAGCTGGCTATGTCTGCCCCCGCTCTCCAGTATTCTGGTTCTGGGGCGTGACATTAGCCCTATTATTTTGAGACTTTCTCAGACTTCGGTCAACATGAAGTATTATATTAGATCTAGACTGATATAGTGATCATGTATATCGGTACTTTGCTAGTGTAGCATTTTGTATTCACTAGCTTCATGATCATGTATGATATAGTATTTTGGGATGCATCTTTACTTTTATATTTGATATACTCTTGATACTTGTTATTGTTGGATTGAGATAGGATTTGTTCGACCATAGGAGTCGTCAGTGGCATGCTAGAGTCTTCCCACTTGTCTTCTAGACAACTTTGATCGTACATTGGGGTACTGGCGTACTTTGATATACGTAGCTGGCTTTGTTTCGTCCCTACTTTCCAGTATTCTGGTTCTGGGGCGTGACAGGGTTTTTTGGTGGCCCATGCAGGTCTGTCTTCAGACTTGTGGGGGATTCATCTTGTTAGAATCTCAATCCTATAATTGTCTTCATTTGATCTCCCTTTGCTTATCGCATTCTCATTTTTCTTGAACTGTAAACATGATTGACATATCCTTGTTATGTTCCTGTCCATTATTGATATCTCGTGTCCTTATCTTTCAGGGACACACCGGCTACTTCTTCTTTCGAAGGTTCAGTTGCTCCGTCGTCTCAGGCAGCTCAGATGGAAGGTCATGATCAGACCCCTCCTCCGCAGAATCAGAATCCCGTACCATCTCAGCATCCGTCAGCAGCTCAGTCTGTTCCTGTTTAGTCAGCTTAGCCAGCTCCGTCAATCCCTTCAGTACAGCCAGCCCAGGTAGACCAGCGTTCCCTACTCGAGATGATACAGGACATGATGGAGGCACAACAACAGCAACATCAGAATCAGCTTCAGATCCAGTAGCAGGTGGTTCAGTTGTACCAGCAGTTGCAGCAGGGCCAGGACCATACCAACAACACCCTCTGCCAGGGCGTTACCGTAGCTTTGGAGGCGAGTGGTCGTCGTGGTCACAACTCAGCATCCGACTTTAGTCGCCTGCGTCCAACTCAGTTCTTCGGCACCGAAGATGCAATATCAGCCGATTCTTAGCTTCAGGACACCGAGACCATTTTGGAGGCAACTAGGACTCCAGCAGAGGATAGGGTAGCAGTAGTGAAGCTATAGTTATCAGACATTGCCCACAACTGGTGGGTAGCACATGAGATGGGTCTTCCTAGGCCTATTAGTTGGGAGACATTTCGAGAGCGCTTCCAGGAGAAGTTCTTCCACACCTCAGACAATTCATCAACCTTTGCTAGAAGATGAGGACTGTGGATCAGTATACGACAGAGTTCTGTAGGCTTAGTCGATTTGCATCGCACATGGTGGCTTCTGATGGTGATAGAGCTCGGAGGTTTGAGCAGGGCTTGCACTTGGAGCTTCAGCAGCTCATGGTAGGCTATTTTTATGACACCTTTTATACAGTACTGAGAGCAGCTAGATCCTTGGAGATGACCAGTCAGAGGATAGCAGATAGGACCGGAGGTCAGAAGAGGTCACACTCGACTATGAGCGGCATTACCATTCAGTCCTCAGCCCCAGCTCCAGCAGTCAGAGCTCCAGATCATCGACCTCCTCGTCAAACAGTATCATCAGCCCCGACAGTGGCATCAGTACAGCAGTCCAGGCAGACAGGTCAGCCAGGATGTGATTATTGTGGAAAGTCAGGGCACACCAGAGCCCAGTGTAGGAGGGCCAATCATCAGTGTCTCAGGTGTGGTGCATCTGACCATATGATTGGGTCTTGTCCACTATTACGTCCAGAGGGTTCATCAGTTGCCCCAGTACCATTGGCGATCGAGAGGGCACCAGCAGAGTCAGCTCGATCCTATGTTCAGCGCCCGCTTCCGACGCAGTCCCAGCAGTTTCAGCACCAGTGTCCAGCACAGTATGCCCAAGCCCTACGGGCAGGACCGAGCTAGCAGCAGACTACACAAGTACCCGTGAAGCGTGGGCAGGCTTTCAACATGAGCTTACAGGAGCTGTTAGCCGAGGGCGATCAGATTGTAGGTGAGATTTTGAGCATTCCTTCAGTTTATCTTACTCTTGGGTTTTGTTGACGGTCTTGTATTCCACCTACATTCAGAGTACAATGGTCACCTCGACATATTCGGTAAGTGAATACGAGTTTCTCGTACCACTCATCTGCCTCCTTATCTCGTGATACACGATATCTATCATGTATCCCGACTACGTAGGTGCGAGCTGGATTAGAGTCATGTCTTCGAATGAGTCGTTGATACCGACTTACTTCGAAACTTGACCTTTGTCCACTTTGTGAGTCAGCGTAGGCAAGCGAGGACGAATCCCTACTCAACTGAATCACTGTATTTATTTAAATTATGTATCTCAAAATATCACTTGTACACGAGATGTTTTCCTTCGATGTGTTACGATTTTATATTGTTTTAGCATGTGTATTTTTGTTCGACTCGCTTTAGGAAATTCTGAGGACAAAATTTTTCTAAGTTGTGGAGAGTTGTGAGACTCGTCTCACAGTATCGATATTTATATACGGATACATATTTTGTATTGTATTTCGTATTTTATCGATTTTTGGAACGCTTTAAAATTTTCTCAAATTATAGATTTTCTCCTTGGCCGGCATACCGACGGTGTACCGGTGTATACCGACGGCATACCGCCCGGGGTAGATCTCCATATTTCAGATATTTTTCGATTTCAGATATTTTTGTGAATAGTGTTTCTGATATTTTCATGAATAGTATTTTTGATATTTTGAAGAATAGTGTTTAGATATTTTTGTGAATAGTGTAGATGCATTCTATTATCCAATGGACAATTGGTTTTCTTTCAATGGCTAGGATTGATGTAGAATGTGACATGGATCACGATCCAACGGTCATGATTAATTCACCCTCTCTATATATATCCTATGAGTTTCTCTCTCCTCTCTTTTCTTTCCTTCTCCATTTCCTCTTTACTCTCTTTCCTCTTCCTCAAGCTTAGGAAGGCTTGGCCTTGAGGCCTAGAGTGTGGTTTTGTGCCTCTCTTGGTAGTGGAGTAGAAGATTAGGCTTGGAATTTAACCCTAGGCAAGTACATCTTGCTCAAAAGTGACATGACCATGCTAAAATTTTATTTTCCATAGAAATTAAAGTTTTATTGTTCTATAATATGCTCCTCTAAATTGTTAACATGTTTAATATATAGCACTTTTGGTTTTGATCGACAATATTGCGTAGATCTGAGTTTCTAGATATAATTTTTGAGTATTTTGAGGTATTGATCTATCAAATATTTTAATTTGTGAAAACTAATACTTTCATGTTGTTTTTTTATGGTCAAAATAAGTTTTGGCAAAAATCTGGATTTTGTTGCTGTTTGGAAAAACGGTATACCGACTGTATGCCGGTATATACCGACGGTATGCCGATTTTTACACCAGAAACTTTCTGTCTTTAGACCGGTATACCGCCGGTATGTCGTTTTATGCCGTTTTAGGCTGTTTTTGTCCATTTTTTCCCGTTTTTGTCCGTTTTTGATATTTTCTCGATTGTAATGGACTCTTAACATGATTAGATAACTTTGGATAGTTAGAGAATGATTGTACACCCTATATACATGGCACATGATTATGTTCATTTATTGTTCTATGTCCAGATTATAGATAGTGGCCTATCATGGTGCACTCTAGATTACTGTATATGCCTAGCTCGATTTAGTGGCTCATAGTAGCGCACTCATGACTTGATTTTCTTATTGATTTCTACCAGAGATATGAGTACATGTTCTTTCTTGACACCGTGGATATAGCTTGTTGAATGTTTAATCTATTGCATCTTGGCACTGGACAATCGAGTGTGAGTATTGTTCCGTGTATCACGTGATGTTAGTACGGGGATGTTCGTAAGTGATAACTTACAATTTACTCGTACATAGCACACGTCATCTTATGAAATTCTTGAGTGTCCACGACTTGAGAATTTGACATGAATATGATAAGGTAAATGACTAGTAAATTCAAGTAGATCATTATAGGAGAAAATTCGCACTACCAACCCCGAGCTCCAAGGGCCCCATGAGGCGTGGCTCAACCCTGCTAGGCAAGGGCTCCATGACCTACCAAGTTTGCGCGTATTGATACATGATAGAGTCACATGTCGTGCCGGGTTGCGGCACAGTCAGTTATATGTTTTCTTTTACAAGTATATGATATGGTTGTTCATGTTATAAGTCAAGACACGTTTCATCTGCCAGCAGTCTTGTTGGGCAATAGATGTACTACTCGTACCCCTGGACATCCGGGTATCTGCAGTCAGGTAGTTGTGAAGATCCTTAACTTGCATACTAGTAATTAGGATTGTGATAACCCTAGCTAGTTAATGATAGAAAGCCGTAGGCAATGATTGGTCGTACTTTTGGTTGTGTTTTACTTTATATGCTCTTTGTGTCGGTGAGTGGCCAGAGGCTAAGTTCTGCTCAGGAAAGGTTCTGCAACCCCGGTCCTTGTTTGGTTTAAGGGTTGTGGCTCAGATTTCTAGTAGTTCTTAAGTCTCTTGTTGCTTATCGGCTTATTATGTTCCATAGCTATATTATTCAGTATTTTCATTCAGTCATTTATATTCTTGAGATACGTGCATTGGTACCGTACTAGTCTCGACCCATATTTATTTATTTATGTCAATATGTTGTTGTGTTGTTGATGGGTTTTGTCGTTCACCTCGAGCTTTTCTTGTGGTACTTGCTATTTGGGGCCTAACCCCACTGGTTTTGCTTGGCCAGATTTGTCGCTGGAGCCCGACAATTCTCCATACCTTTCGCTGGATGACCCGTCGCCTGCTTAGATATATGGTTGTTCCTCCTCGCGAGTGGGTTCCTTTTTTGTACCGCTCGTGTTTCATTTCATTTTGGTGGTGTTAGTTAGGGCATGTGTTAGCCCTATTATTTTGAGACTTTTTCAGACTTCGGTCAACATGATGTATTATATTAGATCTAGACTGATATATTGATCATGTATATTGGTACTTTGCTAGTGTAGCATTTTGTATTCACTAGCTTCATGATCATGTATGATATAGTATTTTGGGACACCTCTTTACTTTCATATTTGATATACTCTTGATACTTGTTATTGTTGGATTGAGATAGGATTTGTTCGACCATAGAAGTCGTCAGTAGCATGCTAGAGTCTTCCTACTTATCTTCTAGACAGCTTTGATCGTACATTGGGGTACTGGCGTACTTTGATATACATAGCTGGCTTTGTTTCGCCCCTACTTTCCAGTATTCTGGTTCTGGGGCGTGAAAGATTGTATCGCTATTGACTCGGCTCACTCAAAAGGGAGTCGTGTATGAGTGGTCGGATGACTGTGAAGCTTCCTTCCAGGAGCTAAAACAGCGATTAATTTCGGCATCTATACTCGAACTTCCGGATGGGTCAGAGGGTTTTCGGATATTCAGCGATGCTTCAGGCCAGGGCTTGGGATGTGTGCTCATACAGCAAAACAAGGTGATATCCTTCGCCTCCAGACAGTTGAAGCTGCACGAGAAGAACTATCCTACGCACGACTTGGAGTTAGCAGCGATTGTGTTCGTGTTGAAATTATGGCGTCACTATCTATATGGCGTGGCGTGCGCGAGCTATACCAACCACAAGAGCCTCAAGTATCTCTTCACCCAGAAGGAATTGAACTTGCGACAAAGGTGCTGGTTCGAACAGATCAAAGATAATGACTTGACGATCGACTACACTCCGGGCAAGGGAAATGTTGTGGCGGACGCTCTGAGTCGAAAATATCTTGCCTCGCTATCCATCAACCGCAGACTACTTCGAGATCTAGAAGAAATGGGTATCGACCTCCGGGTTCGATTCAGGTATGTACGGTTGGCGCAGCTGTAGTTAGAGCCGAGTTTGCTGGAAAAGATAATGACCGCTCAGAAGGATGATCCGTACCTGAAGAAAATACGCGAGCGAATTTCAACAAGTAGTTCGACCGACTTTACGGAAGATAAGACCGACGTGCTGAGATTGAATGGCCGACTATGTGTTCCGGATGATTCAGAACTACGAAAGAAGATAATGTCGGAGGCGCATTATGCGAAATATATCTTACATCCAGGTAACACCAAGATGTATAAGGACCTTCGCACGACCTTCTGGTGGCACGTGATAAAGAGAAATGTGGCGCTCTTCGTGTCACAATGTATGGCCTGTCAGCAGGTGAAAGCTGAGCATCAGCGACCGGGCGGAGAGATACAGAACCTTGCTATTCCAGAGTGAAAATGGGATCACGTCACTATGGACTTTATTGTTGGCCTGCCGAAGATACCACGGGGGAACGACGCCATCTGGGTCATCATCGATCGATTAACCAAGTCAGCGCACTTTATTGCCATCAAAGTTACTTGGAGCGTTGATCGCCTGGCGCAGATTTATCTTGACGAGATAGTACGACTGCACGAAGTTCCAGTATCCATCGTCTCGGATCGGGATTCACGATTCATGTCGCGATTCTGGAGTAGCCTTCAGTCGGCGCTGGATACCAAGTTGCAGTTAAGCTCAGCTTACCATCCTCAGACCGACGGCCAAACGGAGCGCGTTAATCAGATTCTCGAAGACATGCTACGACTCTGCACAATTGACTTCAAATCAAGCTGGAACGTCCACCTACCGCTGGCAGAATTTGCATACAACAATAGCTACCAGTCCAGTATCCAAATGGCACCGTATGAAACTTTGTACGGCCGGAAGTGCAGATCGCTCATTTGCTGGGATGAAGTCGGGGAACGGCAGATACTCGGCCTGGAGTTGGGGGAACAGACTGTAGAAAAGGTCAAGCTAATTCGAAAAAGACTGAAGATTGCACAGAGTCAGCAAAAGAGCTTCGCCGACACCCATCGAAGACCGCTTGAGTTCCAGGTGGGCGATCACGTGTTCCTGAAGGTGTCGCCCATGCGAGGAGTTACTCGGTTCAGTACGAAAAAAAAAGTTGAGTCCGGGATTCGTTGGGCCATTTGAAATACTCGAACGGGTCGCCCCAGTGGCCTATAAAATTGTCCTACCGCCGGCGCTTGAAGGTGTGCACAATGTCTTCCACGTCTCTCAATTGCGAAAGTACGTGCACGACCCTAGCCACGTGGTGGATTTTGGCTAGCTGGAGCTGAAGTCCGACTTATCCTACGTTAAAGAGCCAGTTCAAATCTTAGAATACAAGGATAAGCTGCTGCGGAATCGAGCGATCCCCCTTGTTTATGTACTTTGGAGGAACCATACGGCGGAAGAGTCGACATGGGAACTCGAGTCAGAGATGAAGGAAAAGTTTTCTTCATTATTTTTATAGAGGTAGGTTCTGTTCTTAAGTTTCGAGGATGAAACTTTTTTTTAGTTGGTTATGGTGTAGTGCCCCGTCCCTACATCGTGTCCCATACTCCGTCCACAGGGTGCGCGAGAAAGGAACAATGCCGCTATCGATTCGGTTGGGACCGATAGGTCGAGATCGATCGAGTCGATCGAACGGGAACGGTTGAATTAAGATCCATTTCCTGTTATGGAATGGCTTCTTCGGAACCAAGTCCTATATTCAGCGGGTTGTGTAGAACCATAGAATTTCACAACCAGAAAGCCCATGCGCCAGACACTACATGCGCCAGAACTCGGACAAAATACTTCACAGCAAAGTCAATAAGTATAGACATTTGAAGAAGGACTTTTTATTTATATACAAAAGTCTATTACATGTCTAGAAAAGGGTTGCACAAAGGAGAATTTCTACAAAGGAAAGATCCTAAGTCTACAGCCAGCGGCTACCATGCGCCTCCAGATAGGCGCAGCAGTCACCATGCGTCGCCAGTTAGGCGCAGCGGATACCATGCCCCTCCAACCAGGCGCATCCCACCATCTCCTCAGCAGCTCAGTTATGTGCATCCAGCTCAGTTATGTGTATCCCTTCAGCAGCCCAGTTATGTGCCACTCTTCCAGCCAGGCTCACCTGATAAATGCTTCGACTAAACAAAGCATTTAACCCTCTGGCTGGAACCAAGGAAGAGAAGAGCACCGTAAATCTGTGGCTAGGGGAGGCTTCGAAAGAGCCTCCAAAGACCAAGGAAGACCGTAATCGAAATGCGGCTAAAGGAGCAGCTTTCAACACAACCAGAGTGGGCGACACCCACTTTGAAGGAAGAAAGAGCCTAGCACCGCCATTTCGATCTACGGCTCTTTCGGAACAACGGAGACGAGGCCCGAACATCCCTATCTTTGGATGCAACAGGCACCTTCCGCCTGCCTCAGAAGCCCTCGACTCCGTCTTTTGGATGTAACAGTCACCTTCAAATGCATCAACGACGACAAGGCGTCTCATCTTCACCCTCGGAAACACTTCGTCAACATAATGCACCCGAATACCCAAGTTCATGTTGGAGGTACGTGAGGGAATGAGAAGTAAACCTTCTCTCCATGCCACTATTTATAGGCCGGGCAGATCAAACCCACGCGCCAAGTGGATGGCTCTCCGAATTTCGTGCAATGAACTCACATTAAATGGATGAACCAGACGCCTCGACTTCAGCCAAACGGCTATTTAAAGGCACTCGAGAAGCGAAACAGCCGCATCATTAAAGACGTGTCGGATGCGCCGGCTGGACAGCGCATCACACCCCTTCAAACACCAAGCGCCTCCCACAGATGCGCCCTATACCGAGCGCATCACAGAGGATGCGCCCCCATATGTCCCCATACGCCTAGTGGAACGTCAACCAACGCGCCCACTCAGCGGTCCATCGAATGTCACCAACATTAAATGCTGAACTGACAGAGTTGGCAGCACGCCTCCCCAAGTCTGAACGGTTGACAGCTTTTGCAGAAAACGAAGCGTCCACAACGTCAGCATCATCATGACTTTACCCCGACGGCTACTGCCACGTGGCCACCCAACCATCCGCATGCGCCTCAAAAGCCATGCACCTCAGACCCTTCACTGATCCCTAAAGACAGAAGAAGAGTCTCCAGTTGAAGCTTTGCATGCGCCTCAAAAGCCATTCGCCCCAGACTGATCTCTGATCCCGAAAGACAGAAGGAAAGTCGCCTGCATGCGCCTCAAAAGCCATGCGCCCAGAATGGTTCGTGACTCCTAAAGGTCACGAGCCAAAATCTCATCATGCGCCCAATCCAAGGTGCATCCCACCAAATCATCCCCCCATCAGATTCGAGATCTCCGAGCCATGAGTCGACGACACGTGTCCTTTGACTCAACTCATCCAAGATTTCAGCAACGGAAAGATCTTCTCCTCTGCTACGTGCCGGCTCACAACAGCAGTATGAAGAAGTCAACCCCTCGATCAGGACGCATCACCCATGCACCTCCATCAGAAATCAACACGTGGCATCCCCACGCACTGGTGCATCCTACATATGCGCGCATGAGCAGCCAACCTGCCCAGCGATAAATAGAGGAATCATTTCCTTCTTCCACACACAGACAGATACGAACGAACACACCACCAGAGAGGCAGATACAGACATTCAACGTCTTTCTCCTCTCAGTAAGCTCCAGCACCCAGAGCAATCTACACCTTCAGAGAACCGATAACCATCGTCAGCCCGTCAACGGAGTCAACGCATTACCACTCGCTCCATTGGCACTAAGGACCCAGATTAAACAAAAGTGTACTCCTAGGACTACATCTAAGTCCTATATTGTAACACTGTTCTGTTTGTATTAAGATTTGCAATCAAACAATTTTAATGGCAAACAAGCTGGCGACTCTGCTAGGGACCTTTTTCTCCTCTTCTGAGAAGGTCGTGTCACAGGCCGACGATGTGAAGGTGGGCTCCTCCCATAAGACGCTGGTCGTGCGCCTCAATCAACAGGCGTACGAGGAGTTCATTTATGAAGGAAGTGCGAGTCCTTCGAAGCGGCTGCCGAAGCCGAAGAAGACCCGCCGTGTCTGGGTGCGCAAGGTCGACGCCTCGGGCACCACCACTGAAGGGAATACGCCAATCCAGCCCTTCCTTCCTGCTGACGTTTTCAGCAACCAAGGTACGCTCGCTGATACAGCGCATCTCTCGGGGAAGCGTATGGCTGACCACGTCCCCCAGCCATCTCCCTCTCAGGCGAGGAAGATGCGTCGACGGAGCAGGGGCACAGCCAATGCCCCACGCATCACCTCTGATGCGCCACAAAAAGTCTCTGTCTTTGACAGACTCACTCGCTGTAATGGCAAGGAGAATTTGGATGCTGAGTACTATGCACCCCAGCGGGCTAGTACAAAGAAATCCAAAGCGGCACGGGCCATGCGCCACAAACGTGCTATGCCAGCAGCAAGCCAAAAGCATGCGCTCACAATCATGCGCGCTGCTGATGGCAAGCTGTACAAGGTCGGCTCAGGTGCTTCGGCACCAAAAACGAGCCGATCTTCAAAGTCCTCATCTCACTTGGGCGCATCTACTGCGTGCACAACCAAGTCGAATGAGGCAAATTCAGTGGTCTTAAACTCCCGCGCCTCCTCTGGTTGTGCGTTTGAGGTCCGTTCAAGTTACTTCAAATGTTGTGGTTCCCCCACTACTGATCGTGATGCCTGCTTGGTATTAGATCAGGGGGCGCAGCACTCACCTGTCCACCCCGGCGTTTGGCCTAGCCATGTGCCTGAAGGGGTGTGAAGGTAGCACTCTCCTCCAACGACCTGCGTAACGTGATCACTCACAAGCGCCGGTCAGGAGAGTCGACCAACAGGCACGATGTGCCTCTCACGGGGCATACTTGTGCGGTGGTCACCATCAACTGCTGTTGCAAGGCAGCGGTACCACCAAGGCAGTCAGTCTTCCAGCGGCTGCAATCATCGGCACCCCTCCGATATTGCCTCGGGATGAAGGTGTCAACAGAAGAGGAGCCAAGGGTTGCTTCATGCAACGTGATCTCTAACTCTTCGTCAGTCCGGAAGACGACTGGCAATTCCTCATCTTCATCCAAAAGCCAGCCGAGGAAAACCAAGGCAGCTGTCTCGACCTCTGGAGTGTTCGAAAGCACTCGGTCGAGGAAGAAGTTCTTGGAGGAAGCTGGGGGTAATCAGACCCTTGTTGAGCCTCCTTCCGAAGACGAAGATGTCCAAAGCACAGCTGCGATGGATCTTCATCCTCGAGGCGAAGTCAGCCTCCCAGAAGTCCCTCAAAACGAAGATGTACCCCAGGACACGACTGGGGGTAGAGATGAAGAGGCCCTTCAAGACGGAGCTGAGGACAATCAGGCCCTTGCAGATGCGCCCGTCGAGAATGACCTCCAGAATGTGGCTGGGGGTGGCCAAGGTGAAATACCAGGAGAGGTGACTCCCCCACATGAAAGTGAGCCCGAGAGCGAAGCCTCAACCAATCCATCCACTCCCGGCCGTGTCATGACAGTATACATGACTGGGAGTGACTTCGAGTCTGATGCGCCACCGCAAGACATTGTCCAGCGCATAGACTCATTAGAGGGAGGACTCAAAACCCTCTCTGCCTCTATGCAAGCACTGACTCAAGCAGTATTTGATATTCGGTCGGCCTTGACCAGAACACCTTCAACCGGTCCCGATCCATGAGTCAATGGGGAGTCGAGTGTACCCCTTCAACGGGCACCCTCCGACACAGAAGCACCCCGGACGTCGGAGCCCTCAAACGCTCCACTCCAGATAGTACCACCTTCCCCGACTCCTAGCTCCACGGAGGATGTGGTCGAAATGATCAAGGACTTGCGGGAGCGCTTCGAGTCCAAAAACAGGCAGGAGGAGCGCCAGAAGATGGGCATTCCCCAGCCTTATCCCCTCGAGTGGAACAAGGTGGTTTATCCTCCAAAGTATAAACCACAAACACTCACGCCGTACGATGGGAAGGACTCTCTGCGTCGGTACCTAACATATTTCCAGTCACAGACGGGGCATCTTCCAAAGGAGGACGCGCTCCTCACCAGCATCTTTGTTGGGGCCTTAAAAGGGGTGGCGTATGACTGGTATTGCAGCCTCCCCGACAATTCTATATCGTCCTTCGACGACTTGACGCGCCTCTTCCTTGATCGCTTCTACGACGACGGGAAGGACATGACGATGGCATCTCTTATAGAAATACGCCAGAAGGAGAAAGAAACGGTTCGGGTGTTCATCGAACGCTTCTGACAGGCCTGCTTCAGGCTACCTCCAGACATGCCAGAACATGCGCTCCTCTCCTCTTGCAGCATGAACATGCTGCCCGCAGTTAAGCTCTGGCTCAACTCTACTCCCCCTCCCGACTGGAGCTCCCTGATCATCGAAGCTGAAGCCGCAGAAAAGAAGGCGGCCAATGCACGTCTTCTGGGTGTCAACTTCCCCGCCTTTGATGATAAGGGAAAAAGGTCAGCAGCCAACAATTCCGGACGAGAAGCAAAGGGGAAACAGGCATTGACTGTTAATGCCTCGAAGGACGCATCGGCGCCTACTCAGAAGCCTCCACTGGCACCGAGACCCAAGGAGGTGTATTCATTCAATGACGAAGACACCCTGCAACTCTTTGAAATACTGAAGCAGGGTGACAAGATCAAGCTCCCGGACCCAAAGCGGCCCGATGAAGTCGAGAAAGTGGACAACCCGAGGTACTGTCACTACCATCGGTTTGTCGGACACCTGACCAAGGACTGCTACATCCTCAAGAATTACATCCAGCGCATGATCAATGCCGATGTAATCTCCGTCGACTATGAAGAGAAGACGGTCTCAGCCAATGTGGTGTCACTTCAGTTCGGCACCTTGCCGCCGACCACCACACAAGATGGCGTCGTCCCCATCCCTAAGGCAACAATGGAGATGGTGAACTTGCCACCTACCCGTGACAATGCGAGTGGACTCATCCCACTCACCACATCTCGAGGAGAGGTCCTCTGGGTTCACCCCGACCTCGTCTCCGAGGTGACTCAACCAGAGGTACGCTCTACCTCCAAATCAAAAGGCAGGAAGATCAAGTCTTGCCGCACCGTCTCTTCTTCAACGGAAGAGGCACTTCCAGTGCAAACGCGTGCACAACAGAACGCCCAGCCAGGCGAAGCTGCCGCCGAGGTGGTGCCTCCTAGCACCATTCCTGAGGAGGGCCCGTCTAAACCCTCAACGGCCAATAAGCAGAAGCAGGTGGAGGCTCGTTTCGACAGACCTCTACGGAAAGAGAATGCTTCGGGGCTAGCCAAGCCCCACAACTTTGACATACTGGCACAACTGGCCAGTACTCCTGCACGCCTGTCTTTGTTTGAGCTCCTGTGTCTTTCCAAAGACTTCCGAGAAGCTCTCTGCGAAGCTCTGAAGGACGCTGAATCCTTTCTCAGTCAGGTCAAGCAGCCTGAAGACCTTCCAACTACTTGTGCGTACTGTCATTGTGGGGATGAAGTTATCCCAAACATAACTTTCACCCAGCAAGACATGCTGCTCAAGCACCACCGACATAACCGACCGCTGTATTACACAGGGTACATCGGTTCAGTTAAGGTGAGCCGGATTCAGATCGATCCGAGGTCTTCCCTCAGCATCATCCCGAAGGCGCTACTATCAAAACTGGGGATCCCAATGTACCGGCTGGCGCCCTCCAACACAACCATCAGTGGCTTCAACGCTAGCAAAAGCGAGCCACTGGGCAAGATCCGACTGAAGTATCACATCGGCAACCTCAAAACTGAGGTGACTTGTTATGTGGTGGATGCCGAGGTCAACTACAACATCCTGCTCGGTCGACCATGGCTACATGAGTACATGGTGGTGCCTTCTACGCTCCACCAATGCATGAAATATGTATCCACCAACGGCGTCATCCGGACGGAGTTCGCAGACATCGATCCTTTCAAAGGGATTGAAGCCTACTTCACCGATTCCGACTTGTACAAGCCACTTGACGAGGAGGAAGCCAACGATGCTGACGATGAGGCAGAGACGGCAACTGAGCCGGACACAGAGCCTGAGACGACTCCCGATGCTCCCCTGAAGATCCGACTGAAGGGCAAACCTCCCCAGAAGGTGCCTCCAATGAGCATCAAACTATCAGGGAAAGCACCGACTCCTGAGGCTCCCCTGAAGATACGCCTCAAGGGAAAGCCGCCTCAAATATTGGCTCCCCTGGTGGCAAAATTACAGGGGAAGGCACCACTCACAGGAGGCACATTTGAGGCACCTCTGAAGGTGCGCCTTAAGGGCAAGCCTCCGCAGCTATCCAAGATGCCAGAGACGGCTCACATAACCCTCTCAGACCCCAAAGTCAAAGATATGGTGGATTCTCCTGATCCGACCCCAGTACTTACAGACGAGGAGCTTGGCGAATACATCTCTGCTGATGTAGATGCACCCTCCTTAGACAATGTAATCCCACGGGATAAGATCTCGTATTTTATCAATAATAGAGTGTCTTTTAATTATTCTTGTCTTCCGCACTGGAATGCCATGTATACATTAGATAACGCTCTACGGTCGTTGCAAACACAAATAACGACCGTCCATCATGTAAATCGAGTAGTCCCGTCTCAAGGAGTCTGTTTTATAGCCCCTTCACGAAGCCGAGACGAAGGATCCATCATTTTGGGCAAGGTCGAGCGTCATCAAGACCTCCCGCCACTCGAGCCAGAACCTGATACCGGCAGAGTATAAGTCTATCGGTACACGGATACAGCAAAGCACATCATCCAAAAGATGGACTACAACCTAAAAAGCAACAAAGGCCTAAACTACGGCAAAGGTCGACGTCTCCCTCTCCGGCTTCCAACACCCAAAGGAAAGCCGCAAGACTACTACAACAAAATTCGACGGGGGATAGGCTATGTCACGCCGCCATCAACTCCAGAGAGTTCAGACGCAGAAGACGTAGAACATTCCCACTCGTCCGAAGCGTCGACTTGGGATTCCGATACCAGTATCGGATCAGTCTTCAGGAAAGTGCTGTCAGCTAACATGACGTCAGCACAACCTCAAAAAGGCGAAGGCGAAGACCAAGCGCCGGAACCCTTCGAAGAAGAACCCTGGGCTCAACGCCTAGGAGAACAATGGGAGTCTCGTTTTGAGTTACGTGAACCTTCCACCGAAGACGAAGTCGAGCAGATCGACCTCGGGGACGGATCTTCTTCCAAACCCATCTTCATCAACAAAAGCCTAGAAGGAGAAGACCGAGAGTCTCTAATCCAGCTGGCTAAAGAGTATATTGACGTCTTTGCCTGGAGCTATGAAGATATGCCGGGACTCGATCCACAGATCGCAATGCATAGGTTGAACATCTTACCTGATGCCAAACCTATCAAACAGTAACAGCGACGTTTCCGTCCAGACATCATGAATGCCATCGATCAGGAGGTGGACAAACTCTTGACCAGCGGCTTCATCCGTGAGGAACAGCACCCAGATTGGGTAGCCAACGTCGTACCTGTCACCAAGAAGAATGAAAAGATACGAGTCTGTATCGATTTTAGGAACCTCAACTCTGCTTGCCCGAAGGACAAATTCCCACTTCCAATCACCGATGTGATGATCGACAACACATGTAGCTTTGAACGCATGTCCTTCATGGACGGGTATTCAGGCTACAATCAAATCAAGATGTTTCCCGATGACGCAAAACACACGTCATTCAGGACTCCGAAGGGTATTTTCTACTACACAGTAATACCTTTCGGCTTGAAGAATGCCGGTGCAACATACCAACGAGCTATGAGCACCATATTCCGTCAACATCTTCGCAAGACAGTCGAATGCTATGTTGACGACATCGCAGTCAAGAGCCGCCTCAAAGGAGATCACCTATAGGATCTGAAGATAGTCTTCGATCTCATGCGGGCACATCAACTCAAAATGAACCCCGCTAAATCCTTCCTGGGAGTTTCTAGCGGCAAATTCTTGGGCTTTGTCATCACGGCGAAAGGCATTCATGTCGATCCCGAGAAGACCAAAGCCATCCTCAATATGGACCCTCCGAAGAATCTTCGAGAACTTCGGGGCTTACAGGGACGTTTGGCATACATCCGGAGGTTCATAGCAAACCTCTCCGATAAATGTCAACCTTTTACTCAGCTTATGAAGAAGGGAGTCTCTTATGTCTGGACAGAGGAGTGCCAAAAGGCTTTCGACGACATCAAAGCCTACTTGACGAGCCCACCAGTCCTGGTGGCACCTGTCGCCGGCAAACCATTTCTCTTCTACGTCCGTGCCATGGATCATTCTCTTGGCGCTCTGCTGGCTCAAAACAGCGATACAGGCTATGAGCAAGCAATCTACTACCTTAGTCGAACGCTCATCAGGGCCGAACACCGGTACAACCCCGTTGAAAAGGAGTACTTGGCTTTGGTGTTTGCCATCCAGAAGACTCGTCATTATGTCTCGGGCCAGACAATTCATGTCATTTCCCGAGTCAATCCGCTCAGAGTCCTCATGACGAAGCCAGGATCATTGAACTCCCGGCTGGCCACATGGGCGATCTTGCTAACACCGTATAATATGGTGTTTGTCCCGCAAAAAGCTGTTAAAGGTCAAGCTCTGGCTGACTTTTTTAGCTGCACACCCCATCCCAGAATCCTCAAAACTCTATGAAGACATCCCGGATGAGGTCCAAGAATCCAACGTCACCGAAGGAAGCTCCGTTTGGCGGATGTTTTTCGATGGCGCTTCAAGAACAGGCCCCAAAGGCCAAATCATCGCAAGAGTGGGGGTAGTCTTAGTCTCCCCCGATCAGTTGGTCATCCAGCGTGCTTACTCCCTTTCGAAGCCGTGCTCCAACAATGTTGTCGAGTACAACGCACTCATCATAGGACTCCAACTCGCACAACAGCTGGGGGTGGACCATCTGGAAGCCTACGGTGACTCAAAACTTGTCGTAAACCAGATTCGGGGCTAATACGAGGTTCGCCATGAAGATCTGATCCCTTACCATGAAGTTGCATTGAACATCATTTCAATCTTCACCGGGTTCTTCATCGAACATATACCCCGTCTACAAAACTTGGAGGCCGACGCTCTGGCTGGCCTCGCGGCCTCATTGGTAGCAACCTTTGGGACTCAACACTATGTCACGGTAACTGCCCGAGACTTGGTTTGTCCTAGAAACAACCTATGCTTGCGAGTGGCTCACACCATGCCGACGAACACTGGCGTTAATGTCCGAGACTGGAGGTTCCCGTTCATCGACTTTGCTGTCTATGGAATCCTTCCAGAGGACCCGAAGGAAGCCGTCTCAGTCAAAAGACGCTCTCTTCGATTCTATTACGATACAGCTACCAAAACGCTGTACCGACGCTCCTTCGATGGGCTCCTCTTTCGATGCATGTCCAACGAAGAAGCAGCCGAAGCTCTTCGAGAAGCTCATGACGGAACTTGCGGAGCTCATCAACCCGGTCCTAAGTTGTAGGATCGACTGCGACGTATGGGCTACTACTGGCCAACCATGGCCGCCGACGCTGTTGAATATGCTAAGAAGTGTCACGCATGCCAACTTCATGCAGACTTCATACATACACCGTCTGAACCACTATATCCTACAGTCGCCTCCTGGCCCTTTGAAGCCTAGGGCATGGATATTGTGGGACCAATCACCCCTCCTTCATCAAGAGGACACCGCTTCATCCTGGCCATCATCGATTACTTCTCCAAATGGGCAGAAGCAGTCCCACTGGCGGAAGTAAAGAGCTCCAGGGTAGTCAGCTTTATCAAACACCATGTCATTTACCGTTTCAGAGTACCCCGGCGGATCATTCATGACAATGGTCCTCAGTTTATCAGCCATATTTTTAGCAGGTTCTGTGATAAGAATCGCATTCAAAATGTGGCATCCACCGCCTACAATCCGGCTGCAAACGGGTTAGCAGAGGCATTCAACAAAACCATCGTTAGGCTGCTCAAAAAAGTCGTGTCATCCAACAAACGCGACTGGGACGAAAAGCTTGGCGAATGCCTTTGGGCCTACCGCACAACGGTACGGACCCCAACAGGCAACACACTATTCTCCCTGGTCTACGGGAGCAAAGCGGTACTGCCTCTCGAGATCCAGATACCCTCACTAACAAACAAACTCACAGAAGAGGACAATCAACGTCATCGTCTGCAGAAACTGGAGGCACTCGATGAGAAGCGTCTCCTGGCACAACAACGCATCGAACTCTACCAAGCCCGTATATCATAGGCTTTCAACAAGAAGGTCAAACAGAGGACTTTCCAAGCTGGCGACCTGGTTTTAGCAGTCAGGAGGCCGATGGTGTTAACTCACAAGACACCAGGAAAGTTCGAGCCCAAGTGGAAAGGACATTTCATCATTGAGACGGTATACTCAAACGGTGCTTACCGTCTCGCCAAACCCAATGGGGACTTGTTCATGATGCCCATCAACGGCAAGTTCCTAAAAAAGTACTATTCTTGACATCCTTCAGACATGTACTTCCCCAAAGGGGATCTGTGGGCCCAATCATCGAAGCTCATACACAATCTCCTTCCACAAACTCATACGCTTCTGGAACCCAGCTGTTCCGTGGCATCCTTCAGTAGAAAGACAACCACGTCCACATCACCTCTGAGTTGTTCCTCTACACCCTACAAAGCGGAATCTTACGCTACGTAAGCCGACGCTACCCTTCATGTTTACCACGTCCACATTACCTCTGAGTAGACATCTCGTACAAACAACCCCTACGTTGTCGTACATTGATCGCAGAACTTCTACGTCCATATCACCTCTGAGTTGTTCAGCGTATCCCCAAGGATCATTCCTACCACGTCCATAATACCTCTGAGTAGGAAGATTCTATCATTTTGAACCCAATGATTGCCATGTCCACATCACCTCTGAGCAAATATGTTGGTTCCTTCAAACTTATTATCTGTACCTAGAAATCAAGGTGCGCAAAAGATAATAGGTCCACACAAATCATTAAGTTCATAATAACAAAAATGAACACATCACAAAAAAGTTGCGTACTTCTTTATTTTCTAAAAAAAAGAGAAAGTACAAAACTACACTGTCCCCTAGCAAGGGTTGCAAAAGAACATAAAAAGGGAGAAGCTACAGTCCCTGAACCTCTCCAGGATGGGCTGAGAGCTCTCTGACTCGACGTCTTAAGTCGGCTGTACGGGTCTCCACAGTCGCCAGGACTCGACGCTCAGCTTCTTGATGCATCAATTCAACAGCCTCAGCGAAAGTTTCGCTCTCATGTTTCTCATCAAGCTGTTGTCGCTGCTGAGCCAAGGCAAGAGTCCGCTGAGTAAAAGTCGCTTCCTCCTGCTTGAATGCTACGTGTTCAGCCTGAACACGTTCGACATCTAACTGGAGTCGGGCCCGTTGGTCCTCAAGGCGGCGCATCTGGGTGTTGATCTCTGCGATGTTAGCATCCAACGCAGCTCGCGTTTCCATCGTCTTCTTCATGGACTGAGACAACTGCTCTACCGCAACCTCAGTCTCAGCCACCTCGCGCTCCCAAATGCCCACAGTGGCCTGGTAGAAAGACTCGATCTCGGCAATCAACTTTCCCTTCTCCGTATCTATCAGGACGGAGAGGTCATTTCGCTGGATGCGCTGAAGTTCCGCAAGCCGCTCGTCCAGCTCGATCACCGAAGCCTCCAGAATTTTGGCCATATGGTCGTGGCCTTGGTGAATGCAGATCAGCTCGATACAGGGCATTGCCAGAGCTCTTGCCGTCGCAAAGCTCCCGTTGGCATCTATCACCGCAGATACACCCCTCTGCAGCATTTTGTACACCCCCTCGACGAGGAATTTCACATATTCGTCTGCGTCCGCCAGGACCTGCGGCGTCATAGCAGGAGTTGGAGGAGCTACTACAGTTAGCGGACCGGAAGAAGATCCGCCAACCTCAACCTGCGAGGCTTGAACCTCGACATCAATAGGCTCTTCATCAACAGGGGCTGGACTGCTAGCCCGAGGAGCCGAAGGAACGGAGGAACCACCGACGTCAACGGCCACCTATTCTACCCCCAACATCCTATCAGCGACCGGTCCTCCCCCGGCTGAACGGGGAGATCAACACTCATCTTCTGGCCCGCCCCGGGAGACAGGACTGGCAGAAGGGTCTCATCCTTCTCAAGTCCCTCTACAGGGACAGAATCTGTCGCTACCTCCTGATTGGTAGCCACCTCAACTTCCACGGTTGAAGCTGGGGTAGGACCCGGCAATGATACAGCCGACCTCCCCTCATCATGACAAGGAGGGGAATCAACCCTCTCCTCTGTCCCAACCATATCTGTTGCCCCCGCAACAGACTCCTGCAGCTCTGGAGCAACGTCATCCGAAGGCGACGAACTCCAATCCACCTCATCATCAGGATGCCTCGAGTCCGTAGGACCCTCAACGTCCAAGGCCTCCATGGCAAACTGTACCTTCCCGGAATTTGTTGCAACCTCAAAGACAGGAGATACTAAAACCTCCGCAGGAACGTCTTCGGGGCCCTCCTCCACGGAAAACATTATCATTGGTGGAATACGCTCATCAGAAGAGCCTGCCACCTCCTTCGGTTTACTAGCACCCAGTTTTGAAACACGGGATTTCTTCTTCGACGATCCCTATAAGAAGAAAAGCATAAGTCACCACAATGACAAAATAAATTAGAATTACAGAGCATTCCTTACCTCAGCAGGAACTGATCCCGTTGGCGTTACGAGTGGCACTTCCGTAACCTTTGGAGTCGATATCTTTCTCGACCTTTTCGGTACAGAAGAACCAGCTTCTGTGTCAGCCCGCCTTTTCCCAACAGACGGGTCTCTCACTGGTGCTGTAGCAGCAGCCCGATATCCCGCCAATTCTGGTGGACGATATGATCGGGCTGCCATCAACATATTCGTCGTGGCCTCCAGCTGAGTTCCAATGATGAAACTAGTCTCCCTGTCATAACCAGGAGACGCAGCATTCATAATGTAATACAGCTTAGCGGCCGGATATAGGATCTGCGGCCGAGGGTTGCGAACTGGCGTAGTAAAATTAACGCTAGTGCATCCAGCGTTATAATACTGCCAGTCCCGAGCTCCATCCAGCAAACTTCCGATGAAGCCTAGACTGCTACTGGGATTCCGCAACATTAGCTGGGTATAGCCAAATTGACGAGCAAATCAGCTTGGCGGATATGGCTCCAGATAACATCTATTCTGGTTGCGGTAGACCAGGTGAGAAGGCCGGATACTTTGCAACCAATAAAAACTCCATTTCGGCAAAGTGACCGCATCTGCGCCAGAGTCAACTAAATCTTGGTCGGCCTCGAAATCTTTGAAGATCGGGCCAACCTTGACAATCTCCCACCCCTGAAGGTAGGACAAAACTCTTCTGCAAATGGGGACGCCAGTGTATAACCACTTTCTCTTGTAGAAGCGGCGGATGAAGGCATCCCCTTCAACATGATCCTCCTCCGGACCGGGACTCATCACGTTCGGATGATGCAAAATCAGCCATCCCATAAGATAATGGAAAGGCAGCTCGGCCCGGGGAAAGTTGTCATTGTTACCTTTCTCGTGGATCACATCATCAGCAAAAGACCTCAAACCGCGCAACAGGTTGCACACCATCGCGGGGAGGAGAGCTAAGGGTCGTCCAAAAGCCAACTTCACGGCAGGCAAAATGAGATTCCGATGTACCCTCTCTACGGCACCGGATCCACCTGCAAACACGTAATCCCGGAGCCATATCATCAAGTAGGCTGTCAACACTGCCTTAGATGACATCCGGTGCCCACAGTGCCAGAAGCAGCTATATGCATCCTTGTCGCTCTCATCCGAATGTGGGGTCCTCTCGTCCAGCCGACCTATTTCGGAAGTCACTTCCGCGGGCTTCAGTCCCTGCGGAGTCGCAAACCGGATCCTCGAAGGATCCGCCAAATCCTGCCTAAAGACATAGTCCCTCCAAGCAGTTACATGAGGCTGGGTCTTGCCCTTGTCCCTCCGGTGCATCAGATAATGGTGGCTCGTCACCTCTTTGAATACAGCCATCATCTCCGGGTCCTTATTTTCCAGAACCTGGATCTTCTCATTTGACGGGAAATATTCCTCGTACGGCTCCGAGTCCCAAGGGAGCTTAGACACTTCATACATCTCATGGAGAGCCAACCCCAACTCTCCCACCGGAGTGAAAAAGCTGCCAGTATGGGCATTGAATAATTCCAAGAGTGCAAGGAACATAGGCTTATTGAGGTCCACGCCTGCCTGCGTAGCCCGGATGGCGGCTGTCAGCCCGATCTCCTTAAACTCAACTTTGAACCTTGAAAGCACCCAAGTGGTCAACTCGTCCCACCTCGAAATGTAGTGACACCAACCTTCGACTCTAAAGCCACCTGTCGGGTACATGACCTTCACTGTTAGCATCCGATTTGCAAAGGTCGGGGCACTGAAGAGAAACGTGTCATTTGGGACTTCACTGTAGAGGCTCCCGGGACGCAAGGCTCGGTAACTGAACGAGGAACCGGCTCGTGAAGCAGCCAAAGTATCTCGCTGGTTCGAGGTAGCGTCGATCGAAAGGGTACCTCCCAAGGCCCCTCCTTGAGAAGGAGTAAGTTCCCAACTCATCCTTCTCTTCGAAGCTAAACGATAAAAGGCCGTCAGCGGCAACTGGCGGTCAACCTGTCTCATGTATAGAACCATGCCTTTGGCAGAAAAGAACCAGTCTTCTTTGATCTTCAGTATCTTCGCTTCAGAAGAGACTAGTCGGTCGCCAAACAGAAAGGCAGGTTTTAAGAAAGTCACATCTTCAGATTCAGCAGACTTCAGTTTACCACTCTCCATCATACTCTGGAGGAAAAGTGGCAACTGGTTCTGGATTTGCAGCATTCTCTCCCGGGGTTGGTTCTGTAAGATAGCTTCCTTTGCAGGGTTGATCACCGCCTCATCAAAATCAACTCCCATTTGGCAAAGAGAAGCATCCAGGAGGACCTCATTCAACAAAGGGATCATCATCGACACTGGCACAACAAAAGTGGAAGTCAGGCAAAAAGACAAAAGGTGTCGAATAGATTGACGCATCGTCAGGGTATAAACCCATACGCGTCAGCTTCAGCGCATCACCCATGCGCGTCAGTATTGGAGCTTCGGCGCATCATCAGGGCGTAAACCCATGCGCGTCAGCATTGGAGCTTCGGCGCATCATCAAGGCGTGAGCCCATACGCGTCAGTGAAGGCTTCGGCGCATCATCAGGGTATAAAACCCATGCGCGTCAGCAAACTAAACCTCGGTGCATGATAAAGGCCTGAGCCTATGCACGTCGGCAGGATAAAACCTCAGCGTATCAAGGACAGAAGCCCATACGCATCGGCAGCAGAAAGTTAGAGCACATTAGATAGCAAAAGTCGACACCCACCCGTCACCCCGGGACGAACGTCGGCATGAGTCACAATGGTGGTAGGAGCATCCTCGTCAGCGAACTCTGCCGGCTCCTTTCCCTTAGCACCGCCGCGAGGAGTCTTGGGAGCCATTCTCTCAGAGAAGAAGAAGTTAGGGTTTTGAAGAAGAACTCTAAAGGAGGCAAAAGCACAGAGCAGAAGAACTCTCTCTCTCTCCATCTCTCACCTATTTATAGGCCGTGGTCGCACGCGTGAACCGATGATGAGTGATCTCAGCCGTCGCCTCGGGTCCTGTGAAGATAACAGCAGATAAAACCAAAAGATCATCATTAATCTTTTCGGTTACCGAGGCATTATCATATGCATTAACTGAGAAGAGCATGCGCCCGAACAGGCATGCGCCCCAACGGTCATGCGCCCTGATCGCCATGCTTCTTAGTCAAAGTATTCCAAAACTTATTCAAAAGTTTTAAAAACTTTGAAGGGGGTCTTGCAGAAGCAAGGAATTTCACAACCAGAAAGCCCATGCGCCAGACACTACA
The DNA here is from genome assembly GCA_029216955.1 of Iris pallida. Lineage (NCBI taxonomy): Eukaryota > Viridiplantae > Streptophyta > Magnoliopsida > Asparagales > Iridaceae > Iris > Iris pallida. The sequence goes on from JANAVB010015600.1 coordinate 2,294,044, forward strand.
TGCGCCAGAACTCGGACAAAACACTTCACAGCAAAGTCAATAAGTATAGATATTTGAAGAAGGACTTTTTATTTATATACAAAAGTCTATTACATGTCTAGAAAAGGGTTGCACAAAGGAGAATTTCTACAAAGGAAAGATCCTAAGTCTACAGCCAGCGGCTACCATACGCCTCCAGATAGGCGCAGCAGTCACCATGCGCTGCCAGTTAGGCACAGCAGATACCATGCGCCTCCAACCAGGCGCATCCCACCATCTCCTCAGCAGCTCAGTTATGTGCATCCAGCTCAGTTATGTGCATCCCTTCAGCAGCCCAGTTATGTGCCGCTCTTCCAGCCAGGCTCACCTGATAAATGCTTCGACTAAAGAAAGCATTTAACCCTCTGGCTGGAACCAAGGAAGAGAAGAGCACCGCAAATCTGTGGCCAGGGGAGGCTTCGAAAGAGCCTCCAAAGACCAAAGAAGACCGTAATCGAAATACGGCTAAAGGAGCAGCTTTCAACACAACCAGAGTGGGCGACACCCACTTTCAAGGAAGAAAGAGCCTAGCACCGCCATTCCGATCTACGGCTTTTCCGGAACAACGGAGACGAGGCCCGAACATCCCTATCTTTGGATGCACCAGGCACCTTCCGCCTGCCTCAGAAGCCCTCGACTCCGTCTTTTGGATGTAACAGTCACCTTCAAGTGCATCAACGACGACAAGGCGTCTCATCTTCACCCTCGGGAATACTTCGTCAACAGAATGCACCCGAATACCCAAGTTCATGTTGGAGGTACGTGAGGGAATGAGAAGCAAACCTTCTCTCCATGCCACTATTTATAGGCCGGGCAGATCAAACCCACGCGCCAAGTGGATGGCTCTCCGAATTCCGTACAATGAACTCACATTAAATGGATGAACCAGACGCCTCAACTTCAGCCAAACGGCTATTTAAAGGCACTCGAGAAGCGAAACAGCCGCATCATTAAAGACGTATCGGATGCGCCGGCTGGACAGCACATTACACCCCTTCAAACACCAAGCGCCTCTCACAGATGCGCCCTGTACCGAGCGCATCACAGAGGATGCGCCCCCATACGTCCCCATACGCCTAGTGGAACGTCAACCAACGTGCCCACTCAGCGGTCCATCGAATGTCACCAACATTAAATGCTGAACTGACAGAGTTGGCAGCACGCCTCCCCAAGTCTGAACGGTTGACAGCTTTTGCAGAAAACGAAGCATCCACAACGTCAGCATCATCATGACTTTACCCCGACGGCTACTGCCACGTGGCCACCAAACCATCCGCATACGCCTCAAAAGCCATGCGCCTCAGACCCTTCACTGATCCCTAAAGACAGAAGAAGAGTCTCCAGTTGAAGCTTTGCATGCGCCTCAAAAGCCATGCGCCCCAGACTGATCTCTGATCCCGAAAGACAGAAGGAAAGTCGCCTGCATGCGCCTCAAAAGCCATGCGCCCAGAATGGTTCGTGACTCCTAAAGGTCACGAGCCAAAATCTCATCATGCGCCCAATCCAAGGTGCATCCCACCAAATCATCCCCCCATCAGATCCGAGATCTCCGAGCCATGAGTCGACGACACGTGTCCTTTGACTCAACTCATCCAAGATTTCAGCAACGGAAAGATCTTCTCCTCTGCTACGTGCCGGCTCACAACAGCAGTATGAAGAAGTCAACCCCTCGATCAGGGCGCATCACCCATGCGCCTCCATCAGCAATCAACACGTGGCGTCCCCACGTACCGGCGCATCCTACATATGCGCGCATGAGCAGCCAACCTGCCCAGCGATAAATAGAAGAATTATTTCCTTCTTCCACACACAGACAGATACGAACGAACACACCACCAGAGAGGCAGATACAGACATTCAACGTCTTCCTCCTCTCAGTAAGCTCCAGCACCCAGAGCAATCTACACCTTCAGAGAACCGATAACCATCGTCAGCCCGTCAACGGAGTCAACGCATTACCACTCGCTCCATTGGCACTAAGGACCCAGATTAAACAAAAGTGTACTCCTAGGACTACATCTAAGTCCTATATTGTAACACTGTTCTATTTGTATTAAGATTTGCAATCAAACAATTTTAGTGGCAAACAGGTTGCGCCTCAAGGATTGACTCTGCGGCTGAGTCGGGAGAGACCGCCCGTTGCTCTGCTTTTCACGCCGCTTGCGTTGGTTTTGGCTTTGTTTTTTGAATGCGTTTTCGTAAATATTATCGATAGTTTTTATGGCTTGCATTTCAAACTCGTATTTCCTATCGAACTTCTTGAATAATGCATTGTTCTATTCGGTTGCTTGTACGATTTTAGGTAATCGCGTAGACGACGTCTAACGCGACCAACAAGTTCTCTCGTCTCAAAGCAAACTCAAGGTGAGTGGCTGACCCTTCTCTTCTCGAACCCTTTCTTAGGTAAATCGATAATGTTGTTGCGAATGAAAGAATAAATGCAAGCCACGGACACGATAAAATGATTAAGTTTTCAAAGAGAATGTAGGCTATATCTTAATAACTAAAAGAAAAATGGTCTTTGCACGGTCATGGATAACTTGTCAATAAGATAGAGTTTCCCCGCACGGCAACCCGGGACCACGGGACCGTTGCGGCCAAGAAAGGAAACAATTACAAAAAGCTGTGCTGGACACGAGTTAGGCGGGGACTTGCAGCGGGGCTCGCTACTCGCGCTGAAAGGTGCCCTGTCTAATAAAAGCAAAAAAGAGTCCACGATTGCTCTGGGAGCCAGTGACCAACCACACAAAATATTGTACTTGATATGAAAATGATAACAATTGACAGGGAAGAACATGGTAAGTATCACAAGGTGCGACGCCGTCCGCCGTGGGTAAGTTCCAACGTATTTTACATTATGCTTGTCATATGCTTATTTGAAATTTATTAGGATGGTTAGAAACATTCATAAACTAAGTTATATAAACTCTTCAACCAAATGAGAGCTTGGAACATAAATAGCCACGCACCAATACAAAGTATAATGTACTGATCCTTGCTCTCCACGCAGGTACCCCGAACCACGACGGGCGTGCCACTTAAAGCTCAAGGCGACGTGAACCTTTTTGAAGCCTCGTCCATGTTTTGAAGGCTTGTTTCGAAAATCCTTTTGAAGACTCCGCACTCAGTACAAAAGAAGACAAATGGCGACTCAACTTCCTTCGATAGCAGGTGGAAAGTGTAATAGTTTTTGCTTGTAAAAAGGGATGTAATGTATGGAACGACTATCTCATCGGCGTTCATTTTGTAAGTCGAGTCATGTTGTAGCCCGTGCGACAATGATTGTAATGGAGTCAATGTAAATAAAGTTTTATTATCAATAAAAAGTCTACATCTATTTCAAATGTGTCAATCAATTTCTCTGCGTACTCTAACTTGATGTTGTGTTTCGGATAACCTTATGACTATGCCTTGTGTGATCGCAACTTAGGTTCGCACGGCATCACGCCCGGGGGACGACTATCGATTCTACGGAATCGGGGCGTAACATAATGGTATCAGAGCACAGCTTTACATCCTTTGGCCTCGCGTCTAGAGTTTCAAAACCTTTGACCTCGCATCGATGAGATAAGTTGTTCTATACAATGAGTCCGTAATAATTTGTGACTGATGCGTTTGCCTTCGTATTGCAGAAGTGCCAGAACCCACAGCCGAGCAAGAGCAGAGCGCTTCTAGCGGCTCTAGTAGTTCGCGCCGTTCGCGGGCCGGACCTTCTAATAGTACCATCGAAAGGATACTACACATGATGGAGGCGCAGCGGAACCAGTCCGAGACCCGACATCAACAGACAGAGGCACGACAGGACCACTTCGAAGCTCGCTTCGACGCACAAGCTAAACTTCAACAAAAGCAGCTGGATACTCTGCAGCAGATCGTCCAGACAATCATGGCCAACGAAAATTCTGCGACTGCGCCTGCTGTCACCATGCCTACTGTCACCGTGCCGGTGGTCCAACCCATTGAAGTCGACACGGAGGAGCCCGAGCGTTAACCGGCAGCACCAAAAAAGTATAACTTTGAAGTGTCAGAATTCAAGAAAGTGTGCCGCACTTCCTTCAGCGGCACCGAAGGCCCTTCTATGGCAATCGACTGGTTGGAAGAGCTGGAAGATCACTTCGAGCTCCTCAGCATTGAAAAATTAAAGCAAGTCGCCTGCGCACAACTTCAGCTACGATTGAACGCGCATGACTGGTGGGCCGTGCACAAGCGAGCAATCCGACACGACAACAATACAGCGCCGATCTCTTGGGCTATATTCTGCAAAGCTTTTGAAGTCGAGTACCTTCCATCAGCCATTCGTCAAGCGAAGGAAAATGAGTTCATACAGTTGAAGCAAGAGAACCGAACAGTAGAACAGTATGCCGCAGAATTTAACAAGTTGTCCAAGTTTGCTAGTACATTTCTGCCTACAGAGGAGTGCCGTGTGCGACGGTTCGAAGTGGGTCTGCGTCACTCTATCGGTGCACATGTCGGAGTCCCGAAGTACAAGACCATGGGCGAGGCTCTGAATCATGCTCTCTGCCTTGAGAGCCTGCATCCTTCCGGTGCTGCCGACGTTGTGTACCACTCCAATCACAAATGTCCTAGCCATGCGGGAGGCAACAACTACGTATTAAAGCGTCCACACATTGGCAGCTATAAGGGTCGGAACCCGTTACCACGATGCAGAAATTGCGGCCATCTTGGGCACACTGACGACCACTGCTTTGCCAAGGCAGAGTACTTCGCTTGCGGACAGAAGGGTCACTTTGCTCAAAACTGCCCAAATCCTCGACTGAATCGTAATGTTCTGCCATAACAAAACCGTCAAGAGAATCGAGGACAAGCGCCTCGACCTGCTCAGCCCACTCAACCCAACAACCAAGACCGACGTCCCAACACTCAGGGCCGCATCTACGCCATGACTCGAGATAAAGTGCTTGCATCAGATACAGTAGTGTCAGGTATACTAAATTTCAATAATGTGCCTGCTCGTGTACTATTTGATTCAGGCGCTTCGTATAGTTTTATATCGGCAGACTTTGACGCCGAGCATAAATTTCCTGTAATATTATTAGATCTCGACCTTAGCGTAAGTACACCTTCGGACACACCAATACTCACAAACCTAGCCTGTGCCGACGGGATTATCTGTATCGACGATCAAAATATCGATCTTGACGTGATAGTTCTAGACATGAAGCACTACTAAAATAAGGCAAATTAGTGACGTCCAGATACGTCGCTAATTAAGGAAAATATGTCGCTAAACATAATTAGCGACGACTTTAGCGACGAAAACTGAAGGTCGTAAAAAAGCTAGTCGCAGATGATAAATTTGTCGCCCTCCGTCGCTGTTTGCGACGTCACACCAATGTCGCTGGGTCGTCGCAAATTTAGTGACGGAGGGCGACGAATTTGAACGTCGCCAAATTAGCGACGTAGTGCGACTACGTAGCGACGTTATTTTTTTTTATGTGATGATATGGCATGCCTGCCACGTCAGCAGTTTAGCGACGTACGGCGACCAAATTAGCGACGTCAACTCTCTGCCACGTCAGCTACTGAGCGACGGATTACGACGGATAGCGACGTGACGATGCTAATTAGCGACGTCTGGATACGTCGCTATACGTCGCAGACCGTCTCTATACGTCGCAGATATTATGAAAAAAATTTAAAAAAATATGTTTGGTATTTTTGTTATGCTGTGTGTCTGTGTTTACACAGACACACATCATCACAAAAATACCAAACATATTTTTTAAAAAATTGGGCAGCACCTCCTTTGTATATCAGATCATCGCTTATAACCCAGCGTAGGTATATTTGTCATCCCCGTCGTAGATATTACGAACATACATGTCCAAGTAAATATCATACATGTACTCAATGAAAATACCAACAAAGTAAATATCACAAAGTAAATATCCAACAAACATACATGTCCACAATGGAGGGCAAATAAGAATGAAAATTAGTGTACAGAACGGTCAATGGGCCCATAGGGCCAATACATACAAAGATGATAAAAAAATCTACTGGATCACTGAGGACCCCTGCCGCGCATCTGAGATAGCATGTACTCATACTGCTCCTGTGTAGCTGCACCGTAGGGGCAGTAGGAGGCAGTACAATGTCTGGAGTCGGCACCGTCGATGGACCGGGAGGACGTATTTGCTCCAGCTCTCGCAGTCGCTCACCATGCGCAGCAAGGGTACTCACCATCCTCTGAGTACTCTCCTCAATCGAAGTTTGTACCTGAGTGAGTGAGGCAGACATGGTCCTTTACGATCCTTCCAGCTCGACCTGTCTACGCTCTGTGTGCTGCGTAGACTCGGTGAGCGTGTGTAAGCTGGCAGCTGTAGCCTGCTGCAAACTCATCAGCTCCTGTATACTGCGTTCGACCGCATCAAATCGTCCGGTGATCATCGGATCGTCGGATCGTCGCTCTGCGGTATGGTGATCAAAAATCTGCTGTTATAACTCGTGACGCAGCTCGTCGATCTGACGACCAATATCTTGAGCTCGTGATGACGCCTGCGAAGCTGGAGACTGCGCACTGACAGAGAGGGCTCGGGATGACTCTGAAGCCAAATAGGCGCCGTAGGATCCCGTACCGTAGTACGTACCCTTCTGAAGACCACCAACGGTGATCATCCAGAGGTCGTCCTGCCATAGAACTATAGGCGGCTGGAAGAAAGTACCAGCCCCTTCCTCTGCTGGCGCACTAGCAGCAACAGCCGTCTCCTCTTGTAGCCGAAGAAACTCGGCCTAGAACAATGTTTGCTAACGTCTAAGTGTTTGCTAAAGTCTATATTGATATCTATTTTTCTGTTTTCTAAATTATAGTAAATTAATATAAAGAATAGAACGTACATATGCCTACGTCGCCCTCTCGTCAATGAACTCCCCAGCCCTCCGATGGGTGACTAGGAAGACGGTCACCATGTTGCGGCCATCACCCTTTTTTACCTGTTAAAATGTATTATCTATTATTAGTATTAAATATTCTATCCAACTATATATAAATGATGTCCATCATAGGAAACGTACCAGACGACGAAAATGCTCCGTCATCGGAATGGAGCCACCACACCACTTACTGGCGCTCGACCGCGCCACCTTGGCCTTGTCAGACCGCTCCTGGTACCTGGCCTCGCCGAATCTAGCCTTCATCGCAGTCCACTGCTCTGGCGTGATCCAACCATGGATCGGCTTTCCGGAGCGATTACGAGACTTCTGGTCGTGGATCGCATCACGGATGAGCTTGCCTGCGACGGCAGAAAATTGGGCCTCGATCTTCGCCGCCCGGTGTGGTGGATAGAAATAGGTCCTCTACAAGAAGTAAAATAAAAAGTTATATAATATACATAAATGATTATTAAAATTTAAAAATAAACAAATTTTTTACCTTGAAGTGGGCCAACCAAAAGGCCTTCATATCTGCGGGAGCATCTGAGTAGTTAATCCAAGGCCCACCATAGTTCTGTCTCAGAAATAACCCCAGCTCTCTATGTACTGTAGGAGGCCGATATCTATACAATAATAAATTTCATGAATATATATGTACATATAATCATTTGAGAAATATATATTAACTAATTAACTTACTTCGTAGGCCCGTCCGTCCAAATCTCCATACGCGTCTCGTCCGGAGGAGCGCATGGAGGGTCGCTCTCACCTCCTGCCTGGGCAGGATCAATCTGATCGCCGTCCTTCATATGCTCGACATCGGCTCTCCCCATGGAGCCGTCGACAGGAGGAATACTGGATGCGGGAGGAATGCTGGACGCGGGATCAGAAATGCTGGACGACGAGGGAGGAGTCGCCAACCTGCTGGAACTGTCATGTCCCGGTAATGGACCGGGAACAGAACGTTACACTGGCGTACTCGAAGATGAGGATGAGGGTACGAAATCTGCATCCCCAGCCCGAGGCAGACGGGACTGCCTAATATAATATCCTCTGTGTCCTCCTCCTCCTGGTCTAGTCATACCTGATAATAACATATGACAATAAAACAAATATATATATTTATATGATAGACATCACAGATTTTTGAAAAATCTCATAGTCACAGATAAAAGTGTCACAAATTTATATGATAAAAGTGTCACTAAAGTGTCAAATATGATGATAAAACAAACGTACAGATTTAATCCTCTTCTAAAAATTTATCTAGTTCGTTTAGCTCACCATCTTCTTCTTCTTCTACTTTCAAAGGTATTTCTAGCTTTGGTCTTGCATACTGTCCACCAGTCCGACCTTATTGTTCCCGTTTAGGATAACTTGTGAAGTACACGAGCTGAGCCTGACTTGATAGGATAAATGGTTCATAGGCTTGATATCGACGCCGATAGTTTATATCTACAAGACCGTGCTTGTCTACTTTCCAACCTTGAACTTCAATCGGATCGAACCAATCACACCTGAATAACACAATCTTAGCAGGCTCTATTCCATAACTATATGTCAGCTCCACAATCTCCCGTATAGGATGCCATAGAAATCATTGCCCGTATCAACATCTTTGTAGTTCGAAGATCTGATACACAAACAGCTGTTTTTGGTGGAATCAAGATCCACAAAGTTGTCTCTGATCGAGCAAGTTGTTGACTTGAACCTAAACCCATTAACACATTAGCTTAGGCCATATTTTTGCAGAATAAATTGGTCCCTTGGCTAGCGTTCTAATAGACTCATTCTCAAGTCTTGCGTATGGACGATCGACCTAAATACCACGAAAAAATAAATTAAGCTCATTCTCAAGTGCATATACAGAAAGATAATTACAGAGTTCTCAAGTCTTACATATGCACTCAACCATGATAGAAAATAACGCCTCATTTCTTGTTCTAGTTCTTCTTCTGTTATGTGTGGCCTACCTGACCTCACTATCATCATTAAATATGCTGAAAACAACATCGTTCAATTAATGTAATAGTATAATAATCAATACTATTAAAATAATATAGGCGTATTAATTACTTACCCCTCCAGCTTCTCTACTTTATCATCGTCGCAGTTGAGTAATACATACACCTGAGCAGCCCTTAGCTCATCATCGTTCAGATATCTCTTCTTTATTTTACCCGATGGCTTTCCTGGAGCATTGAATACCTTCAGTATTGTATCATTACATTCATGATCTCCGTCATCGTTTCTGGAAGCTCTTATTCTATTAGTTGCAACATGAGGCTTGAAATACATCGAACAAAAGTTTGTAATCTCCTCGAGAATATAGGCTTCACAAATAGAACCCTCGACCCGTGCCTTATTTTTTACCTTTCTTTTTAGGTGATTCAAATGTCGCTCGAACGGGTACATCCATCGATATTCGACGAGTCCACCAACACGTGCCTCATAGGATAGATGAATCGGCAAATGCTCCATAGAGTCGAAGAATCCAGGAGGAAACTACCCTCTCTAGCTTGCACAAGTGTTACCGCAATGTCCTTCTCTTACTTTTCTAGACGATCAACTGAGCAATTTCTTAGAACAAAGATCCCTGAAGAATATGCTAAGCTCCGTCAATGGATCCCAAACATGCCTGCGATAAGAATTCCCGAAATACAATCGAATTAACCTCTCTATGAATACGTGACAATCGTGGCTCTTCATACCCGTCAATTTGTTTTCCTTCGGATCGACACATCTTTTCAGATTTGACACATATCCTATCTGGAAATTTTAGGCCCTGGATCCACCGACAAAGTCTCACTTTATCCTCCTTGTCTAGTGAGAAAATTGACTTCGACAGGAACTGTTTTCCATTCTCCTCTATCAAATGCAACGCAGGGCGTTTGCATATTCCTTCTAAGTCCAACCTGGCCTTGGGATTGTCTTTCGTTTTTTCATTTACGTCCATCACAGTATTAATTATGTTATCAAAAACATTCTTTTCAATATGCATGACATCAAGATTATGTCTGATCAGATTGGTACTCCAATATGGCAGATCACAGAATATGCTCCTCTTTGTCCAGTTATGATCTCTACCAAATCCATCGCACTTGTACCCAGTTGTAGGATCTTCGATAGCACTTGAAAATCTCTAACCTCCTCCCATATCGTGGCTCCGCACCACCTTGACGGTGGATCACCCTTCTCTATAACGCCCGGACATTCCTGTTCCTTCTGAACGGATGATCTTTTGGCAGAAATTGTCGATGACAATCAAAGAAGCACGGTTTTCCTCCAGTGTTTCAAACGAAAAGCCTTAGTACGGTCCATACAATACGAACATGAGAGACGGCCATGAGTACTCCATCCAGATAACATTCCATAGGCCGAAAGTCGTTAATGGTCCACATAAGGGTTGCCTTCATCTGAAAATTCTGCTTCCTGGAAACATCGTACGTGTTAGCGCCTACTTCTCATAACTGATTCAATTCATCTATCAAAGGCTGTAAGTACACATCAATATTCTTCTTAGGATTGTTCGGACCAGGAATTATAACGGTTAGAAACATGTACTGAGTCTTCATGCACATCCAAGGCGGTAGGTTATACGGAGTGACAATCACAGGCCAGCACGAATACTGGAATCCCGAAAGACCAAAAGGAGTAAAACCGTCAGAAGATAGCCCTAACCTGACATTACGCGGATCTGAAGCAAAATCAGGATACACTCGATCAAAGTGCTTCCACGCTTCTCCATCGGATGGGTGATCCAACACTCCTTCAATCTGTTCTCGCATGTGCAACTCATATTTTTGGCCGTCTCTTTCACCATAAATAATCTTTGCAACCGCGACATTAAAGGCAAGTAGTGCATTAAATCGGTTGGTCTTCTTGCACCGGTAGACCTTCCTATACTAGTTGTCTTATAGCGATCAGCACCACAAAATTTGCACACATCTGCGTCCTTGTCGTCTTTGTAGTACAGCATGCACCCATTGCGACAAGAATCGATTTTCTCGTATCCCATCCAGAGCGATCTCACCATTCTCTTAGACCGATAGAAGTCTTTAGGTAACTTAGCACCCGTCGGCAAGATCTCTATAGTCAACTCCAATACTCGGTTGTAGCATTCTTACGACATGTTAAAATCTGACTTAATGCTCAACAGTCTTGTAACCACCTCCAACGGTGAATGATCCTCACAACCAGGATACAATAGAGTCCTTGCATTCTCTAGCAACTCCATGAACTTTGCAGCATCGACATTCAGTGCCTCCTCATCTACATCATGAACAAAACTAGGCCCCGCAGCGTCGAAAACCATGTTCATGCACCCGTCGTCGTATGCATGATTATCTGAAACAAAATTAGGTCCCGCATACATATACGGCTCAACATAAGGCTCCGGCTCTGATACTAAAGACACAAGTTCTCCGTGTGCGGTCCACTGATAGTAATTAGACGTGAAACCCCTCGAGTACAAATGATATGTCACTTCCACTTCTGGATAATATTTTACGTTATGATATTTCACACACGGACACTTAATTTTGGTGTCGTCCATGTACTGAGGGAACGCCTTAGCAAACTGCATGAACTGCTCTACTCCTGCTATGTATTCATCCCGATACTACATATATCATCAGGACGACGATTGTACATCCATGAACGATTCCGCAAGTAGTAATTCATATCCATTTAGAAATAATTCTGCAAAGATGGACACACATGTTCAGCGTAGTAACTAGTCAAATTGGGTGAAGTTGAGTTGACTAAGTCAATATCTTGGACAAACTAGTCAAACTGGGTGAAGTTGACTAAGTCTAGGCAATTATCCTTCACTAGACATAGACATGGAAGAAACACCGATATTTGCAGTGTCCGAACTTCCTAGTGTATATTACAGTAGAGAGACATGGTAACCGTGTGTAGGGGTGCAACTCGGGCGGGGCATGGCTCTGCCTACCTGAGCTCACCGCCTACAGGGTAGTTCCCCTAGCCTGTCTTACACTTGACCCTTTCCTCTCCTTCCTCACTTGTACATCAGTGCATACCAGTGCACATGAGTAGTGTACATGACCTATTAGCCTATGCCCCAAGCCAATTCCCCTACTCGACTTGATATCATATCCTCTTCATATCAGATATTTGATACCAAGATAGGAAAGATTGACTGATACTTGATTCTAAAATCCCCCCCCCCTTACCTATCAACTGATACCAACTGATATCAGTTCTTCCTAACACTCACATAGGGGCTGATCCACTTCATCAAAGGATTGATACATCCTATCAAAAGACTGATACTATATTCTTTGTCCTTCTTTATAGAAGATCACACCTCCATACTGCCAGGTTATAATTAAACACACACCAGTATTTTCTTCTTCTTCATGAACTTCATAACCCAATAACTAATACATGGATACGGTGCTGCTTTTATCTCCCGATACAACCACATGCTAATATTATTGGCAAAAGAACTTGGAGGTAATTGCTCTAAACACCTATCCAACCTACAACAGGATCCCTATGGATGCTTATTTTTCCTATAACCTTCATTAAGGGTACCCACAGTTTCCATTGGTCGAATACCCATGTACTTCCACACCATTTTACTCATCAAGTTAACCATTTCTAACCCTATACACAGTCAGTCACCTATTTCAGGAACCTATACATAGTTAAACACTCATTTCTCCTCGAGCGATCCTCCTTCCTAATAATACAGAACTAAATCCAACTATAGCTACTCTCCTCAACTTGCACACCAATATGTAGCTATTCCAAACATCTTTTATAATAGAAGGAAGTGACATAAGTGAGATAGCCACGTTGATTAGTTATAGTGAGAACCACACTCAACATGCTGTTAAACAAGAAGGTGTAATGCATAACCGAGCAATATGGGCATGGGTTATATAGAAGGAAACTCAAAAGGAAGGGAGTGTACCTGAGTGTAAAGAGGTAACTAAGCACAGGGAGGAGGTAGGCTAATGGTGAGGAGACTATACCGCAGTTCGTCGGAGGTCGACTGTATTGGACGCGACATGGAGGAGTCCAAACATCTCCGGTGGACGTGTGTGTGTGTTCGTATAAGTGTCTGTGTGTGTGTCTGTGTGTGTGTGTGTGTGTGTCCGTGTGTCCGTGTGTGTGTGTGTGTCCATATGTGTGTGTGTGTCCGTGGGAGAGGAGGAGGAGGAGGAGGAGGGAGAGGAGTTAGGTTAGGGTTTACCTGAGGAAGAGGAGGAGTAGCTCGGATTGGGGGAGGAGGAGCTCGACGGGGAGGGGGGGTAGGGGTCGTTGGGTGTGGAGGGAGTCGCCGGGGGGGAAGGGGTCGCCGGAGGGAAGAGCTCAAAATTTTTAATTTTCGAGTGAGGGGGAAAAAGAAAACAGCGTGCCCTAAGTAAAAAAGTTAGCGACGTCAAGAGTAGACGTCGCTAAATGTCACAAATATTTTAATATATGGCGACATATTTTCATAATATGTCGTTGAACGTCGCTATTCAGAGACGTAATCTATCTAATGTCGCTGGACATCGCTATGCAGCGACGTTTTGCGATGTCTATAGAAAGGAGTCGCTATATTACATATCTAGCGACGTAATTTTATTCTGTCGCTAAATTACGTCGCTAATATAGCATATTTTAGTAGTGAAGACTTTGACATCATTCTGGGAATGGATTGGCTCGGGCCGTACAACACAACCATAGACTGCACCGAAAAGACGGTCACCTTTCGCATACCAGGAGTGCCTGAATTCTGCTTTTCGTGTGGTGAGGCATCGTCGACCTGCATGCTGATCTCGGTAATTTCTGCTCGAAGGATGCTGTATTCTGGGTGCGAAGGCTATTTGGCGTCCGTCCGAGACATGCGACAGGATGGTGCAAACGCGGGTCAGACCGACGTTGTGGCAGAATTCCCCGATGTGTTCCCGGACGAGCTACCCGGCATGCCCCCCGACCGAGAAGTCGAGTTCAGCATCGATACATTCCCCGATACTCGACCGATTTCCAAGGGCCCGTACAGAATGGCCCCCGCCGAGCTAAAGGAACTCAAGGTCCAGTTACAAGAGTTACTCGACAGAGGATTTATTCGGCCTAGTATTTCACCGTGAGGAGCGCCCGTGTTGTTCATAAAGAAAAAGGATGGGTCCATACGTCTGTGCATCGATTACCGAGAGCTGAACAAGGCCACCATCCGGATTAAGTACCCATTGCCCCGCATAGACGACTTATTCGATCAACTGTAAGGCGCCTCGGTATTTTCGAAGATTGATCTCCGCTCGAGCTGTCATCAACTCAAGATCAAGTCAGACGACGTACAAAAGTCAGCCTTTCGCACTTGGTACGGCCACTATGAGTTCTTGGTGATGCCATTCGGCCTGACGAACGTCCCTGCCGCCTTCATGGATCTGATGAATCGGGTATTTTGACCCTTTCTTGATAAATTTGTGGTAGTCTTTATTGACGATATTCTCGTCTACTCGAAGGATAGGGCACAACATGCAGAACATCTACGGGCCGTGCTCCAGACACTTCGAGAGAATGAGTTGTATGCAAAGCAGAGTAAGTGCGAATTTTGGCTAAGCAGCGTATCCTTTCTTGGTCACATTATTTCGTCCGAAGGCATTGCAGTCGATCCGAAGAAAGTGGAAGTTGTTGCTGATTGGAAGCGGCCTGCGTCTGCTAGTGAGATTCGAAGCTTTCTTGATTTGGCGGAATACTATCGACGCTTTGTGAAAGACTTCGCAAAGATTGCATCGCCATTGACTCGCCTTACTCAAAAGGGAGTCGTGTATGAGTGGTCGGATGACTGTGAAGCTTTCTTCCAGGAGCTAAAGCAGCAACTAATTTCAGTACCTATACTCGCACTTCCGAATGGGCCAGAGGGTTTTTAGATATTCAGCGATGCTTCAGGCCAGGGCTTGGGATGTGTGCTCATACAGCAGAAAAGGTGATATCCTTCGCCTCCAGACAGTTGAAGCCGCACGAGAAGAACTATCCTACGCACGACTTGGAGTTAGCGGCGATTGTGTTCGCGTTGAAATTGTGGCATCACTATCTATATGGTGTGGCATGTGCGATCTATACCGACCACAAGAGCCTCAAGTGTCACTTCACCCAGAAGGAATTGAACTTGCGACAGAGGCGCTGGCTCGAACTGATCAAAGACTATGACTTGACGATCGACTACACTCCGTGCAAGGGAAATGTTGTGGCGGACGCTCTGAGTCGAAAATATCTTGCCTCGCTATCCATCAATCGCAGACTACTACAAGATCTAGAAGAAATGGGTATCGACCTCCGGGTTCGATTCAGGGATGTACGGTTGGCGCAGCTGCAGTTAGAGCCGAGTTTGCTGGAAAAGATCATGACCGCTCAGAAGGATGATCCGTACCTGAAGAAAATGCGCGAGCAAATTTCAACAGGTAGTGCGACCGACTTTGCGGAAGATAAGACCGGCGTGCTGAGATTGAATGGCCGACTATGTGTTCTGGATGATTCAGAACTACGAAAGGAGATAATGTCGGAGGCGCATTATGCAAAATATACCTTGCATCCAGGCAACACCAAGATGTATAAGGACCTCCGCACGACCTTCTGGTGGCACGGGATGAAGAGAGATGTGGCACTCTTCGTGTCATAATGCATGGCCTGTCAGCAGGTGAAAGCTGAGCATCAGCGACCGGGCGGGGAGATACAGAACCTTGCTATTCCAGAGTGGAAATGGGATCACGTCACTATAGACTTTATTGTTGGCCTGCCGAAGACACCACGGGGGAATGACGCCATCTGGGTCATCGTCGATCGATTAACCAAGTCAGCGCACTTTATTGACATCAAAGTTACTTGGAGCGTTGACCGCCTGGCGCAGATTTATCTTGACGAGATAGTACGGCTGTACGGAGTTCCAGTATCTATTGTCTTTGATCGGAATTCATGGCTCATGTCGCGATTCTGGAGTAGCCTTCAGTCGGTGCTGGGTACCAAGTTGCAGTTCAGCTCAGCTTACCATCCTCAGACCGACGGCCAAATGGAGCGCGTTAATCAGATTCTCAAAGACATGCTACGACTGCACAATTGACTTCAAATCAAGCTGGGACGTCCATCTACCGCTGGCGAAATTTGTATACAACAATAGCTACCAGTCCAGCATCTAAATGGCGCCGTATGAAGCTTTGTACAGCCGGAAGTGCAGATCGCCCATTTGCTGGGATGAAGTCGGAGAACGGCAGATACTCGGCCCGGAGCTGGTGGAACAGACTATGGAAAAGGTCAAGCTAATTCGGGAAAGACTGAAGATTGCACATAGTCGACAAAAGAGCTACGTCGACACCCATCGAAGACCGCTTGAGTTCCAGGTGGGCTATCACGTGTTCCTGAAGGTGTCGCCCATGCGAGGAGTTACTCGGTTCGGCGCGAAGGGAAAATTGAGTCCGAGATTCGTTGGGCTATTTGAAATACTCGAGCGGGTCGTCCCAGTGGCTTATAAAATTGTCCTACCGTCGGCGCTTGAAGGTGTGCACAATGTCTTCCACGTCTCTCAATTGCGGAAGTACGTGCACGACCCTAGCCACGTGGTGGATTTTGGCCAGCTGGAGCTGAAGTCCGACTTATCCTACGTTGAAGAGCCAGTTCAAATCTTAGAACGCAAGGATAAGCTGCTGCGGAATCGAGCGATTCCTCTTGTTCGCATACTTTGGAGGAACCATGCGGCGAAAGAGTCGACATGGGAACTCGAGTCAGAGATGAAGGAAAAGTTTTCTTCATTATTTTCATAGAGGTAGGTTCTGTTCTTAAGTTTCAAGGATGAAACTTTTTCTTAGTTGGTTATGGTGTAGTGCCCCGTTCCTACATCATGCCCCGTACTCCGTCCACGGGGTGCGCGAGAAAGGAACACTGTCGCTATCAATTCGGTCGGGATCGATCGAGTCGATCGAACGGGAACGGTTGAATTAAGATCCATTCTCCGTATGGAATGGCTTCTTCGGAACCAAGTCCCATATTCAGCGGGTTGCGCCTCAAGGATTGACTCTGCGGCTGAGTCGAGAGAGACCTCTCGTTGCTATGCTTTTTACGCCGCTTGTGTTGGTTTTGGCTTTGTTTTCTGAATGCATTTTCGTGAATGTTTTCGATGGTTTTCATGGCTTACATTTCGAACTCGTATTTCCTATCGAACTTCTTGAATAATGCAGTGTTCTAATCGGTTGCTTATGCGATTTCAGGTAATCGCGTAGGCGACGTCTAGCACGACCAACAAGTTCTCTCGTCTAAAAGCAAACTCAAGGTGAGTGGCTGACCCTTCTCTTCTCGACCCCCTTCTTAGGTAAATCGATAATGTTGTTGCGAATGAAAGAATAAATTCAAGGCACGGACACGATAAAATGATTGAGTTTTCAAAGAGAATGTAGGCTATGTCTTAATAACTAAAAAAAAATGGTCTTTGCACGGTCATAGACAACTTGTCGATAAGGTAGAGTTTTCCCGCACGACAACCCGGAACCACAGGACCGTTGCGGCCAAGAATGGAAATAATTACAAAAAGTTGTGCTGGGCACGAGTTAGGCGGGGACTTACAGCGGGGCTCGCTACTCGCACTGAAAGGTACCCCGTCTAACAAAAGCAAAAAGGAGTCCACGATGGCTCTGGGAGCCAGTGACCAACCACACGAAATATTGTACTTGATATGAAAATGATAACAATTGACAGGGAAGAACATGGTAAGTATCACAAGGCACGACGCGGTCCGTCGTGGGTAAGTTCCAACGTATTTTACATTATGCTTGTCATATGCTTGTTTAAAATTCATTAGGATGGTTAGAAACATTCATAAACTAAGTTATATAAACTCTTCAACCAAATGAGAGCTTGGAACATAAATAGCCACGCACGAGTACAAAGTATAATGTACTGATCCTCGCTCTCCACGCAGGTACCCCGAACCATGAAGGGCGTGCCACTTAAAGCTCAAGGCGATGTGAACCTTTTTGAAGCCTCGTCCGCGTGTTGAAGGCTTGTTTCGGAAATCCTTTTGAAGACTCCGCACTCAGTACAAAAGAAGACAAATGGCGACTCGACTTCCTTTGATAGCAGGTGGAAAGTGTAATAGTTTTTGCTTGTAAAAGGGATGTAATGTATGGAACGACTATCTCATCGGCGTTTATTTTATAAGTCGAGTCATGTTGTAGCCCGCACGGCAATGATTGTAATGGAGTCAATGTAAATAAAGTTTTATTATCAATGAAAAGTCTACTTCTATTTCAAATGTGTCAATCAATTTCTCTGCGTACTCTAACTTGATGTTGTGTTTCGGATAACCTTATGACTACGCCTTGTGCGATCGCAACTTAGGTTCGCATGGCATCACGCCCGGGAGACGATTATCGATTCTACAGAATCGGGGCATGACAGGGGACTCGCTCGGTTGATGAGTACGCGGCAGAGTTCCGACGACTTAGCCGATTTGCGGAGGGTAGAGCCCGAGATCCAGTCGTGAGAGCCACGAGATTCAGGCAGGGTTTGAGCCACGAGCTTCGTTACTTAGTCACGGCTAACGGAGCGACTACTTATGCTGGGATGGTCGTCGTTGCTCAGAGGTTAGAGATTGATCTGAGTCTCCGACCCAAGAGAGATCGTGACATTAGTGGAGGAGGTAGCCATTCGGGACCACCCAAATGTCCCAATATCCAGCAGACGAAGACCTTCACATCCCAGCCTCCTCAGAGGGCCCCGCAGTAGCAGCAGCAGCGACCAGTTCAGCAGCCTTGTGGATTTTGTCAGAAAGTGGGCCATACCTGGCAGGTGTGTAGGAAGAGATTTGGACAGTGCCTTATCTGTGGTGCAGCTGATCATCAGGCTAGGGAGTGCACCATTGCTCGTACAGCAGCCGGATCTTCGGGACCTCCACAGCCAGAGGGACGAGTCTACCTTATGTCAGAGGAAGGAGCAGAGGCTATTCTGATTCCGGACGAGGACTAGAGACCGGAGGCATTCTCGCATAGCTGGAGCAACCGTGGGTCATCACTTCCCTTTTGATTCTTTCTAGCATCTAGACTTTTCTTGTTGTTTCATGTTCAAGACTTGTTTCTAAAGTCTCTGTATCTTATTATTGTTTCGTAATGGCCGCTTGTTTGATCCTTGTTGTCTCTTAGTACCTAATAAAACTACTTGTTCACTTTCTATCATGACTTTGACTGTTAAAGAATTCATTTTGAATCTTCATAGAACTCCTTGGAAATTTTCTGGATAAGGTTGAGAAATATTCGATGAGCTACTATGACGTGGCAAATGTGCACTGCAGTCATTTACCTGGATTATGGAAACTGAAAGTTTATTGCAGCCAACTGCATACTGGCGATGCATGGACTCTAAGTTAAAGTGATTACAGGTAATAATGGGATCTCGGATATTATTGAGACTAAGTCCTAAATTTATAATGTTTTCTGATATCGGATAAAGTTGACAGTAATATATTATTATCGGGACCACGGAACCGAGGGTTCACTGCAGCCAGATGCATACTGGCGGGACATGGACTGTAGGGGAAGTGACTCCAGATATGTATGATTGTCGGATACTATTAAGACTACTATCCTTGATCATGTTCCGTAACTATCACTTGTACCACTTTTTATGCCAAATTCAAATTTGTTTTTGATTATTCATAATCGTGCCATCTGAAATTTCGAGGACAAAATTTTCAAGGGGGAGAGATTTGTAACTCCACTTTCTAGATAATAAATTGAGTTTTTTCTCCTGTGATTTATTTAAGATTTTAATTTACTTTTGGTTTATCTTAATTAATCACTAATTATCATTAATGATTTTTTAGGTATTTTTCTAAGTCCTTTATTAGAGAATATTCCAGTAACTAAGATTAGCTAATTAATTTTCCTAAATTTTTATTAAATTTATTGATTGATTATAATAGGGATTTATTAATGTTTTTTTCCTAACTCTTTATTCCATTTTTACTTCCTATTTCAACTACTTTCATGTTCTCAGCCAATGGGCCAGCCCGACCCATCACTCAGTTGGGGCGCGTCCAGACCCGATAACCCTCTAACCCGGATCCATTAAATCCCATTCAAATTACATAGCCGTTCCCTTCTCCCTTCCATTCATTCATTCATTTAACTAATTCATTCCTTCCCTCCAACTCCTCTGCTACTGCAAGTGGGAACGACGACGATGACAGAAAGCAAGCGCACACCGACGACGACCAAGTGGAGGTTCCAGAAGCTTTCTTCCCATCCACTGGATCATAACCAATTCCTGCCCAGAAATCCTAGCCGTTGTTTCCTAACCGCCTAACCAACTCCTAACCGTTTATAACCGTCTCCACCACTCCGCCGCTGCCCGCCCAACCGCCTCGCCACCTGACTGCTGACCGCACAACCGCCTGTCCGTCGCTGTCCGCCTATAAATAGGCCATCGACCCTCTTCTTCTTCATCACTTCTTGAGTACGACGAAGCCCTGCTGGAATTCTTCCTCGTCCGTGTTTCCTTTCGTTAGCTTCGAGCTCCTGGCCATGGCGATTCATCGGGGCTCTCAGTGAGGATCCTCCCTCGAGCGTCATAGCACACCCACCGACGACGACTGCATCCGCGACGATTTCTAGCGGCAGTGACGGACACGACGAGATCGACGGCAAGCTAGACGATCGACCCAACCGGTGAGTTCTTTCTCTGTTCTTCTTTATTTGGATCGATCGGTTCTTGATCGATCAAATTGGATTGATCGACGGATCAATTAGATCAGTGATCGTTTGATTCTTCAAATGTTGTTGGACCTCATGTTCGTTGATTGATTTCTTTATTTTCTCTGAGATTTGATTGGGAGTTAATGGTGAGTTTTATTGAGTTACATTGTACTTTGCTCCTTTCCTGACTGGATCGTTGATTACAGGTGAGATGGATCTTTAGATTGTCATGGCTGGCATTGGAGCTCACTTGACATTGAGATATCTAGTTTCATGTATAGGAGATTGATTGAGTGTATTTGCTTATATGTTGTTGTTGTAGCATTTATCTTTTATCGGCTTTGTACCCGACCATTCATGTATAAGTTGTAATAATTGTATAGTGAATTGTTGTGATGGTTAGTGTAGATTCCGAGATTAGATGCTATGATGAGATTATTCTTGTTATTGATGACTAGACGGCTCACTACCGCTGTCAACGACAGTGTAGGCCGGGCATGCATCGGCCCGTATCCGATTATTCGGGAGCGAGGCGTGACAGATGTGGAGAACACCCTAAAGTGCGACAAGCGTCATCCGTGTAACGGAGAAGCTTGAGGAGTCGAAGGCGACAAAATAAGCAAATTTCAACGCGTGTCAGGACATTGAAAAACAACAACCAATATCAGCGGTTTACCGGCAGTATGCCACTGGTATGCCATTGTTCGTTCCAGAACTTCTGACTTGCATATTCGGTATAATGTGTTATACCGCTGGCATACCATTGTCGGGGGCTAAAGTCAAATTTGGATATTTTATTTACATCGTCTGATCTAATCAATGGTCCATATTGTTGCAGGACCTAGGAGGCTTTAAATATGTCTCCTAATTACCCTAATCTCCTATCACATCTACCCTAGAAACAAATCAAAGGTAGACATTTCTCAAGTGTGCAACTTCCGAAAAAGAAAAGGAGGGATCAGTGGCTATTTCGAAAGGAGATCGTTACGGATGATTGTTTTCGTCATCTCCGTCCTTCGGTAACCTCTCATATTCGTTTTCATTACTTTGAGTAATTGCGGTGAGCCGATTTGATCGATGGAAAAGTTTGTAGATGATGTACTCTTCAAATTCATTGCTGAAGGCTTTTTCAGGGTTGGACTCCGATCATCTCGTGGTTTTTCTGCAAACATTTTTCACGTTAAAATCGTCTGTTTTTGCATTTCGGTTTGTCTGTAATTTTTGCAAGTTGGTTTCGTATAATTTACTTATGTTCTCTCGTAGTTTCTTGGTTTGGGTGAACGGTTTTTACGTTTTGTTTCTAACGCCTACTCGAACAAACTTTAGATGCCATGATAAGTAAAACTTGCTAACGGCCGATAGCATATTGACAAATGCCAGTTCATTACGTTACTTGAGTAACAAATATAAAGAGTATACTCGCAAAGAATATCCAATGCATTCCGTAGTAATAATAAAGAGAACAGCCTCCAAGTATCAACAAACCCTGCTTGACAAATAGTTTGGTCATAATCATTTAACTGGACTAGCCCTTAAACCCTTTCCTCCCATCTCTTTTTTGATAATTTCTAAATGTACTCTACATTTTACTCCAAGACAGTACAATCTGACAGTTCTAACATAAAATAGGACTGTCAACTTTTCACATTTTACTCTAGGACAGTCGTCGAGTCTGACAGTTCTAGCATAAAATATGACTAATTGGCAGTCCTAAAGAATTTGAATATTAAGATAGACTGTGAACGAAGTTGACATTCCTCCTTAATGTTAGAATAGTTCTAATAAACTGTCCTGAAATAAAATGTGAAGTGTCTTTAGAATTTTTTTCTAGCTTCCTTATCCGTCTCCCAACATCCTTTACTCGCACCCAGAGACCAGGAATCTTTAACTCAAATCGTGACATCGAGGATTATTTCCTTTTATTTAGGACCGATATGCAAAGAATGACACTGTTATCAAGGATCGAGCAATGCCCATTTTGGTACTTTTTAAGTGACTATTACATGGGAACAATATTCATTTTGGTGCTATTTAGTTGAATTTTACATTTATCATTTTGCACCATAAGTAGTCATTTATATATAATAAAAAAATGAACAAATTATATATATATATATATATATATATATATATATATATATATATATATAGTGGGGTCTACATCTTTTAATTTCAACCATGCAATTCTAATCCACCGTGTGTAACATAGGTTGGTTCAATAATACAAAACCAGTCGGTTGGTTCTAGAGCACTTATATATATATATATATGTGTGTGTGTGTGTGTGTGTGTGTGTGTGTGTGTGTGTGTGAGATGCAGAGTATTTGTAACTAATATAATAACTTTAATTTGAGCTTAATAACGAAACTATCATTTTTCCACCATATATATTTTTTTACTTTCATCCCACTTATTAATATGAATTTGTACTTACATCACACTTTTTCATTTTATTAGACTTTTTCATTTTTCGTGACAATATGAATATTTTTTAGTGACAAAAAGTGGGATGTAAGTCTAATAAAATTAAAAATGGGATGTAAATACAAATTTATTTAGTAAGTGGGATGAAAATAAAAAGTTTCCCAAATCTAGAAGTCCTATAAAATTATGTAAAATCCATTATTAAAATGTTAGTGAATCAGTCAAACTTCTTGAAAATGTTTTAAAAGTATTTTTTAATTCTAATTGATTGCCTTCTCCTTAAAAGAACATCTAATAGCACGAGATATTATTAGATGGTTTGGGCTCACCATCTGGCCATGGTGAATGGTCAGCCCGACCAATGATAAGATGACGCTTGGCATAGTATTTGTAACGAATATAATAACTTTAATTTAAGCTTGGAAAGAAAAAAAATAAATATATATATATATATATATATATATATATATATATATATATATATATATATATATATATATATATATATATATATATACATCAAAGCCCTATAAAATTATGTAAAATCGGTTACTAAAATGTTAGTGAATCCGTCAAACTACTTTAAAATTGTCTAAAAGTCTTTTTTTAATTGAAATATTTTAACAAATGCTCCCATTTCAAATGTTGAAACTAGCTTATACCTCCACTATTTGTTTAACTAGCAAATACCCTACGCTCCTATATAAAACTACATTTTTTTAAAAGTGGGGTATATCTTATCTCAATATTTTAATGTTCCAAACAAAAAATGTGGGTATTTGTTAGTTAAAAACAATAGTGGGGTATAATCTAGTTTCATGGTGTTACCTGGGCCGGGCTGGGCCCAGTGTTAACCGGTTTTGACCGGACATGGGCCGAGTCGGGCTTAGCCCGGATGGCGGAGTGGACCGGGCTAAACCGGGCCGGTTCAGGTTTGGACTGGCCAACCCGTTTTTTGGAAGAAAAACAAAACTTATTTTTTTTTTAAACATGAAAATTTCTTAATAAAAGTTAACAATTTGTTTCCATTAAAATTTAAATATGCTATAACATTACCTAAAAAAAATTAAGAAAATAAAAGTTAACAATATTTTTATTAATGTCAAGATAATTTAATGTACAAGTGTTTCTTTTCCATAAAATTTGTAATAAATGTAAAAGTTGCGAACTGGTATTTTATTCTTGATAAAATTGTAAAAAATATGCAATTATTTTTTGGTTGTCTATCTCTGTCTTTATCGCTCATCTTCTCCTCCCGTAGTGTCCTCCAAGGTAAAAGACTGAAAGTCTAGCTCATTGATGTCGGCACTTTCATCTCTAGAGTTTTGAGTTCGTTTTTCCGCACGAACCCAATCTTGAACGCAGACACACGCTTTCAATATATCCGGCAACATCCTGCTCCTCTTCTTGCTCAGCATCTTTGAACCTACACTAAAACAATATTTCGATGCTATCGTGGACATCGGGACCATTAGTACATCACGTGCTATAGAAGAAAGTATATGGTACATTTTTTTGTGTCTTTTCTACCATTCTAAAATGGAAAAATAAGATGCAAATTCTTGATTATCTTCTTCATAAGAATTTAAATATAACGATAATTCCTAAATTGGTAGGAAGATTGTTTTTGTTTCTTCCTTTGTTGTACATTCTTAGCATGTGGTAGTTTAGACATAAAACGATAGCTACTACTACAAACTTGAACGGTTGTACCAGGTCGGATCGATACAACTCGTTCTTTATACAAAGTAATTAAAAAATATAAAACATCCTTAATCTCTACTTTTATTTACTTACATCAACATTCATATTTTTTCGAAAATCATCTAACAATATGAATACGCCATCTAATTTAATCTTCGGATAAAAAGCTAAGCCAAATAATATAGAAAAGGTATTTCATCTCAATATTTTTGAAATTTTGTTTCCATTTTTGAAACAACATAATCAAAACCAGAAACATTTCTATATTTAAAAATAAATGAGACGTGTTAATAATTTTTGTTAACGTCGGAGGAGAAGTTGGATAATAAACTCCAGATAAAATACATGTAACATTGTAAAAAATTTCAAAAATTCAAAAATAGGATTATCTACTAACCAATTATTTTCAATATTTGATAATCAAAACTTTGATTAACATTACAATAATGAGTAATAACATCTATAAATCTAATGCAAGATTTCAACATTAAATATGTAGAATTTTATCTATGTGGTACATTCTTAACAAATCTCCTAAAAAGATACCATATTGTGCACATAAAATTTTAAAAATTGTTGTTTTTATTGTAGAAGTGTTCAAACTTTGTAGACATAATCTATGATTTTCTAAATTTACTTAAAAAAAATTTGAAGCCATTCTTTTACAACTAAATTAATAATATAACAAGTACATCTAACATGAAAAAATCGTTCTTCTACTATATGCAAAATTTCTGAACTTGAAATGTTAATACAAGAAGTGTTACTACTAGCATTATCAAAAGAAATTGAATTTTTTTATTATTATGAGTATCATATTCACGTAAAAATTGTATGATAGCGCCACCTATTACATAACCAGTATATGAAAATTCTAAAGGTCGTAGATAAATAATACGCTTTTGCAACATCCACTTTGGATCTATATAATGTGTCTTTATACAAATGTAAGCATAATTTTTTTAGTAGTTCATATATCAGAAGTTAGAGTAAACTTACTAACATTTAAGAAGCTTTATTTTAAGTTTTTCTTTCTTTTTGAAATATTTTTATAGCCTCTGCTCTAGTAGTAAATCTAGAAACTTTACTAAAACAATGATTAAGAGCAATACTTGCACAATCATAATACCAATCACTCTCACCGAATGTCAAAGGTTGTCCATCACAAATAATATATTTGGTTAACTCAGTTTTGTTACGAGCATCAAAATAAGTAAAGTTAGCTATAGAAGATCATTGAGTAGATGCTTATCTGTGTTTGTCTAGCTTGTAGTATATTCTTACCATAACAAGTATCATGGTGCCTTTTCAAAGTGTCCCTGCCATAATTTTTTTATTTAAAAATTTTCTTACATTTCTTACAGTACTGTGCACCTTTAGCTATTGGTTTTTGATTTTTTGTATCTAAAACCAGTGCACCCTCATTATCAGTGACATATATTTTCTCAAAGTATTGCCAATAAACCGATTTCTCCCTATTTACAATATTAGTAGCCGTACTCCTAACTTCAGGAGGTGACATTTGTGTCGGTGACACATAATCAGAAATATGATTATTTTTAAATAAATCAGTATAGTAAGCAAAATTTTATTCTAAATCACCTCCATAAGGGTACGTAGTTAGAATCAGTAGCATCCATATTTTAAAATTAATTTAAAAAAAAGAAGAGAAGATAAAATTATTTATCTATCAAACAAAGAGAAAGAGAGAGAGAGAGAGAAGAGAAACCAAATAAAAAAGGATGCCGTTTGTCACGACCCGCACCCTTATGAGGGGCACGAGCACGTGGGTACGTCCAGCCTACGCCGCAGTATCGGCGGTAGAAAGCTATATATAACGCCTGCAAATACTACGACTAACACTATAAAGGTACCTGTACAGTATATACTCTCCGAATGGAGGTGACATATCAATACAGTCTCAATCACAGAATAAAACAAAGGTAGATAGCTCAGAAAGAGAACATGTGATAGATGAAAGAGTAAATAAGTCCAGAGTCCAATACAAGCCCAAATATATACAACATCACAGGGTCTCAAAATATAATGTAGAAGCTACAGTCTGATAAAGCTAGCTGGATCGCAGTCCAGTCAAACCTAGCTAATCTACACTACTCCGGGAGTACAAAATCTAGTGGCTCTACTATAAGGCCACGGTCCTGGACTACTCCATCTAACTCAAGCCCATAATAGGTCGAGCAGTCCGCCTCAGAGTCATCTGTAATATATCATAACGGTATCCTGTCAGGAAAATGAGCAAGTACAAGCACTAACAGCAGTTCCATGTGAATTGACAAATTCTATAAGAGACAGTATAATGAACTACAAGACAAAGATATATATAAAGACTTGGGAACCGTTCGGAAGCCGAGTTACAACCCTTAAACAAAACAAGGACCGGGGCTGTAACTCTTCTCCCGAGCAGAACTTCCAATCAAGGTACAATGTAAAGGCAAGTAGAGCATGTGAGTAACTGTATGTCATGCATGGTGAGAGAGTATTGAATGTAGAGCAGATCAGAATATATGATAAAAAAAGTAAATATAAAATATGCCTCGAATATTATAGCATAATGTGATCGGTATGGGTCAAGATCAGGCTTTCAGCCGACCGGCTACAAGTACGTGGACTCGGCCCGGCTGGGATGGTAAGCTATGGAGCGAGTAGTGGCACAGGTCAGGCTATACCCATCGTGAGGTGAGGGTATAGCTATGATACAAGTAGTAACTCAAGGTGGACATTGATCACACTATCTATAAAATTTTCCATTCCCTGAATAGTATACGGATCCGGACATAGCACGTCATGACGCGGGATTTCCTAAGAGGAGAGCAAGTCCTCTTCAGGAATCGGCATCAATACAAGTACAAGAATCAAGACCAAGCAAGTACAAGTATCCCAAGAAATCCAGGAATGACATCTCATGACAGGAATCCGACAATACTAGT
Organism: Iris pallida; assembly: GCA_029216955.1. Lineage (NCBI taxonomy): Eukaryota > Viridiplantae > Streptophyta > Magnoliopsida > Asparagales > Iridaceae > Iris > Iris pallida. Next base: position 2,321,729 of record JANAVB010015600.1, read on the forward strand.
CCGTGAACTATCGTGACTGAGAATCAAGTAAGACACTACGACTGAATCGAATATAGCAAATATCAAGACAATGAAATTAAACTATCAGTGAATGTACTCGCCTGATGTCATGAGCTGTAGGGTATATCAATGCTCAGAGCGGTAATCAGAAACCTAAAGATGAGATACTGTATGTTAATTTAGGTTTAAACAAGTTTAAGAATGATTCACAATGAATGATATGCAATCTAGTCAAACCAGGTCTCGCTGAGTCACACTAAGTCCTGTCAAGTCAAATCTATATCAAATCAAGTTATATCAAGTCAATCTAAGTCAGACCAAGTCAACCCTATGTCATACCAGTCATCACAGGTCAAAACAAGTCGAATAAAGTCAAACAGGGTCAAGAGTTGGCCTATAGTTGACTTTTGGTCAACTGGTCAACTCTGGTCAACTCTAGGTCAACCCTAGGTCAAACTGGTCAAATGTTGACCAACAGTTGACTTTTGGTCAACTGGTCAACTCTGGTTTGGATTTGGTCAAATCTAGAAAAGTGTTGACTCACGGTTGACTTTTGGGTAAAAAGTCAACTCTGGGTCAATCGAGCCAAAATTGGCTCAAATATGACATTTGTAGGGTGTACCCAACATGCCACCCAAGTTTCAAGTCAATCCGAATACCCGAACTCCGTATCTCGAAATTACCCGATTACCCCTTAATATTTACCCTTAAACCGTTCTAACTTGCCGCCAAGTGGCCTTCCCTTAGGAATTCCACTCCGTGCTTCCTAGGGTAGTAGGGTACTAGCCTATACAATCATTACCTACCAAGTTTCCTAGGGTAAGTGGACATCCAGTCCATCTTACGGTCCGTATCTCCCGTTTACCCGTTATCTTGAATATTTTAAGATACGGAATGGTGCGGCACGATACCATCTCCCCGAGCCCACACACAACCCCGATTCCAACTCCGAAACCTACCCACAAAATCTAAATCACATTATCTAAGTCCCCTCCAAGTTTCAACGCGTTCCGAATCGCGGAACTCAAATTCACCCCTTTCACTAAAACTAACTCAATTATTCATTCACTCATTCAACTCTCACTTTTCACACCCTCTTGGGACAATCTTTGGGGGGTTATTTAGTGGGCTAATTAGGGTTATATAGGGCTATATATATAGGTATACATATGTATATATATGGGTATATATATAGGGGTATCTATAGGTTGATTTGGGGGTCAAAGGGGGGGGGAATGTGCCTAGGCTGCTGCTACTGTTGCTGCCCACTGTTGTTACTGCTGCTGCAGTTTGCTACTGCTGTGGGGGCTGTTTAGTGGGGAAAAACAGCCCCCTTGCTGCTGTGGGTGCTCCCCCTTTCCCCTTCACAAATCTCTCACTCATTCTCCCTCTATTTCCCTCTCTAAACTCCCCTATATTTCCTCTAATTCTCTTCTAAATCTCTTCTAATCTCCTCTAATCCCTCTCTATCATTCTCACATATATATATACTCACATACATTTCCTCATTCCCTTCCCTCTCTACACATACAAATACACACACATATATACACATGACACACACACACACACACATATATATATATATATATATATATATATATATATATATATATATATATATATATATATATATATATATATACTGCTGTGGGGGCTGTTTAGTGGGGAAAAACAGCCCCCTTGCTGCTGTGGGTGCTCCCCCTTTCCCCTTCACAAATCTCTCACTCATTCTCCCTCTATTTCCCTCTCTAAACTCCCCTATATTTCCTCTAATTCTCTTCTAAATCTCTTCTAATCTCCTCTAATCCCTCTCTATCATTCTCACATATATATATACTCACATACATTTCCTTATTCCCTTCCCTCTCTACACATACAAATACACACACATATATACACATGACCACACACACACACACATATATATATATATATATATATATATATATATATATATATATATATATATATATATATATATATATATATATATATATATATATATATAGACACACACACTTATATGTATCTATATACATATGGACACTCACTCACACACATGGACACACACTCTCACATGGACACACACATATTTATGGACAAATACGCACACACACACACACACACACACACACACACACATACATATATATATATATATATATATATATATATATATATATATATATATATATATATATATATATATATATATATATATATATATATATATATATACCACTCTAAAAGGATAAAACCATAAAAAAAATCCTTAAACTAGATTTTAAGGAAAAACCTACCAAATCTAGGGTCAACTTGTAGAGAATGGTCCCCCCCTATAATAAATGTGAAAGAATAAATGAATTATGATAAGTTATGATGGGTTTAAAAACATACCTAAGTTGTAGATTTGGAATGAGAAGAAGAAGTTGGAAGAAAAGAAATGAAGAGAGAAGAAGAAGACTTAGTGATGAAGGAAGGAGAGGTGGAGGGGGTGCTATAGGTGGCCGGCCATGGTGCAATGGGTAGGGGCACTTGTAATTACAAGTTTGCCCCTCCCTAAGCCTACATGCAAAATAGTCCAAAAATGGGTCTTGGAAATTGCTAAAATTAATTAAAAATCATAATTAAACTTAAATACTCATATGGGATTAGTCCAAACTCCAAATCCTAAAAATGAAGTGTGGTGGGCCATGGTTAAATAATATGCTAAATACGACTCAAGTCGAAATTCTCCGGGGTCCCGAATCAACTCGGAATGCGATAAAATTCGAACTCGACTCCTATAATAATTAAATATTAATATTCATGAAATAAAATTCCCAAAAATATTATAAAATGGAAAATTACCATTTTACCCCTAACTTGGAAAAGTGAGGGTGACAAGTCTATCCACCTTAAAAAAATTTCGTCCTCGAAATTGAAGACAACAAGCACAGGAAATCACAAACAGAAATAAAGGAAATAGATTTATACCTCAGGGCGCAAAAAGATAAGGGAAACGCTCCCGCATGTCGTCCTCCCTTTTCCAGGTAGACTCACCTGGAGAGTGATGTCTCCATGCAACCCGAACCAAGGGTATGACCTGGTTCCGGAGCACCTTCTCCCTGCGATCCAGAATCTCCACCGGCTGTTCTGGATAGCTGAGAGTAGGTCCCACCTGTATCACTGAATGGTCCAATACATGGCTAGGATCTGCCACGTACCGCCTCTGCTGAGATACATGAAACACGTTGTGCACTCCCTCAAGCCTAGTAGGCAAGTCCAGTCGGTAGGCTACTGCACCGATCCTCTCTAAGATGGTGAAAGGTCCGATGTAGCGTGGACTGAGCTTCCTACCGCCGCCAAAGCGAATAGTGCCACGTGTCGGGGATATCCTCAGAAATACCATGTCACCAACCTAGACACAGGACAAAACTCAGCACCTAACTAACAAACAATCACAAACAACACGACAAGAAACTGAAACTAACCTCGAACTCTAACGGTCTCCGGTGACTATCGACCCAATGCCGCTGCCTATCCTGAGCCACCCGAAGTCTGTCTCTAATCATCCTGACCTTCTCGGCCGCATCCACAACCATCTTTGGCCCAAGAAGCGCCCGCTCGTCGACATCATCTCAAGGCAAAGGAGTACGGCATCTCCGTCCATATAGAGCCTCAAATGGTGACATCTCTATACTGGCCTGGTAGCTGTTGTTGTAAGCAAACTCTACCAGGTAAAGATGGTCCTCCTAAGAACCCCCGAGGTCTAGCACACATGTGCGAAGCATATCCTCCAAAGTCTGGATGGTTCTCTCCGACTGTCCGTCTGTCTGAGGATGATAAGCAGTACTAAACTTGAGCGAGGTGCCCAAGCTAGCCTGCAAACTCCTCCAGAAGTGGAAAGTGAATCGGCTATCCCGATATGAAACTATGCTCACCGGAACTCCGTGTAATCTCACGATCTGACGAACATACAGCTCAGCCAGCCTCTCCGTAGACAAACCCACTTTGAAAGGCAAAAAGTGGGCCGATTTGGTCAATCTATCAACTATGATCCAAACTACGTCCTTTCCTCCTGGCGATCGTGGAAGTCCAGATACAAAGTCCATGGTGATGTGCTCCCACTTCCACTCGGGAATGGGTAGCGACTGTAGCAATCCACCTGGTCTCTGTCTTTCGGCCTTCACCTGCTGGCACACAAGGCAACGATATACAAATTGAGCTACCTCGCGCTTCATGCCATACCACCACACGTGCTCTCTCAGGTCCCTATACATCTTGTTGGCCCCAGGATGTATAGAATACTGAGAGCGATGTGCCTCCTGAAGAACCTCCTTCCGAAGCTCTCCACGCGGAACGTACAGCCTAGTACCGTGTCGCAACGACCTGTCTTCGGCTACAGAGAAATCGTCAAGCAAGCCCGTCCTCACCTGCTCCCTGATGCTCCTTAGGGCAACATCATCATACTGCGCTGACCTGAATCTATCCATCAGCTCAGACTGAATCTGCAAACCCCACATCTGGATCTCCACGCCCGGAATGATGACCTCGATACCCAAACTGTCTAGGTCGGCCAACAAATGACAATCTGTCGTCAATAATATAGCAACTAGATACCTGCTAAAGGCATCTGCAACTACGTTGGCCTTCCCCGGATGGTACTGCAGTGATATATCGAAGTCCTTTATCAGCTCTAACCACCGCCTCTGCCGCATGTTTAACTCCTTCTGAGTAAACACGTACTTCAAGCTCTTGTGATCCGTGAAGATCTCAACTCGCTCTCCGTACAGGTAATGCTTCCATAACTTCAAAGCAAATATAACCGCGGCCAACTCCAGATCATGAGTAGGATAGTTCTTCTCATGAGGACGTAACTGCCTGGATGCATAGGCAATCACCTTCCCGTGCTGCTGAAGAACACACCCTAAACCCTTCCCGGAAGCATCGCTGAAGATCGAGAACCCACCTGACCCAGATGGCAAAGTCAAGATCGGAGCTGAAGTCAACCTCCTCTTCAGCTCATCGAATGCAGCCTGACACTCAACAGTCCAGACAAACTCCACGTCCTTCCTGGTGAGTCTAGTCATCGGCTCTGCAATCCGTGAGAAGTCCTGGACGAACTTCCGGTAATAGCCAGCCAAACCCAGAAAGCTCCGAACCTCGGCAACTGAACTGGACGTAGACCAAGACTCCACTGCCAAAATCTTCCTCTGGTCCACTAAAATCCCGTGCTCGGTCACAACATGACCTAAGAACTCCACCTGGTCCAAGAAGAACTCACACTTCGAAAGCTTCCCATAGAGTTGCTCCCTCCTCAGAGTCTCTAACACAACTCTCAAGTGCTCCACATGCTCCTCCTGCATCTTCGAATAGATCAAGATATCGTCTATGAAGACCACCACGAACTTGTCAAGGTACTAATGGAATACCTTGTTCATCAAGTTCATGAACACCACGGGAGCATTGGTCGACCCAAATGGCATCACTGTAAACTCATACTGGCCGTACCGAGTCCGAAATGCCATCTTGGGAATGTCATCCCGTCTCACCTTCAGCTGGTGATACCTGGACCTCAAATCTATCTTCGAAAAGACCTTTGCCCCACTCAGCTGATCGAACAAGTCGTCGATCCTCGGCAAAGGGTACCTATTATTGATAGTGGGGTTGTTGAGCGCCCGGTAATCAATGCACATGCGGGACGTACCGTCCTTCTTCGGCACAAACAGGACTGGCGCTCCCCAGGACGAAGAACTGGATCTGATGAACCCCTTGTCCTGCAGCTCGTCGACTTGCTTCTTCAGCTCCATCAACTCGATGTTGTTCACCCTATAGACATGCTGTGAAATGGGCTCGGCACCCGACACCAAGTCTATAGAGAACTCAATGTCCCTGTCTGGCGGCATCCCCGACAACTCCTCGGGAAAGACATCCGAGAACTCAGCTATCAACGGATGTGGCAAATCCTGCCCCGCCAACAAAGCTCCACAGAATCCAGCCTCCGGCTCCGCTGCTCCTCGAGCAAACTCGATCTCTGGCTCTTCCGGCGTCCTAAAAGAACTCTGCCTCCTCTACAATCAATGCTAGCATGGTGCATGCTCAACCAATCCATACCGAGTACCATATCGTACCTCGGTAGGGGCATTACGAGCAGACACGCACTCAAGTCCCGGCCTCTCAGAGTGATTCTCCGCCTCTTGCAAATATTATTATCCGGGATAATGCCTCCCCCGGTCATAATCTTGTAAGTCCTACCCATATATTCAGCAATAATATTGTGTCTCAGAGCAAAAGAAACAGACACAAAACTATGGGTCATCCCAGAATCAAACAAGGCGAAAGCAGGGAAGGAATCTAGGAGAACATGACCTGCTACAACATCTCCCACGGGCTCTACCTCCTCCTCTGCTGCCAAAGCGAACACCCTGCCCGCGGGTGCTCCCCTCTGGTGCTGAACAAAACGTTGCTGCTGGGTCTGAAGGGGAGGACCTCTCTGCTGAACCGCTGGTCCTCTAGCCGGCTGCACCCGGTCCTGGCCTCCCTTGGCTGCCCGAGCAGGGCAGCCCTTCAGCTGGTGGTCGGTCCCTCCGCAGAATAGGCAAGCGCCTAACCTCCTCCGGCATACGTCTCTGCTGTGCCCCATCTTTCTGCAGAAAGCACACTGCTGGGTCTGCCTCTGGCCCTGACCCTGATGCTGCTGGGTACGCGCCGGTGCCTGCTGAATCTGCAACAGAGGCTACTGCTGCTGGAATGGCCTCTGATGATGCTGAAAGTGGGGGTGCTTGGCCGGTCCCGCACTGGAACTCGCCCCCATAGTATCTCCGCTCCTCTTCGGCTTGAGGCCGAAGTCCTCCTCTGCAATCTGCGCGTCCATCAATATCTGATCGAACGTCGCGTCACGGCGACCCGAGGTGCGGGTGCGCACTGCATGAATAAGTCCCCTGCGGAACTTACGAGCCTTCTGCCCCTCATCCTGGATCATATCAGGAGCGAACCTGCTAAGGCGGAAGAACTCAGCTGCATACTCGTCCACCGACGAGTTCCCCTGCACTAGACCCACGAACTGGCCCTCCAATGCTGTAAGAGCCACGTCCGGGAAGAACTTCTCCTTAAAGAGCCTCCGGAAGTTCTCCCATGTCAGCCCTCTCACCGACGTACAAGGATCCGTGCGGTACCATGTCAACGCAATGTCAAAGAATCGGCTGGCTGCGGCCGAAACCCAAAGTGCTCTAGGAAGCTCTGCCAGCTCCATGCTCCGATGCACATCCTCTAGCCAGTCGTCTGCATAAAGGATGCCCTTCGTGCCCGTGAAGTCCCTGGAGCTCATCTTTCTAAAGTCTAATACTGTCCCCGGCCTGGACTGCTGCTGGTACGGCTGCTGGCCGGTAGGGCCCTGCACCGTACCCGGTGCCACTCTCTCCACTGCTGCTAGTGCAAGCTGATGCGAGTTCTCCATACTCTGCCTCAGCATCTCGATCTGACGGTGTGACGCCTCCGACTGGCGCTGCGACACCTCTGCTTGGGCCCGCTGTGTCTCCATCATCTGCTGAAGGAGAAGGAACATATGATGTGTATTCGTCGGTATCGGTGGTGGTGGCGGCAGTATCTCTGGAACAACGGTCAAAACCCTCTGGGGTGGAGGTGGTAGACCTCCCTGTGCAACTGCTAGGGCCTCTGGGATAGTGGAATCACTGGGGGCAGTCTCGTGAATCTCCTCCTCAGCCTGATCAGATCTCTCGGGCAAGCTACTCGATCCAGTGGCCTACGGGTACGTCTTCGTCATCCTGGAGACGAATTGAAACAAAGAGATCAATATGGCACATGAGTAGATTTATCAAAGAAGGACAGTTAATTTAATACAAGGGAAGTAATTATGATAATCAAAAGATCAAAAATTTTCTAGGTGTGATTGAGAAACTCCTATCATGTCCTAGGTCCTACGTCCTAATTGCAGGCTCGTAATTAGTACTCTAAGTCAAGCACCATTACGAGATCGCACTAATTGTGACACTGACCTGCGTGGGCCACCACAAAAACGTGTCACGACCTGCACCCTTATGAGGGACACGAGCACGTGGGTACGTCCAGCCTACGCCGCAGTATCGACGGTAAAATGCTGTATATAACGCCTGCAAATACTACGACTAACAGTATAAAGGTACCTGTACAGTATATACTCTCCGAATTGAGGTGACATATCAATACAGTCTCAATCACAGAATAAAACTAAGGTAGATAGCTCAGAAAGAGAACATGTGATAGATGAAAGAGTAAATAAGTCCAGAGTCCAATACAAGCCCAGATATATACAACATCACAGGGTCTCAAAATATAATGTAGAAGCTACAGTCTGATAAAGCTAGCTAGATCGCAGTCCAGTCAAACCTAGCTAATCTACACTACTCCGGGAGTACAAAATCTAGTGGCTCTACTATAAGGCCACGGTCCGGGACTACTCCATCTAACTCGAGTCCATAATAGGTCGAGCAGTCTGCCTCAGAGTCATCTGTAATATATCATAACGGTATTCTGTCAGGAAAATGAGCAAGTACAATCACTAATAGCAGTTTCATGTGAATTGACAAATTCTATAAGAGACAGTATAATGAACTACAAGACAAAGATATATGAAGACTTGGGAACCGTTCGAAAGCCGAGTTACAACCCTTAAACCAAACAAGGACCGGGACTGTAACTCTTCTCCCGAGCAGAACTTATTCTCCAATCAAGGTACAATGTAAAGGCAAGTAGAGCATGTGAGTAACTGTATGTCATGCATGGTGAGAGAGTACTGAATGTAGAGCAGATCAGAATATATGATAAGAAAAGTAAATATAAAATGTGCCTCGAATATTATAGCATAATATGATCGGTATGGGTCAAGATCAGGCTTCCAGCCGACCGGCTACAAGTACGTGGACTCGGTCCGACCGGGATGGCAAGCTATGGAGCAAGTAGTAGCACATGTCAGTCTATACCCATCGTGAGGTGAGGGTATAGCTATGATACAAGTAGTAACTCAAGGTGGACATTGATCACACTATCTATAAAATTTTTCATTCCCCGAATAGTATACGAATTCGGACATAGCACGTCATGACGCGGGATTTCCTAAGAGGGGAGCAAGTCCTCTTCAGGAATCGGCGTCAATACAAGTACAAGAATCAAGACCAAGCAAGTACAAGTATCCCAAGAAATCCAGGAATGACATCTCATGACAGGAACCCGACAATACTACTCCATGAACTATCGTGACTGAGAATCAAGTAAGACACTACGACTGAATCGGATTTAGCAAATATCAAGACAATAAAAACTATCAGTGAATGTACTCGCATGCTGTCTTGATCTGTAGGGTATATCAATGCTCAGAGCGGTAATCAGAAACCTAAAGATGAGATACTGTATGTTAATTTAGGTTTAAACAAGTTTAAGAATGATTCACAATGAATGATATGCAATCTAGGTCAAACTAGGTCTCACTGAGTCACACTAAGTCCTATCAAGTCAAATCTAGGTCAAATCAAGTCAATCTAAGTCAGATCAAGTCAACCCTAGGTCATACCAGTCTTCACAGGTCAAAACAAATCGAAGAAAGTCAAACGGGGTCAAGAGTTGGCCTACAGTTGACTTTTGGTCAACTGGTCAACTTTGGTCAACTCTGGTCAACTCTAGGTCAACCCTAGGTCAAACTGGTCAAATGTTGACCAACAGTTGACTTTTGGTCAACTGGTCAACTCTGGTTTGGATTTGGTCAAATCTAGACAAAGTGTTGACTCACGGTTGACTTTTGGGTAAAAAGTCAACTTTGTGTCAACCGAGCCAAAATCGGCTCGACCCAACATGCCACCCAAGTTTCAAGTCAATCCGAATACCCGAACTCCGTATCACGAAATTACCCGATTACCCCTTAACATTTACCCTTAAACCGTTCTAACTTGCCGCCAAGTGGCCTTCCCTTAGGAATTCCACTCCGTGCTTTCTAGGGTAGTAGGGTACTAGCCTATATTCTTAGGGTAAGTGGACATCCAGTCCATCTTACGGTCCGTATCGCCCGTTTACCCGTTATCTTGAATATTTCAAGATACGGAATGGTGCGGCGCGATACCATCTTGCCGAGCCCACACGCAACCCCGATTCCAACTCTGAAACCTACCCACAAAATCTAAATCACATTATCTAAGTCTCCTCCAAGTTTCAACGCGTTCCGAATCGCGGAACTCAAATTCACCCCTTCACTAAAACTAACTCAACTATTCATTCACTCATTCAATCTCATTCAACTCTCACTTTTCACACCCTCTTGGGACAATCTTTGGGGGGTTATTTAGTGGGCTAATTAGGGTTATATAGGGCTATATATATAGGTATACATATGTATATATATATATATGGGTATATATATATGGGTATCTATAGGTTGATTTGGGGGTCAAAAGGGGGGGGAATGTGCCTAAGCTGCTGCTACTGTTGCTGCCCACTGCTGTTACTGCTGCTGCAGTTTGCTGCTGCTGTGGGGGCTGTTTAGGAGGGAAAAACAGCCCCCTTGCTGCTGTGGGTGCTCCCCCTTTCTCCTTCATAAATCTCTCACTCATTCTCCCTCTATTTCCCTCTCTAAACTCCCCTCTATTTCCTCTAATTCTCTTCTAAATCTCTTCTAATCTCCTCTAATCCCTCTCTATCATTCTCTCACACACACACACACACACACACACATATATATATATATATATATATATATATATATACTCACATACATTTCCTCATTCCCTTCCCTCTCTACACATACAAATACACACATATATATACACATGACCCCACACACACACACACACACACATATATATATATATATATATATATATATATATATATATATATATATATATATATATATATATATATATATATATATATATGTAAATGTATATATATATATAGACACACACACACTTATATGTATCTATATATATATATATGGACACTCACACACACACATGGACACACACTCTCACATGGACACACACATACTTATGGACAAATACACACACACACACACACACACACACACACATATATATATATATATATATTTTTATATTTTTTTTATATAACACAAATACACATGTATATATATATATATATATATATATATATATATATATATATATATATATATATATATATATATATATATATACCACTCTAAAAGGATAAAACCATAAAAAATTCTTAAACTAGATTTTAGGAAACACCTACCAAATCTAGGGTCAACTTGTAGAGAATGGTCTCCCCTATAATAAATGTGAAAGAATAAATGAATTATGAGAAGTTATGATGGGTTTAAAAACATACCTAAGTTGTAGATTTGGAAGGAGAAGAAGAAGTTGGAAGAAAAGAAATGAAGAGAGAAGAAGAAGACTTAGTGATGAAGGAAGGAGAGGTGGAGGGGGTGCTATAGGTGGCCGGCCATGGTGCAATGGGTAGGGGCACTTGTAATTACAAGTTTGCCCCTCCCTAAGCCTACATGCAAAATAATCCAAAAATGGGTTTTGAAAATTGCTAAAATTAATTAAAAATCATAATTAAACTTAAATACTCATATGGGATTAGTCCAAACTCCAAATCCTAAAAATGAAGTGTAGTGGGCCATGGTTAAATAACATGCTAAATACGACTCAAGTCGAAATTCCCCGGGTTCCCGAATCAACTCGGAATGCGATAAAATTCGAACTCGACTCCTATAATAATTAAATATTAATATTCATGAAATAAAATTCCCAAAAATATTATAAAATAGAAAATTACCATTTTATCCCTAACTTGGAAAAGTGAGGGTGACACCGTTATTGACACTCTTAAAAATGTCATCATACACTCCTCTTTAATTTTTTTTACGAATTTTTTTACACAGAGGGATGAATTTTATCGTATTTACGAAAAAAGGATAAGTTTGTGAAAATTACGAATGAAAGGAAGGGGCGCTAACGTAGATGGCGCAAAAAAAAAAACGAATCCATCTTCACGGCGCCATTAGAGATGTCGCCAAACTTGTGGCCCACTACATGGCGCCAAAAGTAATGTCGCCCTCCAGACCCCCCCCCCCGGCTCCCATGGGGGGCAACATTACTTTTGACGTCATATGGGAGGCCACAAGCTTGGCGACATCCCTAATGGCGCCGTGGAGAAGGATTCAGTTTTTTCTTTTTGGAATCCATCTCCACGGTGCCCCTTCCTCTCTTTCGTAATTTTCACAAACTTATCTCTTTTTTTCCGTAAATACGACAAAATTCATCCCCCTGTGTAAATTTTTTCGTTTTTTACCATTCAGATTCCAAATCTGTCCCTGCATTGACATTATTAGCACTCCTAAAATGTCATCTTGCACTCCTCCCTCCTAATGTCACGTTTTATGCAGGGGTATATTTGTAATTTGAATAATAAAAAAATTAAAGATGAGTGCTGGATGACATTTTAGGAGTGTTAGTAACAACACGCAAAAAATATATTATGTGAAATTAAAATTACTTGGAACGTCAACTTAAGGGAAGAAATGTTCAACTCCAAGAAATTTCGCAGAAGTAGAAACCTCAAGAGCACTGCAGTTTGCGCTCAAGAAAGTTGCAATTCAAAACCCATAAACTTGTTACTTCAATCTTTAGAAATTGATAAGCTTGTATGTTTTGTAAGAGAGGGAAGAAATGTTTGTGTATAATATTCATGAATTTTGAACTATTTATAGATTTTTTGGAGTGCAAAATAACCTATTATACCCTCAAAATATAGTTGTTATAAGGATATTTTTAGCAAAATGACCAAAATGCCTTTAAATCGGTCAAAAAAAACCCCTCAAAATGAGGGCATTTTGGCCTTCAAACGGTCACAAAGAAAAAAAAATTCAAAAATCGGTCCAGACCGAGTCTGGATCGGGCCGGCCCGATCGGGTTTAACTGGCCCAGACCCGCAGTCACACCGGACTGGGCCGGTTCGAGTGGACGAACCTAGCCCGGACTCGCGGAGAGCTAGGGCCGAGCCGGTCCGGATCGTTGATCGGGCTCGGGTCGACCCAGATAGGGTTTGACCGAGCCGGGCCCGGACCAGGATTCGGGCCGCCCGGCCCAACTCACACCATCTAGTTTCAACATTTAGGAGGCTAGTTTCAATATTTAGAATGAAAATATTTGCTAAAATATTCCTTTTTAATTCCATCTCCTTAAAATAACATCTAATAGCACCTCAAATAAGTAATATCTAATGTCATCTTTGAAAAAAATGAGCCGTCTTTGATTGAAAAGAAAGTCCGTGAGAAGCGTTTGTTGAATTATGTTACATATGACAAAAGTGTGAAACGGAGACGTCAACATTCTCTCCACAGGAAGCTTCCTCTCAAAGCTTTTTAGTCCAACAAGCACCACCAAAACCCATCCTCCTCTCCTCCTCTTCTACTTCTTCTCCGATGAAAATTCTAGGTCACTGAAGAAGAAGAACTCTCTCGACTCCCACTGTTAGTTCCCTTCCTCCATTCCAGTTCTGTGATCATTTTTCTTCGCATTTGCCAAAAAATTAGCAGCTCTCTACTTATTTGTGCATATATTTATTAATTTCTCGTTGTTCCGAAGTACTTTTTCCTATTATTCCTTTTATAGGAAGGGGTTATTGTCTTGTTTACTCGATTACTCCGTTGATGTCAACTCTGGGACACTTAAAAAAATTGGTGCTGCTGTATCCGTGTCGGACACGACGGATACCTCCCCCCCTGCTGCACTGTCTGTATATGCATGCCGGAATTGTCGAAATTGATGTCCAGAGGCCTTAATTTAGGGACCTTGAATCGGTAGAAGGTTAAGTTTGAGAATCGGTAGAAGGTTAAGTCTCTGAAGTGTCCGTGCTTCCTAGGGACGTTAGGAACGTGGTACCAAAGAAGAAGAAGAACAATCACAAACACACAAGATTTACGTGATTCAGAGACTTAACAATTACAAGGACGAAACCCTATTTATAGGCTGAGATTAGGGCGACCACCGACTTTAGTACAACACCAACTACCCCTACTAATGTATTACCGAACTGCCCCTGTACAACCCCTGTGTGGACATACATACAAAAGTCCCAGTCGAACAGGGACAAGTTAGGTCGGCAAATCAGGACTGGGACAAGCAGCAGGGAACCTGAACAAAGCTCCACAATCTTTAACAGTAGGGACAAGTCAGGTTGGGACGAGAATGAGAGTCACTGCGTATTCGTGTTAGCCGAGCCTTAGTTAGGACTGGAACCTCTGGCTAGATGAGGAAGTCCCAGTCGAGGAGGTCAAATGCATTGGAAGCGAGATCAAACACTTATATTTATATCTTTCGTTTTGGTCCGACCATCAAAGGTCATGGTATTCACTAACTAATTTATTTTTCTTATGTTGGCTATTTCAGGTGCCTACTTTAGAATGCCTGATCACAATGAAGAAAATCTCCCCGTGCTGTCGAGCAGTGTTGAACTACGTCGATTTACTTCTAGGTGTGCATCGTTGTCGACACCGTTCAATCCGTCCTACGAGAACGAAGATACTTTTGTGTCTCATACCGGTCCTTTGACTACTCAAAGAACGGCTGGTTTTTCACAAATGAGTGGCCCTTTATATGCCAATCGTAAATATGAAACCGTTCTTCCGCGGATGAAGCACGGAAGACAACACAAAAACGCGATCATGCCGGAAGAAGAGGGTGATGGTGGAAAACATGATCATCTATGGAAGTCTGGAACTCTAGGATTATGCAATAATCCTGACTGTACTACATGTCCTTCAGCTTATAAAACCAAAATTAGATATTCCAAGGGTTCAGTTTCTCTTGACAGTAAGGTACTTTTCCCCATTAGTAATTTGAGCATATGTTTCTTCAGATTCTTTATGTTGTACTGTTATATTACATTTCCTTGATACTTTAGATACTGCCACAATAGAAGTTTCTTCCCTCTATCTTTACAATATGTATGCTATTTTCTTTAGTTAAGTTCCGGCTTGCATCTGAATGATATGATATTAAGTGGCCAAACACTACTACCAATCAGAGCTCCATTTACTCAATTAGTTGTTATATTCTACAACAACGTCCTTTATCCCAAATTAGTTGTTATATTCCGTGAATGTACAATATGATAGCACCCTAGAGGGTGGTGGGTGGGTGGGTGGGTGGGGGTGAATAGAGTCAAGCTTACTAATCAAGCATAATGTGATTGCTAATAGGCAATTTAAAAATCAAGAGTGCAAGAGAAGAAGCAATAAGAATACCGACACCCGATGTATACTGGTATCCTCCATGAGGTACTCCAGTCCTGAAACTCTCTCCGACTTTAATTCACTATTGTCAAAATAGTTACACCACGAACTTTGATCCGAAGGCTCACTAACTTCTTACACAAGAGCTTTGATCCGAAGGCTCTCCGACTTCAATACACAAGCGCTTTGATCCGAAGGCTCTTTGACTTCACACAAGCTTTGATCCGAAGGCTTGTACACTTCAACCTTTTCACAAGATGGTTTTGTTCTTCTCACAACAAATATGAAGATCTTACTTTTATAATTCAAGAACACTCTTAACACAATTTGTGGATATGCAAGTGAAAGTTTTGGTAGAGTTATTTGTGAATAGGCTTTGGTTGATAGGAAAATTTTAGGCTCAGAGCATCATCTTTGAATGAAGGGGTTCAATGCTATTTATAACCAAGGCAAAAGAAAGTGCAAATATGCAACTTTATGTCCGCAGTCAGTATACCGCCGGTATACTACAGTATACCGTCGGTATACCATTCTGCAATAGCAACGACTAGAAAAAGAGTCGTTGGGATCATTAATGGCACTGAAATTTTACCGTTAGATTGTCAGCTGTGATGAATCGGTCGGTATACTACAGTGTACCGTCAGTATGCCGGTCCAAACGACAAAGAGCAACTTTTATATAAAATCGGTATACCGTCAGTATACTACAGTATATCGCCCGTAAGTCGATCGTCATCCAAAAATAATTCTGGGTTATTTTCTACCATAACTTTCGATTTTGTCATCTATTTATTGTGTTTACAATTATTCCTAAGACTCATTACAAACTCTAGATAGACTATAGTAGGTGTAGGCTTCTTCAGAGTCTTGAAATGATAATGTCATGACTTGTTTTCTTTCTTTGTATTGTGATGACTTTTTTTCTTGACGACAACTGTCCAAAGATATCCAGATTGTAAAATTTGAATACCGAAGCCCTCGAATTCCCACTGGGGTGATGTCCTATCGACCCCCCTTATGCTGACCGGGCAACGGAACCCTCGAGTATGTGGCCCCAGAGATATCGTTGGGCGGTTCAGAGAAAATTTGTGGGATATCGTCTTTGGTCCATCAGGATTTCTTCATTGCATATGTTCATGTTGATCTTGCTTATTGCTTTTCTGTAAATACATGTTAGACGAACAAAACAATATACGAGTGTGATAAATTTAATGCATATTAAGACTATGCTAAGTTTAAGTATAAATACTACAGTAATAGTATGAATATTAGTGATTTATAATGTTAAATTTAATCGAATAACCATAATAAAAAACATAGTTATATCATTGAGCTAACAAAATAGAACATATAATATCTTGGGGTTAATTGCATAAACCCTCAACTAGTCTAGGGAGTGTGTTTGATTGTATTAAATGTTACGTTTCGATTTCGTCGAATCGATCGTCCTCGCTTGGACATGATGCCGTACAAGTTTAGATTACACTTGTACAAGGCAAGAAGATAAAACATTAATGGTTATCTCGAAACGACAACATTCACAACGGAAGAAACAGAGTCATTTTGAAATTACAACAGAGTATAAGAAACTTATCTCTTTATTGATAATGAAGCTGATTACGAAGGCTCTCAATAGTCCCAATGAATATGCCAAGTTGGCTTACAACACTCATGATCTCTCTTGCTCACAAAAGATTTCGTCATTTCATACATCATGTCTTCTATATCCAAGCAACATCCTTGGCCAAACATCTTCATTTTGCGGATCCGGGTTCCAACGCCTTGGTACAACGAGCGAATCTCTGTACCCGGGGTAGGTGTTGGGTATCAGTACATAGCTATTACTGGTGAGGAGGAAATCCACTCGCCTAAACCGACACTAATTAATAATGTGAAGCATACAGTTAAATGATGATCTTTCTATTCTTGCCTTATGTTCAGTTTCATGGCATATTGTTTAAAACATGAAAGCTTGTATGCATGTTATACATGATAGCATAAGCAAAACATGAAACATATCAAACCGTGTCGCTTCGCAGCGACTACTTACCCACACCGATGCACTCACCATTGCACTGATGCAAGGTGAATACTTATCATTTTCTGTCATGTTAAAGATAATATTATAACATAAGTGTGTTATGATATGTGTCCCTGCACTAGTTAGCATGCCGTAACTTATCCATATGAAGGTCACTGGCGACACGCATGCCACCATTTCGAACTATATTCATGGTAAGTGAATGGCATTTTACGGGCAGGTTGCTAACCTCACCGAAGGCGCCATCTTATCCGTATTACGACGCGCCCTCCTAGTCAGGTTGCAAGCCCAACTGTCACGACCTGCTCCCAGTTTTCTGGATATGAGTAGGACACGTCCAGCCTACGCTGTTGTAAATATCGGTAGTAAGCTGGCTATACCTCATAAATCATCGATGATCATGATATCAATCCGTGACTCAATCACAGAACTAATAAACGAAAAACAACCCAGCACACACACACGATTACCAGTCCTGATTTTCAGTACATCATACATATCCAATTTCTGGAGACAAATACGGTAATCCTCATTATCAATGATATACATCTTTAATATCTAATACATCTATAACATCAAAATCTATTCTAATCTGCTAGAATCTTTCAGAAGCTTCTCGATTCACGTGCTATCTCCATTACGTAATATATCAACAGTCCTGTCATGACGGAAGCAAAGTACATACAAACATGTCGCACGATACAAAATAAAGCATTAAAATAATGCAAAATAATAAAAATCAGACAATGAGACACGGAATGCTGACATGAACATGAAACCCGCAACACGAGAAACTATGCGAATAACAATGGACAAGATAACCATGACTAGCCACAAGAACAAAATATGATCAAGAAGTACATGACTAGCAATCTACGTGATTTGAAATATCGTTTTCAATATGTAGGCGGTTAGGCTTTTACTCAGATTGGTACGGCTCAACATATGTGCAATGTATGTCGAACTATTAGTCAGAAACATATGTACGTTCTGATACAATTATTCAATGTTCTATCTTAGTGTGCAATGTTCTCCGACTTTTATTTGTCCGAACTACGCACATAGAAATCTATGAAGTTACAAGCACACATGGGTACATTTTATTAATGCTTGACGGAGTAGGAAAGAAGGGTCAGAGTCCACCCATCTATGCCGATGCATTCGACCCCTGAACTATGCGATCCGGCGTGATGTACGATCTTCTTAACTGGTATAATGAGCATCTCGTGCTCCTAAATCATCCGACTCGACCAGATTAAGGAAGATTACATCATCGTCCAAATCCCGCTATCTCCGCATTGCTCTGATCTAACTTAGTTGATTCAATCCACGAGACCAACACCGTGCTTGTGCTCGCAATGGGATAATATATCAACCTCAGAAAACTCTGCGTAAAGCCTGCACATGAAATCAAACTCAAATTAATACTTCTTCGAATCAATGAATTAGCGTAATGCATTGTGCGGTGCGGGACATTACATTAAGTTCCGTGGCTATGTTTTTAAACAAATAACTCCCATTCTGCCTCTTGGAAAGAGGGAGAAGAGGAGGGGGGGAGGAGCCTTCAGCTAGGGCTGTAAACAGGCCCAGTTCGACAGGTTTGGAGTGAAATCTTGTCCAGGCCCAATATTTGCACCCCTACACAATTCTGGCGTGTTTGTCAATTGGCTGATCCAAAGACAATCTCTCTGATTCGACATGGCTTGGTCTTGAGTTATGATTTTCATGGTAAAGATAAATCACATCTTGGTTAATTTAAGGTAGTTAGCCAAATAAATTAATTCCAAATCCTATAAGGGATTATGTTTTTTTTTTTTTTGGTCTAAACAATACAAAAATCCAAATTCAAAATAGAACCCAATTATAGGGCTTTATAAACCTAGAGCTCCATTTTTCTCATTCTGGTTCAGTTATTAGTTATTACGTGTCTTGGTTCCTAGCCCTGGTGTCAATTAACAGTTAAAAATGTGTTATTGTTGGGGTTACAAAGATGGTTCCAAGTACATGGAAAAACGGAAGATCACAAGTGATTGCTGCAACCCTGGACTTGTGCAATCGGATGATGATCTTAGAACACTGACCACAACTTCTATGGAAATACAACTTTACAAACTGACTCAATGAACCAAAAAGCTGGCAAGAAGAAAATGGTGGAAATAGAAAAGTGTTCTTCTCTTTGCATTCACAGTTGCTACACTGAGATAGAACATGAACAGAAAGAATGAAAAGAAGAAGAAAGAATTTCTGCTGGGATGATGAACACCGCCTTTGCTCAAAGCAAGATTCACACCTTTCGACGATCTTCTCCCGGGAACCAACAAGTTTGATTGAACTTCTGAAACGCTCCGTGTCACTTTTTCGTGGATCTTGGACTTCACGAACCCAACAGACAACTCTTGGTGAATATTTTGGTAGATGCTGCAAAAATTCTCACGTAGCAGTATCTTCTCTCTCTTTCTAATGGGAAGAGAAGATAATATATATAGGGAAGACACGCCAAATCATAATCAACCGCCGCCCTCTTAACTCGGAGATAGTACTGAAGGATAAGGGTGGTTACAAACATTATCTCTAACCCCCAAAATATAAGGAGCGGTTTAAACTAAATTTCTGCCTCGTAAGCCAAACAACGCAATCTCCCTGAGTTTGAGTTTGAGTCCGAGTCCAAGTCGAGGCTTTAGCTCCCAAGGGAAATTCCAAGAATGGATGACAAAAAATAGATTGTTTCCGTGGTGTCTTGATCCTTGCCCTCTAGGAAAACGCCCACCATCACAATCACATGGGCAATCACATTCCATGTGCACAAGTCAATACAAAAAAAAAAACTTAAATTGAATACACACTTGGGGTTCTAGGCAATGTAGGACTATAATTCTAGAGTTCAAGATTAAAACGCAAACAATTCCCTACATATTTCAATATATGGGCTGAGCGTTCTACATAATGACTGTACATCATGTATTAATATAGATGTCGCTTTTGGCTTGAATCTCCCCGCATGGGAACAATACGATACATAATGGACTTGTTATCCTTTCTACTCACATAATGACATCAACCGTGCCTCTGGTCGCACGTTAAAGGTCCTGTGCTGACATGATATCTATGTATGTATCTTGGGTATCTACAATCTTACCCTCAAGAGACGGCCTACATCTCTGATCATACACATAGGTGAGTTCTTTAGAGAGTTTAACTTATCCCAGCATGAAGCATTTCGCTTGCGGTGCTAGGCCGCCATGACATGGCCCAAAGCCGAGGTCCAACCTCTTGGAGGTATCATACCATTGTACCATGAGGTCCCGCCTCTTCGTAGTACTGTACTACTACTACTACTCTTTATCTTTCAACATAAGGCTACATGCCACTATGCGGTACTATGCCGCTGTGATATGGCCCGAAGTCGCGGCCCCACTTTATGTGGTGTACTCTACTGTAGCATGTGGTACAACCCCTTTGTAGTATTGAGCTACCCATGTTTCCTACAAAGCACGTCGGACATTCCAAATGTCCAAGAACTTATTAAGGCTTAACGCCTTCCTCCCACAAGACTTGTTCTATATCAAGAGCAAACATAAGGCATAAAGGTTTCGAGATACAATCCCAATAATTTCCCCAAGGACTAACCTTTGTACATGATATTTTTTCAGTCAATGATCCTTCTTTGAACAAAAAGTTAGATATCTAGTAGATTTTTCTTTGAACTAATAATATACAACTTTATGGTAGAATTACAAAGACATAATATCAGAAATCCTTTAAGTTCATTTTTCTTGCTGTGTCCTCGACCAGCTGGCGCTTGAGCTCTTTGGTGAACGGATCCGTTAGATTCTTCTGACTCCAAACATCAGCCAATGCAATGATGTCATCCTTGATGCGCTCACTCAGTGCTGTGTGACGAAATTGCACAATCATTTTTTTACTATTGAAGAGATCATTTTATGCCACTACTGTAGTCACCTAATTGTCGCAATAGATCTGTATGGCCGGAATCTACGCACCAATCAGGGTAAGATCATATATGAGCTCCCGAAGTCATTCTGCTTCATCCGCTGCGGCCACCAGTGCATAAAACTCCACTCTATAGATAAGTAAGAGAGCAAAGTCTATTTTTTCGACTCCCACAATATAATAACTCTACCTACGGAGAAGACGTATCCTTTTGTAGACCTTTTGCTCTCTTTTTATGAGCACTAACTTGCATTATTGAAGTCTTCCACTACAACTGGAAAATTGCTGGAGTGTAATATAAACTTCTGAGTTCTCTTGATATATCTCGTAACTCTTTTTATACCTTTATACTTTTCTACTGTTCTGCAGCTGGATTGTTCGTGAACCGACTTAGCATTCCTACGACAAAAGCAATATCAGGTCTGGTGGCACTTGTAGCATACATTAAACTTCCGATGACGCTCGAGTATCCATCACAGGAAAATCTTGATATCAATAGCATGTGAGCATTTTCTTTACGTAGTGAGCTTGTGGTAGAGCAAGCCTATCTTCCGTCTGGATGAGCTTTATTCCTAGGATAACATCAACATCTCCTATGTCCTTCGTACTGAACTTGGATGAGAGGAACTTCTCTGTCTCTGTGATACATTCTAGGTCCGTACCCAAGATTAACATGTCGTCCACATAGAGACACAATTACGCCTCTACCATCAACGTGTGTACACACTTATCAATCTCGCTGACCTTGTAGCTGTATGATCTAATGACTTTATCAAATTTTTTATGCCACATCTTGAGAGTTTGCTGTGGATCGTACATAGATTTTACCAACTTACAAACCTTGTCTTCAAGTCCCTTGACTACAAATTTTTCTGCTTGTATGTAAATCTTTTCAGTCAGATCTTCATTCAGGAATGTTATTTTGACATCCATTTGATAAACCACCAGCTTGTGAATAGCACCCAGAGCAATTAACATCCTGATAGTTGTCATCCGCACAATTGGGGCATATGTGTCAAAATAGTAGATTTCCTACTTATGAGAAAACCCCTTAGCTACTAGCCTAGCCTTGAACTTATCAACAGTTCCGTCGGCCTTTATCTTTTTCTTTAAAATACATTTGCATCCGATGAATTTTGCTCCTTCAGGTAGATTGATCAACACCCAAGTATTATTGGATGCTATGGAGTCAATCTTGTCATTGGTTGCTTCCTTCTAAAAGACAACATCTCTGGTCTTTATGACCTCATTATAGGTTAGTTAGGTAAGCAAATATGCTTCCACCTGATAGACGACGAAGTTTTTCCCGAAGTCCTTTGACCTCCCCACCCACTTTGATGACGGCTCAATAAATTTTGGTTCAAATATTGCCTCTTCAACGACAACCTCCTTTTGGATCATAGCTTCTTTGGAAGTAATACCATCTTCGATGCTTATATTGTTCTCCGAAATATCTACGAGAACAATGTTCTTATGTCTGGCAAAGTGTTGTGAATCGACTCAATCGATTCACAAAAGAAAGCAAATAAAACAAAGAACAAGAGGAATAGAAACAGAATGATCTTTAATATAGGAAAAGAACAAAACTTCCAACTTTGATTGAACGGAACAAAGTAATAAAATCCTTCTTGATGACACTTGAGAGAGTTTTCTCAATCCAAGCATAAAAGTAATGACGGCTAGCCCTGACTATAAATAGAAAAGAAAAGCAAACCCTAGGAGGGTTATTATGGTGAAAGACCACAATACCCCTCCATGACTAAAATAACTGAAAGGCCTAAAAAGTGGGCCTAAATGGCTCCACGTCTCCTGCGACGTGTGTAGGTGATAATGGGTGGACCCGCATCACTACCGTCCCCTAAAAGAACCACCTTGTCCTCAAGGTGGAAATTTGGAAACTGCGTCTGCTGCTATAGCGGCCTCTTCCTCCGTCGGATCCTCCTCCTCGTCGGACAATATCACCATCTGCAGCAACTTGCTCGCACATCGATGACCGGGAGTGAACCTCTCGTCGCATCTGAAGCACAAGCCAGCTGCTCTTCTCGCCTTCATGTCAGCATCCGACAGGCGCCTCCCTGGTACTATGGAGCCCCCTGTCCCGCCTGCGGTTCTAGGTGGTACTGGTGCCTGAGCCTCCACTGCTGGTCGTGGAAGTACTAGGCCCGTCTGACTGTGCTGCCCCGATGCTCCCCAAGCGTCCTTAAGACGTCTCTCCTCTGTCAATTTCTCCTCTGCCTTATGAGCCAGGCGGAGCAGATCCTCTAAGCACTGCGGACTCTGCAACCGGAGCTCCGCTCGTATGGAGGGCTTCAAGCCCTTCATAAACATCCCGATCTGTAGCTCATCCGACACCCCTCTGACACGTCCGGATAACAGTTCGAACCTCGCTACGAAGTCCCGAACCGTTCCCTCCTGTCGCAGAGAAGACCACTGCTCGTAGAAGTCTCCCCCGATCGTCTCCTGGAATCGGTCCAAAAGGTACGCAGTCAACTCCTCCCAGCTGCGGAATGGGGTCCTCGCCGACCTCCATCGGTACCACGCCAGGGCCTGGCCCTCGAAGTAGATTCCGATGCATCTGAGTACCTCCGCCTCAGTCAACTCCATGACCTCGAAGTAGCGCTCTGCCCGAAAAATCCACTCGTCCGGTTTCGCACCCTCGAACGTGGGTAGCTTCAGTTTCTTCAGCCGGCGATCCGCGCTAAGGTCACCGTGCTGCATATCATCCCTGCCTCGTCCTCCTTCCCAACGGTGTGTGTCTCTCCGCTGGGTCTCGTACGGGGCTCTGTCACCATCCTCATACCGCTCGTCAGCCCAGGCCTGCTCACCCCACCCCTCCACCGGACCCCTATAGTCACCGACTGCTCTCGCCCGTGGTGGTCGTCGTGGGGGTCGATCCCCTCTCTGGAAGTTGGCGGGATCCGCCGTTTCTCCAAAGAAATTGCTGCCTCCGGTGTTCCTCGCCCCTCCTGGCGGCTCCGTCTCTCCCGTCCGAGCCGGAACTCCAGCTAAGTCCCTTCCCGGACCCGTGAACCTATCACCGTAGTTCGAGGTCATCGTCCGACCCCCATAGGGGGCCCCAAGCCCTAGGGCCTCTCCCGGGTGTGGCGCCGGTCCGCCGGGACCGAAATGGTCGACGGCGTCCGGCCACAGCCGCTCGCTGGCGGCTCTCCTGGCGCCGGCCGGCCCTGGGTGGCGGTCGGGGGCCGGCCAGCGGCCGCCCACAGCAGCCGCGGCCCCGCCTGGGCTCGCGCGGCCTGCTGTGGCGCTCCCGCGGCCCTCGGCTGCTGTCCGGCGGTGATCGCCGGCCGCCAGGACCCAGCCCGGAGGTGCGGCGACGACGGCGGTTACGGGCCAGCGGCCGTCGGCCGGTCCTTCCTCCTCCTCGTTCGCCTCCCCCTCCGCAGGAGTAAACCCTAGTTGATCGCCTAGGGTTTGGGTTGTTACCGCCTCCGCTTCGTCGCCGTTGATCTTCTTCGAGATGTTTTGTAAGAGCGTCATTATAGCCGTCGTCTCCTTCCGCATGTCCCGCATCTCCGTGCGGAGTTCCTGGTTCGTGGATGCTTGATCTTTAACGGAGGCCTCCATGGATTTCTTCAAGCTATCGATCTCGGCGGTGAAGTCCTCCCGAAGACCTCGGATCTTCTCGTCGATTGTGGTTCTCGTCCCGTCTGCCATGGCTCGTAGAGGGCTCTGATACCAATTGTTGTGAATCGACTCAATCGATTCACAAAAGAAAGCAAATAAAACAAAAAACAAGAGGAATAGAAACAGAATGATCTTTAATATAGGAAAAGAACAAAACTCCCAACTTTGATTGAACGGAACAAAGTAATAAAATCCTTCTTGATGACACTTGAGAGAGTTTTCTCAATCCAAGCATAAAAGTAATGACGGCTAGCCCTGACTATAAATAGAAAAGAAAAGCAAACCCTAGGAGGGTTATTATGGTGAAAGACCACAATACCCCTCCATGACTAAAATAACTGAAAGGCCTAAAAAGTGGGCCTAAATGGCTCCACGTCTCCTGCGACGTGTGTAGGTGATAATGGGTGGACCCGCATCACAAACTTGTTCTCAAAGAATTCCGTGCCACGAGATTTAATGATATGATTTGATTTAATATTAAGGAAACTTCGACATCATTTTTTTCGAGCATATCCCAGAAATATGGTCTTCGTAGTCTTTGTTCCTAGCTTCGGAATCTTTATGTCAGGAAGCTTGACATACATCAGACACCCCATACTAGAATGATATTCAAATTGGGTCTGACATTGAACCAGAGTTTATGATGAGTAATGTCAGATGTTGCGAGCGATACTCTATTGAGAATAAAAGTAGCCGTAAGTACTGCTTCTCCCTAGAAGAAGTTCGGAAGACCCGCTGTTAACAACACCGAGTTTATCATCTCTGTCAATGTCATGTTCTTATTCTCTGCTACTCTATTGGATTTGGGGGAATACAGAGCAGTTGTTTCAATAACAATTCTATGTTCTTTGCAGAACGATGCGAATTCAAGTGAACGATACTCTCTGTCTCGACCGTTTCTGAGCCTCTTGAGTTGTTGTCCTGTCGGACTCTCAGCTTCAACCTTGACATCCTTGAATTTTTCGAACGCTTCATCTTTCGATTTGAGTAGATACACGAAGGTGTAATTTGAGAAATCATTGATAAAAGTAATAAAGTACTTCATTTCGGCCTTTGTGGAGAATTGTTTGAAGTCATAGATATCTGAATATACCAACTCTAGAAGATATGTACTTCGGTTTATCCGTCTGAACGGCTTCTTTACAATCTTAGTCTGTGCAAAACTTCACATTTCTCCACTTACCCCACATTTGGAGATAAGGTTTAAGATAAGGTCTAGATTAGACATCTTGTTAATTCTTTTATAATGTATATGTCCTATCTTTTATGCCACATCTCAAGGGAGTAATCAGAACCGGTAACTGCATTAATATTTTCAGAAGGAGTTACAAGCTATAGTTTAGATATCCATTCGGTAAAAAAAAATCTTTCTGAAGTATGCTCCTTTATAGGATATCACAATCTGGCTAGCTTTGATGTCCATCCTCAAGCCCGTATTGCACAACAGACTCCTGAGATCAAATTCTTGACAATCACCGGTACGTACTTCACGTTCTTCAGAGTAAGTGACTTCCCTGAAGTTAGTTTTAGCACCACTGAACCGATCTCCATAACTTTGGCTTGAGACTTGTTCGCATCCATGTCTTCTCAAAAGTAAGTTCGTAGGTGGTGAACAACTCCTTAGAATATACGTGGCACCATGCATCCGTGTCCACCCACCAATTAATATCCCCACGCCATATGACTCAACCTGTGCAATCATAGCAACCAAGTTAAGCTCACCTTGCTCATTTAGTTTGGACTTGGATCTGTAGTCCTTCTTGAAATGACCCTTCTTGTCGCAATTGAAACAAGTCCCATCGTTTCTGGACTTTGCTTGAAAGAAGCTGACTTCACATTCATATGGTTGAAGTCATTTTTGTTGTTGTAGGAAACCTTCTGCTTCCCCTTGGAATCTCCAGGCTGGACCTTGTTTGCCTTAGCAAACTGTTTGGACATAGTGTCCATCTTTAACTGGCCCCTTGTTTCATCTTCAATGTGAATCCAATGCAGAAGATCTTCTAGCTCAATCTCCATATTTTTATGTTACATGTCGGCTATGAATTTGTTTCAAGGAGGAGGGAGCTTGGAGACAATGACCCCCACCATGAACTTGTTTTCTTGCTTCATGCCTTCCTCCTTAAGTTTTTGCGGCAATTTCAGAAATTGTTTGACTTGAGGCAACAGTCTTTTCATCCTCAAACTGCATCGACGGGATAGATCTTTTGACATCTTCTCGTCTTCTTTGTACTGTTTCTCTAGAGACTTCCAAACATCTCTTGCAGGCTCCTTTTTGCTAAAGGACTCTGCCATGAAATCATCCATGAAATTAAGTATTAACAACTTGCACAAGTTGTTGTCTTT
>JANAVB010015600.1:2348974-2471474 GCA_029216955.1 Iris pallida
TTTCCATTTTTGTTGTAAAATTATGATGTCCGCCAGTTTCTATGCATCTTTTGTTTCTGGAAGAGTTGGTTCTGGATCTGTCAATACGTAATCAACGTTGATGAGTTGAAGATTCAGACCTATCTTTCTCTTCCAGATGTTGTAGTGCTCTTCGTCAAATTTCTTAAGTTTGTGAAAACTTGTGTCGAGAAGACTTGCATGATTTTTCATCTTTGTTGTTCGAATTTTGCTTTGAGATTGTTATTGGTAGGGTTACAATGATGGTTCCAAAGTACGTGAAAGAACGGAAGATCGGAAGATCACAAGTGATTGCTGCAATCCTGAACTATGTAATCAGATGCTGATCTTAGAACTGACCACAACTTCTATGGAAATACAACTTTACAAACCGGCTCAATGAACCAGAAAGCAGAAAGCTTGCAACAGGAACAAAAAGAACATGAACAATTCATTCCTTTGAAATCGCAGTTGCTATATTGAGATAGAACAAGAATAGAAAGAATAAAACGAAGAATAAAGAACTTCTGTTGGGGTGATAAAGATCACCGTTGTTCAAAACAAAATTCGTCCATTTCGACGATCTGCTCCCAAGAACCAGCAAGTTCTGTGTATTGAACTTCTGGAACGCTCCACGTCACATTTTGTGGATCTCGGATTTCACGAACTCAACGAACAACACTAAGTGGATATTTGGTGGCTGCAAAAAATTCTCACGTAGCAGTCTCTTCTCTCTTTCTAATGGAAAAATAGAATATATATATATATATATGCCAAACCCTAATCAAATGCCTCTATCTTAATTCTAAGATAATATCGAAGGATAAGGGCGGTTACGAACCACTCTCCAAATCCCTAAAGATAAGGAGCGGTTTAAACCAAATATCCACCTAATTAGCCAAACAACACAATCTCATTACGTGTTGCGTCTGCGCGGAGCGCTTAGCGGAAGCCCCACGCGTAAGCCTCTAGCGTACATGCGAAGTGCGCCATCAAAAGCGGCACTTTGCACCCTTCGTCCAAGTCGCTAGCCCCTTTGGGACTTTGCACCTAATGAAAATCCCAAAGAATGAATGACAAAAAACAAGATTATTTTCCATGATGTCTTGATTCTTGCCCTCTAGGAAAACACCCACCATCACAATCACATGGACTACCACACCCCACGTGCACAAATCAATACAAAGAAGAGTCTTATATTGAAATACACAATTGGGGTTCTAGGCATTGTGGGACTATAGTTGTAGAGTTCAAGATCAAAATCCCAACAAATGCACATAAGAGCCTTTTCAGTTTCAACATTGTACTTACTTCATGAATTTATCATTTTATATTTTTAAGTGGGAAGATAAACTATTTTGTAATTTTTAAGGTTTGATGCCTTCCCCGATTTTTAGTTTAAAACATAGGCCTGCATGGGAGACGGACTTATCTATTATTAAGTATTAACCTTGAAATTTGTGTATCTTTTTCTCATGATGATCAGTTGTTAGAGAATCAAATTATACTAAGTATAGTAAGCACAAGCTTGCTCCTTAATGTTTGTAAGCATGCGCCTGCTCCTTACTGTTTCAATTTCTCTTTCCTAGAAAGAAGATTCAAGGATATATGCTCAAAGAAGTAAAATTTCATTTTCTTTTATCGCTCCTCAAGTTATGCTTTTGAGCACATTATGACCTGTTGTTTTTCACTCCACAATTTTGATTCGAGTAACCTCACTAGGGGTTATTTTAGAAGTCTCTAGAATTTCCTAGAGCAAAGTAGATCTCTCTTGATATTTCTTGAGAGTTCTACTTCTATACTTCTCTAGAACTTCAAGATATTTGTGCCATATAAATGTCTAGTGTCTAGAGTGTTCTAAACATTAGATGATGACAACTCATACAATCTTAGTCTTGTAAGCACCTTGGGCCTATTAAAGGGGGAGGGGTCTCATTTTCTCCTCACCACCTCAAGTGGTGTATCTATGTACTCTCTACTATAGTAGAACTTTCTTACTACCTTCTATTTCTTTTCTCCACTCTTTCTTACTTCTACACTTAAGTCTCTAGCAAAGCAATGTTTTGGGGAAAGACTGTTACGAGCTTCTAGTAGGAAGGTCGTGTACCACACTGGTCGTATTGAAGGAAAATTACTATGTCCGGTTTTAGAGGGAAGGTTTTTCGTCATCATGTTGTCATTGTAGATCGTCCAAGAGTAATAGAGGTCAAGTCCTAGTTCTTTTCGGAGAAAGTAGAGTTTGTGTCAACGACATGAAAATTGAACCTTGGCATTAATTTCTCACCTTGGCTAAGGCGGTTCATGTGCCACACTTGGGCATCGTTATCATCATTAAGGAAGGCTTGCCGTGCATGGTGAATGTTGCATGAGACGAGCCATTGAAAGAGAAAGCTCTCTCCACTATCCATCTTAAGAAAAGCATTAAGCACAGGGAGACTACATACTTGACGATGCTCAGAATGGAGGAGGACTTTGGGAAGGGTGATCTTTCTCCCGAGATCAGTGACATCCTTACTGTGTTCAAGGATGTCATGCCCCGGTAGATTCCCAAGAAGCTACCTCCGTGTAGGGAAGTGTATTGCTTATTGGTCCAAGTACAATTTACTAGCAAGAATGGCTGATTCTTTACAATGTGACTGATTATTGTCAAAGATAACTTCATCAAGGATTTATTTACTCGTTCGTGGTCATTTATCATGTCATCTCTTCGTTTTCCATCAAATGTGTGAAGCTGAATCTTATACACTTTTAGATCTTATTTCAATTAGACTTTTCCTTCAACTCTTTTATGAAGCTTAGTCTTTTATGTGTTTGTGTGCAGTTCCATAACATCCCCTATGATGATGCTGATGGTTGGGGAACTAGGTTATCTTCAACCTTAAACTCATGGTTTCCTATCATGAATCCCCATACTAAGGTTGTTCAGAAGTGGAACAAGTTTTTTGTAATTTCCTGCTTGGTTGCAATTTTTGTGGACCCACTATTTTTCTTCGTCTTGTCAGCGTGGAAGGTATGTTTCCATGTTCCTTCCTAATATGGACACAACTAGCTTTTCGTCAGGCATTTCCATATGCTTGCCCTCTTTCTTTGTTTAATTTACTAATTGTTTGTCATGCTCAATATTATTGTTGAAAGTGATTATTAGCTTGTAATAAGATTTTCAATAATACATAACCATGTACATTTTGTGACGTAAGTTATTGATTACTTTTACTTTTATTGTTTTAAGTGATTATGAGACAATAAATATGATTCTCTATATTACATAACCATGCCAATTTTCTGATGTGAATTGTTGATTAGTGTAGATACTTCTATTTTGTTTTACTTGATTCCTTTTGGACCGCATATTATGTTCTGATTCATACATAATGCCCATAGTGAAAGGGGCAGTTTAATAGTTTCTTTTGTTAAAGAATACCCTACTATTAGCTACTTCTATAGTGTTTTCTCTTATGCTCTTCTTTAGTCCCACATTGGATAGGGAGAGCAAAACCTCATGTAACCAATACTATATATAGTTGGCCTTAGATCTCTAATGAAGCATCCCATGATTTGGGTTTATCCCAAGTCCCCACTCCATATTCTAAGTTCTAACATGGTTGGTAGCTGAGCTTTTGCTCTCTACCACTTACTAAAGTTTCAAAACCCTTATCCCGTCTAGCAGCCTACTCTCCCACACACCTTCACAGTCTCTCCCCCCCCCCCCCCCCCCCCCCCCCCCCCAACCTCCACACCGACCTCCTTGCCTCCTAACTGACCTCCACTCCATACTATCATCATTCACTTAAATTTTTATTGTCAAAGTTATGAAAAGATGGACTGTGTGTCTATTTACCAATTTTTGTGTGTTTCTAGTCCATGAGGCCTTTTTTTTAATCTTCATTAAATACCTTGTTAGTCTGTATCTGTATGTACGACATAGTGCTAATGTTCAACACATGGTTTCTGGACTACATAGAAACACGAATAATATTCTTACCACATGAGTAGTGTATGATTTTTTGGTGTCATCTTATTTTGCTATAGTATGTACCCGTAACCCAAGTTCCATTTATTTTATTGCTGAGATCATTTCAAGCACGTTTTCTAAGATCAAGTTTAATTTTCAGCTGTCATGATCTCAGTAAAAACTTCACCTGCCTGCCTTAATGTCTTTTCATTATAGTATGTTAATCGTGGCACTATTTTTTTCTTTTTTTAAAATATTTTTTTTATAACAGGATACCAAGTGCATAGTCCTGAACTGGTCCTTTGCTGCAGCAGTTGCAGCTGTGAGAAGTGTTACTGATTTCATCTATTTTCTGCACATGCTTCTACAAGTAAGCTGCTTGTAATGCTTGCTATTTTTCACATTTCTTGTTGGTTGCTGTTCTGAGTGTTTAGGAAGTTCCAACATGCTATCAACTAGCAACTGATTTTATGAACAGCTCTGTTGCAGTAGGAATATTTCGTCAATAGTGGAGCATATATATCTATATATCAAAATGGGATAAATTTGAAATTGAAAGATCTAGGTTTTCTTTCAGTAAAAATGTTTCAAACAACAATACATGCATGTGTGTGTATGTGTGTGCACGCACGAGTGTATTGTGCCTGCAAGCCCTTACCTATGTGTAAGCATATTTATTGAGATTCATATTTGTAAATGAACCCGTGTTTGTTTTAGTGTGCAAATTGCATTTGCTTACCTGATATACTTAAATCGTTTACTGCAGTTTAGGCTGGCATATGTTGCTCCAGAATCTAGAGTTGTGGGCACTGGGGATTTAGTTGATCAGCCTAAGAAAATTGCTGTTCATTATCTTCGTGGATTGTTTGCACTTGATTTATTTGTTTTATTACCACTTCCTCAGGTAAAATTCTAATCCTTATATTGTGATATATTACCTCAATATGTTTTGTTCATCTCTAATACCTGATGTTCTATTGTTATTTAGCTTTGTGAACAAGGAGTAACACACATATAATATAATGGTTAGTTTGCACTTCATACCTTCAACTTAGGTAATGCTCACTTTGCTACATGAACTTTGTTCCAATTTACCCCATAACGGCGCTGATGGAATATGTGGAAATATATTTATACCCCGTCAACTTGTAGTTGAAATGAGAATGCTAAGATGGATGAGTGACAATACATTCAAAGATATGATAAGAAATGTGTGTATTCGGGGATGTTAGAGGTGGTGCCAATTAAGGACCAAATATGAGAAACTCGTCTTTAGATAGTTTGGACATCTGCAACGCAGACCGATAGATGCTTCATTTAGGAGTGATAAGATAATTGTTAAAGGAGCCTTTAGGATTAGAGATAGACCTTAACAAATATGAAAATGAAGTTTTAAAGAAGGATATGATTTTTATTAGTGCTACAATAGACATGGTACTTAACAAAGTTGAGTGGAAGTAAAAGATTCAAAACAACCGACACCAAAAATTTAGGACAAAGGCTTTGTTGTTGTTACCCTGTCCCTTACTAGCCGTGTACCCCCTCTCCTCTTTTCCTCCTAGTTAGAGGTAGGGCCAATTGAGAACAAGATGAGAGAAAAATCATCTTAGGTAGTTTGGACATACTGCAGTGCAGACCTCCTTGATTAGGGGAGAGAAAATAATTATTAAAGGAGCTTGTAGGACTAGATGTAGGCCTTAACAAATATGAAATGAAGTTTTAAAAAAGGATATGATTTTTTATTAGTGCTACAATAGACATGGTACTTAACAAAATAGAACATAAAAAAAGAAGAAGATTCAAAACAACCGACTCCAAAAATTTAGGATAAAGGCTATGCTGTTGTTACCTTGTCCCTTTTCCTTGTAGCATGCATGCTGAAATCTTGTTTATCATGTATCGAAATACTTGTAGCTATTTTGACTATTGGTGAATGATGATATATTCTTAGTTTGTCTCGCTATAGCTATGTTGTATGGGGCGGGGTGCTGAACGGAGCAGTGGAGTCTAAAATTACAGAGGGGCAGGACGGGGTCAAGGTGCTCTAACAGTAATGAATATAAAGTTCCCACATACCAATGTAATGAATATATGTGCTTGCTCATACTAATTGTAAAGTTATCTATTCATTATTTCTGCATAGTACCAAATGAAAACACTGTGATTTACTACACATACTAATTGTAATATTATCTATTCATTATTTAGGCATATTACCGAGATAAAAGCACTATACTACCAAGATGAAGCACTATCATTTATTACTCATACTAATTGTAAAGTTATCTTTATTCATTATTTCTGCATAGTACCAAGATGAAAGCAGTGGCGTACCCAATATTTTCATCTAGGGGGTGCGATACTTACTATTAAAATAACAATAAATTATAATAAACATATTTATAATCTCAAAAATATTATATATTAAATATTAATACCAAATGTCATAAACTATTACAATCACTAAATAATCATTTTCTTTGACAATAAAATTCTTCGAGACTTCATATTCTGAAAATATTGAATGATATCTTCATTGTCAATGGCATCCAATACGTCTCTTTCAATATATATCACCAAACAATCATTCACTTGTAGAGCTCTCTATAAAAAATCCAGACAGAGGTTAGTCTTATATTTTGATGCCAATTCATGCTTCATCTAATATCTCAAGCTAAGATGGTGGTCATATGCACTACATCATAGTAGTCTTTAGTATAGGCAATTTTTTTTTATTGATCTCTGCTTATTAAATGAGAAAAGGAGTGTATAGTTCTTGTTCCAGGAATTGTTTTATAATAGTGAAAACTCTTCAGGAGCCTGATCTTCTATTATGATATCTTAGAACTGAAATTGAAAATTTCATATCGTGGTTTCTCCAAGAAAGAACAAAGTAAATAGACATAAAGAACCAGTAAAAAAAGTGTTGATATATGTGTTAAGTGTTATTGGACTTTATTCCCACATTGCCTAGAATGATAGGAGAGGAGGCTAGCCTCTCCTATATATATATGTAGTCTCTATTTCAATAATAATCAATCACTTAAAAACTCTACATGGTATCAGAGCCTAAACTTGCTTAGAATACCGTCAGAGCCGCCTTTTCCACACAAATCCTACCCCTAACCTCGCCCTCCCTTTTTCCTCCCCCCCCACGCCGCCGCTGCCATTGCAGCTACTGCGCCGCTGCTCCCGCTGCCGCTGTAGCCACTGCTGAGCTGTTGCCGTTGTGCCGCTGCCACTGCTGCGCCACTCCCGCTGCCGCTGCAGTCGCCGCTGAGCCGCTGCGGCTGCTGCCGTGGGGTGCCTCCGTGCACACCACTTTTAGGGCTCCTACTATGTAGGTAAGCCTAAATTTGAAATTTATCTCATCTGTGGCACCTACGGTGTAGGTAAGCCTAAACTTGAGATTTATTTCATCTGTGGCACCTACAGTGTAGGAAAGCCTAAAATCGTTCTTGAAGATTTATTTCATATGAGATTCTCAAGTAGATGCCGATGATGCCTAGATCCGATGAAACCAGACATATTCGGATTTAGGAGAGGACGACGAGGACGGGCGCGAGTCGTGGAGCAAGTGTGACGTGATCGAGAAGAAGCATCGATGGAGGCGATCCTTAAGAAGCTGGATGCTGACGATGTGGCGACGTTGATAAAGTTGATAAAGGTGTCGGCTGGTGATAGCACGACACGAGCGCCGCCAAAGTTGGAACTACCCTCCATCGATCTGAAGTTGGATGGACCAGCCACCTATCTGAGTTGGTTACGACGGGTGAGAAGAACCCTTGCAGGAAAGAACCTGGAGGGATTCTTGATGGGCGAGAAGACAGAGCCAGAAGAGGGCTCGACAGGACGCGACGAGTGGAAATCCACTCATATGGTGATTTACATCTGGCTTCTCAATTCCTTAGTCCAGTCTATTGCTTCCACAGTTGATGGCATTGAGATGGTGAAAGACGTATGGGAGAAGTTGAGAAGAACCTATGATGGCATGGGAAATAACCTACGGATCTTCTAGATAAAAGGGGAGATCGATGACACCGTACAAGGGGAGAAGACGGTGCAGGAGTACGCTACGGAGTTGGAGCGTCTCTGGCTGGATTATGATCACTCCTCGAAATGGGCAAGCTGCGGGGACCCGAAGTGCAAGGAGAGACATGTGTATCTGCAGGAGAGGACGATGAAATTCCTCAAAAGGCTGACTGCCGCATTTGCACAGAGGACAACCTTACTCCTAGTCCAACCAGAGATCCCTAGTCTTGAGGAGGCTATCTCAGCCATGATCCAGGAGGAGACGCGGATCAGACTACAGACAGGGACAGGTGGCCCCCCCAAAGCAAAGTCAGCACTAGCAGCTGCTAGCTCGGGCGACACAGGATCCAAGGGAGAGCTCTGGCAACACAATCGACAGTGCTACAACTGCGGGGAGATGGGCCATCATCGATATGCTTGTACCAAACCACCTAAGGAGGGAGACTCAGGTGGTGGACGTGGACGAGGATATGCTGGACGTGGACGTGGTCGAGGAGGCCGACGAGGCGGTCGAGGAGGCTATCGGGCAAACCTGCTGGTGGCAGATGGGAATGGAGGAGCTGGCGGCGCCTTTACTGAGGAGGATCAGGCGCTACTGGATCTGCTGGAGAGAAAGCAAAAAGCGTCAATCGAAGGAGACAGGAGGAGCGTAGCAGAGGAGGCATCCACTCCATTCTTCAACGCCGCTATGTATGCCCATCCATCAGAAGGTACTGACGAGTCTCACGCTCTTGCATCTATGTCTTCCCTTAAAATGTCAGACTGGATTATCGACTCAGGAGCATCTCGACATGTGACCGGAAATGCTAGTAAGTTTTCCTCGTACACTCACCTAGCATCGACAGACACCATTCAGACTGCGGATGGTACTTTCCAACCAGTGGTCGGTAAGGGTACTGTTAATTGTACGGGTTCAGTAAGGTTATCCAATGTTTTGCATGCTCCATCCTTCCCAGTCAGTCTCTTGTCTATTAGTTCTATAATTCTCCAACTAAAATATACTGTTTCTTTTGATATTCCTAAGGTGATCTTCCAGGAGAAAGGGACGGGACGAAGACTTGGGACTGACACCTGGCATGAGGGACTGTGGTACCTAGATCGGGAAGGATCCCAGCATTGATATCTATGGCAGAGAAGGCTGGAATGGGAGAGCTGCAACAGAGGACTGAAGATACTTTGATACTTCATCATAGGAGGATGGGACATTCTTCTTTTGATACTTTAAGTAAGTTGTATCCAGAGATGTATGCAAAATCAAATAAACAGAAATTAGCATGTGATACATGCGAGTTAGGAAAGCTTACTAGAAGCTCATATGTTGGTACTGGTCATAAGAGTTCTCTTGTTTTTGAGGTAGTATATTCTGATGTTTGGGGTCCATGTGATACTAACACTATGAATGGATATAAGTACTTTGTCTCCTTTATTGATTGTGCATCTCGTGTCTCCTGGCTGTATTTAATGAAAAATAAGAGTGAAGTATTTGCTTGCTTTCGGGACTTCCATAAACATGTCCAGACTCAGTACAATGCAGTAGTGAAGGTACCGAGGTCTGACAATGGAACGGAGTACACCAACATGACACTTGCAGAGTACCTGTCAGCACACGGAATACAGCACCAGACCAGCTGTGCATACACACGAGCACAAAATTGAGTAGCAGAAAGGAAGAACCGACACCTTCTAGAGACCGCAAGAAGTATGATGATCGACATGATTGTCCCACAAAATCTATGGGGACATGCAGTATTGACAGCAGCTCAACTTATCAACAGGATGCCTTCAAAAGTCATGGGATGGAAGTCCCCATGCGAAGTATTACAAGGCAATAATAGTGGGATACTCCCACTAAAGGTGTTCGGGTGTGTGTGCTTTGTGAAAGACAACAGCCATCAGTTGGAAAATTTGACCCCAGAGCAGTCAAATGCATCTTCGTGGGCTACTCAGCAACTCAGAAGGGATATGTGTGCTGGAGTCCAGTAGAGAAGAAGTAGTTCGTTAGTATGGATGTCCACTTTCGAGAGCATGAGCCATATTACCGCCAGGAGGGAACGTCGCACAACACGCCTAATACTACCAGTATAAGGCGAGAGGGGGAGATGGAGAACTTGGTGATAACCGATCTAGAAGTATGGCATAGAGGCACGGTTGAGGAGAAACATGAAGGTGAAGCAGAACAAGGGGGAGAACATAAGAAGTATCTGGCCTACGGCTTAGGGGGAGTTACTTACTTACAACAGGAGAGAGAAGCAAACTGCAGGACCAGTACCTACAGTGCCAGTGCTAAGTCCCTTGCATGCGTCTGTCCCAACTCCTGAGACACCACCATCCTCCTCATCTACACCACCACCTTCCTCAGGTGATATCATCCCTCCTACTTCTCCCATACCACTACCTACACGAAGGACTACTCGCAGTAATGCGGGAAATCCTCCGGACAGATATGGTTGGGACCTTGCTAAGTTTGTTGCTTATGATCATATCTCTTCTTCTCATGAAACATTTATAGCATCTTTGGATAGTATTACTGTACCTAACAATTGGCAGGTTGCTAAGAACGATCCAAAGTGGAAAGCGGCAATGCATGAGGAGTTGGGAGCTCTTGAGAAGAACCACACTTGGGAGCTGGTGAGACTGCCAGAAGGGAAAAGAGCAGTCGGATGCAAATATGTTTTTACTGTGAAGCAGAACCCAGATGGACAGGTTGAGCGCTATAAAGCTCGACTGGTGGCAAAAGGATACAGTCAGACGTACGACATCGACTATGACGAGATCTTTGCACCAGTGGCGAAGATGAGCACTGTCAGGACCTTGATCTCCCTGGCAGCTAATGGAGGGTGGAAGCTACACCAACTGGATGTGAAGAATGCATTTCTTCATGGGGATCTAGTGGAGGAGGTGTACATGGAGATACCACCAGGATTCGGCACGAAACAGACAGAAGGCAAGGTCTGCAGACTGAAGAAGTCCCTCTATGGACTGAAGCAGTCTCCTCGAGCATGGTTTGACAGGTTCAGGAGAGCAATGATAGGGATGAGATATCAGCAGATCAATGCTGATCACACTGTCTTCTTCAGACGAAGTGGATGCCACATCACCATGCTTGCGGTATATGTAGATGATATGATTATCACATGCGATGATGAGCAGGAGATCGCCCAACTCAAAGAAAAGCTTGGCAAGGAGTTCGAGGTGAAGGATCTTGGCCCTCTTCGATACTTCCTTGGGATTGAGATTGCTCGAGATAATAAGGAAATCGTTCTTTCTCAAAGAAAGTACGCACTGGACCTGCTTACGGAAAACGGGGATGATGGGATGCAAACCAGCTACGACACCGATAGACCAGAAGTTCAAACTGGATGCTGAAGCTGGAGAACCAGTTGACCGGGATAGATATCAGAGATTGATGGGCAAGTTGATCTACTTGAGCCACACTCGACCTGATATCAGCTTTGCGGTCAGTGTAGTGAGCCGCTACATGTATGACCCCCGGAAGGGTCATATGGACGCAGTATACCGGATTCTGAGGTACTTGAAGGGAGCCCCCGGGAAGGGACTGATCTTCAGAAGAAATAATCATGTAAGCATCGAGGGCTATTGTGATTCTGACTGGGCTAGCTGTGCTGACGACAGGAGATCCACATCGGGCTACTGCATATTTGTAGGAGGCAACTTGGTCTCTTGGAGGAGTAAGAAGCAGTCAGTAGTGGCGAGATCAACAGCTGAAGCAGAGTATAGAGCTATGGCCTTGGAAGTCACAGAACTATTGTGGTTGAAGAATATGCTGACGGAGCTAAAGCTGGACCAGGGAGCCAAGATGAAGCTATGGTGTGACAACCAGTCAGCTATTAGTATTGCCAACAATCCAGTGCAGCATGACAGGACCAAGCATATCGAGATTGACAGATTCTTCATCAAAGAAAAGCTGGAGAAAGGAATACTAGAACTGGGCTACGTTCCAACCAAAGATCAGGTAGCAGACGGACTAACAAAGGGGCTTAGTACTATCAACATGATGAGAGGATGTGATAAGATGGGTTAGTGAATATCTTTCGCCCATCTTGAGGGGGAGTGTTGATATATGTGTTAAGTGTTATTGGGCTTTAGTCCCACATTGCCTAGAATGATAGGAGAGGAGGCTAGCCTCTCCTATATATATATATGTAGTCTCTATTCCAATAATAATCAATCACTTAAAAACTCTAAAAAAAGCAAGTACAGAAAGTCACAGATGAAAAGCTGTAGTCTCTGATACAGCATCAGATATCAGAGACATTTGAATTCCTCAAGATTATTTTACTAGAATGATTGAGAGAAGACAACTTCCCAACAAGCCAAGCACTTGGGAAGAGGTATTCCGAGCTTCTTATCTAGCCAAGTACTGATGGAAACCATAGCTTGACCAAGTGCAAAGACAATAAAAGTAAGACAAAGCTGCGTTTAATTAGCAACCGAGACACTGCCTCATCTTCTGGCATATTCAGGGGGCGCAGCCACGGCCCTCGGGACCATGTGGCTATGGCCCTGTATGAAAGCACTGCCATTTATTATATAGCAAAGAATTGTCTCTTTGAATTCCTTTAACAAATGTAGCTTCCTCTTTCTTCCTCTTTGAATTCTTTTAACACTGTCAAAGTCGTTCTAGGGCGCCAAAACATAGGGACGGGACGCCCTATGTAAAAAAAGAAGAAGCCTTTTTGGCACCCTGGCGGCACCCTTAACAACATAGCGCTATAGAAAAGGCCGTCAAATCTACACCATGACATTTTGTTGAGACTTGAAGTTATTTTATTGAATGGAGTAACAACATATATATAGGAGAGGCTAGCCTCCTCTCCTATCATTCTAGCCAATGTGGGACTAAAGCCCAATAACACTATATATATATATCAACACTCCCCCTCAAGATGGGCGAAAGATATTCACTAAGCCCATCTTGTCACATCCTCTCATCATGTTGATAGAACTAAGCCCCTTTGTCAGTCCGTCTGCTACCTGATCTTTGGTTGGAACATAGCCCAGCTCTAGTTCTCCTTTATCCAGTTTCTCTTTGATGAAGAATCTGTCAATCTCAATATGTTTGGTCCTGTCATGCTGCACTGGATTGTTGGCAATATTAATAGCTGACTGGTTGTCACACCATAGCTTCATCTTTGTTCCCTGGTCCAGCTTTAGTTCCGTCAGCATATTCTTCAACCACAATAGTTCTGTGACTCCCAAGGCCATCGCTCTATACTCTGCTTCAGCTGTTGATCTGGCCACTACTGACTGCTTCTTACTCCTCCAAGAGACCAAGTTGCCTCCTACAAATATGCAGTATCCCGATGTGGATCTCCTGTCGTCAGCACAGCTAGCCCAGTCAGAATCACAATAGCCCTCAATGCCTACATGATTATTTCTTCTAAAGATCAGTCCCTTCCCGGGGGCTCCCTTCAAGTACCTCAGAATCTGGTACACTGCGTCCATGTGACCCTTCCGGGGGTCATGCATGTAGCGGCTTACTACACTTACCGCAAAGCTGATATCAGGTCGAGTGTGGCTTAAGTAGATTAACTTGCCCACCAATCTCTGATATCTATCCCGGTCAACTGGTTCTCCAGCTTCAGCATCCAGTTTAAACTTCTGGTCTATCGGTGTCGTAGCTGGTTTACATCCCATCATCCCTGTTTCCGTAAGCAGGTCCAGTGCGTACTTCCTTTGAGAAAGAACGATTCCCTCATTATCTCGAGCAATCTCAATCCCAAGGAAGTATCGAAGGGGGCCAAGATCTTTCACCTCGAACTCCTTGCCAAGTTTTACTTTGAGTTGGGCGATCTCCTGCTCATCATTGCCTGTGATAATCATATCATCTACATATACTGCAAGCATGGTGATATGGCCTCCACTCCGTCTGAAGAAGACAGTGTGATCAGCATTGATCTGCTGATATCCCATCCCTATCATTGCTCTCCTGAACCTGTCAAACCATGCCCGAGGAGACTGCTTCAGTCCATAGAGAGACTTCTTCAGTCTGCAGACCTTGCCTTCTGTCTGTTTTGTGCCGAATCCTGGTGGTATCTCCATGTACACCTCCTCTACTAGATCTCCATGAAGAAATGCATTCTTCACATCCAGTTGGTGTAGCTTCCACCCTCCATTGGCTGCCAGGGAGATCAAGGTCCTGACAGTGCTCATCTTCGCCACTGGTGCAAAGGTCTCGTCATAGTCGATGCCGTACGTCTGACTGTATCCTTTTGCCACCAGTCGAGCTTTATAGCGCTCAACCTGTCCATCTGGGTTCTGTTTCACAGTAAAAACCCATTTACATCCAACTGCTCTTTTCCCTTCTGGCAGTCTCACCAGCTCCCAAGTGTGGTTCTTCTCAAGAGCTCCCAACTCCTCGTGCATTGCCGCTTTCCACTTTGGATCGTTCTTGGCAACCTGCCAATTGTTAGGTACAGTAATACTATCCAAAGATGCTA
This sequence comes from Iris pallida, assembly GCA_029216955.1. Taxonomy (NCBI): domain Eukaryota; kingdom Viridiplantae; phylum Streptophyta; class Magnoliopsida; order Asparagales; family Iridaceae; genus Iris; species Iris pallida. The sequence goes on from JANAVB010015600.1 coordinate 2,363,417, forward strand.
TAAATGCTCCATGAGAAGAAGATATATGATCATAAGAAACAAACTTAGCAAGATCCCAACCATATCTGTCCGGAGGATTTCCCGCATTGCTGCGAGTAGTCCTTCGTGTAGGTAGTGGTATGGGAGGAACGATATCACCTGAGGAGGGTGGTGGTGTAGATGAGGAGGATGGTGGTGTAGATGAGGAGGATGGTGGTATAGGTGTCTCAGGAGTTGGGACAGGCGCAGGCAAGGGACTTGGCACTGACACTGTAGGTACTGGTCCTGTAGTCTGCTTGTTGTTTCTCCTGTTGTAGGTCAGTAACTCCCCCTGAGCCGTAGGTGTAACACTTCTCGTCTCCTCCCTCTGTTCCGCTTCACCTTCATGTTCCTCCTCAACCGTGTCTCTATGCCAAACTTCTAAATCGGTTACCACCAGGTTCTCCAAGTTCTCTATCTTCCCCTCTCGCCTTATACTTGTAGTATGAGGCGTGTTATACGAAGTTCCATCCTGGCGGTAATATGGCTCATGCTCCCGGAAGTGGACGTCCATACTAACAAATTTCTTCTTCTCTACTGGACTCCAGCATACATACCCCTTCTGAGTTGCTGAGTAGCCCACGAAGATGCACTTGACTGCTCTAGGGTCAAGTTTTCCAACGAATGGTCTGTTGTCCTTCACAAAACACACACATCCAAACACCTTTAGTGGAAGTATTCCACTATTATTACCTTGTAATACTTCACATGGAGACTTCCATCCCAGGACTTTTGAAGGCATCCTGTTTATAAGTTGAGCTGCTGTCAACACCGCATATCCCCATAGGTGTTGTGGGACATTCATGTCGATCATCATACTTCTTGCGGTCTCCAGAAGATGTCGGTTCTTCCTTTCTGCTACTCCATTTTGTGCTGGTGTATATGCACAAGAGGTCTGATGCTGTATTCCATGTGCTGACAAGTACTCTGCAAGTGTCCTATTGGTATACTCCGTCCCATTGTCAGATCTCAGTATCTTCACCACTGCATTATACTGAGTCTGGACATATTTATGAAAGTCCCGAAAACAAGCAAATACATCACTTTTGTTCTTCATCAAATACAGCCAGGTGACACGAGATGCACAATCGATAAACGAAACAAAATACTTATACCCATTCATAGTGTTAGTAGCACATGGGCCCCAAACATCAGAATGAACTACCTCAAAGACTGAAGAACTCTTATGACCATTTCCAACATATGAACTCCTAGTAAGTTTTCCTAACTCACATGCATCACATACTAATTTCCTTTTATTTGATTTTGCATACATATCTGGATACAACTTATTTAGAGTATCAAAGGAAGAATGCCCCATCCTCCTATGATGAAGTATCAAAGTGTCTTCAGTCTTCTGCTGCAGCTCCTCCATTCCAGCCTTCTCTGCCATAGACACCAATGCTGAGTCCAGTCCGTCTTGATCTAGGTACCACAGTCCATCATGCCAAGTGCCAGTCCCAAGTCTTCGTCCCGTCCCTTTCTCCTGGAAGATCACCTTAGGAATATCAAAAGAAACAATGCATTTTAGTTGGAGAATTATAGAACTAATAGACAAGAGACTGACTGGGAAGGATGGAGCATGCAAAACATTGGATAACCTTACTGAACCCGTACAATTAACAGTACCCTTACCGACCACTGGTTGGAAAGTACCATCCGCAGTCTGAATGGTGTCTGTCGATGCTAGGTGAGTGTACGAGGAAAACTTACTAGCATTTCCGGTCACATGCCGAGATGCTCCTGAGTCGATAATCCAGTCTGACATTTTAAGGGAAGACATAGATGCAAGAGCGTGAGACTCGTCAGTACCTTCTGATGGATGGGCATACATAGCGGCGTTGAAGAATGGAGTGGATGCCTCCTCTGCTACGCTCCTCCTGTCTCCTTCGATTGACGCTTTTTGCTTTCTCTCCAGCAGATCCAGTAGCGCCTGATCCTCCTCAGTAAAGGCGCCGCCAGCTCCTCCATTCCCATCTGCCACCAGCAGGTTTGCCCGATAGCCTCCTCGACCGCCTCGTCGGCCTCCTCGACCACGTCCACGTCCAGCATATCCTCGTCCACGTCCACCACCTGAGTCTCCCTCCTTAGGTGGTTTGGTACAAGCATATCGATGGTGGCCCATCTCCCCACAGTTGTAGCACTGCCGATTCTGTTGCCAGAGCTCTCCCTTGGATCCTGTATCCCCCGAACCGGTAGCTGCTAGTGCTGACTTCACTTCGGGTAAAGCACCTGTCGATGATGCGCCTGTCCCTGTCTGTAATCTGATCCGCGTCTCCTCCTGAATCATGGCTGAGATAGCCTCCTCGAGACTAGGGATCGCTGGCTGGGCGAGGAGTAAGGCTGTTCTCTGTGTGAATGCTGCAGTCAGTCCCTTAAGGAATTTCATCGTCCTCTCCTGCAGACACACCTGTCTCTCCTTGCACTTTGGGTCCCCGCAGCTTGCCCGTTTGGAATGGTGATCATAATCCAGCCAGAGGCGTTCCAACTCCGTAGCGTACTCCTGCACCGTCTTCTCGCCTTGTACGGTGTCGTCGATCTCCCCTTTTATCTGGAAGATCCGTAGATTGTTACCTATGCCATCATAGGTTCTTCTCAATTTCTCCCATACGTCTTTCACCATCTCAATGCCATCTACTGTGGAAGCAATAGACTGGACTAAGGAGTTGAGAAGCCAGATATAAATCACCATATGAGTGGATTTCCACTCGTCGCGTCCTGTCGAGCCCTCTTCCGGCTCTGTCTTCTCGCCTGTCAAGAATCCCTCCAGGTTCTTACCTGCAAGGGTTCTTCTCACCCGCCGTGACCAACTCAAATAGGTGGCTGGTCCATCCAACTTCAGATCGATGGAGGGTAGTTCTAACTTTGGCGGTGCTCGTGTCGTGCTTTCACCAGCCGACACCTTTATCAACTTCAGCAATGTCGCCACATCGTCAGCATCCAGCTTCTTGAGAATCTCCTCCATCGATGCTTCTTCTCGATCACTTCACACTTGCTCCACGACTCACGCTCGTCCTTGCCGTCCTCTCCTAAATCCGAATATGTCTGATTTCATCGGATCTAGGGATTATAGGCATCTCCTTGAGATTGATCTCAAGAACGAGCGTGAATCTTGTACCCGCAATAGCGGTACAATGAATCCTGCAGCCGTAAAAACGGTACAGAAACGAGCGTGAATCTTGTACCCGCAATAGCGGTACAATGAATCCTGCAGCCGTAAAAACGGCAGCAGCAGCAGCAGTTGCAGCCGCAACAGCGGCACAGCAACGGCAGCAGCGCGGCAGCGGCGGCGGCGGCGCGGCAGCTGCAGCAGCAGCGGGGCGGCGCTGCGGCGGCGGCGGCGCGGCAGCAGCTGCAGCGGCAGCGGGCGGCAGCAGCTGCAGCGGCAGCGGGCGGCAGCGGCGGCGTAGAAGGGGGATTAGGGTTAGGGTTTGTGTGGAGGAGGGGTCTCTAACGGTATGCTAAGCAATTTTAGGCTCTGATACCATGTTGAGACTTGAAGTTATTTTATTGAATGGAGTAACAACATATATATAGGAGAGGCTAGCCTCCTCTCCTATCATTCTAGCCAATGTGGGACTAAAGCCCAATAACACTATATATATATATCAACACATTTTTTCATAGCAAATTATAGAGAGAGGATTGGAATTCTTGCAAGTTGGAAAGCATTGTTTTCTTATTACGAGAAAACAGGTGATTATGCAACTTGAAACGGGATTGACAATTTAAATTTGCTACAAGTATATGGGCTTTAATCGAAACCATGGTTTCTTTTAACTCTCACGTTTGTAACGTTGTATGATGTCATGAAACCTGAACATTCAGTTCTAGTGCTGTATTCAAACTTTCATTGGTTAATTGGTGAATTTCAAGGCATTGCTTGACCATTTACATTTCAGTTATATTTAGCCATGGGATTCTTTTATTGCTGGAAACATTGTATAGAAAAATGAGCTTTTTGTGCATAATTGGTGAAATCATTACAATTGTATTACTTCCATTCTTTGGTTAAGATCACTGATCATTGTGTTTCTTGTCATATATGTTCTTTCCCAGCTGTAGATGCAATCAAATATCGAGTCTCGAGACCTATATGTTTATTCTTTACCTTTTTTTTTTATTATCTTGTCCTCTGTTCTGATTTCTGAAGGATTTTTTCCCCTTATCTTTCTTCCATGGAGGTTATGATATTGGCTGTCATACCGGAGTATGTGGGATCATCATCAGCTAATTATGCGAAAAATCTTCTTCGTGCCACAGTTCTTCTTCAGTACATCCCAAGGATATTCAGAGTGCTACCATTGCTTGCTGGTCAGTCTGCAAGTGGGTTCATATTTGAGTCAGCATGGGCAAATTTTGTCATTAACCTTCTCATGTTTATCTTGGCTGGACATGTTGTGGGATCATGTTGGTACCTATTCGGGCTACAGGTACGTGAAGAACTTTCACACTCTACCAATGTGTTCTGATTTTAGTATATACTGCCATCGTAGAACTCTAAATTTCTTGTGCGAACTTATCACTTGCCATTTTTTTGGGTCCCACAACTGTTGCCGAGTCATCTGAAAACCAAATACAAAAGAAAGAAGCCAAAATTTTCTTTAATTTTCAGTGTTTCTCTTTTTATTTTACATTATAATTTGCTTTATTTTTTATTTTTATTTAATTACAATTTACTTGCGCATAACCAGTGTAGTACCACTTGGCAAACTAACATGTTGGACCTTAATGAACCCCAGTAATGCTAAGTATGTTAGACCCTAATGAACCCCAGGATTCGGCATACTCTACACCTCAAAGGGAATGCAGTCATAGTTTTTTTATAATTATTTTCTATGTTTTTGAACTTGCAGCCCTGCATCAAGTGGTCGAATATCATCTAATAGGCATGCGATTAACTTCTTAGATATTTGCAAAACATATTCTTGGTTGAGATTAGCTTTATAAACCATGAGGAAATTAGGTCAAATATCCATAGTGATTGCTCACAATGTATTTGATATGATTATGGTAACAACTATGTTTATTTTGCCTGGAAGGATATAGTCTTGAAGTGCATTTGAGTAGTTGATTTTTCAGTTATAGAAATATTTGAGGCTGCTTGATGCACGGATGAGAACTTTCTAATACTTGGAACCTGTTAGACGGGCACTGGTACGACACAAGGAGATATGGATATGGCGACATGGACATGACTCAATTTGGCATGTCTTAGTATATTTTTCGGTCTCCCTGTTGTGTCTGATACATGGCCACACAGATGTGGTCAGAACATTGATTTGGAATGTTTGCTTCCTATCAGGGCAGTTTCATTTTGTTGGGACTCTCTTGATCACATATGAAATGTATGGACTATCATTTCATAAGGTGGTCCACCATGTTATTAGACAATTTGGGACAATCATCTTAAATTAGCCTAGGAACAAAAATGACACTCATGGGGAGGGGATGCAAGTCAGGTGGCTGTCCGTGTGGTTTGCAGTGAGCAAAGTGTTGTGTCTCTGGAGTGGGTTAGGGTGGACAATTGGCAAAGTTGAATATGTGAATTCGTGTGGCGGTTGAGGGTGCGGTTGTGGGCTGCAGGGTTTTTGGGGTGTGGGGGAGGGTGATGGTTGCTTCTTTTGTCTGTGTATGCACGTAATTTTTCATACGTTACGTTAATCATGATTATAATTTTACAATAAAGTATGAATATGCATCCAACTTCACTTCAATATCTTTTCTTCTACTCCAGAGAGTAAATCAGTGCCTGCGTGATGCTTGTACTCGATCTAAGATTCAGTCTTGCCAACAATTCATAGATTGTGGACGTGGACATACTATTCATAGTTTTTCTCGAAAACCAGCTTGGACACAATGGCAGGCCGATTCTGGTTCTAGTGATTGCTTTGCCAGTGATGGGGATTTCAAGTATGGAATTTATCAACAAGTTGTTAACTTGACTACAGAAAGTAATATTGCCAGAAGATATATATATTCTTTATTTTGGGGTTTCCAGGTACTATCCATTTTGTTCGTCTTTGAATTTATTAAGGTTATTAATTTCATTTATACTTTACTTCCTTTAACTTGATAATGAATTTTACGGTTCTCTTGGACATGAAGATGATGTGCATTACCCCAGGGGCGGCCCTGGCCCAGGGCAGGCCGGGCGACGGCCCAGAGCCCCCTGACGAAAGGGGGCACCAACATGAAACTATCTACAATAGAACTAGTACATATCATGTGCCATTGTTAACAAAAAAATATTGTGGTGTAGTGGTTATAATGTTAGACTTGTATTTAAGAGGTCCTTGGTTCAAAACTTGACTGCAACAAATTTTTGTTTTATTTACACTTTTTTTTACATTATGTATGGGGGCCCATTTTGAAAGTTTCGCCTCGGGCCTCCATCAGCTCAGGGCCGGCCCTGCATTACCCATATAACTAGTGACTCTATCTGTATCAGTCACCATGTTAAGAACTCTACTCATGTTCCAACAATTGGGTCTTCTCTTTTATAGTTACCAGGCACATATATATATATTTTCTGTTTCAAGTGCAATATACTTCATTTGGTTGTAGTTATTTTAGAACTTTGTGGGTTCTACGCAAGATGAATGATGTAAAATCCTTTTGTATCTCTTGCTATGTACTGAACCTTAGAGAAGCACGTGACTCAATAGCATCTCTTCTCATCTTGGCTCCTGTCTAAACTTATCTTAGTGCATGCATGATCTTAAGCTAACCCCATAAAAAGCAAAACTGACACAAATTGTCCTGCTGTAAATTTTGCATCGCTGTCGGTTTAGTTGCAGTTCACAACAGCAAAGCTACCAACAATGTAGCTTATATGCACTTCTGGATGTCATAATGTCGACTATTCCACAAGGATCAGTTATGAGTCTTTTAATTGCAAATGTGACTTGGCAACTTTGGGGAAGAAACCCTTTTATCACTACCCAAGTTTCCTGCAGCTTTCCACACTGAAATAAATTTTACCAGTTGTAGGATTTTGTTATACGTGGGATGCATAATTTATGACCTATTAGATGCTTCCTTTGGGAATCATTCTGTAATTATTGATGGACCTGGAGCATGTAAAACATAGTATTGAATAGGCTGCATATTACAATATTTTTCGTTCTTTTGATTCTATTTAGAAACTCATGTATGTGAACTGTGTCTAGATAGGTTATCAGATCAAGATACTTATCGTATATCGGTTCACTTGATTATCATATCCTTTCGTGTATCGTAAGATACATAATACCATAGGAAATTTGATTGGAAGTTAGTAAAACTGCATACATATGGATAAATCTAACACATTGAACAATAATAAGAAACATTGTCAAGTATTAAGTGACAATTTCATCATAAAGTTGATAATTCAGAGCAACAAATATAATATTCTATATGTTGGTATTGAGGGCATTGCCAAGTTTTAAGTGACAATTTCATCATAAAGTTGATAATTAAGAGCAACAAATATAATATTCTACATGTTGGTATTGAGGGCATTGCATGGCCTGATGGTAAGGCTTGCATACAGGAGGAAGCTGTTCAAGTTGCGGAGAACAGCCTCCACGCTTGCATACTGGAGGAAGCTGTTCAAGTTGCGGAGAACAGCCTCCATATATATATCAGGGTAGGGCTATAGACATCTTGACCCTCCCAGACCTTTCATAAGCGGGAGGCTAGTGGCACTAGGATGCCTTTTTTAATTACATGATGGTATCATTCACATGTTTAGCATCATTGCATCAATAAGAACTTCACTCTTTGCAATCAGTGTGTTGACATTGAAACATTATTGTATATTCTAGAATCTAGACAATGCATAACTTGTAAACCCCGAGAAAAAAAAGATGGAAAACCCTCTAAGAAAAATCCAAAACAAAGCATAAAGAAATCTAAAAAGAGAAATATAAAAAAAGCTTTCTTTTTTCGAGAAAATAAGTTGTTTGAGTCTTCAGAGTTACAATATGCCATCCTCGATGATGTTAGATATCGTCGTTGTAGATGCTAGAAGTCGAAGGGTGCTGGAAACGAGATGGAGATGCTTGTCCAGAGATTTCACTTGGAAGAAGAGGTTTTTTGGAAGGGAAATGTTGTGATGGGTTTCAAACTTTCAAAGGGTTTATGTGGATTCCAGGTAGAGTTAAGAGTTAGCGTCTGTCATCGGGCTATAAGAAACATTAATTTCTAAACCACTTATAAGTCGGGTCTAGCACATTTAAATTCAGGTTAAACCAATATTTTATGTATCAAATGCAGTGTTCTAAATGGCGGTCGAGACGGCTGCCTAGGCGCTAGCCGGCCACTCACCGCACCGCTTTTGCCGTTGGCGGAGGTGTAGGCGGCCAACGGAGGCTTGGTGGCATCGACGGAGGCAAGGCGGCATAGGCGGGCGCCTAGGCGGAGCAATACATGACTAGATATTTTGGAAAAATAGTTTTGCAAGCATTATGGACCTATGTTTATATTGAAACTTCATAAATCTTTGTTCTACAACTTAGCTATGCATAAAACACCCTTAAATTATGCATATTATGCAAAAAACAGTGATAAAATAGTAAAAAAAAGCCCAAAATGTATCCGGCGCCTAGGCGGTAGGCGGACCCTCTCCGCCGCACACCCGCATACCCGCCATTTACAACCTTGATCAAATGATATGTCGTATAGATTGATACATATTGTATGATACACTTTCATTGTTTAGCCCTTCCGTATCACTTATAGATTGTATCATACTGTATTGGAAGATACATATCGTGTATCATGTATCCGTGACAACGTCACTGTCTTGTATACTTATCCTTATATTTTACATAGTATCTGGTATTTGATTGTTTAGCTCTCAAGAATTCTCTCATTTTTTTTATGTTTCTCTCATAATTGGATTAGTCTACTTATAATTGTGTAACATGTTTGTTGCTTGTGTTATAGCAAATCAGTACATTAGCTGGTAACCTAACTCCAAGCTACTTCGAGTGGGAAGTTCTGTTCACTATGGCTATTATTGGGTTGGGGCTGTTGCTTTTTGCCATGCTCATTGGAAATATGCAGAATTTTCTCCTAGCTCTTGGAAGGAGGTACAAATAGATAATTTTTTGGTCTAAAATACTCTTTTCACGTATTTCTCTTAAAAGCTGCTAAGTTACATTGATTGGAGTCTATAACATTTTGTTCATAACATCAAATTGTTAGACATGGTTTCCTTCAGATGCTCTCTAGTAACACTACAGTTTACATTTCATAGGCATTATGTATTTTTCAACATGTTAATACTGGCTTCATTGGAATATAATACTTGTGCGTGGCAACAATTGGTTTGTGGTCTCTAATAACAGAAACTTGAAGTTTTGAATATAATATATCAAAATTTGAATAAAATGTTATGTGATTAATTTTTCAATCAACAGCTATATTGAGGTGGTTTATTGTGTTTTGTTAGAGTTATTATAACATATATAATAAAGAATTTGACAAAAAGTTTATGAAACGGAGGCTGAATGAATCAGATTCTCTGTTCCTCCAAGATCATCATCAATGATCTGAAAGATCTGCAATTTTGATATGGGTCTAATGACGACTGCCAAATACTCTTGATACATTTGCTGTATTGTCATATCTAAAAGGATAATTTAGCAAATACCCCAATTCCAAATGTTGAAACTAGCATATACCCCCACTATTTTTTTTCTCTAGCAAATACCCCCACTCCTATGTAGAACAAAAGGAAAAAATAAATAAAAAGTGGGGGTATATCTTATTTTTTTTACTATTCCTTACTAAAAATGGGGGCATTTGCTAGTTAAAAAAATATTGGGGGTATATGCTAGTTTCAACATTTGGAATGGGGGTATTTGCTAAATTATCCCTATTTAAAATCAGCGAGGGACTGCTAGTTGTGGAACTGACTTGAAGCATATTTGTGCTGTGTCTTATGTATATATAGCTGCAGAATATCATCATATATCTATTAATTGTGAACCTAGTTGTTAGTATGTTACACTACACGTTACGTATCTTACCATACAATACGATATACTACCATTTCGTTACTATGCTGATAGGTAGTATTGGTTTTTTTACTTGAGTCATGTAATATATGCTTAAGAATCTGGATTTTGGAAGTAGATACACTTGTAAAGATGAAACAAAAAAATTTGTGAGAAATTTATATTAAATCATGTCCCTATATGGATTTAGAAGTATACACCTAAACTTCTAGAGTTAGTGTATCATACAATACACGATACAATACACAAGCTAATTGATATGATATGATATGCATGTTGACAACCAAGATTGTGAGTAACTTCGCATTTCTATAAATGATTTAAGCCTGCACGGAGCAAGGATTTCCCATAAAATACTATGAAATTGGATAAACCTTATCGGATTTATTATTTATATCTATTGCTGGTATGTAAGAATATTGTTGCTCATATCTATTGGGAGTGACACTGTTGGGCTTTTTGTTTTGTTGTTTATCATATGCAATGGGGGCAACAGTAGATGAGCATTTGGGAGTTTTTATCTATCCCCACAAATATGCCCCTTAGCAGACTTAATCACTCTTAAGATTGAAGGAATTTCGGTTACAAAACAGCCTTTAACCGCAAACCGCAAAGTACACCAGACCTGCATTGTTCAAAAACCGAATTGAAATTAGAAAATTCGTTCAGTTACTTTGGTCAATTCGGTTTGAGATAGTTGGTCGGGCCAGTGTATTTTGTGTCTGAACTTTACTAAAAAATAGTTTTAAGAGGAGCAATTTTCTAGTAGGCCTTCAGGTTGTGTCAGGGTGAATAAAAATGGCTTACTAACTTGTATATTAGCACTTAAATGTACTATAAATTACACAAGTGACTGCATAGCAAATGAAACTGGAAGGTATAAATTGAAAGCGGCGGGTTATTTGGTTTGGTTTTGTTGTTCCAAAATCAAACCAGAAATCGTAATTCTAAAAATTCGAAAGTGAAAGTTTCTTCTAAATAACCAAACCAAATAAACTAATTTGGTTTGGTTTGATTTTCCAAATTGAACCACATAGCACACCCCTAATACCTAACACCGTAAAATTTAACTTTGGCATCATACCTTACAAGGCTCCCTCCATCATTAGCTATCTTTTGTGCCAACCAATGAGAGAAAAAAAGTGAGGAACTACGTATTGATATTTTTACAAAAATAATTGTCTTTTATTTTTTTTGTACAAAAATACTCTTTATTTTTTGTTAGATGCTAAAATAGAAGTGTGGAGAGAAACTTTGAATTATAAGGGATTTAAATTTGTAGAAGCAAAATAGAGTATATGAAATGTAACCTTAACTAGAAGTCGAATCGAAATGAGGGGGCAGTCCATATAGATGGACAAGAGATACCTAAGAGTGATAGTTTTCGATATTTTAGGATAAATCCTTCATCATCATGATGAAGAGTGTGAGAATGATATCTTGCATATAATTAAAGAAGGATGGTTGAAATGGAGGAAGGATGGATGAAATGGATGAGTGCTTCTAGAATACTTTGTGATCACAAGATACATTTAAGTTGAAAGAATTTTTTTGTATGACCATGCTTTATGGATCAGAGTGTTGGGTAATTAAGAAACAATATGTCTAGAAAATTAGTGTAGCTGAAATAAGAATGCTAAGATGGATGTGTGATAATACGTTAAAGGATATGATAAGAAATGAGTGTATCTTGGTAAAGTTAGGGGTGGCACCATTAAGGACAATAAGAGAAAATCGACTTAAATGGTTTGTTCATGTACAATGCAGACCAATAAATACTCCCTTAATGAGGAGCTAGAAGTTAATGGAGCAACTAGGACTATAGGTAGGTCTAGAGAACATGGTTTGAAGTGTTAAAGAAGAATATTGTTTCTGTAATGTGTTACACAATACATGGCCCTAAACGGAGCCGTCTAGTTGTGATTTGTCTTGAATGCAAGGTAGTCAAAGGCACAAGGCGCACTTGAGGTGCAAAGGGTCCATATCGTCCGAGGCGCAAGGCGCACACCCGAGCGAAGCGAAGCGCAAAAATAATAGATAAATAAATAAATTAGTAATATAAGAAATAAAACCAAATAACATATTAAAACCAACAAAAATATGTTAAAACATAACCAAGTGAACTAGCAGAGCAATAATATCAGTACTAATCAACTGAACTAACAAGGGTTTGTATTTTTCCTACCACGTTTTTAGTAAAGTTTAGTTTTTCTAGTTCAACTGTAACCAACTTTGGCAACCGTGGAAATGGTCTATCTTCCTTCCACTCATATGAGGTAAGGGTTGTTTCCATGCCTCAAATTTTTTTTGTATATATATAAAAAATTCATAAGGCGCACCTTTTTTTGGTTGTGCCTTGCTGAAAGGCACGCCTTAGGCATGCACTGGGTGCACCCGGAGAAAGGGGCCTCGCCTAGTGAGGGGTGAGGCACAACTGTTGCGCCTTTCTGCTAGGCGTGCCTTTGACTACCATGCTTGAATGATCATCAAAGACTTCTTGAATGCCTTTAGCTTGTTACATAATACATTGGTGAAGCTATCATGTTATCTCCATTTTTAACATCATGATCACACTCCATGTTTGGTGATTGATGCTTCTTTATCATTGCGCAAATAAACTAATACACACTTGCTGGTTAGTGATTGCTGCTTCTTCTCCATTGTGAAATATAAAGTAATACACCAGTTAGGATAATAAACTACTAGTTAAAGGAGGTGCTAGAAGTAGATGTAGGCCTAAACAACTTGATTGAGGCTGTAAAGAATGATATGTTTTTTTTTGCTAAGACATGGTCCTTGGAGTATTTGACTAAATATATGAACCCAAAATTTCGGAAAAAAAGGCTTTAATGTTGTAGAATATTACTGAATTTGAGTGTACATATAATGTTATATTTTTGAAAGATGTGTATTTTGCAAATGTTGCAGAGGGAATGGCTCTTGACAGAGCTGAATGGAAGAAAAGGATACCAATAGCCAACCCAGAAATTTGGAATGAAGGCTTTGATTTGTTGTAGGATAGTAAAAAAAAAAAAGAAAAAAAAGTCTGAATGTGCATAAGAATGGATTATGCACAAACCATATTGTTTATGGTGTGTTGATAACAGTCAGAAGTTCCGCATTCGGGAAAATTTGGGCGAGGTTGAAATGTTTGGAGTTCGGCAAAAATTAGGATAAGAAAAACATATGAAAAACATAGTTATGATATACATATTTCCTATAAGTTTAGAAATGTGAATATAAAAATCAAATTTACATGTGCATGAATTGTAGTTATCATCCTATGTTGTCTAGCATTTGGTACTTCCGATCGATCATCCAAATGTATGCACAACTGCTATATACTTTTCCCATACTTGTCATCATGGACAAGGTCTATTGGCCAGCACAAACATGAGGTAGCAATGCCATCTTAGTTGACAGAGTTGTTGTTTATTTTACAAACTTGTGAAAGCCTCCCAAAGAGAAAAAGTGAAAAGAGGGAACATGTTTTAGTCCCACGTCAGAAGGGATTAGAGGAGGAATGAAGACAACTGCCTATGAATCTTTTGTTTTGTTGGGGGGGGGGGGGGGGGGGGGGGGGGGTGGGCATGAGTTTTGCTTTGAATTAGATGGGTTCTTTTCAAGGCCCATGCACATTTGCAATTAAATGCCATGCATTTATGTAATAGTGCTCCCCCCTTTTAAAAAATATAATGAATTATTTGCGAATTACCTGTTTTTAAATTCGTGCGAATTAAACGTGAATTGATTCGTTCCCTTAAATGTTTGCGTATTATTCACGATTTTTTTTGAATAACTGTTTTTTGAATAATTCACAATGTTGTGACTATGTTTGGTAGTATGAAAGGCCTATCTACAATACTGTATTTGTAACAATAAATGTCTGTAAATTCACTCCAGAAAAGAATCAAAAGTGTACGGAAATCAGTTAGGTTAAGAGTCTAAAATGCACAAGAGAATACAAGTATCTTCATGCTAAAGCACAAAACACATATCAAGGCACATTTGTGAATTATGATTCATGATAAGAAAGAGAAATATAAGTTTAGCAGATTCTTTAGTTACCAATTTTAAGGTAGAAGAGAAACTCCACATCCTTTAGACCAAGTGTTTAAGCCTTAAAATTATCTCATATGATGTACACATTCAAAGACATTATGTAGATCAAGTAAGAGAAACTATCGTTTTTAAATATCAAATAAGCCATGTTTAAGATGGTCTGAAGGTGGTAAGTGCAATAGAGGAGAGAACGTGAATACGGCAGTAGTAACTAGTAAGCACTAGGATGCTACAGAGCCTGAATGAAAATATCATGTGGCTCTTCTTCTCTAATAAAGTGGCAGTGACTACTAACTTGGATCCGTATGGTTATTTCCTGTAGAGAATAATTGTTGTGTATTTTATTGATGGGCTACTCCACTACTTATAGGGAGTCTAGCTCCTCTTCATATTGCATTTTCATATGTGGGACTAAATCCCTTATTAGTTCTCAACACTCCCCCTCAAGATGGACGATAGATATTAATCATTCCCATCTTGTTACATAGCTTCGACAGACTTAATGAACTAAGACCCTTAGTCAAACAGTCTGCCACTTGTTCTTCTGAGCGAACATGATCAATCTTCAGTATCCCTTGTTCCAGCTTCTCTTTGATGAAGAATCGATCGATCTCGATATGCTTCGTTCTGTCGTGCTGAACTGGATTGTTAGTTATTGTTGAGACTTGAAGTGATTTTATTGTGAATGGAATAACAACATATATATAGGAGAGGCTAGCCTCCTCTCCTATCATTCTAGCCAATGTGGGACTAAAGCCCAATAACACTATATATATATCAACAACACTCCCCCTCAAGATGGGCGAAAGATATTCACTAAGCCCATCTTGTCACATCCTCTCATCATGTTGATAGAACTAAGCCCCTTTGTCAGTCCGTCTGCTACCTGATCTTTGGTTGGAACATAGCCCAGCTCTAGTTCTCCTTTATCCAGTTTCTCTTTGATGAAGAATCTGTCAATCTCAATATGTTTGGTCCTGTCATGCTGTACTGGATTATTGGCAATATTAATAGCTGACTGGTTGTCACACCATAGCTTCATCTTTGCTCCCTGGTCCAGCTTTAGCTCCGTCAGCATATTCTTCAACCACAATAGTTCTGTGACTCCCAAGGCCATCGCTCTATACTCTGCTTCAGCTGTTGATCTGGCCACTACTGACTGCTTCTTACTCCTCCAAGAGACCAAGTTGCCTCCTACAAATATGCAGTATCCCGATGTGGATCTCCTGTCGTCAGCACAGCTAGCCCAGTCAGAATCACAATAGCCCTCAATGCCTACATGATTATTTCTTCTAAAGATCAGTCCCTTCCCGGGGGCTCCCTTCAAGTACCCCAGAATCTGGTACACTGCGTCCATGTGACCCTTCCGGGGGTCATGCATGTAGCGGCTTACTACACTTACCGCAAAGCTGATATCAGGTCGAGTGTGGCTTAAGTAGATTAACTTGCCCACCAATCTCTGATATCTATCCCGGTCAACTGGTTCTCCAGCTTCAGCATCCAGTTTAAACTTCTGGTCTATCGGTGTCGTAGCTGGTTTACATCCCATCATCCCTGTTTCCGTAAGCAGGTCCAGTGCGTACTTCCTTTGAGAAAGAACGATTCCCTCATTATCTCGAGCAATCTCAATCCCAAGGAAGTATCGAAGGGGGCCAAGATCTTTCACCTCGAACTCCTTGCCAAGTTTTACTTTGAGTTGGGCGATCTCCTGCTCATCATTGCCTGTGATAATCATATCATCTACATATACTGCAAGCATGGTGATATGGCCTCCACTCCGTCTGAAGAAGACAGTGTGATCAGCATTGATCTGCTGATATCCCATCCCTATCATTGTTCTCCTGAACCTGTCAAACCATGCCCGAGGAGACTGCTTCAGTCCATAGAGAGACTTCTTCAGTCTGCAGACCTTGCCTTCTGTCTGTTTTGTGCCGAATCCTGGTGGTATCTCCATGTACACCTCCTCTACTAGATCTCCATGAAGAAATGCATTCTTCACATCCAGTTGGTGTAGCTTCCACCCTCCATTGGCTGCCAGGGAGATCAAGGTCCTGACAGTGCTCATCTTCGCCACTGGTGCAAAGGTCTCGTCATAGTCGATGCCGTACGTCTGACTGTATCCTTTTGCCACCAGTCGAGCTTTATAGCGCTCAACCTGTCAATCTGGGTTCTGTTTCACAGTAAAAACCCATTTACATCCAACTGCTCTTTTCCCTTCTGGCAGTCTCACCAGCTCCCAAGTGTGGTTCTTCTCAAGAGCTCCCAACTCCTCGTGCATTGCCGCTTTCCACTTTGGATCGTTCTTGGCAACCTGCCAATTGTTAGGTACAGTAATACTATCCAAAGATGCTATAAATGCTCCATGAGAAGAAGATATATGATCATAAGAAACAAACTTAGCAAGATCCCAACCATATCTGTCCGGAGGATTTCCCGCATTGCTGCGAGTAGTCCTTCGTGTAGGTAGTGGTATGGGAGGAACGATATCACCTGAGGAGGGTGGTGGTGTAGATGAGGAGGATGGTGGTATAGGTGTCTCAGGAGTTGGGACAGGCGCAGGCAAGGGACTTGGCACTGACACTGTAGGTACTGGTCCTGTAGTCTGCTTGTTGTTTCTCCTGTTGTAGGTCAGTAACTCCCCCTGAGCCGTAGGTGTAACACTTCTCGTCTCCTCCCTCTGTTCCGCTTCACCTTCATGTTCCTCCTCAACCGTGTCTCTATGCCAAACTTCTAAATCGGTTACCACCAGGTTCTCCAAGTTCTCTATCTCCCCCTCTCGCCTTATACTTGTAGTATGAGGCGTGTTATACGAAGTTCCATCCTGGCGGTAATATGGCTCATGCTCCCGGAAGTGGACGTCCATACTAACAAATTTCTTCTTCTCTACTGGACTCCAGCATACATACCCCTTCTGAGTTGCTGAGTAGCCCACGAAGATGCACTTGACTGCTCTAGGGTCAAGTTTTCCAACGAATGGTCTGTTGTCCTTCACAAAACACACACATCCAAACACCTTTAGTGGAAGTATTCCACTATTATTACCTTGTAATACTTCACATGGAGACTTCCATCCCAGGACTTTTGAAGGCATCCTGTTTATAAGTTGAGCTGCTGTCAACACCGCATATCCCCATAGGTGTTGTGGGACATTCATGTCGATCATCATACTTCTTGCGGTCTCCAGAAGATGTCGGTTCTTCCTTTCTGCTACTCCATTTTGTGCTGGTGTATATGCACAAGAGGTCTGATGCTGTATTCCATGTGCTGACAAGTACTCTGCAAGTGTCCTATTGGTATACTCCGTCCCATTGTCAGATCTCAGTATCTTCACCACTGCATTATACTGAGTCTGGACATATTTATGAAAGTCCCGAAAACAAGCAAATACATCACTTTTGTTCTTCATCAAATACAGCCAGGTGACACGAGATGCACAATCGATAAACGAAACAAAATACTTATACCCATTCATAGTGTTAGTAGCACATGGGCCCCAAACATCAGAATGAACTACCTCAAAGACTGAAGAACTCTTATGACCATTTCCAACATATGAACTCCTAGTAAGTTTTCCTAACTCACATGCATCACATACTAATTTTCTTTTATTTGATTTTGCATACATATCTGGATACAACTTATTTAGAGTATCAAAGGAAGAATGCCCCATCCTCCTATGATGAAGTATCAAAGTGTCTTCAGTCTTCTGCTGCAGTTCCTCCATTCCAGCCTTCTCTGCCATAGACACCAATGCTGAGTCCAGTCCGTCTTGATCTAGGTACCACAGTCCATCATGCCAAGTGCCAGTCCCAAGTCTTCGTCCCGTCCCTTTCTCCTGGAAGATCACCTTAGGAATATCAAAAGAAAAAATGCATTTTAGTTGGAGAATTATAGAACTAATAGACAAGAGACTGACTGGGAAGGATGGAGCATGCAAAACATTGGATAACCTTACTGAACCCGTACAATTAACAGTACCCTTACCGACCACTGGTTGGAAAGTACCATCCGCAGTCTGAATGGTGTCTGTCGATGCTAGGTGAGTGTACGAGGAAAACTTACTAGCATTTCCGGTCACATGCCGAGATGCTCCTGAGTCGATAATCCAGTCTGACATTTTAAGGGAAGACATAGATGCAAGAGCGTGAGACTCGTCAGTACCTTCTGATGGATGGGCATACATAGCGGCGTTGCCTCTGAAGAATGGAGTGGATGCCTCCTCTGCTACGCTCCTCCTGTCTCCTTCGATTGACGTTTTTTGCTTTCTCTCCAGCAGGTCCAGTAGCGCCTGATCCTCCTCAGTAAAGGCGCCGCCAGCTCCTCCATTCCCATCTGCCACCAGCAGGTTTGCCCGATAGCCTCCTCGACCGCCTCGTCGGCCTCCTCGACCACGTCCACGTCCAGCATATCCTCGTCCACGTCCACCACCTGAGTCTCCCTCCTTAGGTGGTTTGGTACAAGCATATCGATGGTGGCCCATCTTCCCACAGTTGTAGCACTGCCGATTCTGTTGCCAGAGCTCTCCCTTGGATCCTGTATCCCCCGAACCGGTAGCTGCTAGTGCTGACTTCACTTCGGGTAAAGCACCTGTCGATGATGCGCCTGTCCCTGTCTGTAATCTGATCCGCGTCTCCTCCTGAATCATGGCTGAGATAGCCTCCTCGAGACTAGGGATCGCTGGCTGGGCGAGGAGTAAGGCTGTCCTCTGTGTGAATGCTGCAGTCAGTCCCTTAAGGAATTTCATCGTCCTCTCCTGCAGACACACCTGTCTCTCCTTGCACTTTGGGTCCCCGCAGCTTGCCCGTTTGGAATGGTGATCATAATCCAGCCAGAGACGTTCCAACTCCGTAGCGTACTCCTGCACCGTCTTCTCGCCTTGTACGGTGTCGTCGATCTCCCCTTTTATCTGGAAGATCCGTAGATTGTTACCTATGCCATCATAGGTTCTTCTCAATTTCTTCCATACGTCTTTCACCATCTCAATGCCATCTACTGTGGAAGCAATAGACTGGACTAAGGAGTTGAGAAGCCAGATATAAATCACCATATGAGTGGATTTCCACTCGTCGCGTCCTGTCGAGCCCTCTTCCGGCTCTGTCTTCTCGCCTGTCAAGAATCCCTCCAGGTTCTTACCTGCAAGGGTTCTTCTCACCCGCCGTGACCAACTCAAATAGGTGGCTGGTCCATCCAACTTCAGATCGATGGAGGGTAGTTCCAACTTTGGCGGTGCTCGTGTCGTGCTTTCACCAGCCGACACCTTTATCAACTTCAGCAATGTCGCCACATCGTCAGCATCCAGCTTCTTGAGAATCTCCTCCATCGATGCTTCTTCTCGATCACTTCACACTTGCTCCACGACTCACGCTCGTCCTTGCCGTCCTCTCCTAAATCCGAATATGTCTGATTTCATCGGATCTAGGGATTATAGGCATCTCCTTGAGATTGATCTCAAGAACGAGCGTGAATCTTGTACCCGCAATAGCGGTACAATGAATCCTGCAGCCGTAAAAACGGTACAGCAACGAGCGTGAATCTTGTACCCGCAATAGCGGTACAATGAATCCTGCAGCCGTAAAAACGGTACAGCAACTTTCAGGCTGACCTACAGCGTAGGTGCCCTAAAAGTGGTGTGCTCGAAGGCAACCACGGCAGCAGCAGCAGCAGTTGCAGCCGCAACAGCGGCACAGCAACGGCAGCAGCGCGGCAGCGGCGGCGGCGGCGCGGCAGCTGCAGCAGCCGGCGGCGGCGCGGCAGCAGCTGCAGCGGCAGCGGGCGGCAGCAGCTGCAGTGGCAGCGGGCGGCAGCGGCGGCGTAGAAGGGGGATTAGGGTTAGGGTTTGTGTGGAGGAGGGGTCTCTAACGGTATTCTAAGCAATTTTAGGCTCTGATACCATGTTGAGACTTGAAGTGATTTTATTGTGAATGGAATAACAACATATATATAGGAGAGGCTAGCCTCCTCTCCTATCATTCTAGCCAATGTGGGACTAAAGCCCAATAACACTATATATATATCAACAACAGTTATACTTATTGCAGCTTGACTATCGCTCAGAAGACGTAACGGTGCTCCCTTGTCCAGCTTCAACTCTGTCAGCAACGCTTTCACCCACAACAATTCCGACACTCCTAAAGCCATTGCTCTGTATTCTGCTTCAGCTGTAGATCGTGCTACCACTGACTGTTTCTTGCTTCTCCATGAGATCAAGTTTCCTCCTACAAAGATACAATATCCCGTGGTAGACCTTCTATCGTCTATGCAGCTCGCCCAGTCTGCATCGCAGTATCCCTCAACTTCTATACATCCATTCTTCTTGAACCATAGCCCTTTCCCCGGCGTCCCTTTCGGATATCTCAAGATCTGAAACACTGCATCCATATGACCCGTTCTTGGATAATGCATGTAGCGACTTACTACACTCACCGCAAATGAGATATCAGGACGAGTGTGCCCCAGATAAATCAATCTCCCTACAAGTCGTTGATATCTTTCACGATCAACTGGCTCTCCTGCTTCTGCTCCCAACTTGCACTTCTGGTCAATTGGAGTGACTGCTGCTTTGCATCCCAGCATCCCTGTCTCCTTCAGCAGATCTAGTGTGTATTTTCTCTGTGAGAGAATAATTCCTTGTTCGCCTTCACATACCTCGATACCTAGAAAGTACCTCATCGCTCCTAAATCCTTCACTTCAAACTCCTTCGCGAGTTTTGACTTCAGCTTAGCGATCTCGACTTCATCATTACCTGTGATTACTTTATCATCCACGTATACAGCAAGTATAGTGATGTGACCTCTTGCATGCTGAAGAAAGACCGTATGATCTGTATTTGCTTGATGGTATCCCATGCCTGTAACAGCCTTTCTGAATTTGTCAAACCAGGCTCGAGGAGATTGCTTGAGCCCATATAGCGACTTCTTTAGTTTGCACACTTTTTCATGTGACGTCCCTCCGTCTGATTCTGTAGCGTAGTACCCTGGCGGGAGTTCCATATACACTTCTTCTTGTAGGTCCCCATGGAGAAAGGCATTCTTCACATCTAATTGGTATAGCTTCCACCCATAGTTTGCTGCAATGGAGACCAGAGTTCTTACGGTGCTCATTTTCGCTACTGGAATAAACATTTCATCATAGTCGATGCCATATGATTGTGTGTATCCCTTTGCAACCAACCTCGCCTTGTATCGTTCCACCTTTCCTTCTGACGTCTCCTTTACCGTGTACACCCATTTGCATCCCACATTTTTTTCCCTTTGGGTAATGGAACCAGCTCCCACGTCTTATTTTTCTCCAGTGTCCCAAGTTCTTCCATCATTGCAGCTTTCCACCTTGGATCTTTCTTTGCTTCCTGCCAACTTTTGGACAACAAAGTAGAGTCTAATGATGCAATGAAGGCTCGATAATTCGAAAAAATGTTAGAATAAGACAGGTAGTAGGCAATATCTTATTCATAATCATCAAAACGACTAGGAGCCTTACCCGCATTAATGCGAGAAGATCTCCTTAAGGGAGCAATAGGTGGTGGAAAGATCATACCATCAGAGTCAGAGAGATCCGCATCAGAATCAGATTGATTCTGTGCGGGGGCAACATCTTCAAGAGTTGGAGCAGGAGTAGACGAGGGACTTGGTACGGTAGGCACAGGGCACGGTACAGGCACAGTACTGGACTTCTGCTGTCTCCTTCTGTAGACTTGGAGCTCCTTTTCCATTGTCTGCTGCTCCCCCTGTTTAGCATATGTATCTTCTTCATCTTCTGTATCGGAGTCACTGCTTTCTTCATTTTCTGTATCGGAGTCACTGCTTTCTCTTCCTTTCGTCCAATTTTTTACGACCGGACATGGGACCGATCCGACTACCACAGATGGGCTTATTTTCTCCCTCACATCTAACACCCTCTGTGTTAGGTGTGTCACCAAACGCCGAACCGTCATCCGAACCAAAATATGGTTCCAGTTCTCTGAATGTAATGTCCATGCTTACAAACATCTTCCGCTCAACTGGGCTCCAACATGCGTATCCCTTCTGAGTTGCCGTGTACCCGACAAAGACACATTTAACCGCTCTAGGATCCAGTTTGCCAACTCCTGGCCTATTATCTTGGACAAAACATACACACCCAAATACTTTCGGTGGAACAGTGTACGTGGTTGCACCAGTAAGCATCTCCAACGGTGTCTTCCAGTCCAATACCTGATATGGCATTCTGTTGATGAGATAAGAGGCCGTTAACACCGCCTGCCCCCATAAGTGTTTCGGGACATTCATAGCCACCATCATCATCCGTGCGACCTCTAGCAGGTGTTTGTTCTTCCGTTCGGCTACACCATTTTGTGCCGGTGTGTAGGCACATGAAGTTTGGTGTAGTATTCCATGAGTGGATAAATACTCAGCAACCTGCTTATTTGTATACTCCGTCCCATTGTCAGACCGTAAGCACTTAATTTTAGTGCCATATTGTGTTTCTACCCGGCGATGAAAGTCGCGAAACGCCTCAAAGACGTCACTTTTATTCTTCAGAAGATAGACCCATGTCACGCGAGTATAACAATAATGAAAGTGACGAACCATCGAAAACCGTTAATACCGGTTGTAGGACAAGGGCCCCATACGTCCGAATGTATCATATCAAATGCAGCTGAACTTCTATTTCCTGAACTCACATACGTGCTTCTGGTATGTTTACCCAACTCACATGCATTACAAAATAACTTCTCTTTATCAGCCCTTTGGTATAAGGACGGATACATTCGACTAATAATTTTAAAAGAAGAATGACCGACACGCTGGTGGTGGAGTAGCAATTTATCTTCTACACTGCACCGTGAATCTTCAGGTGGTGTGTCTGCTACCAGAGATGCCAATGCTTTATCCAGTCCAGTCCTGTCCAAGTACCACAGTCCCTTATGCCATGTGCCAGTCCCTAGTCGTCGTTATGTCCCCTTCTTCTGAAAAGTTACTGTAGGAATGTCAAAGGAAACTGTACAGTTAAGATCAAGAATAATGGCACTAATAGAAAGAAGATTGACAGGAAAAGGCGGAGCATGTAACACATTGGTGAGAGTGAGAGAAGGGTGGCATGCGACAGTGCCTTTATCCATGACAGGGCTGGAGTTACCATCAGCAGTCTGAATGCTCTCCGGCGTCGGTAGGTGAATATAGTCCTGGAACTCACCGCGGGACCTCGTAACATGGCGAGATGCCCTAGAGTCCATAATCCAAACTGGTTGGTGGACAGCTGCCGCAAGAGCACGCGCAGGAATACCTGTGCTGGTCTGGGCAAAGCAAGTGATGTTATCCCCCGAGGAAGATGACGCACCAGGACTGCCGTCCGAACCCAGCTTCGTGCTGCGTAACCTCGCGAGGAACTCCTTCTCAAGAGGGGTGAACTCAGCCAGGTGATGTTCTCCCCATTCTTCTGCCAGATTTGCTTTGTGGCCGCCAGAATAATTTTCCCTTCTACCAGCATAACCGTC
The DNA here is from genome assembly GCA_029216955.1 of Iris pallida. Lineage (NCBI taxonomy): Eukaryota > Viridiplantae > Streptophyta > Magnoliopsida > Asparagales > Iridaceae > Iris > Iris pallida. The sequence goes on from JANAVB010015600.1 coordinate 2,386,980, forward strand.
TCTACCACCTCGACGTCCTCCGCGGTCCCGTCCACGATCACTCGACAGGGGTTTTGGACAAAATCTGATGTAATGTCCTGAGTCACCACAGTTGTGGCAAACACCGGCCACAGAGGGAGGCTAATTGAAGGCAACAAGGGCAGACTTGTCAACAGCGGCTTGCTCCCCCTGGAAAGAGCCCTTATTGGACATCAATTTCAATCGAGCCTCTTCTTATGCCATGGCAGCGATGGCTACTTCCAAGGTTGGAAGCATGGGCTGTGCTAGGAGTACATTCCTTGTATGCTCAAACGCAGGGTTAAGACTCTTCAAGAACTTCATCATTCGTTGTCGCGAAATATAATCCAAGAACTTTTGGAAATGTTTCGCAAATGCTGGCTCGACTTGTGCATCTTCCATCCCAAGAGGATCATAGTGATCCAGATCAGATCAGTATTTCTTCAACATTGCGGTGTACTCAGAGATGGTACGGTCGTCCTGGGCCACCCTATCAAGTTCATCCTGCAGTTGGAAGACCCGCATAGGATTGCCTGAGCCTGAGTACATATCCTTCAAAGTCCGCCATATATCAGCAGCAGCCTCCATCGCCCCTACATTGCCCGACACCTGGTCGGTCAAGGAGGTTGTCAACCATCCAGCCACAACATTGTTGACAATTTCCCAAATAGCAAACTCCTTTGAAGAGGGATCATCTGGCGCCTTGGTTTGGCCATTGACGTAGCCAACCAAGTTCCGTCCCTTGAGCGTCCACATTGCCTGCCGTGACCATTTCAAGTAGTTGGACGTTCCGTCCAACTTCGTCTCCAGCTTGTCCAGCTTCCCCATTTTGTAGGGTGACGGATCCACATCAGTATGGATCACACGTGGGGTTACCTCGGTTAATCTTTTTGATAAAATATCATCAACCAAGGCCTTCATCTCTTCTGCTGTCAGTTTACCACTGATCGAATCCATGGCGTCTTCAACTATGATTCGTCGTCTTCGTCGGCTTCGTTGTCGTCGTCGTCGTCTTCGTTAGGGCTGAGTATTCAGTTTAATCGGTTTAAACCGAACCGAAAGTATCAAAACCGAATTAACCGATTTTCTAAAATTCTAAACCGAACCCGAACCGAATGAAGGGTAAACCGAACCAAATCGAACCGATTAATTCGGTTCGGTTTATTCGGTTTAACGGGTTGGGCCAATTATCCATTGGGCTTAACAGTTGGGCCCTCTTTCAATGGCAACAATTTTTCAGATTAACATTGTTTCCAGCATAAGAATACATACAAATTCCAGATTAACATTATATCAATTCCAGAATACATTAAAATTCCAGCATACATCAATTTTCCAATTCCAGCATACAAATTCCAGAATAATTTAGACTTCCAGCATACATTCAAATTCCAAATTCCAGCATACATCAATTTTCCAATTCCAGCATACATTCAAATTCCAGCATAAGAATACATACAAATTCCAGCTTACAGTTACAGATTCCAACATAGATCAATTTTCCAATTCCAGCATACATTCAATTTTCCAATTCCAGCATACATACACATACAAATTCCAGCTTACAGTTACAGATTCCAACATACAAATTCCAGCTTTCCAGCACAGGTACAAGAATACATACAAATTCCAGCTTTCCAGCACAGCTACAATTTTCCAACATCAAAATTGTCCAATCCACATAATTTAGGCCACAATATATTACTGTAAATCAAAAGATATAGATCATTGAAGTTTAGAAATAACCTGAGCTAGAAGCCTACAACACGAACATAGTTTGAACTTTGAAGCTTCCATTGTTCCACATTAATGCCATCTCATCTTTGTCCAATTTACATTAAGCTGGAACATGAGAAACTAGGGTTTGAAGACTTTGAAGGCTCAGATAGGCATGTTGTGCATCAACAGATGCAATGTAGTATCTGTCCACTACTAGAAAATGCCATCTCATCATTGCTCTCTCTTCAGATTTGTTAATTCGGATGCATTGTAGTATAGAAAATAACTATACAAATTCCAGCTGACAGTTACAATAGAATACATACAAATTCCAGCTTTCCAGCTGACAGTTACAATTTTTCAGATTAACATTGTCCAATTCACATAATTTAGGCCACACTATATTACTGTAAATCAAAAGATATAGATCATTGAAGTTTAGAAATAACCTGAGCTTGAAGCCTACAACACGAACATATTTTGAAGCTTCCATTGTTCCACATTAATGCCATCTCATATTTGTCCAATTCACATTAATGCCATCTCATCTTTGTCCATCTCATCCATTGTTCCACATTAATGCAAGTTGCAGCCCATAACCGAATCCGAAACCGATAATCGAAACCGGTTTATGATGAACCAATTAGTGCTCAACTGAGTCACCTCTAGCACCAACAAAAATCCAACTTTTTCAAACAAACAAAATCATATTATCATGAAGAATCATCTGCATAGATAAACAAGTGGATTTGAAATATGAAAGTTCAGATTGGCAATTAGTGCATCATAAATAGATGCATCGTAGTATCTGTTCACTACTTACTAATGCCATATCATCATCACAAATTTCTTCACATATTTGTTAGTAAACTTATAATGGAAAAAAAGTGACTGCAATACACAAAAACTACTAAATGTCTAGAACTACAGTTCAGAAATATAATGTGCAGTATTAAACATCCAAAATGAGGTATGTAGTGCATTGTATAGGGCACACATAGCATATTACAGTCCAGCGACTCCCACCAACAAAATGAATCCAAAACATAAACAAAATGTCCAGTTTCTGTATATTGGACAGTGCAGACTATATATAGTGCACATCCACATTGCAGTGAGCCAATGATAGGTATTCAATAATTACATAATCCAAACCAGATTCCAAAGGAACTCTTCAAACATCGCTCAAGGTTGAGCCCGTCATAGTCAATTGGCTTAAATCTATACAAGTATAACAAAGGATAAACAAAAGAAACAAATAATCAATACAAGAAATGTAGAAAAAAAACTACAATATGCCATAAATTTTAATATCTAAAATGATACCTCTTTCAAGTTTATCTAGGGATTCCAAATTTTCTTCAAGATTAGTAACAATAGAACGATCCGAACCAGTCCTAAACCAATCTTGAGAACAAATAAGACCCTGAGCAATCCTAGGTGTCAAAGAACTCATGAATACATCTAGCACCCGACCACCGGTACTAAATGCACTCTCTGAAGCCACAGTAGAGATTGGAACTGCCAAGACATCACGAACCATTCTTGAAAGAACAGGAAAACGCAGAGAATTGATCTTCCACCAAGCCAAGAGATCAAAATTAGGATTCTCATCTTCATCAGCTTCGGTGGGCTCGAGAAGATAACGATCCAACTCAGATTTATTATCACAACCACCGGTTTTCATTTTATGATTTTTATACTGAGCCTTCATCATACTTTTCAAGTTAAAGATTGGATAATCGTCGATGGTAGAAGATTCATTCATTTCATTAGTTGTAGAAGGAATTGTAGGTGCATACAACTTTTTGTACTCTTCAAACATGGAGTAAGCAACCATTTTTACCTTCTCTATCATTGTGTCACCCTTTGATTGACCATAAAGTTGATATAGCCACCATTCCAAATATGCAAATTTTTGCCTTGGATCAAAAAGTGGCGCAATGAAGACAACCATGTTCATCTTCTCGACGTCCCCCCAATATTTATCGTATTTCTCTCTCATTTTATCCGCCATAGTAGACAACTCGAAGTCGTCATTACTTTTAGCATTTTTCAAAAGAAAGTCGATAGATGCAATCTCTTCAAAAAACTTGTTGGAAGTGACATACGAAGACCCCGACACACGTAAAGTGAATTCATAGAAATGTTCCAAGAAAGTACACAACCTTCTCACATTCATCCAATCGACTTCGTTTGGAAACATGTTCTCACCCTCAAGTTCTCTCTTGAAAAGAAGATCTTCGTCTTGGAACCTCTCAAAGGCACTTTGAAATTTTTGAGCGGTATCCAACATCAAATATGTTGAATTCCAGCGGGTGCTCACATCTAAACACAGTAGTTTTTTGCTTTCTATTTTCTCCATTTTAGCACAGGCTTTAAACTTCTGGAATCGAGCAGAAGATTGCCTCACGTAGCTAATAGCTCTCCGGACACGAGCAACCGAAGAAGACATCATTTTCAACCTATCTACCACGACAAGGTTGATAATGTGTGCAATGCAACGCATGTGTAAATACTTGCATTGAAGAACACTATTTCCTCGTTGTGCAAACTTTTTGCTCAAATAAGCAATAGCAACGTCATTAGAGCTAGCGTTGTCAACGGTTATTATACAAATCTTGTCAATGCCCCACTCAATCAAACACGACTCAACGTCCCTCCCAATGGCCTCACCTTTATGACTAGCAATTGGACAAAAGTTGATAATTCTTTTTTGTAATATCCAATCGTCATTAATGTAATGTGCTGTGAGACACATGTAGTTTATCTTTTGAATGGAAGTCCATGTGTCCGTGGTTAGACAAACTCTTTGGTTGGACTCCTTGAAATAGGCCTTTAACTTAGTCTTCTCACTGCTGTAAAGATTGTAACGATCTCGTGCAACGGTCCATCTCGACGGTACACTGAACATCGGACATGCAACCGAAACAAACCGTTTGAAACCCTCACCCTCAACAAAGCGAAAAGGAAGCTCGTCAACAGTTAGCATATAAGACAAGGCCTTCCTAACGTCTTCTTGATTAAATTGCCAAGTAGTTAGTGTTGATTTGCCTTTCCCAACACTTTGCATATTCAATATTGACTTAGAGGGACCTTTGTGTTTTGGATTAAGGGGACATATAAGCCAATGGTTTCTGACTGAGCTGGTCCCATTAATTACGGGGTGACAGTAATACTGTTTTTTGCAGTAGTTACACTCTGCTTTAGGGTTTCCATTCTCATGGAATTCCTTAAAGTCACTCCAATAAACAGCCCTTCTTTTACCAATACACTTGCTTTTAACCTTAAGTTTAGAACTACTAGGTTCACCTTGGGAACTTGTCCCCCCTACAGCCCCAACCCCAATCTCAATAGGTTCAGCCTCAGTTGACATCTAAACATAAAAAAAATTCATATAAGATAATAGTTTTGTAACAAAAAATCAAGCTTTTGTAATATCCAATATTCAAACTGCATTCAAAAAACATAAACTGCAAATGTATGCAGAAAATCCAAATAGCATACAAGAGAAATTGGATGCAGTTGTCACTTGTCAATGTTAACATCAAACTGCATTAAAAATTCCAAACTTCATAGTTCAGAAGTTATCATATGTTCTTATCAATGTTAACATAAAACTGCATACGCATAAAACAAGTTATCTGTGCAAAGTGCAGACAACAAAAAATCGAAACTGCGTACAACCAAAAATCAAATTGCATGAAACAAAAAATCAAATTTGTGGTTTGTGCAAACTGGCACATTAAGCAATAATTTTGCCTGCAAACTGGCACTCTACTTAAGGCAAACTGGCCATTGCAGTGCAACGTTTGTGCAAACTGGCACATTAAGCAATAATTTTGCCTGCAAAAACATTCCAGCTATATGTATATATATATATATATATATATATAGCAAGGAGATGGATAGAGTGATTCTTACAGTGATTCAAGAACAGATAATAACTTGTATGCAGTTCAAGAATCCAAGCCAAAACTCCAACACCCAACCAAATATCTGTCAATTATAAATTCATATTATAAATTCATATTAATAACAATACATATTAATAAAAATTCATATTATAGATTACATGCAGTTATATATTCATTATAACTGTAGAAAATAATGGTTGGATAATTTTATTGATGGACTACTTCACTATATATAGGGAGTCTAGCTCCTCTACAAACTACATATTCCGATGTGGGACTAAAAGTCCCTTATTGATTCTCAACACTCCCTCTCAAGATGGGCGATAGATATTGATCATCCCCATCTTGTTACATCGCTTCGACAGACTTAATGAACTAAGACCCTTAGTCAGACAGTCTGCAACTTGTTCTTCTGAGCGGACATGGTCAATCTTCAGTATCCCTTGTTCCAGCTTCTCCTTGATGAAGAATCGATCAATCTCGATGTGCTTCGTTCTGTCGTGCTGAACTGGATTGTTAGCTATACTTATTGCAGCTTGACTATCGCTCAGAAGAAGCAATGGTGCTCCCTTATCCAGCTTCAACTCTGTCAGCAATGCTTTCACCCATAGCAACTCTGACACTCCCAGAGCCATTGCTCTGTATTCTGCTTCAGCTGTCGACCGTGCTACCACAGACTGTTTCTTGCTTCTCCATGAGACCAGATTTCCTCCTACAAAAACACAGTATCCTGTGGTAGACCTTCTGTCGTCTATGCAGCTCGTCCAGTCTGCATCACAGTATCCCTCAACTTCTATGCGTCCATTCTTCTTGAACCATAGCCCATTTCCCGGCGTTCCTTTCAGATACCTCAAGATCTGAAATACTGCTTCCATATGACCCTTTCTTGGATCATGCATGTAGCGACTCACTACACTCACCGCAAATGAGATATCAGGGCGAGTGTGTCCCAGATAAATCAATCTCCCTACAAGTCGTTGATATCTTTCACGATCAACGGGCTCTCCTGCTTCTGCTCCCAACTTACACTTCTGGTCAATTGGAGTGACCGCTGCTTTGCATCCCAGCATCCCTGTCTCCTTCAGCAGATCTAGTGTGTACTTTCTCTGTGAGAGAACAATTCCTTGTTCGCCTTCACACACCTCGATACCTAGAAAGTACCTCATCGCTCCTAAATCCTTCACTTCAAACTCCTTTGCGAGTTTTGACTTCAGTTTAGTGATCTCGACTTCATCATCACCTGTGATCACTATATCATCCACATATACAACAAGTATAGTGATGTGGCCTCTTGCATGCTGGAGGAAGACCGTATGATCTGCATTTGTTTGACGGTATCCCATGCCTGTAACAGCCTTTCTGAATCTGTCAAACCAGGCTCGAGGAGATTGCTTGAGCCCGTATAGCGACTTCTTCAGTTTACACACCTTTCCTTGCGACGTTCCTCCGTTTGATGCCGTCGCGTAGCATCCTGGCGGGAACTCCATGTATACTTCTTCTTGCAGGTCCCCATGAAGAAAGGCATTCTTCACATCCAGCTGGTACAGCTTCCATCCATAATTCGCTGCAATGGAGACCAGAGTTCTCACGGTGCTCATTTTTGCTACTGGGGCAAACATCTCATCATAGTCTATGCCATATGACTGTGTGAATCCTTTTGCAACCAACCTTGCCTTGTATCGCTCAACCTTTCCTTCTGGCGTCTCTTTCACTGTGTACACCCATTTGCATCCCACAGCTTTCTTCCCTTTGGGTAATGGAACCAGCTCCCATGTCTGATTTTTCTCCAGTGCCCCAAGTTCTTCCATCATTGCAGCTTTTCACCTTGGATTTTTCTTTGCTTCCTGCCAACACTTGGGCAACGAAGTAGAGTCTAACGATGCAATGAAGGCTCGATAATTCGAAGAAATGTTAGAATAAGACAAGAAGTTGGCAATGTCATGTTCGTAATCATCAAAACGAGCAGGAGCCTTACCCGCATTGATGCGAGAAGATCTCCTTAAGGGAGCAATAGGTGGTGGAGAGATCATACCATCCGAGTCAGAGAGATCCGCATCAGAATCCGAGTGATTCAGTGCGGGGGTAACATCTTCAGGAGTTGGGGCAGGAGTAGACGAGGGACTTGGTACAGTAGGCACAGGGCACGGCATAGGCACAGTACTGGACTTCTGTTGTCTCCTTCTGTAGACTTGGAGCTCCTTTTCCCTTGTCTGCTGCTCCCCCTGCGTAACATATGGATCTTCTTCTTCAGTTTCTGTATCTGAGTCGCTATGCTCTCCCCCTTTCGTCCAGTTTTCTACAACCGGACACGGAACCGATCCGACGACCACATTTGGGTGTATTATCTCCCCCTCACATCGAACACCATCTGTGTTAGGTGTGTCACCAAATGCGGAACCTTCATCCGAACCATAGTATGGTTCGAGTTCTCGGAAAGTAACGTCCATGCTGACAAACATCTTCCGCTCGACTGGACTCCAACAGGCATAACCCTTCTGTGTCGCCGTGTAACCAACAAAGACACATTTTACTGCCCGAGGATCCAGTTTGCCAACGCCTGGCCGATTATCCTGGACAAAGCATACACATCCAAAAACTTTTGGTGGAACAGTGTATGTATTGGCTCCAGTAAGCATCTCCAATGGTGTCTTCCAGTCCAATACCTGAGATGGCATTCTGTTGATGAGATAAGAGGCCGTCAATATAGCCTGCCCCCATAAGTGCTTCGGGACATTCATAGCCAGCATCATCGTCCGTGCAACTTCCAGCAAGTGTCTGTTCTTTCGTTCCGCCACACCATTTTGAGCCGGAGTATAAGCACATGAAGTTTGATAAAGTATTCCATGAGTGGAAAAATACTCAGCAACCCGCTTATTCGTATACTCCGTCCCATTGTCGGATCGGAAACACTTAATCTTAGCGCCATATTGTGTTTCCACTCGTCGATGAAAGTCCTGAAAGGCCTCAAGGACGTCACTTTTATTTTTCAGAAGGTAGACCCATGTCACACGGGTATAGCAATCAATAAAGGTGACGAACCATCGAAAGCCGTTAATTCCGGTTGTAGGACAAGGGCCCCATACGTCTGAATGTATCATGTCAAAAGCAACTGAACTCCTATTCCCTGTGCTCACATACGTGCTTCTGGTATGTTTTCCCAAAGCACAAGCATTACAAAACAACTTCTCTTTATTAGCCCTTTGATATAAGGACGGATACATTCTACCAATAACCGGAAAAGAGGAATGACCGACACGCTGGTGGTGGAGTAGCAAGTCGGCTTCAACACTGCGACAGGAAGCTTCTGGTGATGCGTCTGCTACCAAGGATGCCAATGCTTTGTCCAGTCCAGTCCTGTCTAAATACCACAGCCCCTTATGCCATGTGCCAGTCCCAAGTCGTCGTCCTGTCCCTTTCTCCTGAAAAGTCACCTGAGGAATGTCAAAGGAAACAGTACAGTTAAGATCAAGTATAATGGCACTAATGGATAGAAGATTGACAGGAAAAGATGGAGCATGAAGGACATTGGTTAGAGTGATGGAAGGGGTGCATGCGACAGTGCCTTTACCCATGACAGGGTTGGATGTACCATCAGCGGTTTGAATACTCTCCGGCAATGGTAGGGGAGTATATTCCCGAAACGCATCACGGGACCCCGTGACATGGCGAGATGCCCCAGAGTCCATAATCCATCCTGGCTGATGGATAGATGCAAGAGCACGTGCAGAATCATCGGTGCTGGTTTGGGCAAAGCAAGTGAAGTGATCTCCCGAGGTTGAAGATGCCCCAGGACTGTCGGCCGAACCCAGCTTCGTGCCACGCAACTTCTCAAGGAACTCCCGCTCAAGCGGGGTTATTTCAGCCAGGTGATGCTCTCCCCCTTCTTCCGCCAGATTTGCTTTGTGGCCGTCCCTTCGACCAGCATATCCTCCTCTACCACCACGTCGGCCTCCACGACCTCGTCCTCGATCAGTAGACTGATTGCGCAAGGGTTTTGGACAAAATCGGATGTAATGTCCGGAGTCACCACAATTGTGACAAACACCACCCATAGATGGAGGTTGATTGAAGGCAGCAAGGACAGACTTTTCAACCGCGGCTGGCTCCCCCTGGGAGGAGCCCTTGTTGGGCATCAACTTCAGTCGAGCTTCTTCCTGTGTCATGACAGCGATAGCTTCCTCCAAGGTCGGTAGCGTAGGTTGGGAAAGGAGGATATTTCGTCGCTGCTCAAATGCAGGGTGTAGTCCCTTCAGGAATTTCATCATACGCTGCCGGGAAATATAAGCCAGGAACGTCTGAAAGTACTTTGCGAAGGCTGGTTCGACTTGTGCATCTTCCATCCCAAGAGGATCATAATGATCCAGATCAGACCAATACTTCTTCAACAGGGCCGCGTACTCAGAGATGGTACGGTCGTCTTGGGCCACCCTATCGAGTTCATCTTGCAGTTGAAAGACTCGCATAGGGTTGCCGGAGCCGGAGTACATATCTTTGAGAGTTTGCCATATATCAGCAGCAGCCTCCATACCCTCGACATTGCCCGACACTTGGTCGGTTAAAGAGGCAGTCAACCACCCAGCCACGACGTTGTTGACAATCTCCCACACAGCAAACTCCTTCGTGGAGTGATCGGCTGGCGCCTTGGTTTGGCCAGTAACATAGCCAACCAAGCCACGTCCCTTCAGTGTCCGCATCGCCTGCCGCGACCACTTCAAGTAGTTGGAAGTTCCTTCCAACTTCGTCTCCAGTTTCTCCAGCTTCCCCATTTTGTAAGGCGACGGATCCACATCAGTATGGATCACACGTGGGGTTACCTCGGTTAATCTCTTGGATAAGATATCATCAACCAAGGCCTTCATCTCATCGGCCGTCAGTTTGCCACTGATCGAATCCATGGCGTCTTCAACTGTGAACTCAATTCGTCGTCTTCGTCGTCGGAGCCTGCAACTGACCCAACGTCGTCGTCTTCGTCGTCTTCGTCGTCTTTGTCGTCTTCGTCGTCGACGTCGTCTTCTTCAACGCCCGAGACTTTACTAATGCGCTACGAACTTGGCCAGCACCGGCGCGCGCATGTAAAGTGAACACGTCAGGACACCAGAGAAGACATGAGCAGTCTCTGCAAAGGTCCCGATGTGAAGAAGGAATAACAAATAAAGCATTTGTTAGTTCCAAACGGCGTAAGCACGGAACAGAGTTGGTGCAAATAAAGATTTGACAGCCGTCTCTATTCGAAATACGCCTTTTTTTTGTTTTTTTTCTTTGTGTTTTTTTTTTTGTTTTTTTTCTTAAAAGCTAGGGTTAGGGTTTGATGGGTCTGCTATGGTGTCCATGGCCAAAAAAACTAGGGTTAGGGTTTGATGGGGTCGGGGGGGTCGGAGGGGGGGGGGGGGTCGGGGGGGGGGGGAGGTCCTGGTCGGGGGGGGGGGTCTGGTGGGGGGGGGGTCGGTCCTGCTATGGTCGGGGGGGGGGGGGGTTCTGCAGGGGGGGTCGGGGTTGGGAGGATCTGGTCGGGGGGGGAGGGTCGGGGTGGGGGGGATTCGGCTATGGGTGGAGGGTGCAGCGGAGGAGTGGTGCGGAGGAGTGGTGGAGGGTGCAGCGGAGGGTTCAGCTATGGGGGGGGGGGGTTCGGCTATGGGTGGAGGGTGCAGCGGAGGAGTGGTGCGGCAGAGGTTGGGTGCGGCGAGGGAGGGGTGCGGCTAGGGGGGGGGGTGCGGCTAGGGTTTAGCGGAGGGGGGGGGGTCGGCGAGAGAGAGAGAAAAAAAAATTTGTGTGGAGAGAGAGAGAGTTATGGCTCTGATACCATGTAAAAAATAATGGTTGGATAATTTTATTGATGGACTACTTCACTATATATAGGGAGTCTAGCTCCTCTACAAACTACATATTCCGATATGGGACTAAAAGTCCCTTATTGATTCTCAACAATAACAATGACATGCTACAAATTAAATCTGTCTAAAATGACATGCTACAAATAAAATCTGTCTATAAAATTACATGCAGTTATATATTAATAACAATACATATTAATAATACATATCTGTCTATAAATTCCTATTATAGATTACATGCAGTTATAAATTCATTATAACAATGACATGCTACAAATCTGTCTATAAATTACATGCAGTTACAAATCTGTCTATTATAGATTACATGCAGTTATAAATACATATTAATAATAATGTGCAGATAAATTACATGCAGTTACAAATCTGTCTATAATTTCCTATTATAGATTACATGCAGTTATAAATTACATATGATATTTGTCTAAAATTTATAACATGACAGTATGATACTGTCAGTTATAAATTCATATTAACATACTACAAATGAAAATTAAATGCAGTTATATTTTGTTTTACCCATTGTTAAATAAAAATATAATAACATGACACTATAATTAACATATATGATGACAGTTTAGAACCTTAATAACATGACACTGTCTAAATTAACATATATGATTTGATGACAGTATAAAATAATAACATGACACTCAAAAATTTTAACACTTAAATTTCATTACCAGAGACTTCGAATCCGGATCCAAATGTCTCCCTCCCTCATTTTTCTCAACTTACTGCACAAAAAAAAACACTAGACAGTTAGTGTTCAATATTTTAACATAATTAGAAAAAATTTAAGAAAAATTAAAAGGAATACCTTAAAAATACTTACAATCGGTTTAGACTTCAGATCCGGAGGGAGACTTCAGATCCGGAGTGAATCGAGTGATTATTTCAGACTTCAGAGAGTTCAGATCTGAACTTCAGAGTTCAGAGAGGAGAGAGAGTTCAGATCTGAAGTCTGAACTTCAGATTCGGAGAGGAGAGGAGAGAGAGTTCAGATCTAGGTTCAGATCTAGATTCTAGGGTTTTTCTCTCTCCAATGGAGCGGTGAAGGCTGAGAAGAGTGGCGGTGAAGGCTGAGAAGAGAGGCGGGGAGTCGCCGGGGCCGACCGACGGAGTGAGTCGGATAGGAGAGTAGGTCAGATCTAGATTCTAGGGTTTTCCTCTCTCCAATGGAGGCGGCGAGAGAATTTTTAGAGAGAGAGTTAAGAAATAGGAAATGAGCTGAGGGAGAGAGAGAAACCTAAAATTATGTTTTATAGTTAGGGTAAAGTAGTGAGGGTACTTTGGTAATTTCAAACCCTTATTCGGTTTTCGGTTTTAAACCGAACCCGAATCCGTTAACCGAACCCGAACCCGAAAACCGATTAAAACGTTTTGTAAAACCAAAACCGATTTTTAATGGGTTTGACCCGACCCGAATGGCTTATTCGGTTCGGGTCGGTTCGGGTTTCGGGTCTAAACCGAATTATGCTCAGCCCTAGTCTTCGTCGGCGTCGTCATCGTCTTCGTCGGCTTCGTCGACTTCGTCTTTATGTAAAGTCTCCAACAGAGACCGTACGAATGCGCTGCTAACGTGGCCAACACTGGTGCACGCATGTAGATCCTACTTTGCAGAACGAGAACGGAATACAAATAAAGCATTTGTAGTTCCGGAGGACGTAATCTAGGAACATAAGGTGCAAATAAAGCATTTGACAGCCATCCGTCTTCGAATAATCGTCTACATAATCGCGCTCGCAAATTAGGGTTTGTGGGGGGGGGGGGGGGGGGGGTCGGCCGCAGATGTGGTCGGAAGAGAGAGGGGGGGGGGGACGTCGGGGAGAGGGGGGTGGCGTCGTTTGGGGGGGGGGGGGCGCAGGGGGGGCGTCGGGGTCAGCAAGGGGGGGGGGGGGCGGGGACAACAGGGAGTTTGGGGGGGGGGGGGCGGCGGGGGGCAGGGGGTGGGCGTCGGGGGCAGGGGGTGGGCGTCGGCTTGGAGGGGGGGGGGGGCAGCAAGTGGGGTGTCGTCGGCGGCAGGGGGGCGTCGGCGGCGGGGCCAGGGGGTGGGCGGCGGGGCAGGGGGGGCTGCGTCGGGGCGGGGGGGTTGGCTTTGGGTGGGTTGGGAAGATTTTTTTTTTTTTGTGTGGTTATAGTTCTGATACCATGTAGAGAATAATTGTTGTGTATTTTATTGATGGGCTACTCCACTACTTATAGGGAGTCTAGCTCCTCTTCATATTACATTTTCCGATGTGGGACTAAATCCCTTATTAGTTCTCAACATTTACTATAATATGCTTGCTTGGGTTATTGATGGTACATTCCTAGCATACCTAGCCTGATTTTGCATACTTGAATGTTCAATAAACAGCCTGAAGGATTCACTGGATTAGCTATAAATGAAGTACTAGCAACGAGCAGTTCCAAAACATCCACACTATGCTGTATTTCGTGCAACCTCACGTTATGCTGCATTTCGTGCAACCTAGCAGTGAAATTACGATGTATTTTGTGCAGCCTAGCAATTTGAATTCATGCTAGACAAGAAGCTTCCAACAATTATACGCCCTATGGGTAGTACCAATTTCACATATCAAAGAATATGTTATTTTCTCCCACTTCCTGAGTTCGACTGTTATTTGTCCTTAAACAATGAAGAAGTGATTAACTGACATCCTGTATAAGATTTTTCTAGTCCAGTTAGTCTGCAATATGGACTATAGTCTGCTAATTTGTCTGGGTTAAGTTTCTGATGATTTCTCAACATGTTTGTGATTTACACAGAACATAACCATACATAATATTCTCTAATTCATCCAATCATGGCATGTCACTGCATATTCTTGAAAGATAATATGTACTGGTGCTGTATATGAGTAAATATTTAAGAGTACTCATCCTAGTTGAGATATAACAAAGATAGGATTTTAGTTTTGGGCACTATATTTCCATTCTGCTTATCAGCTAATGTACTTGATTCTATTGTTTGTTATTTAAGGCGTTTGGAAATGCAACTCAGACGTCGCGATGTTGAACAATGGATGAGCCATCGCCGTTTACCAGAGGAATTAAGGAGGTTTGTAATATTTATTCTCTTTTATTATGAACATCAGTCATTTAATTTGTCCTTTGTTCTCCGTTTCCTTATATTTATGCTTTTCTTTGAGCATCTTTGTAAATATGTGTAGTATTTATGTATTTGACTAAAGATGTGGAATATTGTCAACTTTAATATTTTTCGAATTCAACCCCTAAAAAATCTCTAGAATATTTATGTTTTTATTCGTAAGGAATGTTCTTATTCATAAAGATGGGCTCAAGTGGAGAAAATATTTAAAAATTTGCAGATGTAAATTAACAAAGAAGGAAACTAAGAAATCAACTAGTGAGTCTAAATCTAAGACTAATGTTAAAAGTTTAGAAACTAAGAAGAAAGATCAAATAAATCATGATCGAAGAGTCGAAGACTAAGAAGCAGAGAAAGATAATATCAAATGTATCAAGAGTGGAAGCTAAGAAGCATAGAAAATATCAAATGTATCAAGAGTGGAAGCTAAGAAGTATTAGTAGAAGAAAATGCTACCATGGAGATGAGAATTATTTTCGTAAGTTGTTTAACGAGAACAATCTGTAAAATTTTAATACTAGACAAATGACTCATTTCTGTATAGGTTATATTGTTATTGTCGTGAAATTAGGATTTCTGAAGTTAATAATGCTTTAAAGGAAATAAAAACTAGAAAAATACAGGACTTTCCTTGTGAGATTTGGAAATGTTAATGAAAGAAATGATTGTTACAACAACAACAAATCGTTTATCCTAAGCAGAGAGATAATATCAAATGTATCAAGAGTGGAAGCTAAAAAGTAGTAGTAAAAGAAACTGATACTATAGAGACAAAAGAATTATTTTCATAAGTTGTTTAATGCGAACAATCTAGAATTTTTTAATATTAGACAAATGATTTAGTTCTGTATAGGTTGTATTGTTATTGTCGTGAAATTATGATTTCTGAAGTTAATGATGCTTAAAGAAAACAAAATCTAGAAAAATACAGGACTTTTTTAGTGATATTTGGAAATGTTAATGAAAGAAATGATTGTTACAAAAAAAAAAACATTTATCCTATTTGTGGGGTCGGGTGTTTGAACCCTTTTCTTCTATTCGGCTTTGTTAAGGCCATGTGCTTTGTAATGCTTTAACAAAATTCATATCGTTCTTTAAAACTTTAAACCATGTTTGTCGAGATTTACCTCTAGTTCTAGCGGTTCAATTAACTACTATATTATCACTCCTCCTTAGGGGAGCATCTATGAATCTGTGTTGCACGTCCAAATCACCTAAGTTGATTTTATCTCATTTTGTCCTCAATTAACGTCATCTCTAACTCTTCACTCATTTCTTATCATATTCCTTTAATACATTGCTACTCATCCATCCAAGCATTCCCATTTCGATTCCACTAACTTTATAGACACTTTTCTTAATTGCCTTGGACATTTTTCTTAATTGCCTAATACTATACCCATCTATCTTAAAGCAAGATTGGTCTTACATTAATCTTATAGTCTTTTCTTTCAACTAAATAAGTATCTTGCGACACAGAATGCTCCAGAAGCACTCCTCCATTTGAACCATCATGTTTTATGTTGAGTAAAATTAAATGATTTTATTGAACTCACAAATATTGATGTGTACAAAGTTTACTACAACACTCCGAAACAAACTTTTGTACACTCTCTCACTAGAACACTCATACAATAATAACACTAAACCACACAACATTCTCTAATACTCTCACACACTACACTTCGACACACTTTTGTGGGATTGTCCCAAATAGGATGGCTATGTTCCCTTTTATAGAATACCAAAGGAAAAGTCTAGATCATAGAAGGATCTAGAGAGAAGATATTTCTGGAAGAGGAATGGAGAAAAATCTAGGAGAGAGAGATAGAAGAAAGTTTTAAAGAGAGAACAGAGCGAGAACAGAGGGGATTTTCTATAAGGAAGACAAAGAGTCAATGTTGTCTCTTAAGTCTTAGACTCTTAACACTCCCTCTCAAATTGACCCCTTCTTGTAATTGAGCTTTGTTAGTCATGTCGAACTTCCTTCGGAGTTCTTCAAACTTTGATGTGTTCTACGCCTTAGTGAACAACTCTGCTACTTGATCACCAGTTCTGATTGCTTCGTATCTCTCTCTCCTTGGAAGAACTTTCTCTCTTATAAAGTGATAGTGCACCTAGACAAGCTTAGTCCGTACATGGAATACTGGATTCTCAGCCAAGCGTATTGTGGATTGATTGTCGCAATGCGAGTGAACCGCATAATTTATTGTTGATGTAGGTCTTTCATGATATGCATTAACCAAGTACTTTCTTGTGCCGCCATCGCTGTCACTTGATATTCCGCCTATATAGTTGATAAGGATACAATTAGTTGTCTTTACTACACTACGATATCGCTTCTGAACCGAGACTGAATAGATAGCCAGTAGTCGATCTTCTTGTGTTATGGTCTCCCGCATAGTTAGCATCGTAATACCTAACGACTATGCTTATTTCAGACTTCTTATATAAAAGGCCAAAATCTAAAGAGTCTTTAACATACCTAAGTATCCACCTTACTGCTTGCTTCCGAATGATGTTTCTTTGGATTCTGCATATACCGGCTAACTACTCTACCAACATATGCAATGTCAAGACGAGTCATCGTTAGGTAGATCAGATTACCTACTATTTGACATACATAGCTACATCCTCTAACTTCTTGCCCTCGTGAGCGCTTAAGCTGGCATTGCCTTCCATTGGTGTAGTAATTGGCTTGCAATCGAGCATCCTGTACTTTTGTAGCATGTCTTTTGCATACATATGTTGGTACAAGAAAATTCCTTTGTCATTACGGTCAACCTCTAGCCCCAGAAAGTGCTTCAATTCTTCAAGCTCTTTCATTTGGAATAATATTGATAAGTTTTTTCTCGTCCTTTGGATTTTACCTTTATCATCTCCACTGATGATAAGATCATCCACATATACCAGTACCAATGCTTGTCTTCCTCTTTGGCTCTTCACGAACAAGCTGGAGTCTGCAGGTGCAACAAAGTATCCACTTTGTATTAAAAACTATGCTATTTTACCATACCATGCTCTCAGAGCTTGCTTTAGCCCATATAATGCTTTTCTTAGTTTGCAAACAAGGTTTGACTGGATTTTATTTTCAAAGCCCTTACTATTCTCCATGGAAGGCATTGTTCACATCCATTTGCCAAAGTTTTCGAGACTTGCTGGCAGTGAGCTCTATCAACACCCGAACAGTTGTGATCTTGGCAAGTAGACTAAATGTTTCATTGTAGTCTAGGCCATGTTGTTGAGAGAAGCCTCGTGCCACCTATCGAGCCTTATATCTCTCTATTGATCCATCTGGACGAGTTTTCAACTTGTAAACCCATTTGCAAGATATGGGTTTTACCTCCTTGGGCTTAGGCACTATATCCCAAGTCTGGTTTTGTTCTAGTACTACAAACTATTTTTTCATTGCCTTCCGCTACTCCTTGCTCTTGAAAGCATTTTCAAAAGTTGTTGGCTCCTTAACATTATCTTCTTTAGCAATATCATCATTCACATATTTTGGATTTAGTTTTCACTGTCTAGTCGTCCGTGCGACACCTATGACTTTGGCTAAGTTCATAACTTTGTGGCAACTTAGACCAACTTTTCTTCTCCCAAGCCACGGGACGAAGGACCGAGTGTCATTTTGAAAGTACGACGTGCGATACTTCTCAGCCGACCGTGGAACCTTTCCATGTTCTAACTCAGTCTGACCCAAATTGGGATTATTTCCTTAGCTATGTGGATTCGTCTCTTTTATTATCAAGCCTACTTGTGCATTTGAAAACTTTCGTTTTATTAGTGTGAAGGCCAAGCTGAGGCAAGTTCGCCGAAGCCATCCACCTGAGCGAGGTGTCGTCTCGACCAAGCGGGTCTTCGAACAGCCGTTGCATGGCTAAGTCTGAACGCCGTTGGCGTTTCGATTCCTCCGATTGAGCTGAGCGGGACGAGACATTACATAAACCCCAGTCTAGCTTGAGGTAGTCTGTTGCTTCTAGAAATGAGAGATAAACCCCAGTCTAGCTTGAGGTAGTTTGTTGATTACGTGCGATGATGTAACATACTCCGACAAATTTCTTGGCATGTTCTTGGTAAGTAACATACTCCGACAAATTTTTGCAAGGTGTCGGTTCTTCCTCTCAGTGACATCGTTTTGTAGCGAGAGTGTTGGAACACGTCAGTTGTCGTTTGATTTTCATTCTTTAAGATGGTTTGAGAATTCAACAGACATATACTCCCCGTTATCTGTTTGCAAACATCGAAGCTTTCGTTCGACTTTCCTTCAACTTTCTCTTTGAACTCATTGAATTTGGAGAAAACTTCTCTGATTTTTGTTTGAGTAAACCTATACATACCTTGAGAAGTCATCAATGAACGTACAACGAATCCACTAATCGATGGTTGCTTCACTGGGCCAAACATATTAGAGTGAACAAGACAAGGGATTCTTTAGTTCTAAACTTTGACTCCTCATAAGGAAGTTGATGTGCAAACTGTATCTTCAAGGATGTCTAATTGAGAAAGACCCTTGAGCATAGACTTGTTCAACATGACCTTCAACTTATGATAGCTTACATGCCCGAGTCGGGTGTGCCAATGATCCACAATCTCGTTCTTTAGGGTCTTATCTACTTATGCTGATTCAACTGACATAACATATATAGACTCTACCCGTCTCCTTTTCATTATTGGTGTACCTGATAGTTGAAATTTCGATACACCTTTACTTTCTCTGCCGGCAGAATACCACATAATTTTCTTAGGTTGTCAATTGCGATACAGACAAAAGATTCTTCTCCATTCCTGGCACGTTATATATGTTCTACAACTGAAGATGACATGGACTAAAGCGAGGAACAATTACAGTCTTATCGATATGAGTGATTGACATTTTGGAATTGTTCGCAATGACTACGACTTTGCCGCCTCCGCACTTTGATATACTGGATAACTTCACCTTATTGTTAGTCGTGTGATTGGAGCATCCGGAGTCCACTATCCAATCATCCTGGTAATTGACAACCTTTGGATTCGAGAGAGCTGTTAGTGCACATTCCTTCACTTCAATTGTGACGGAACTGAAACCTATTTCACTTTTGTCAAAAATAGATTGCTTTTGAAAGTCTCTTATCTCGGTTCGACCATCGCATACGAGGCCTGAAAGTTTCATTCTTCTTCACTGTTTATCTTTTGCAAAGTGACCTTTTTTTTGACACAATTGTAGCATTCTTCATTCCGTCGCCTAATCCTTCTCCTTGTTTTGTGGAGCTCCCCCAGCACGGTAACTCATTGCTTGCTGCTCTTTATCTTCTTTCTTCTCACTAACAACATTCTTCTCTCTAGATTGGTCTCTTCTCTTATTGCTGAAAAGAGCCTTCTTTTCTTTCTTTAATGAAACACCGGCCATTTGTGTTGTCCGAGTTTCTTGATTGGCCAACAAGTTCTCATACTCAACAAGAGAAGGTTGTGTTGGCCACATATGGACTGCCGTAATAAATCTATTATATTCAGGTCTTAGACCACGAATAATAATTCTTCCTATCCCTTGCCCACTAAATTTAGACTCTAGATCCAACTAAGAATTTTCATGACGTAAATTCTTTATTTTTATAATGTACAGGGTAATAGTCATACCTTGTTGTGTGGTGGTCATTAACTTATTTTCTAAGAATTGAAGCCGAGCATCATTTTTCTTAGAGAATAGAGTTGCCAAAGTGCTCCATGCCACTTGAGGTGTGTCTGCATCGTCAATGTGCTCGAGCTACTCATCCTCGATTGTCGTCTTGAGCACGTTCATCGCCTTCCGAGCCTTGATCTTTCATTTCCGCAACGCGCCAACGTTCTCCTTTGCGGGTGGTGTGGTTTCAGTACCACCAACAACTTCCCACAAATCATGTCATTCAAGGTAGGATTTTATGCGACTTTGCCAATTCTTATAATTGTGGTGGTTGAGCTTTGCAATCCCACTAGTGGTACTCACTAGATCTGCCATCGTGGTCCTAAACATGCAATGTCACAGTTCCTGACTGATTGATCACGAACACACCGAACACCGCTTCACAAACAGTCCCTGACCACCTCTGATACCAGGTTGTCGAGTAAAATTGGATGATTATATTAAACTCACAAATTTTAGATTTGCCATCGTGGTCCTAAACCTGCAATGTCACAGTTCTTGACTTATTGATCACGAACACACCGAACACCGCTTCACAAACAGTCCCTGACCGCCTCTAATACCAGATTGTTGAGTAAAATTGGATGATTTTATTAAACTCACAAATTTTGATGTTTGCAAAATTTACTACAACACTCAGACAAAAAGGTTTTGTACACTCTCACTAGAACACTCAAACACTCTCACTAGAACACTCACACAACAATAACACTACACCACACAACACTCTCTAACACTTTACTTTGACACTCTTGTGGGATTGTCCCAAATGGAATGGCTATGCCCCATTTTATAGGAGGCCAAAGAAAAAAAAATCTAGATCATAGAAGGATCTAGAGAACATATTTCTGGAGAGGAATGAAGCAGAAAAATCTAGATGGAGAGATAAATAGAAGAATGTTTAGAGAAAGAGAGAAAGACGAGATTTTCTAGAAGGAAGAAGAGTCGGTGGTAACTCTTCACATTTTAATTCTCCGTATAACATCCTTTTCAATCTCTCAATCATGATGAATGCTTGGTCCTAATACTGAAGTACTTTTAGGTATGTCATGTCCATCTATAATGTTCATTTATATGGACTCTCCCACATTTTTCTTCGACTTCGGGTTTGACATATTTCGTAGACTCTGTTTTTGTTCTACTAATCCTAATTGTTTAGATTCCAAAGTTTGTCTCTACACTTTTATTTTAACATCTAACATTTCTCTACTCAAATCAACCAACACAATATCATCAACAAACATCATACACCATGAACTTCCTCTTGATATGTCTAGTAGAATCCATAACTATCGATAAAAGGCAAGGGCTCAACATTAATCATTGACGTAAGCCAATTGTAACAGGGAACATATTACTATCCCCTTAATTAGTTCGCACGGTCATCGTAACCTTATGACACATATCCTAATAGTCTCAATATAACTACTAGAAACTTGTTTCTTCTTTAAAGCCTACCACATTAGCTCCATGGGAACTCGATCATAAGTTTTCTTTAAGTCAATAAAACCTTATGTAAATCTTTGTTTTTCTCTCTAAATCTTTTTGTTAATCTTCTTACTAAGTTGATGACTACCGTATTAAATCAAACTCCCTAATTTTTTTATCGTATTTTCATGCAATCCTACTTGGAGTGCATCTACACTAATAACATTAAGAACATCCTCTCCTAATACCAACTTAGTTAATATTATTCCATCTTCTATTCTTTTTCCATTACAACGCTATTCATTAATGATTTATCCACAAATAACCCTTACCCCATTTATGTCTTCTTTTACGTGCATACCAAATTCTAAAACTAGTACCAATTTTTTTATTTATTTCTCACATACCACTTTGTTTTATGTAGACAAACTATATTAATCTTCTCCCTAATCGTTATTTTTATCTATTAACTCTATTTTTTTTTTGTTAATATTCTTATATCAATTGGTTAATTTAATCATACTCTGATGCACCAGCTCCTTATATCGTTGCTTCTTATACCCTATAGTCCCTTGTCTATTTGTCACTACATTGGAATAGCAATGTGGCACGTCACTTCTAGGGAATGTCTTAACCCTCCCTTGCTCAATTGACATTGCATCGGGATGGTATCGATGCAATAAGTTACCGATCCAACAATCCACTCTTGCTCATTTTTTATTGAACCGGGACGGAAATGATGCAAAATTACTACTTAGGAACGTCCTGACATGTATGTGTATGGATTCATTTCATAGAGACCTGACAATATTTTAAACTAGGAAATGTGACATTATTTTACGATGACTATCGGCTACCTAATGACAATATTTTACGATGACTATCGGCTACCTAATGCAACCCTCCTCTATTCCGGCTTGGGAACAACGAAAATATAAAACATTAAGCACAACACATGTTGACTAATTTATTCAACCAAAATTTTAAACTAGGAAATGTGAAATTATTTATGTGGCTAACTAATTTATTCAACTAAATTCTATGAACTAGGAAAATGCCCGATGAATAGAGAAATTCATCATGACGGCAGGATTGTGAAAATTTATCATGAGAGAGAGAGAGAGAGAGAGAGAGAGAGAGAAGGATATTATACATATATATACAACATAATTGTTGAAATGGAGTGTTCTATAGTACATTGCGATCAGAATGATAATCTCTCAAGTTGATAGAACAATTATAGAAAGTCCATTAGTACTACTACTAACTTGTTTCAAGGTCATTCCATAAGTATGAGTGACACCCAATACTATGTCACAACTACCCTACCAAACTTGGATAAACAATATCCACGAACCGGATCATACAAGTATGTGTAACTTGTTCCTCTTGTCATATCTACTGTTGCAATTGATTTCCACATTGAGTATTGCAAGTCGTCAAACTCATGGAAACAATCTGTGCTCTCGTTCACATAAGTCCACATTAAATAAGTCCCCATTTAATGTAAATATAAATCTCATTTGGTCATCTTCATTCACCCGGAGCATTTTGGACTTAAGTGGATGTTGGCAAAACTCATACATTCTCTCTCTTCTTTATTTAGTGAGTGGCAAGTCTCTCTATTGATCACTCACTTATCTTCAATGACCATCTTTGATGCAACCATTTAAGACGACATATGATAATGATGTCAAAGCATCTTATTCTATATACAAGATTACTATGGCATGTCTAAGTCCACGGAAGTTACTTCACTTGTAATACTAGATTATTATTTACGATAGATGCAAAATATATTAGGAATCTAGAGTGAGTTGTTCAGTGAACTCATTCTCTAATGAACACCTATATGTTTGATATAAATCACATGTGCACAATCTACGATTAAGATTATTATATCAAATATGTCACTCGTCTAACCGAAATACCCAATAGGAACCTTTTTTTAGTAATTTGACTAAAATTAGTGAACTAAATCATATGGCATAATCAACATTATATCCAAGTCTTTAAACTCAAAAGCATGGACTATACCATAAAGAACATTATGCAAAGATGCACAATTATGATAACTGAACTTTATTTATTTGAATGAACATTCAAATACAATAGTAAACCCCCATTATGCACATGATTGACTTTAGGGTATAAATGCAAGAATAAGAGCAACCATGCTTTGGATCAGAGTATTGGACAATTAAAAAACATGTCCAGAAAATTAGGGTAGTAGAAACGTGAATTGCCAAGATAGATGAGTAGTATTACATATGATAATAAATGAGTATATTCATAGGAAGTTACGATAATAAATGAGTATATTCATTGGAAGTTAGAGGTGACAACTATTGAGGACAAGATAGGAGAAATCGTGTTAGGTTGGTTTGGGCATATGCAAAGTAGACCAGTATATGCTCTAGTAAGGAGGAGCGAGAATTGCTAAGATAGATGAGTGTCATTACGTATGATAATAAATGAGTATATCCATGGAAAGTTACGATAATAAATGAGTATGTTCATGGGAAGTTAGAGGTGACAACTATTGAGGACAAGATGGGCGAAATCGTGTTAGGTTGGTTTGGGCATGTGCAATATAGACCGGTATATGCTCTGGTAAGGAGGAGCGATAAGATAGTTGTTAAAAGAGCCTCTAGGAATAGAGGTTGGCTGAAACAAACATGGATTGAAGTGTTAAAGAAAGATATAATTTTTGTTAGTACACATGACATAACCCTTAATAGAGCTGCATGGAAGAAAATGATCCAAACAAATGGCACACAAAATTGGGATAACGACTTTGTTGTTGTATATATAAAGACAGAAGATATACGAAGTTGTACTAACTATTGAGGAATCAATGGTTTGTACCATGAAACTTTGGCAGAAAGTAATTAAGCATTCGTAGTGGAGAGATTCAGAAGGATGTTGTTTATATAATTTAAACATTATAGTTGAAATGGAGTACTTTGTGATTCCAAAATACCCTTGAAAGTGAAAGGAAAGATCTATAAAAAAACAGTGTTCTAAATTTCGGCCTAGGCGGCCGCCAGCCGCACCGGAAACCCACTAGGCGGGTTTCGGCCCTAGGCGGGGCCTATTCGGCCTGTTCGGGATTCAAATATTCCCAAAAAAAAACTTCAGATTTCAAATTTTTTTCCAGAACTTACCTGGTGGTGCTGCTGTTGCGGGTGCCACTGCTGCTGCTGTTGTGGCTACTACTGCTGCTATTGTGGTTGCTACTGCTGCTATTGTTGCTGCTGCTTCTGCCATCGTGGTTGCTGCTGCTGCTCCTCCTCCTTTCTGGAGAGGCAAGAGATGGAGAGAGGAGAGATGAAAGAGAGAGAAGTGTGGTAGGTCGAGGGGCAGAAGAGAGAGATGAGAGGGCTAGGGTTTTGCTGGACTGGTCCAAATTTATGTCCTAGGTCAGTTTTATATTCGTTTCCTCTGTTTATTTCTAGGGTTGGTAAAAAAAAAAGAGAATCCATAGGTAGGATTCGAACTCAATACCATTTGCACAGAACACAACATGACTTAAAGTCACCATGATAGCCAAAAGAGCAAATAAGCTTTTGTGTCTTTAGTATACATATAAACTATTTATCTAATTTACATGTTAAAAAATATATTCAGTTTGGTGCCTAGACGGCCCTTCGGCGCACCGATTCTGCCTAGCGAAATTTAGAACATTGTAAAAAGGTAAAACAAGCCATTTGTAGGGATCACAGTATTGGACAATTAAGAAAGGAGTGAAGCTGAAATAAGAATCCTATGATGATTGGTGGTAATATGTTGAAAGATGGGATAAAAAATTAGTCTTTGTAGGAAGTTGGAGGTGGGTCTAATTGATGATGATATAGAGAAATATATTATGTGGTTTTGACATGACCAGTACACGCATTGTTAGGATGAGCCACAAGATTAAGGATATATTTTTTGTTTTATCTTACAAAGGATGACCCTTAATAGGGATTAGGGATGCAAATGAACAGAGCACCAAGTGAACTCGACTCGGGTTTCTTAATGAGCCGAGCTTGAACAAACATTTGAGCTGGATTTCCTTAACCAGCCGAGCTTGAACATATGAAGCTCGGCTTGATTATGACTCCACTTGATTATGACTCGTCTCGACTTAGTGAATCTTGAGTCACTTACTATTATTTGGGCTTTCCCAATGGACCAAATCCCACAATCTAAGCCTACAATGGTAGAGACTAGAGAGCTGAGTTGCATAACCGAGCAAGGTACTGATGCGTCATTTATTAATGTTTGGGAGTCGAGGTGTATAGTTGAGCTTGTGCTCGAGAAGCTTGCGATTCCTATCGAGTCAAGATGAGCTGCTTGTGAACTAATTCGAGCTTGAACTCGGTCATTAATTTTTTTTTGGCTAAATTACAAATTGATACCCTCAACTATTCGAGTTTTTCAACTTGATACTCTCAACTTTGATAGTTGCTAACTTCATACCCTCTCCCAACTAATATTTTTAACTTGTACCATCCGTCAATACAAAGTTAAGTTTTTAGTTAAAAAACAAAATAAGAAAACAATATTCCTAAATTATCCCCCTTCCCATTCCACCACCACCCCTCCCCACTACTGCCTAACCCCTCTCCTGCATCCGCCGCTCCCCCCCTCCCAACCCACCCTCCCATGCACTGCCCTCCCCCCCCCCCCAACCCGCCGCCGCCACATGCCGCCTGCGACCCCACGCATGTGCTGCCTTGCGCTCGTGCCGCCCATCCCTGCGTCGTGCCCGCGGCTGCTGCTGCTACTGTGCCTTCCCCTATCCTCGCCGCCCGTGTCGCCTTCGACAGCCCCCCCACCCCCCACCCCTCCCGCCCTCGCCCCCCTCATGTGCCGCTTGCGAACCCTCGCGCCGTCCGCACCCTACGCGCACGCACCGTCCCCTCACCACCTGCGACCCCCCGCCCTCGCGCCGTCCGCACCCAATGGGCACGCGCCGCCCCCCTCGCCGCGATGTCCCGTGCACTGCTGCTGCTACTCGCCCGCGCCGCCCCGCTCACTGCTGCTGTGCCTCCCATCTGTCCGGCACCGTAGAGACGGAGGGTTTTGCCGGAGAATGTGGTAGGAGAGAAAATAGGGAGGGTCTTTTTGTCTTTTACTCCTTCGGTTAACACCGTTAGGGGAAGGAGGGAGAGGGTATTAAGTTAGCACATATCAAAGTTGAGGGTACCAAGTTGAAAAACTCGAATAGTTGAGGGTATCAAGTTGTAATTTAGCCATTTTTTTTTTCATAAATGAGTCGAGCTTGAACATGCAAAGCTCAGCTGCTCGATGGCAGCCCTAATAGGGATGAGTGGAAGAAAAGGATTCTACAATCAACATTGAGTTCCAAACCTAAGCATATTCAAACTCAAATCAGATAAGAAACTAAATAAGTAACACAATTCTTAAATAAGATAAAACCAATTACAGACGAACTAGGATTCTACAAAATAATAACATTGAGGTCCTTAATTATCCTAATCTTCTTATTTCTAGGATTACTTCAGCACCTTTTCAGGTTCGTACTCCACCAAATTCGGTCTTGTTCTTTGAAGATTTCAATTTTAATCTTCTCAAGTTTCAAGTTATTCTGTACTGTTTTGGTGAGTTGTGCTCAAGCTAGGCCAATTTAGGTCGCTTTGGGCCATAATGGACCCATACCTGATAGACTTCCCGATGCTAGTGAAATACTGGAGTTATCATACAATACCACTTTTATTATGTGGTTTCAGATTGGTTCAGCTCGAATCTGAATCCCAATACTGAAACAACTACTGATAAATAGAATTAGTATCTTCAAATTGTTTTAACCTTGCCAACACGTGCACGTGCGCGCGCACACACACAGATATACCAGTTATGATATCCTGATTTAAATAATTTCAAGCCTCGTAAGGGTTTTAATAGTACGGACCAGGTGCTATTGATATGATAGTGTGTTCTCATTGTGGATCTTCTTGTTTATTAGATATAATGGATCCTCTTTATTAACTCATTGAAGTTCCTGGTATAATGAATTTGGAGCTTATTCGAGTGACCTGCAATACATTATATTTTTATCCGTTACTTTCTTTCTCAAGTCTAACTACTATGTGCATTCTTTCCTTTTGCTGCTATCCTCTATCCAAACATGTAGAAAAGTGAAAAATGCAGAAAGATTTAGTTGGGCTGCCACTCGTGGTGTGGATGAAGAAGAGCTACTTGAGAATTTACCAGAGGACCTTCAACGAGATATTCGTCGTCATTTTTTTAAGTTTCTCAAAAATGTAAGTGAAAAATTGTGAGTTTACAGTTTTTATACAATAGTTAAAAAACCAAAAGTTTCCTAGTTAAAAACTCTTTTTAGTAATGACAGGTGGTCGAAATGAACAGAGGACATTTTTATTTATGTGAGCATGGAATTCTTAACTGTGTAGTAGTTTATCTTGTTGAGAACATGAATGGTGGTTTGTTAAATGGAGTTTATCATACAAGTATACAACCTTTTTATTTGTGCCCAACATGTTTGATCCTGGCTACAATAAGGATTCAACCTTAGCTATAAAGGAAAGGTTGCACTAGTAACTACTCTATCTATGAAAAAACTTACAAAAATGTGTGCATGGTTCAGTTAAATTTGAGGGAAGTTAGCAAAGACCAATCAAGTTCCAAACTTTGATTGCAAACGTGAGCCATAACTAGAATTTGTAGTTCTGTAACCTTAGAAATGTCAGAAAGATTCTTAAAAACTTCAGCGTGTTCTTCTTTTCTTTTGCATAGTGAATCATGTAAAATATTTCATCTTTTGTTCTTACATGAGTTTAGGAACTGAAATGACATGCTACTCATTGTGCCATTGTAAGTTACTTGCTACTTAGTTTTGTCATGACCCCACTGTAGGAAAAACATTTGGTCCTTCCAGCACCCGTATATATAGATTCTAGTCTTAGATCATAGGGCATCAACTGTTTTCATTGCCATAACCCATATAAGGTAAGTATAGTCAGGTAGGACTATGAACCATATCCTTTTTGCTATGACTAATAGATTAACTTCACAAGATTTTGGTCTTTTATGCCATTGTGGGGAAATATAGTCTTCCATTTATGGATTTGACGGATATGAATTTTTCAAAGAAAATGTACTTACACTTTTTCAGGTCCCATTATTCTCCTTAATGGATGAACCCATTCTGGATGCTGTCTATCAAAAGTTGAGGCAAGTATTATACATTCGAGGAAGCAGTATTCTCTATCAAGGTGGTTCTGTTGAAAAGATGATTTTTATAGTACGCGGTAAAGTAGAAAGCATTGGAGTAGATGGAAATGTAGCTCGTCTGGCGGAAGGAGGCGTGTGCGGTGAGGAGCTCCTCACATGGTATCTTGAACACTCCCCATTGAATAAAGGTGTGAGTCTGAATCTTGTCTTCATTTGCGGTTTCTTCATAACATTTAGAAAATGCATGTTGGGTGCGCCAGGCAACCCTCACTTTGGGAGGTCTATACATTATGTTGCACGGATGCTGATACGAAATGAACACGGCACCTATTTTGGTGTGTGCTAGTGTCCGAACGTGTTCGATGTGACATGGACACGAGACCAATTTTGGGATTGTCTGTGCTTCCTAGCCTATATGTTCTGCTCTCAGTTACTTCTTTTTTTTTTTTCATTTTTGAAAAGCTTACTAGAAGCAAAAAAGTTACTGGACTCGAAACATAAAATGTCTTTTAGCCTATGTTGTCAATCTTGTACGATACATGATACATGTCTTAAGATTTGATACGATACTAAAGGTTTTCGAAACAGATCATATAGGTATATCAGTGGGACAAAAATTGGTGCCATACGTTTTTGTATCGTCCAATACTATACATCCGATATGATTCATCAGCACGACACATTTTTTCTTTTTATTTCAATTTTTACCTTTTCTGTTTTCTTTGTCTATTTTTTGAGATTCTTCTCCTCCTCTATTTTTGGATTTTATTTTATTTTCCTTTGGGTGTTTCATTAGCCATTGTTTTTATTATGAGACCTTGTGGTGTTTAGTGGATAAATTTGTGGATGTTAAGAATTTATGATGGTTGTTTAACTTGTGTTTTAGTTGCACCATTAGTTGCCTACTTTATAATGTTCGTCACTTAGATACTTAATGATACTCTTTATTGTTGCTTAATGAGTTCAACTTATAGGTTATATTACTTTTTCCATATATTTGTCAATGTAATTATGTATCTTAAGATAAACGATACGAGATACGATACGATAATCAAACAAACCGATACACGATACATATCACGATATGACAACATAGCTTTTAACACTTTGCAAATATAGCTTGCGAGGGATTGAAGCATTGTTTATCTATACATACTCTTTATTGTGATTTCACTACAAATGTAATTCATCATTGAAGTGCCTACATTTTTGAATAATATAAATATATGACCATCACCCCCACCATAGCTATGGAGTTTTGGTCTGGTGGCGGGACTTTAGCATGATATTCAAGCAGTCTAGGTTCAAATCTTGCCTGGCAAGCCATTTAAGCGGATTAAAAAATAAATTATACCACCGTGTTGTTGTTGTTGTGTGAATCCAGTTAGCGATCGACAAATGGACATTTGACCTACAAGGATGGATTGGAATAATATAAATATTTGACCCCCAACCCTCACCAGTTTTGGTTCATTGGCAGGGACTTCAACAATAATGATGCGACTTCCCTTCCGTCCTCTAAAGATGAAGAAATCCCTCTTTTTTTCTTCTGAAACTGACTGTAAAAGTATATTTTATCAAGTCCATAAAATCTGTCCTCAAACTATTTTTCTGTTTTTAGATGTATTTCTTAATTAGTTTCTTTCCTCTAGCTGGACTACATACTAATTCATATCATACATGCTGAATGCTAATGTAACAACATGCTCTTTTTCTTGTAGAGGGTGGGAAAGTCCGTTTGGCTGGACAACGCTTGATTTCAAACAGGACTGTTAAATGCTTAACTAATGTTGAAGCCTTTGCACTCCGAGCTGTCGACCTTGAAGAAGTCAACTCTTTGCTCTCACGTTTTCTGCGAAATCCACGTGTTCAAGCAGAAATTAGGCAAGTGCAATTTCATCTGGAGGCATTACTTGTATTATAGATTTCATCTTGATTCTACTCATGGAGCTTTACCATCAGTTTTCCAAAACCCCCAAAGAGGTTCTCGCCTGAGATAGAGTGCCACTTTGGCATATGGGATATGGCTAAGTACCATATATAAGCACCTATCTTTCAAAAACCAAGTAAACATGTAGCCGATAGGAGCAGATAATACAAAGTGCTCACCTAAGTTATATTAGGTTGGTTTGGTATGATAATTGCTTCGGCAAATGGTTTAGTTTTGTTAGTTGACCAATGTTCCAAAAAGCTGGTGTTCACAGGAAGTGCCAACATTATATATTAAGCTTTTTAACATCCCCGTAACGTGCGGCCATGATTACAACAGCCTAGGTTGTATAGCCTAGGTCGTATCTGTTGTACGTGGATGAGCCTAGAGCGTACACTTGAACTAAAGCCAACTTAAAGGAGGATCACGTGTGAAAAGTTGGGCAATATAAACCATTTAATTGGTGGATCACGCATGAAAAGTTGGACAATATTAACCATTTACATTTAATTGGTGGAAGGCGAGATTTGAACCCAAGACCTTTTGCTATGATACCATGTTAATTAACCAATGTTCCCAAGAGCTTGAGCTTTTTGAAACATTGGTTTACTAACATGGTATCAAAACAATCCTTCTCTTGAGAAAACTCCACAATTTCGTAGCCATGCTGTCATCAACCTACTACACTTCAGCTCCTCCAGTTGGGCTGCTAGCCTGTTCAAGAATGAGTCGACTTAATTTACTTATAAAATCTTAAATAATGTCCTTACATATTTTTGTCCTACATGCCATATGGTATCAATCTATACAAACAGAAATCACACTGTTTGGATTCAATAAAATGTCAAAAATAATTAAATTCACTTGGGAATAAAACTTTTTGGGAATTGTTAAGACATCTTAACCTTCAGCGTTAGCCTTAGTCTTATTCTTGTTCTTCGTCTTATCATTAATCCAATCCTTGTCCTTATCCTTATCTTTGTTTTGTTTTCATTTGCTATATGGCCAAAGAGCCTAAATGAGTTTAGAGCTTTATCCAAATTCAACATGGTATGAGAACATGGTCCATCTTGGACCTAGACCTCTCCCAAAACCTTCAACATCTTCATAGTGACTGACCGCTGATCGCCAACCACCCGCACTCCCACATATTTGGGCACTCTCTTGCTCCGTTAGCGTCCAGAGATCAACCTTCACTTAAGCCCGCACCCTGAGATCACTCCCACTGATTCTCCTGGACTGCTAGACTTTCCCAGACTTCCCCTGTTTGATTATGCTGCTTCGGCAACGCCTGGCACGAAGTCCGTCCTTTCCTTTTCCATGTCGTAACCTCCGACTCGTCGTGTCCTTCCTTTCTTTCGCCGTTGCTGCAGGAATCCTCGACTCTCTTAGTACATCTGCGATTTGTTGATACCCTGCTTGCCGACTCTTCTCTACGGCACGGTCTCGGAGCTCATGTCGAACCTCCTGTTCGACAACACAACCCAAAACTCCTTCAGCTCGCCTCTCCAACTCGGCTCCTCTCACCTCTCGATGCAGAACCCGCCTGCCCATCCTCACCTCTCAACACGGAACCTGCGTGCAAATTCTCACCTCTCAACGCTGCTCGATGCTGAACCCACCTGTAGATTCTCGTCGTCTCGATCCCTACATCTCATCCTGTCGGTTCATCAATTCTTCACCTGGCCTAACCTTAATTGTGAGTTTCCATTCCTACCTTTCTTTGAATCCCTAGTCTACATATTCTTCATCCACAACTCCACTAACCCAAGCAAATCCCCCGTGCACATGTCATTCATCCACCACTCTACTTAACCATAACAAGCTCCCTTTTATCCCACCCACTGGATTAAGATCCTAGAGTTCCCTTTTGTCGTGCACATTTCACTTAAATTTCAAACCAATAGCACCCATTTTTAGACCCGCCAGCTACAACTTTAACCCATCATCATCCTATTTTGACCTATTCCCCCCTGTTTTATCCCCCCCCCCCCCCCCCCCCCCCCCCCCCCCCTCGCTTAATACGTTCTACTCAATTTTATATGCTCACTAGTCACTTTCGCACATTCCTATGCCATTTCACCTATTTTCATTCATCTACTATCCTAATAACCCATCCTTTCATATAACCTATGACCTTTCCTTTCGTCTGCTACTGAGCTTTCCGCTTCTATGGTACTTGTGGCCCCATTAGGTGGTCCTCCTGTCATCATGCTAGTTCTACTTAATGTTACTTGACTTCACCATATAGGTGGTGAACTTTGTTCCAGTTCGCACGTACCGAAACACGATAAGTCGGTGGACTGGTACGTGGTTTTCACGTATGGACTTATCTAGTTTTGCAGATTATTGACACCGTCTCTCGCTTCGTATCGAAGATTGTGTATACAAAGTCAAAGGTGACGTCAACGATTTGCAAAACCAGATAAGTCCATATATTAGGACTTTTTGTTTTAATTTTGATTATATAATAATATTGTATTCCATATGTGTCCCTATGAAATGTTTTCACGTTTTTGGTTCAATGTACTGCGTTTCAGATAAGCATTATAAAGCAGCCTATCCCCAACGTACCTGGGATCCAAGTGTACCGAGTATACATTTTCATTCTGTGTAGTCTACTAAGGTTGCTGCTACTTCATCCTTTTTTTCACTGTTGCTCCTATCAGGTTGTGTCCTCTACTTCGATAAATCTTCAGATCCAGGGGCTACTTCTCTCCTGACAGTCTCGTGCTAATTTGACTTTTCCATCACGTGCTGCATCTCATGCCGTACAACCTGGTCTACCTACTCAGTATTGGATACTTGATTCGGGGATACTCACATGACAGTTTTCTCATTTCACTTCTACATCTCCTGTTCGCTCGACTTCGAGCTCTAATGTAGACAGTTGTTGGCCTTTGCTTATTGCTTGACGAGGTTACCTGTCCGACTTGTTTCTTCATTTCCTACGTTTATTATGTTCCTAAGATATTGATGAATCTCCTATT
The DNA here is from genome assembly GCA_029216955.1 of Iris pallida. NCBI lineage: Eukaryota > Viridiplantae > Streptophyta > Magnoliopsida > Asparagales > Iridaceae > Iris > Iris pallida. The sequence goes on from JANAVB010015600.1 coordinate 2,420,787, forward strand.
AATATCTCAGTTGACCGACATGCAGTACTCTCAATAGACATGCAATACTTTTGCATCTATACATTGGCCTTATGTCACTGTACAACTCTTGCACATGAAAGCATATTGGCTATGAGCATCAATGTGACTCTATCTACTACAGTGACATTCTCGTCCTACTACTACCTCCCCTTCTCTCTTCTGCCATTAGCCGCCTTGACACCACTACTTCTGTATGTGACACCTGGTATTGACGTCTTGCACAACCGTCATTATGGGCATATCTATTAAGGAGTCAGGGGGCTAAGGGCCCCCCCTCTTCCGGATTTCGAAACTTTTTTTTAAGGACTACTAGGAAGTTACCATTAAAAAAAAGTATACAAAGCATAGTTTGCAGTATCGGCCGATACCAATCCGATAAGGCTGATACCAATACGATTTGGCATGTCTCGATATGATACTGACCGTTACCAACGTTGGGGATCTTTCCCAATCAATTTGGTAGAGAACATTGAATGAAAAAGACCAACTAGCAAGTGTGTAAAAGCATAGTAAGGTTGTAAAAGCATGTAAATGAAATTTTTTTTTATTGCAGGTAAACCAATCAGTAGGCTGACTATGATTTCATTCAATTTCAAAACTATTAAGAAACAACACATAAAATACTTAAAATTATGCCTAAATGTATAAAATATATTTTTATTTTCTAATTTTAATAATTTATATTAACTATTTGCTTCCCGATAATTTTTTTTTTTTTGATACTCCAATCCGAAACAGCGGATACTATTGATACCGCCGATTCCAATACTCTTAAGAAGGGTCCGATACCGAGACTGCGAACCTTGATACAATGTCTTCAGTTAAATATGACTATGTAAGCCTCCTCTGGTTTGGAAAACAATAAACAAAAATTTGAGGGACTTTTGACAATGTAACAAAATTTTCTTTTAGGAAATCTAGCGAACGCTTGTGAACCTTCACAAATTTCTTTTTTTCTTCTCTTTCTTTCTTCTGTTGTTCCCCTTTGGAGGCTGGCTGCTCCTATTCCTCTCTCAAGTACTTCTCTCTGTGTTCCTTACTCTTTCTTCTCTTTCCTGTGCATGTCTCCTCTCATATTCGGAGGCTCTTAGCTTCTCTTTCATTCATATAACCTAAACCCTAAAGTTAAGAAATATCTAAACCCTAATTCCTTTGGCTGCTTAACTGATCTGTATGAGACCCTAGATTTGCAAAGTGAAGAAAGCCACCTCCAATGTAGGCTTATTGCTTCATTGTTTCATCCATTTTAGAACCAAAATTGATTATTATATTAGATGGGTTAGGAAATATAACCAAAATTGATTTATGTATAATTTATATTGATTGTTTAGCTAAAACTTCACTGGTTTACTATAAAGGAACCCTCAAATGAGGTAACAGGGAACTTCTAGGGGAAAAAAGGAAAAAGAAAAAAAGAAGTACAACTCTTCTTAATGTTCTCGTTCCACTGAACCCCTTCAATTGTCATTTTTTCCAACTATATGATATAATAAAATTAGGAGAAAGGCAATAAAATATGTAAGGAAGTGTTTGAATTCAAGTCATCATAATTCAATTTTGAAATAAATCTATTCAAATTCGTTTTCATGAATTTGAGTTGATTGGTAGCTTCTTAATTGTGAAATACTTTTTAACAACTATGAAGATTTGAGAGATTTGAAGTTTAAAAAAATGCTGTTGTAACAACATTTACTAAAGAGAATTTTATATATATTGTCAATTTGAGTTCAAATTATACTTGGCATACATTTGTCATTATTGTTTTATTTTTGATATGAGTGGTGGTTTAATTTTCGCCTACGAGTAGTTTGATTTAAATAATTTGGTCAATTTTCACCGTATACTATGGTCATTGTATTTTATCGCAAGCCTCCTCCGACTAATGTTCCTGGATCCGTCCCAGTCAGTCACTACCTCGCCTGCGATTCTTATCTTCTTCTGACGCTTTGGTGGATTTTTCAAATCTATCAAGAATGTTATTCCTTCACTCTTTGGCTTGATGTTTTATAGAGATGTAGGCAATTCCTATAGCAAATTGTATCGTCTTATATTTGCTTCTAGTATCTAGAACCTTTATAGTCTCGGGGAACTTGGAGACCGTGTTGCTCCTTGTTTGTATGAGCTTAAATTGCATAGCCAAAAGATATGCCAACCTATTTGTCAATTGGCTGTCTAGGTTTTATGGTGTCGCCTTTTCGTGCGCATAGCTAATCTTGGCTAGAAATTTGACAACAAATAGAGCTTTGCATTGTCAAATGTGAACAATTGAAGTATCATCTATGGCAAAGTATGCACTAGGAACTTGTCAACTGAGTAGGATAAATTCTGAAGTGACAAATCTTAACACCTATAAGAATTTATCACTTGAGAAAATGTTATTACCTGTACCAGCATTGCTTCCATCTCGGAGCTGTGGGCGGTCATCAAGATCCCCTAAGTAACTTCTCTATCTCGTCATACACCCGACACCTTATATTGACATTATAACCTTGCTTCTGAACATGTAACAGGTATCAGTCACCCTACTGGAGATATATAGCTGCCATGCGCATCCAGGTGGCATGGAGATACAGGAAGAAACGCTTAAGTAGGGAAAGTACTTCCCAAACCAGCGGATGATCCGGTCAAAATTTTTACTTCTGTAAATATATTTTGTATGTAGAAATATACTTCCCTACTTAAATTATGCCCAGAGAGTACTGATGTGGGTAGAAGAAACTTCTAAAGACTATATTTGCAAAGTTCCTAGATTCTGTGAAAGTTACTGGATAAAATTAAGCTGAGTTTAAGAGTTATATTGGACACCGAAGGTAAATCACCTGATGTACTACCATACCAATGTAAAAATATATGTTGCTGTTGTTGATATATATATAGTGTTATTGGGCTTTAGTCCCACATTGGCTAGAATGATAGGAGAGGAGGCTAGCCTCTCCTATATATATGTTGTTATTCCATTCACAATAAAATCACTTCAAGTCTCAACATGGTATCAGAGCCTAAAATTGCTTAGAATACCGTTAGAGACCCCTCCTCCACACAAACCCTAACCCTAATCCCCCTTCTACGCCGCCGCTGCCGCCCGCTGCCACTGCAGCTGCTGCCGCCCGCTGCCGCTGCAGCTGCTGCCGCGCCGCCGCCGGCTGCTGCAGCTGCCGCGCCGCCGCCGCCGCTGCCGCGCTGCTGCCGTTGCTGTGCCGCTGTTGCGGCTGCAACTGCTGCTGCTGCTGCCGTGGTTGCCTTCGAGCACACCACTTTTAGGGCACCTACGCTGTAGGTCAGCCTGAAAGTTGCTGTACCGTTTTTACGGCTGCAGGATTCATTGTACCGCTATTGCGGGTACAAGATTCACGCTCGTTGCTGTACCGTTTTTACGGCTGCAGGATTCATTGTACCGCTATTGCGGGTACAAGATTCACGCTCGTTCTTGAGATCAATCTCAAGGAGATGCCTATAATCTCTAGATCCGATGAAATCAGACATATTCGGATTTAGGAGAGGACGGCAAGGACGAGCGTGAGTCGTGGAGCAAGTGTGAAGTGATCGAGAAGAAGCATCGACGGAGGAGATTCTCAAGAAGCTGGATGCTGACGATGTGGCGACATTGCTGAAGTTGATAAAGGTGTCGGCTGGTGAAAGCACGACACGAGCACCGCCAAAGTTGGAACTACCCTCCATCGATCTGAAGTTGGATGGACCAGCCACCTATTTGAGTTGGTCACGGCGGGTGAGAAGAACCCTTGCAGGTAAGAACCTGGAGGGATTCTTGACAGGCGAGAAGACAGAGCCGGAAGAGGGCTCGACAGGACGCGACGAGTGGAAATCCACTCATATGGTGATTTATATCTGGCTTCTCAACTCCTTAGTCCAGTCTATTGCTTCCACAGTAGATGGCATTGAGATGGTGAAAGACGTATGGGAGAAATTGAGAAGAACCTATGATGGCATAGGTAACAATCTACGGATCTTCCAGATAAAAGGGGAGATCGACGACACCGTACAAGGCGAGAAGACGGTGCAGGAGTACGCTACGGAGTTGGAACGTCTCTGGCTGGATTATGATCACCATTCCAAACGGGCAAGCTGCGGGGACCCAAAGTGCAAGGAGAGACAGGTGTGTCTGCAGGAGAGGACGATGAAATTCCTTAAGGGACTGACTGCAGCATTCACACAGAGGACAGCCTTACTCCTCGTCCAGCCAGCGATCCCTAGTCTCGAGGAGGCTATCTCAGCCATGATTTAGGAGGAGACGCGGATCAGATTACAGACAGGGACAGGCGCATCATCGACAGGTGCTTTACCCGAAGTGAAGTCAGCACTAGCAGCTACCGGTTCGGGGGATACAGGATCCAAGGGAGAGCTCTGGCAACAGAATCGGCAGTGCTACAACTGTGGGGAGATGGGCCACCATCGATATGCTTGTACCAAACCACCTAAGGAGGGAGACTCAGGTGGTGGACGTGGACGAGGATATGCTGGACGTGGACGTGGTCGAGGAGGCCGACGAGGCGGTCGAGGAGGCTATCGGGCAAACCTGCTGGTGGCAGATGGGAATGGAGGAGCTGGCGGCGCCTTTACTGAGGAGGATCAGGCGCTACTGGACCTGCTGGAGAGAAAGCAAAAAACGTCAATCGAAGGAGACAGGAGGAGCGTAGCAGAGGAGGCATCCACTCCATTCTTCAGAGGCAACGCCGCTATGTATGCCCATCCATCAGAAGGTACTGACGAGTCTCACGCTCTTGCATCTATGTCTTCCCTTAAAATGTCAGACTGGATTATCGACTCAGGAGCATCTCGGCATGTGACCGGAAATGCTAGTAAGTTTTCCTCGTACACTCACCTAGCATCGACAGACACCATTCAGACTGCGGATGGTACTTTCCAACCAGTGGTCGGTAAGGGTACTGTTAATTGTACGGGTTCAGTAAGGTTATCCAATGTTTTGCATGCTCCATCTTTCCCAGTCAGTCTCTTGTCTATTAGTTCTATAATTCTCCAACTAAAATGCATTGTTTCTTTTGATATTCCTAAGGTGATCTTCCAGGAGAAAGGGACGGGACGAAGACTTGGGACTGGCACTTGGCATGATGGACTGTGGTACCTAGATCAAGACGGACTGGACTCAGCATTGGTGTCTATGGCAGAGAAGGCTGGAATGGAGGAACTGCAGCAGAAGACTGAAGACACTTTGATACTTCATCATAGGAGGATGGGGCATTCTTCCTTTGATACTCTAAATAAGTTGTATCCAGATATGTATGCAAAATCAAATAAAAGAAAATTAGTATGTGATGCATGTGAGTTAGGAAAACTTACTAGGAGTTCATATGTTGGAAATGGTCATAAGAGTTCTTCAGTCTTTGAGGTAGTTCATTCTGATGTTTGGGGCCCATGTGCTACTAACACTATGAATGGGTATAAGTATTTTGTTTCGTTTATCGATTGTGCATCTCGTGTCACCTGGCTGTATTTGATGAAGAACAAAAGTGATGTATTTGCTTGTTTTCGGGACTTTCATAAATATGTCCAGACTCAGTATAATGCAGTGGTGAAGATACTGAGATCTGACAATGGGACGGAGTATACCAATAGGACACTTGCAGAGTACTTGTCAGCACATGGAATACAGCATCAGACCTCTTGTGCATATACACCAGCACAAAATGGAGTAGCAGAAAGGAAGAACCGACATCTTCTGGAGACCGCAAGAAGTATGATGATCGACATGAATGTCCCACAACACCTATGGGGATATGCGGTGTTGACAGCAGCTCAACTTATAAACAGGATGCCTTCAAAAGTGCTGGGATGGAAGTCTCCATGTGAAGTATTACAAGGTAATAATAGTGGAATACTTCCACTAAAGGTGTTTGGATGTGTGTGTTTTGTGAAGGACAACAGACCATTCGTTGGAAAACTTGACCCTAGAGCAGTCAAGTGCATCTTCGTGGGCTACTCAGCAACTCAGAAGGGGTATGTATGCTGGAGTCCAGTAGAGAAGAAGAAATTTGTTAGTATGGACGTCCACTTCCGGGAGCATGAGCCATATTACCGCCAGGATGGAACTTCGTATAACACGCCTCATACTACAAGTATAAGGCGAGAGGGGGAGATAGAGAACTTGGAGAACCTGGTGGTAACCGATTTAGAAGTTTGGCATAGAGACACGGTTGAGGAGGAACATGAAGGTGAAGCGGAACAGAGGGAGGAGACGAGAAGTGTTACACCTACGGCTCAGGGGGAGTTACTGACCTACAACAGGAGAAACAACAAGCAGACTACAGGACCAGTACCTACAGTGTCAGTGCCAAGTCCCTTGCCTGCGCCTGTCCCAACTCCTGAGACAACTATACCACCATCCTCCTCATCTACACCACCATCCTCCTCATCTACACCACCACCCTCCTCAGGTGATATCGTTCCTCCCATACCACTACCTACACGAAGGACTACTCGCAGCAATGCGGGAAATCCTCCGGACAGATATGGTTGGGATCTTGCTAAGTTTGTTTCTTATGATCATATATCTTCTTCTCATGGAGCATTTATAGTATCTTTGGATAGTATTACTGTACCTAACAATTGGCAGGTTGCCAAGAACGATCCAAAGTGGAAAGCGGCAATGCACGAGGAGTTGGGAGCTCTTGAGAAGAACCACACTTGGGAGCTGGTGAGACTGCCAGAAGGGAAAAGAGCAGTTGGATGTAAATGGGTTTTTACTGTGAAACAGAACCCAGATGGACAGGTTGAGCGCTATAAAGCTCGACTGGTGGCAAAAGGATACAGTCAGACGTACGGCATCGACTATGACGAGACCTTTGCACCAGTGGCGAAGATGAGCACTGTCAGGACCTTGATCTCCCTGGCAGCCAATGGAGGGTGGAAGCTACACCAACTGGATGTGAAGAATGCATTTCTTCATGGAGATCTAGTAGAGGAGGTGTACATGGAGATACCACCAGGATTCGGCACAAAACAGACAGAAGGCAAGGTCTGCAGACTGAAGAAGTCTCTCTATGGACTGAAGCAGTCTCCTCGGGCATGGTTTGACAGGTTCAGGAGAGCAATGATAGGGATGGGATATCAGCAGATCAATGCTGATCACACTGTCTTCTTCAGACGGAGTGGAGGCCATATCACCATGCTTGCAGTATATGTAGATGATATGATTATCACAGGCAATGATGAGCAGGAGATCGCCCAACTCAAAGTAAAACTTGGCAAGGAGTTCGAGGTGAAAGATCTTGGCCCCCTTCGATACTTCCTTGGGATTGAGATTGCTCGAGATAATGAGGGAATCGTTCTTTCTCAAAGGAAGTACGCACTGGACCTGCTTACGGAAACAGGGATGATGGGATGTAAACCAGCTACGACACCGATAGACCAGAAGTTTAAACTGGATGCTGAAGCTGGAGAACCAGTTGACCGGGATAGATATCAGAGATTGGTGGGCAAGTTAATCTACTTAAGCCACACTCGACCTGATATCAGCTTTGCGGTAAGTGTAGTAAGCCGCTACATGCATGACCCCCGGAAGGGTCACATGGACGCAGTGTACCAGATTCTGAGGTACTTGAAGGGAGCCCCCGGGAAGGGACTGATCTTTAGAAGAAATAATCATGTAGGCATTGAGGGCTATTGTGATTCTGACTGGGCTAGCTGTGCTGACGACAGGAGATCCACATCGGGATACTGCATATTTGTAGGAGGCAACTTGGTCTCTTGGAGGAGTAAGAAGCAGTCAGTAGTGGCCAGATCAACAGCTGAAGCAGAGTATAGAGCGATGGCCTTGGGAGTCACAGAACTATTGTGGTTGAAGAATATGCTGACGGAGCTAAAGCTGGACCAGGGAGCAAAGATGAAGCTATGGTGTGACAACCAGTCAGCTATTAATATTGCCAACAATCCAGTACAGCATGACAGGACCAAACATATTGAGATTGACAGATTCTTCATCAAAGAGAAACTGGATAAAGGAGAACTAGAGCTGGGCTATGTTCCAACCAAAGATCAGGTAGCAGACGGACTGACAAAGGGGCTTAGTTCTATCAACATGATGAGAGGATGTGACAAGATGGGCTTAGTGAATATCTTTCGCCCATCTTGAGGGGGAGTGTTGTTGATATATATATAGTGTTATTGGGCTTTAGTCCCACATTGGCTAGAATGATAGGAGAGGAGGCTAGCCTCTCCTATATATATGTTGTTATTCCATTCACAATAAAATCACTTCAAGTCTCAACAGTTGCCTTTTTTTGTCGCAATCCCAAATGTTACCTGGAAAGTGACGGCGAGAGAACATATTTGTCACATTTGTGTTACATATCAACTTTAATTGCATCCTTTGTTCTAATCACGAACTGTTTGATATATGGCGACGCTAGTTTGCAAATGCATTCTAAATGCAATCAGGGAAAAAAAAATTGTTGCGACACTACTTTTAAGCATAATCATTTATATGGAACTTTAGGATCCATGACAAATGAGTACGACAGATGTGTATATTCTAAAACTATAGATAGAAATTGTGTCATTTTATGTTTTTATGTAGATGATATCTTAATTCTAAGATAATTTCTTGATTGCATAAATGATACTAAGAAATATCTATAAGTCAACTTGATTCTAGGAAGACGAGTGTCTTTATATCCTTAGCTCACTCCAAAGAGAAAATTTTAAGTATTTTGATGAGAAATTTGTCTCTACTCCTTATGACAGTAGTATCATCCTCAAGAAGAATGAGAGTCCACTCGTGAAAAAGATATAGATATTCACATATGATAGGTTCTCTTATGTATATTCACATCTGATATCGTATTTGTTGTTGGGAGACTAAATAGATATACTAGCAACCCAAACTAGTTGTATTGGTTTGTATTAGAAAGAATATTTAGATATCTTAAGAGTAGGCTAGATTATAAATTATATTATATTAGACACCCAGATGTTGTAGAAGGTTATTCAGATATAAACTGGATAACAGACTCACATGATATCAAATTCATCTTTGGATATGTTTTTATTCTAGGAGCTGCAGGGTCGTCTACATGGAACCATGCACTGGCTCTGTTTGGTGATATGTGCAAGAGAATCATTGGAACGGTGGAACCTAGGTTATGGTGTGGTCGCCTGTCTTTTTTGGGTGGTTGCGTGTTCACTTTAGCAGTTTTAAACCTGCTAAAGATCACCATGTAAACTGTGTGCTTTACATGATTATTTAGTGTTGGTTTAGGCGAATGAGTTTTTTCACTCACCAGTACGCGATATATATCAATACCCAACTCCCCGGATATGGAGATCCGCTCGATTGTACCGATGCATTGTAGTTCAAATTTGACAACATGAAGATGTTCGGCAGAGGATGGTTGCTTAGATATAGAAGACATGATGTATGGAACGATGCTATCCTTTGTGAACAAGAAAGATCATGAGTGTCGTAAGCCAACTTGGCATATTTATGGAACTATTAAGATCCTTTGTAATCAGCTGTTTTATTAATAAAAAAGACTTGTACGACATCACGTCTAACTTTAGACTCAGCGGAGTCGAGATGTGACATCCACAAGAGAATAAATGTGCTTTTTCCAAGGCCTATGGGAGTCGAGAGTGAGGCACATCCTCCCAAGAGGTTGCAGGTTAGAGCAACGGGAGAAGCACATTTAATTCCATGTGGAGGAATAAATGTGACAGCGGGTTGGATGCGGTGAGATACAAGTGCTGGCGCGGGCCTTCGGGTCGAGCCTAATGCGGTGAGATACAAGTATGGGTGCGGGCCTTCGGGCCGAGTTTGTAGGCTTTCGGACCTGGAGTCTGTAACACAATTACATGTTCCAATATATATATATATATATATATATATATATATATATATATATATATATATATATATATATGATCTACATTCTCTCACTTTTATATCTTTCAAGCATTCCCTCTTTCACATCATTTGGATTTTGTTTAAGTCATCTAATCTTAACCGTTGACTTTTAATGGTTAAGATTAGATAACTTAAACAAGATCCAACGGGTGTTATCATGAGGATGCTTGGGAGATGCAAAAAAATAGGAAATGTGGATCATTTCCTTATATATATATATATATTCCTTGGAATTGCAGTGTTGGATTGTTATATGGACTGCCCAAATTATATCAAAATCTCGTGAATTTTTTTGGATAGTTTTAAGGATTCGGTCTCGACCTAGCCAGAATTGGTGCTACTTGGATCTAGAATATCCAAGTTGGATTTGAATTTTTATTTCAAAGTTCAGTCCGACCTGGAGCATTTTAAAGGTCCAGTTGGATCCGGACTGAATCCGATGGACCGGGTCAAAACAGTCCGGGTCGGCCTGGACTAGGCCCACTTAACATCATTATGTGGAGGTTGGGATAGATTTGGAAACTAAGAGAGAGAGAGAGAGAGAGAGAGAGAGATGCTCAAAGAAAATTAACCAATATCTATCGAAAATGTTATTTTGCCTGCCTGCGGGAAGGAGGGGGGTGGCCACGCTGGCCTGTGCCCTCGTGGCCGCTAGCCATTGCCCCCCGGTAACACGGGGCCACCCCGGCCAGGAGGCCAATGGTGGTGCACCACGTGGTTGCAAGCTGGCACGGACACCCCCCAGCGACGGCCAATATAGCAGCTTCCAATTTTTATTTGTAAAAGTAAATAAAATAAAGAAACCGAACTTTGCTGGCTCTTGTTGTCAGCGGAGAGATATAACCTTCCTGTCTAAACAGACGGTCTCGTGATCGAAGCGTAGGGAAAGCATGGATGTGTGTGTAAAAATTGGAAACAGTGGGCCGAGAAGACATACAACGTAATATGCAACAATGTTCTGTGCGTTATAAGAAGGGTGAATAGTGATTTCGAGATCAAAACTCTAATATTTATCATTTTCGAGATCCAAATCCTAATTCATATATATATATATATATGTGAAAGATTCTATTACTAAATATTTTTATAAATAAAAAATAGTAGCAATAAAATAAAATAAAGAAGAATCGAAATCAAAATCCTAATTTTTATATACAAGTGAGATTCTATTACTAAATCTTCCTATAAATAAAAAATAGTAGTAATAAGATGAAATAAAGAAGAAGAGCTAGATGACAGGAATGCAATCAGTAGTCAAAGCAATAAAATAGGTAATGATTACACCACTGACGAGGAAGAGTAGAGTGAGGGCAAGAAGCAACTCCTTTCTGTTGTGCTCTGCATCAAATAGATGTGCTTTGGACAGTGTGCATGATTGACCACACACAGCATGTAGAGCTCTATTTTTTGAGTTTGGTGCAAAATAGTATTATATAGAAGTTCTGATTCTACTTTTAAAAATAGAAGGGATCCAAGTGTAAAACTTCAAGAAAGCCCGCGAAACTATATACCGTTCTGAGTGAGACTTGACTGAGGCAGTGTCAGGAATTGTTTATTTGAGGATTATGTTTTTTTTTTTTTGAATGCTAAGTCTACAATCACATGATTATAAACTTCTTATAACCTTTCTTCCATTCATTATACATGGATTCCATCAGATTCCATCCATCCCTACTGTTAGATGTTGTTTTCAGTTTTTTTTTTGCAAAAGCTCAATTCTCATGTTTAGTCCCACATCGATTGGGAGATGGAGTCTACTAGTACTTATATCTCTTTGCCTTTTTTTTGCTTCTCTGAGGTTGTGTTTGGTAGGAAGGATGGAAAAGTGGAAGGAAGGAAAAAGATAAGGATTCATTTTCCTTCCATATGGAAATGAAAAATTATTTCCTTCCTTTGTGTTTGGTAGCAAGGATGGAAAAGATAAGAGATGCATTTTCCTTTGTTTGGTATAAAAGAAAAAATGGAAGGAAAGAATTTAAAAATATAGGGTTTACCAATTCTACCCTAAACTAAAAACACTTATTTACCATTTGACTTCATAAATAATTTTTAAATAATACATTCATATGGGGGTATAATTGTTAATTAATACAAGCCTCTACTTTTCCTCCCACTTTTGGGGGGATTGGATTTCTTAGGTTATGAGGGAAAAGCAATCCCTCCACTTTTCCTTCCTTCCTATTTTCCTTCCATACCAAACAAGAAAAAATGAATCATTCTCTTCACTTTTCCCTCCACTATTTTCCTTCCTCCCACTTTTTCCTCCTACCAAACACACCCTAAATATCTTGTGGGAGCCCTATGGGCCACACGCGCACACCGCCGCTGCCCGGCTCGGCTCGATTCGGTTCGGCGCGCGTAACGGGTGCGGGTACGAGCGCCGAATGCCGATTCGATTTTCTCTTCGGATTCGGGCTGAGACCAAAAAATTCTTTTTATTCTTCATTGATTTTTGACCATTACTATTCATTTAAATTTTGTAACGGTCACTATTCAAATTCCGTCCAGGTTCAATGAACCATGTGATTTTTGTGCTATACGTTCACTTTAATTGGCTTATTAATCTACCATTATTTTTTTAGCTGTTTGCGAGCGCCTATATATATCCTGCTCTTTCTTCTTTCATTTTACACAGAAAATATTTTCTCTCTGAAATTCTCGTACTCTCAAGATCGCTGCTATCCATTTTGTTGCTCTGGACGGAGCTAAGTCAGGGTCATTCTCTCGACGTCGTGTGCGGCAACGTGGTTCCGGTGGAGCGGAGACTTTATCACTAGGGACGTTCGGATTCAGTCTGCACATTGACCCGAACTAACTCTTAGGGCAGTGCTACGTGCACGACTTCCCCGGAGGCCGTAACTTTTAATTTACTTAATTATTTTATTTTTTTTGCAGATTTTATTCCGAAGTTTTGAAGAAAATTCAAGAGGTGGCAGAGCCAAACTAAGTCAGGGTCATTCTCTCAAAGTCGTGTGCGGCAACGAGATTCCGGTGGAGCGGGGACTTTATCAGTAGGGGCGTTCGGATTCAGTCTGCACATAGACCCGAACTAACTCTTAGGGCAGTGCTACGTGCACGACTTCCCCGGAGGCCGGTAACTTTTAATTTACTTTATTTTATTTTTTTGCAGATTTTATTCGAAGCTTTGAAGAAAATTCTAACAATCTAAGAGTTAGTTCAATTTTCTAAAATTATCTCGTTGCTGCCTTCAACGTCTGCGAAGGTTTTAGCATATTTATACACTTTAATATACTTTCATTGCTGACAAATTTTGCTCACTGTTGATACAATCTAAGGATTTTAGCAGCATAAATTTGATACTTTTGATACTTTAAAGTGTTACCATATTTATATACTTTAATTTGCTTAATTGCTTTAATTATATATTCTCTTTCACACATTTGCTCACGGTTAGCAATATTTGGATCTCTCATGAGCTACCATTGACACCTACCATACTGTTAGCATTACCAGTGTTACCATTTTGTTACCAATTTCTAGTATTACAACTTCTCTACACAATTTTTCCTATAAAGTTCTCACATTAGCAGACAATAATCTATTTTATCACAAAAGCAAAAGTGTCATCATATTTATTGTTACTATTATATTGTTGTTGTTACCAATTTTATTGCAAATCACATTTAATTTCTAGTATCATTGGATAATTGCTAGTCTAATATTTACTAGTATTATAGTTGATACACTAGTCATCAACTCTGTTTCCATAAGTCTGTTTCTAGGAGTTAACACCTCCCTTTACTCATTTTTTTTAATTTTAAGACAAAACAAACAGTTAAGTGATTTAGTAAAATTCCTTCAACTTTAAAGTTATAAAGTAGAGATTTATTTGGGAACATGCCGAAAGGTCCCTTCTGTCAACAAAGCGAAAATTCGTCTAAGCGACCGGTATTTAAGTTTTTCTAGTGAAGCACCGCTTGCTGGGATCCGACCCCTACATCTAACCCAACCTAATCAAAACTTGAAAAACAAAAATCTTGAAGGTAGATTACTAAAATTATTTTAATTGTTAATTTTTGCTTAAAGCCATGTTATTGAGTAAATTTAAACTTTTACAGACCTTAGAAAACATGACTTCCAAGGAAGAGACCTTTTCTGCAAAGCCTGCAAAATTCAATGACACCTACTTCAAGAGGTGGCAGAGCTAGATAAAATTTTGGCTTACCATCTTAGGTCTGATTTTTGCCATTAATGGGTCCACACCCATCTCAAATGATTCTGATGAGACCGAGTCTGACGTAGAAATTTCCAAGTCCTCTTCTACCAAATCCAAAACCCCTAAGGAAATAGACTACCATTGCTTTCACAGAATCTTAAGCGCCATGTCGGAGTCACTATATGACGTATTTTTTGAGTATAAAAGTGCTAAAGAACTCTGTGATGCTTTGGAAGATGAATATGGTTGTGATGATACTGGAATTGATAGATTCAATTCTTCCACATTCAACCGATATGTCTTGGTAGATAACAAACCTATCAATGACCAAATTCATGAATTTCAAGAACACCTTAGACATGTTCAAGCCAAGGGATCATTCTTTTCCACTGAACACAAAATAGGATGTTTGATAGACAAACTCCCTCCGTCTTGGTCTAAAGTGGCAAAGGACCTACTACATCTACAAGGATCTATTAGATACTCTCAAGCTCTACAGAGAATTAGAACAGAAGAGGAATATAGGTCCAAGACTAAACCTAGGTCAAATGCCACAGCTAGGGTAAACCTTGTAGAAAGCCATGTAAAACCTAAGTCAAATAACCATCTCAAATCTAAGAAAAGCTCCTTCAAAAAAAAGCAGAGTTTTCAACCTCCTCACCAAAACCATCACCACCAAAACCCTCAACCCCAAAAACCTAGAAACTTTGGTCAGACTCAGGATCAAAGAAGATTTTTTTTTTGTGTGGTAGAACCAACCATATAGCCATCAACTGCTTCCAAAGGAAGAAAGAACCTATCCAGACCTCTTTTAAAGGAAAAGGCAAGCCATAGGCTAACATGATTCTGAATGGGTCTTCCAGCTCCTTCAGGTCCGTAAGCTATCAACCTGTAGTAAACCTTTCTTTCCATTTTGCTGATTGGTGGTTGGATTCTGGAGTTAATCTTCACGTTTTATTTGATCGCTCCTGTTTTTCAACCTATCAGGAATCAGGTGGAGAAAGCGTGACTCTAGGAGATGGCTCATTGGCACAGATTGTGGGAAGAGGAAGAATAGATCTGAAGATGACATCAGAGAAAATTCTGCCTCTCCATGATGTGCTTCATGTGCCGTCTGTCAGGAGAAACCTTGTTAATGGATCCCTCATTGTAGTCTCAGGATACAAAATTGTAATGGTGGCAAATAAAGTTGTTTTCTCTAAGAATGATTTGTTTATGGGAAAAGGATTTGTGAAAGATGGACTCTTTATTTTAAGTACTATGAATAAAAATTCAAATCCTTCTTTTATTGCAAATGTTGAATCCTCAAATGTTTGGCATGGTAGACTAGGTCATGTGAATTTAGGATCTATTAAAGGATGATAAACTTAGATCTTATCCCTAAGACTCCCATAAATGATGAACATAAATGTGAGATCTGTGTTCAAGCCAAACACACTATATTACCTTTTATAACTGTCTATAGGGATTTCAAACTCCTAGAACTTATCCATAGTGATGTTTGTGATTCCAATAGAGTTTTGACCCGAGGCGGTAGAAAATACTTTATTACTTTTATAGATGACCATTCAAAGTATTGTTACACCTACTCCTTAAGACCAAAGATGAAGTTCTAGACAGATTCAAGGTCTATAAATTCGAAGCTGAGAACCAGCTAGATAAAAAGATTAAGATCTTTAGATCAGATCGTGGTGGAGAGTATACCTCAAATGATATGACTAACTTCTGTGAATAACATGGAATTATTCATGAGGTAACTGCTCCTTATTCACCACAGTCCAACAGAGTTGCTGAAAGAAAAAATTACACTCTGTTAGACATGGTCAATGCCATGCTTCTCAGCTCAGGTGCCCCTGATAATCATTGGGGAGAAGCCCTTTTGTCAGTATGTTATATCCTTAATAGAATACCTAGTAAGACTATTGATAAAATCCTATATGAGTTATGGAAAGGTCGGACTCCTAGGATTAACTATCTTAAAGTTTGGGGATGTCTAACTAAAGTAGGAATTTCTGAACCCAAAAAGAGGAAGATAGGACCTAAGATTATAGATGCTGTGTTCATAGGATATGCCTTAGATAGAAATGCCAATAGATTTCTTGTAACTCATTCTGAAGTAAATAAAATCTCTAATAAAACAATTATAGAAGCTAGAGATGCAGTTTACTTTGAGAATATATTTCCCTTCAAGGATAGAACCCTTTTATCTTCCTCTAACCCTTCTTTTACTTCATCTACTAGTTCTTATGATCAAATACCTAGTTCTCAACCTGAACAAGTCATAGAACCTAGAAGGAGTAAAAGAGAAAGGTTTGAAAAGAATTTAGGAAAATGATTCTTCACTTTTTTGATAGAGGGTGATCCCTCAACTTATGACGAAGCCATATCCTCTCCTGATGCCCCTTTCTGGAAAGAAACTATTAACAATGCGTATAACTCCATTATGGAGAACAATACTTAGTTTTTAGCAGACCTTCCTTTAGGTAGCAAACCCATAGAAGTGGATCTTTAAAAAGAAACTTAGAGCCGATGGTACCATAGAGAAATATAAGGCTAGATTAGTAGCCAAAGATTTTACCCAGAAAAAATGATCATATTACTTTGATACCTATTCTCATGTTGCTAGAATTTCTTCTATTAGAATCCTCATAGCCTTAGCTTCCATTTATGACTTGCTGATCCATCAAACGGATGTAAAAATAGCATTTCTAAATGGAGATTTAGAGAATTTTTTTTATATGGATCAACCTGAAGGTTTTATTGCTAAAGGCCAAGAAAATAAGGTTTGTAGATTAGTAAAATCTCTTTATGGCCTAAAGTACGCTCCCAAGCAATGACACAACAAATTTGACAAAGTATTATAGAATTTGGTTTTGTGCCAAATGAATATGACAAATGTTTGTATTCTAAAAATACAAATGGAAGTTGTGTTATTTTATGCTTATATGTTGATGATATCCTTATTCTAGGATCTTCACTGGAACTGATAAATAATACTAAGAATTATTTATCTAATCAGTTTGATATGAAAGACCTAGGTGAGGCAAATCTGATCCTAGAAATGCAAGTGTCCAAAAGGAAAGAGGGCTATACTCTATCCGTAGCACATTCAATTGAGAAAATACTAAAAAAATTTGAGTACTTTGACAAAAAACCTGCCCTAACTCCTTATGATAGTAATGTTGTTCTCAAGAAGAATGAAGAAACACCTATAGAATAACATAGATATTCACAGATGATTGGATCCCTTATGTACATAACAAATAAGACCAGGTCTGACATTGCATTTACAATTGAGAGACTAAGTTGATATAGCAGTAATCCAAATCAGTCTTATTGGACTGCATTGGACATAGTATTTAGATATCTAAAGGGTACTCTAGATTATAAACTTTATTATACTAGACACCCTGATATCATAGAGGGTTACTCCGTTACAAATTGGGTAACTGATTCACATGATGTGAAATCCACAACTGGATATATTTTTACCCTAGCAGGAGCTGCAATATCCTGGGGATGATATAAACAAACTATCATAGCCAGAAGTACAATGGATTCTGAAATGATAGCCTTGGACACTACTTGTATAGAAGTCGAATGGCTTAGAAATCTTATTATGCATATACATGTTTCTAGTCATCATATTCCTGCAATTTCTATAAATTATGATAATAAATCTGTTATAGAATGTCTAAAGCATAATTCTGTGAATGCTAAGATGACCAGGCACCTACAGCTGCGCTTCAAGTCAATAAAGAGCCTATTGGGCAAATATGTGGTTCTTGACTATATAAAGTCAGAAAAGAACCTTGCAGACCACTTGACGAAGGGTCTGTCTAGGACATTGATCCTAGAATAATCAAGGGGGATAGGGTTAAGCCCATAGTATAGTCACCAGCAGTGGAAACCCAACCGAGTCTGACTGGAGATCCCAAGAAGTCGGTTCAATGGGTAAGAACAAGCTGGACTAGGTGACTATTATGGAACACTGACCTTTAGATTTAATTCTCTTTAAAATAAAGCCCAGGAGGCTGTACATGTGTACAAGAATACCCCATCCCTATGGTGACAGTATTCTATTTGTGATATGGATAGGGTGAGGTTAAACTCTTAATAAGTCCAAGCATGATATGCAGGGTTGATTCCTATCACCAACCCTTAAGGACTTACCTATGAGAGGTCGTGACGGCCGCGACTATAGGACAGGGCGATCCTAGAAAACTCTGATGAATGTATAAAAGTGTGCATGGCCAACCAAACGCGCCACCCAATAGATCCAAGTACCCCTGGCGTACTATGTGTGCTATTATCTGAATCTGGTTCAAGAAGACCGATTCAAGGCGTAGTCCATCAAGCTCTTCTTCAGACAAAGACAATAGTCACTACGTGAGATTCAAGGCTGTAGTCCATCTCATTTATGCATAGTATACAACTGCCCAAAAATTCTCCTATTCGTCTTCATCATTCCTTCATTCTATTACCTTGAAACTTAAGCTTTTGGCGGGGGGGGGGGGGGAGGGGATTGTTAGCTGCTGTTTTCAGTTTTTTTGGGCAAAAGCTCAATTCTTATGTTTAGTCCCACATCGGTTGGGAGAGGGAGTCCACTAGTACTTATATCTCTTTGCCTCTTCTTGCTTCTCTAAATGTCTTGTGTGGGAGCCCTATGGACCACACGCGCGCGCCGCCGCCCGGCCCGGCTCGGTTCGGTTCGACGCGCATAACAGGTGCGGGTACGTGCCCACATCTGTTGGCGTCGAATGCCGATTCGATTTCCTTTTCGGATTCGGGCTGAGACCCAAAAATCCTTTTTGCTCTTCATTGATTTTTGATCGTTACTATTCATTTAAATTTTTTAATAGTCACTATTCAAATTTCGTCAAGGTTCAATGAACCATGTGATTTTTGTGCTATAAATGTTTTGTAACATTCACTTTAATTGGCTTATTAATCTGCCATTATTTTCCTAGCTGTTGGCGAGCGCCTATATATATCCTGCTCTTTCTTCTTTCATTTTACACAGAAAATATTTCCCCTCTAAAATTCTCGTACTCTCAAGATCGATGCTATCCTTTTTGTTGCTCTGGGCGGAGCTAAGTCAGGGTCATTCTCTCAACGTCGTGTGCGGCAATGAGATTCCGATGGAGCGAGGACTTAACCACTAGGGGCGATCAGATTCAATCTGCACATAGACCCGAACTAACTCTTAGGGCAGTGCTACGTGCACGACTTCCCCGGAGGCCGGTAACTTTTAATTTACTTTATTTTATTTTTTTGCAGATTTTATTCTGAAGTTTTGGAGAAAATTCTAACACCTACAACTTATCCTCTCCTCCAATCGAAGCCGGTATGTGGCGGACACGTGGCGATTGTAAGAAGATTGTAAGCATTTGGTTGTAGGCATAGCAAAGTTCTTTTTCTTTTAAAAAATGACATGTTGCCGATTGTTTTTTTCTTACAACGATGTCTTACAAATCAGGACCGTACATAGCAGATCGTGATGTATCCATTAGAGATCGGAGGGAGCCCGATACTAGCAGGAAAGATTTGGACTAATAGGGCAGGTTCACGTCAGTCTCGATCTGTCGTTCGATTCTTTCTTCAGTTCTTCATGAAGTAAAAAAAAGTTAATTCAATTTTAAAACATTATTTGAAAGCAATTTCTTATTTGCAGCAATTTTTTAATTAATTTTTGTAAAATAACGTAAATTTCAAACCAAGCCGAAGTCGACTCGACTTGGTTTGTAATTGCTTATCATGTATACTTCCTCTCTTTTTTGAAACAAATGGGCTATTTGGTAAAGCTTATCAAAAAATAATTTGCTAAATTAATTTAATTTTGGGTAACTTTCGAGAGCAATTAGGGGTAAGAATGGAGTATGTAACACAATGGATATTATTATTCGTCCTTGACTAACAAGTACTCCTTGAAGAGTAAAGGATGAGTGCACTTGCAATGAACAAACACAACCACATTCCACAATCCCAAATTAACACAACATATTTATGTAGAAAATCATAGACGATTTTGAGTCCGATCATGTAAAGTCTCACCAATAAGAAATAGAAGAATACGCTACTTATACCAAACTTCTACTACCAAATCGAACAAGAATCACTACAACCACTCAAGCCATGAACAATCTATGTGGAATCCTCCTTGAATCTATCTTGTGAGCTTCCTTCTTCTCTCTCTTTCTTGAAAATTATACTTTTGTTGTCTATCGTACCCTAATGTACGCATCCCTCAAAGATCTCAAGTCTGGAGCGATAACGATCGTCAAAACCTGATGAAATCTAACCCTACAAGCATGTTGACTTCCGCCCATGATCCAAATTTTGGTTAGAAATCAAAATTTATTTTCTGCACATGTTGCTTTCAAGAAAATCCGAAATTTTGACTTTAAGAAGTAGAATTTTGATCAACCAAAGCCATAATTTTATCAACCAAAGCCGAAAATTTGGTTTAATGCATTTTGGTCCAAAAGTTGAACCCCTAATGGTTGACATTCCCTAGAAGATCTCCTCACATGAACCTCCGGTGTTGTCTGTTGACCGTCAACAACCTCATCCAGTCATCCTCTTCAGAAACTATTTATGCATGCTTATCCGCCCGAAGATCTCCTTGATCATCACATACTGATAATCAAGGTTAGGAGCATTCTTATGTATCAATTCCTGTTGGTTTGGCTCATCCGTAGTGATAGGGGAACTGAAACGATCACAGAAAAGTCATCAACCTCAAAAAGCATCTTGGACTCCCAAATGTCAGCCATTGTCTGGTCCTCAACGAACACATCATGAATTATGAGGAGCTTTCTTACTACTGGATCGTAGAGAGAGTAGCCAAATTCAGGATAATCGTATCTGACAATGACGCATTGTCTCGTCTTTGCCTCTAGCTTGGACCTCTCATCATTCTATGCGTGCATGCAGGCTTTGCATCAAAATACACGTCGGAGATTATACGACAGTTCTTTGTCGTATTATAACTTGTTAGTAATCTCACCCCGCAATGGAGTACTAGAAGAAATATTAATAACATATGCAATTATTAAAGAGCCTTACCCATGTACATGCACAACAACTTTGCTTCAGATAGCAAATATTATACTCTCTTGACCAGTGTCTTGTTTATCCTATGCCATTGAGTTAAGGAATCTTCAGTAGAGTCTTTTGATGTTGAATTCCTTTTTATTGCAATAGGCCTAAAAGAGAATGATATACTCACCTCCATTATTAAAGCAGTCATTTTAGTTTCTTTTAGGTCTCCCCTTTAATAGCGATCTGAAACTTATTAAAAGTATCCAACACCTTGGTCTTTATATTATGGACTAGGACTTTCCTAAAAAAACTATCAATGAAAGTTACAAAATAAGAAACATTGCAAAGTGTTTTATCTTTCTAGGAACGTTAGATATCCGAGTGAACTGACTTGAGCAACTTTGGTTCCTTAAAAACATGTGACTCTAAAATGACACCATGTTCCAGCTGCTAGACATGAATGTGAATATGTACTCTTTGTGTATTGTGTATTGTCTTTATTGTATCAATATAGGGTCTTTGTGTACTCTGTGTATGGTTTATTATCTCTGCTGTATCAATGTAGGTATTATGTACTATCTGTGTTATTGTATCAATAACACAAAGTAACGTCTCTAAATGTCGTTGATACGTTGCTATCTAGTATATGAACTAGAAGCATTAGCAACGTATAGCGATGTAGATCATGTTGCTAAATTCAAAACAAGAGATGTCGTAACATGTCACCATGATGTCACAATTTGCTGATATGTCAAATTTTTTTTATGTCCGTATTAAAGTCGCTAGAATACGCAAGATATTGTTTATTCGTTGTTTTGGCGACACGCGATGACTATTTTCCGTGTCATCAATTTGGCAACATTGCCCGCTAAACGTACGATAGTACGTCGCTGAATTCGTCACTACAACGACGTTTTGCGACATTTTGCTTGTCTGTAACATGTAAAATATGATCAAGTGAAAACATCGCTAATGACGTTTTACTTTAGTAGTGACAATAATAGCATATATTAGAAAATAATAAATAAAATAGCAAGTAAAAAAATTGTAGCTAATTCTTTGAAGTGATACATGATAATTGAGAATGCATAAATTTCTAATACTAATAGCTAAATAAATTAAAATATACATTTCTTCAAGATGCAAGATACTAGTTGAAACTTACAACTTTAGATGCCTACTTAGTGTTTCCATGCCATGTTTAGGTACCCATTTGATTTCTGTAATACATGCATTAAACAAAGTCTTCTTCAGCCTTCAACATTCTCAATTTAAACTTTGCTAAACTGTTGCCAAATTCTGGACGCATGCCAATGATAATGCCGTACTCCCATGTTATCTTGTACCCCTGAGGTTATAAGGGTTGAGGTTGTGATCTTGTAGTTGTTTATTTTTATGTTAGTAAAAAAGAAGCTAATTCGCTGAATAGAACACAAGATTGATTGTGAGCATTAGAAAGAGTGAAGAAATTTTGTTGTGGTAAATTGAATGAATTAAATCATATTTTTAGAAAATTTTTGGATGCCAGATGATCATAAATATCCTTAGAGTAAAACTGTTATAGGAGTATTTTTGTTTTTTTAATCAGATGATCAAAATATCCATTATTAACATTCACAGACAGTTGAAAAAAATAGAAGTATTTTGGTAGAAATATCCCCTCAAATGATCATATTACAAGTAGATATGGATGTTGGGATTTTGGTAGAGGGGATGTTTTCGACCTGGGCGATCCTGACCAGGTTGACCTGGTTTAGGGGTACTGAGTCCCAGCCTGGACCCGTTCGGCATTACGGATCGAACTAGGCCGAGCTCGGGTTAGGGGAGTAAATTAAACCCAGATCGACCTGCAGTTGGGGGGGGGAGCGACCTAACCTATATTTCATTGAACCGAGTCCATGGCAATCTTCCATCCACCCGGCCCACTAGACATACGTAGTCCTAAATAGGGTACAAATAAATGAAAAATTTATCAAATGCCAAAAAATCGTAAAAGTTTTATGAAAAATCCATCGCAAAATAACATTTTATCGCGTGTCCATAATTAGCAAAAAATATATAAAAGGGTGCAGAATGACCTTTTTGCACTTCTAATTTATTGAAAACACCCACGAAACCTACTCTTCAAAAAATGTTTCGATTCTTCCTCTTCTTCCATACGCTGCTCACTTTCGAATCTAGGTTTTCTCCTCCAAAATCTTCAAACTTTACTTCAAAAACTCGTCAGTGACTCTCCATTCGCAATCTTCACACTATATCGTCATCATCAGTTCTCACTTCATCATCATCAGCAGCATCAACTTGAATCCCAGTTAGAGAAGAGAGAGCTGATGTGAAAAGAATTAAGAGAGTTGGACATAGGCCAAATGCTGGTAAGCAAAAATAAGGGCGAAAAGAGGGTATAGCTTTAAGTTATGTTCATGATTCTGTTAAAATACAGGAGAATAGTCATTCTACATGTTAAAATCACGAAGAATTGTCATTCTCCGTGTTAAAATGACGGAGAATGACCTTTTTTCATGTTAAAATTATGGAGAATGGCCATTCTTCGTGGTAAAATTACGGTGAATGGCCATTCCCCGTGTTAAAATGCAGGAGAATAGCCATTCTCTATGTTAAATGACGGAGAATGGCCATTTCTCGTGTTAAATACAAGAGAATAGTTATTCTCTGTGTTAAAATCATGGAGAATTGTCATTCTCCGTTTTAAAATGTCGAAGAATGGCTATTTCTCGTGTTAAAATACAAGAGAATGGTCATTCTTCGTGTTAAAATCACGAAGAATTGCCATTCTCCGTGTTAAAATTACGGAGAATGACAATTCCTCATGTTAAAAACGGAGAATTGCCATTCTTCATGTTAAAATGACAAAAAATGGTATTTCTTCGTGTTAAAATGCAGGATAATAGTCATTCTCCATGTTAAAATTACGGAGAATGACCATTCTCCGTTGTTAAAATTATTCTTCGTGTTAAAATCACGGAAAATGGCCATTCTCTATGTTAAAATGACGAAGAACAGTTGACAGAAACCTAATTTTTTTCTAGAAAAAAATTATTCAGAAATAAAGATTCAAGAGTTTTCCGTTCTTCTTTCAAACGATGCTGACTCTTATGGAGGATGTCAAAGAAGGTGGCGGCCGTTTGCTCGAGCCAGTTATTGAGTCTTTAAGGAATACCAGTTTCTATAATTTCGTCGAGGTATTCTACAAAAACAAAGTTGACAAACAAGAATTGGCCAAGGTTTCAGAAGGTCTTAAGAATTTGATAGGAGCTTATTTGGAAGACAAAGATGACATCGAATACTTTGAATTGAGCACTAATGTTAAAATTGCGCCAAGTGTGGGTGATATGGCAGCCATTTTTGGTCTACTATTGAAGGATGAAAGTGAGGATGATGCTTATTACAGAAGATAGATCATAGGAAAACAACAGCATACCACACCACCGACATCGTTGAGCCTGTGTAAAGATCACTTCACAAAATTGCTGACTAATTCCAAGGGTAAAAACTCAGAAGTCATGAATACGGAAGTGAAACAGAAGTTCTTTGAATTGTTACAACAGTTTTGTGTTGGATATGAAGATGTTAATCTAGATAATTTGGCCAAGCTAATAATCTTCCACTTGTGCCAAACAACATTCTTCACAAAGTCAGGCGGTTATCAACAGTATCTATTGGCCAAGGTTAATCTTAGCGTATGTCATGGAGAGTATCAAGAGGACTACGAGTAAAACTGTTGGGGGGATTACTCCGATATATACTCAAAAATGAAAGGTTGCACAATATATTTTCTTTATTGGTTTGCGGAACATAGTACCCATGTGGAAAGAAAGTCCGAACCAACACGTGAATACCCGAGATTTTACACATGTGATGGGTACGCAATCTCGATCTTCCTCAAAAATGAATATCATAGTAAAATGCGATCAAAAAAGATATTCAAAGATTTGGTTATAGCTGTTGGGGAAGAGGAAGGACACCTATAAGAGGAGGTAGATATACAAGAAGAAGGTACATATGAGGGAGAGGGACACCACCAAAAGGTAGGGATGAGGATGCTGAGCAAGAGAGACTCCAAAATGAAGCCCAACAACTTGAAATGAACACCGCGATGGAGGGGTTGATGCGGGAATTGGAGGACTTACGAAAAGAGAAATCTCAGATTATTACTGAGAATGAAAAACTCCATGAAAAGGTTCAAGAACTAGAGGCACAAGGAGCCCAACCACATGCAATGAACGTTGTGATGAAGGGGTCGGTATGAGAATTGGACTCCTTACGAAAAGAGAAATCTCAGATTATTGCTGAGAATGAGAAGCTTCATGAAAAGGTTAAAGAGCTAGAGACACATTCTCTTTTTTGAAAGTTCTGATTTGTAATTTCTCGTGTTAAAATCACGGAGAATGGCTATTCTCCATTGTTAAATCATGGGAAATGGACATTCTCCGTGTTAAAATGCAGGAGAACGGACATTTTTTGTTGTAAAATCACGAGAAACGATCATTCTCCGTTGTAAAATGCTGGAGAATAGTTATTCTCCGTGTTAAAATCATGGAGAATGGTCATCCTCCATTGTAAAATCACGTAGAATGGCCATTCTCCGTGTTAGAATGCAGGAGAATGACTATTCTTCGTGTTAAAATCACAGGAAATGGCTATCTCCCGTTGTAAAATCACAGAGAATCACTATTCTCCATGTTAAAATTACGGAGAATGGCCATTCTCGTGTTAACATGCAGGAGAATAGTCATTCTCCGTATTAAAATTACGGAAAATAGCCATTCTCCGTTGTAAAATCACGTAGAATGACCATTTTTCGTGTTAGAATATAGGATAATGGCTATTCCCCGTGTTAAAATTATGGAGAATGACCATTCTCCGTGTTAAAATTACAAAAAATGGTCGTTCCCCGTGTTAAGATCACGGAGAATGATCTTTTTTTTTCTTTTTTTAAAGTATATATTGACTGATATCATACTTTTATTATTATTTGTTTTATATCAGTGCAAACAATCGAAGAGCTCAAAGAGACAAATAAAAGGCTCAGGAATGACAAAAGCGAGCTTCAGAAAAAAGTTGAATCGTTGTAGAATGAAGCCATTAAAAAGAATGAAAAGATCGCTAATCTCGAAGCCATGGCTAAAGCATTGCAGCTTGAGACTCAACCAGCTGCTGAATTTGCTGCTCCAAAAGAAATTACAATAAGAGCAAGGGGCAAAAGAGGTTAAAAAACCATCCCCGATAGTAGCCGATGAAAAATACACTCCCATGGAGAAGAATACACTAGCAGAGGCTAATAAAAGCGGAAGACAACTGTCCCTCCGAAACCAAAACCTCAAGCAAAAATCGGGGGACGAAGAAAAAATAAGCAGGCAAAATCGAAAGAATCTACTGAAACCGGACAAGACATTGAAACGGCTGAACTAGTGAGAAAGGGAATAATACTAAGGGAATGTGATGACCTCAAACTTTGGGAGGATACGGATGAAGAGCTGAAAAAGCTTTACAGGGGCATCATATTCCCAACAAAGATGGCTCCAACATATGTATTCTGAATTCGACCAATCTTCATCCAATTCATAACGGAGAATGGCCATTCTCCGTGACAGTTGGACAGTGAATGATCATTCTTCGTGTCAGTTGGACGACAAATAAGTCTTTTTTCTTTTCTTTTATTTTCTTTTTCTTTCTAGTAAATTATATCCTGAGAATCTCTATTAAGTTAATCTAAACTAAATTTTTGTTCAGTGATACGGTATATATGAATATCCCGAAAGAGGAAGAAAGTGGAGTTGTCGTCATTCTGTCAGCAAAAGACATACAAGACATACTCAACAATGAAGACATGGAGGCTGGCTTACTCAACCTAATAATAATGAAGATGAACACAATTCAAGACTTGGCAAGAACGTACATCCAGCCAAGTTCACGGGGCATGCAATATAAGTGGTCTGCATTCATGTTGCCCAACACAATCGTAAAAATCAAAACTGAAAAATTCCTATTCATGTATACACCGATAAAAAATGATGTAAAAACTTACTCATGATATTGTATTTTGTTTTTGGAAACAGACCACCGTAGAGCTTGCCATTCAATAGGAAGCAACATTTGGCGCCCACGAAAATTTTAAACAAGATGTAGAAGACTTCATCATGGGTTTAGAGGATGACATAGAGTGACTATTCATTCCACTTTTAATACAACCTCCAAACACTATTCGCTGCTCACATTCAACTTCAGCTCCTACGGTTGGACACACTACAACTCACTAATGCAAAACACGTACAAAAAGAGCAAGGAGGATGCAGAATTAAAGAAAAAGACCTTAGAGCCTATCGTTAGGAGAAAAGTTTTGATGATGAGGAAAAAAAGCCCGGTGATGATGGAGTATGAGAGCACAGAGCTGAAATGTTCTCCACGATGCCCACAACAACTAGGACCCAACTGTCTCTTGTGCACGACATTTTATATGAAGTGCTTGGTGAGTAATCCCTTCGAAATCCCGAGAGAAAAAGACGATGTCATTCACCAAAAGATTACAAAGACGAGGTTGAGATGGGCAAAGAAGTTGCTTTCAAGTAAACATGTAATACTATACGTAACAACCTAGCAATGATATTGTTAAAAAAAATGTAAATATAATTCAAAAATAATATATATAAAATAATTTAGAGCAAATTTATCTTTATTTTTTATCCAAGAATGGCCATTCCCCGTGTAAGTCTCACGAAGAATGGCCATTCTCCGTCTTAAAATGCAGGAGAATGACCATTCGCCATCCTAAAATCACGGCGAATGACCATTCCTTGTCTTAAAATACAGGAGAATGGTCATTCCCTGTCATAAAATGCAGGAGAATGGCCATTTTCTGTCTCAAAAATCACGAAGAATGACCATTCTACAGGTTAAAATGCAGGAGAATGACCATTTTCCGTGTTAAAATCACGAAAAATAGCCATTCTTCATGTTAAAATGCAGGAAAGTGTCTATTCCCTGTGTTAAAATGCAGGAGAATGGTCATTCCTCGTGTAAAGCTCACGGAGAATGGTCATTTTTCGTGTTAAGAAGAATGGCCATTCCCCGTGTAATGCTCACAGCGAATGATCATTCACCGTGTTAAAGTGCCAGAGAATGTCCAGTCTCCGGGTTAAAATGTTGGGAAATAGCCATTCTTCGTGTAAATCTCACGAAGAATGGCCTTTATGCAGTCAAAAAATGTGAAACAGTAGATATACAAACTTTAAAATAGCACCATTGATTTCCAAAAATGTAAGAAATGTATTAAAAAATAATTATATAAAAGAAAGAATATATGTATATGTATTAACGAGGAGGCGCTGCCCCCTCGACCCCTGTAGCAGCACGTGGAGGGAGAGGGCCAGTGGTGCGATTGTGATTACATAATTCAAAGTAATTTTTGGCACCTCATCTTCCTCTTATCTTTTCCCTTGTTCTCATATTTGCTCTTATAACGGTACTCCTTTGGTCGGCCGGGGCCCCATTTCAGAACAGGGGTAGAACCATATCAGTGCCATTTTTCACAATCTGGAACTGGATAAATTGCATATGAATATAGCTTCTTGTAGAAATTTGATGTCTAATACTGCTCCACAAAATCATAAACGGATTTCTCTGAACCAAATCTGATGCATTGGATTGCATGGCTGCAAGGGAATCCCTTTACCTTCCATTTACGACAACTACAATGCCAATCAAGAAGATTCACCAGATGGAAGAAAGTATCTGCCATCACCTCAAACTTAAAATTACAAGGCCGATATACCTTATAAGACATACCATCATCTGTAAGCTACTTCAGCATATTCTCGCCATATGGAGTCAATTTGCTATTGAAATCAATTGCATCCTTGTGGCGATCCGAAATCATCTTCGTCATCTTCACTCGGATAACGTTTATAAGTGCTGAAATAGGCATTTTCTTCTCAGCCTTTATCCATGCATTGAATGACTCTGCACAACTAGAAGCAACCTCGCCGTATCTATATCGGGGGAAGAATGCATTTGACCAATGTTCAGGTTTTTGTTTATCCATCCAAGTCACAACTTGACCACATTTATGATCATAAATCTTCTTAACTGCTTGTTTATATCCACCTTTATACAAAAAAAGGAAAGAAAGAAGGAAGTCAAGACACAAGCAGATAAAAAAATTGGGACCATTCTCCATGTTAAAATTACGGAGAACAGACATTCCTCGTTCAAAAATAACGAAGAATGCACTACCAAAATAAGTCTATTGGCGACAAATTTAGTGACGCCAGTTATATACGTCGGTATTTTTTGTGTATTTAGCGATGTTATATAAAGACGTCGCTGAACATCACTATCAGCGACCATTAGCGACCGTTAGCGACACACATTATGGTTTGGAAAGCTGATGTCGTGGTCTAGTTACGGAACGCCGTTTTTTTGTTTAACACAATGATGTTTTGCGACTCCATATTAGGTACGTCATCAGTTTTTTATTGAACAGTAATGTTTAGCGACGTCTTTTACGAACGTCGCTAAAATGCTTCATATAGGGTTCCAGTCGATCGATTTTTTATTTTCTTTCACCCAAATTTTTTATTCTCCCGCTCCCCAAATTTCTCTTCCCCTTTCCCTCTCCTCTCCGGCGACCCCCTCCCTCCGGCTACCCCCTCTCCTCGACGATCCCCTCCCTCCGGCGACCCCCTCCCCGACGGCCCCCTCTTACAACGGCCCCCTCTTACTCCGTGCGCCGTCGACATCCCCCCCGCCGTCGACATTCTCCCCGCCCCCTCTTCCCAGCGACCCCGACCTGACCAAAAACGGTATAACCCTAACCCTATCTCCCTTTTCCAGACACGACACACACACATGCTGACATGATACACACAGACACACACACGCTGACACGATACACACACACACTGACACGACACACGCATATACGACACACACAAACACTGACACACTTTGACACACACACGACATAGACATGCAGACACACACACACACACACACACACACACACACACACACACACTGACACGACACAACCCTATCGCGCTTTTATATATATATATATATATATATATATATTTTTATTTTATTTTTTATTATATATATATATATATATATATATATATATATATATATATATATATATATATATATATATATATAATAAAAATAAAATATATATATATATATATATATATATATATATATATATATATATATTTTATTTTTATTATATATATATATATAAATATATATATATATATATATATATATATATATATATATATATATATATATATATATATATATATATACTGTATAAAAAAAAAATATATATATATATATACTGTATAAAAAAAAATATATATATACTGTATCTTATATATATGAATATATATATATATATATATATATATATATATATATATATATATATATATATATATATATATATATATATATATATATATATATATATATATATATATATATATATACTGTATCTTATATATATGAAGCTACTGTCACATATGAATGAAGGTGGAAAAATTAGATAATGGGAAGGGAGATGTGAATACTATATCTTATATATATGAAACTACTGTCACATATGAATGAAGGTGGAAAAATCAGATAATGCGAAGGGAGATGTGGACTGGTATAGGTTGGAGTTGGGGACTGTATGTCCATATATATATATATATATATATATATATATATATGAATGTATAGGATGTTAGAGTGTCTTTTTGACTAATTCAGTGAAGGGGGTCATGTGGACTGGTATAGGTTAGAGTTGGGGACTATATGTCCATTTGAGAGTGTATATGTCTTAATAGTAGTGTATCCCATATATAGTATAGTATCATATATATGTATTTAATAAGTAAGAGTGTATAGTGTGAGTATACTAGTAGTATATCGTAGTATCCTAGAGTGAGTATCCTAGAGTGTACAGGGTGAGCCTACCTACTTCCTTTCTTCTCATTCGGCTCATTCAGTCGACTATTACGCATCATATATATGATATCTACCTCATCCTCAACCTAGCTAGAGAAGTGTGAAAATATTAATATTAACCAAGGTTCACAGTATCGGTATCGATATCGGAATCAGAATCGGTATCATGTATCTCATGGCTTCCTCTACTAGAGCAAAATGTAGAAACAAATGTGAAGCAGAGGTGCATATTCAAAATATTAGAAGTAAAAAGTTTTCGATTGGTGGTACTAACACCAATCGAAAACTTTTTACTTCCAATGATTTGAATATGCACCTTTGCTTCATGTTTGGTTCTATATTTTGTTCTCGTAGCAGAAGCCATGAGATTTATTATACCGATTTCGATACCTATGATGATACTATGAACCACAGTTAATATTAATATTTTTACACTTCTCTAGGTTGAGGTTGAGGTTGATATCATATATATGATGCGAAATAGGATGCTGAGAGTGTCGAATGAGAAGCAGGGAAGTAAGGGGGGTCAGAGAGGGGGCCTTCTTGTTGAACATGTGACAACACTCATTTAATACGCATGTGTCTATGGATCCATTTAGAATATACTCGAATAATGTGTATCTATCTTTACAGAATTATTAACAATTAATAAATATAAATTACTATCTGCGGTATCGTTCGTGGGTGTACAATTTTCATTCTAATGACATGTACAGTGTACAAGATAAATTTATACAGGGGGTAGAGCAGTTCCTGCAGTTCGCCAAGGCGTTCTCTCAGTACATGGACCGTACCAAAATTAATTATCCATGTGTGAGATATCGTAACATAAAATATCATCCAGAAGTGGATGTGACATATCATTTATACTCGAGAGGTTTCATGCAGAATTACTATTAGTGGACCTCATACGGAGAACTTATGCTTTTAGCATCGGAGCTGGAGCCTAATTTGCCGTATATGGATGTCCATGACCACGCTGGTTACGACAAAGGGTGGGTGAACATGGTTTTTGATGCTGCGGGGCCTAGTTTCGATCCAGACAATTATGATGTGGCTGAGGAGGCATCAAATATCGATGCTGCGAAGTTTATGGAGTTGCTAGAGAATGCAAGGACTCCTTTATATCCTGTTTGTGAGGATCATTCACCGTTGGAGGTGGTTACAAGACTGTTGAGCATCAAGTTCGATTTCAACATGTCTCAAGAATGCCACAACCGAATCATCGAGTTGATTATAGAGATCTTGTTGGAAGGTGCAAAGTTACCTACAGACTTCTACTGGTCTAAGAGGATGGTGAGATCTCTCTGGATGGGATGTATGTCGCAATGGGTGCATGTTGTACTACAAAGACGACAAGGATGAAGATGTGTGCAAATTTTGTGGTGCTGATCGCTACAAGGCAACAAGTTCAAGTAGGACTCCCGGTATAAGGAAGCCTACAGACTTGATGTACTACTTGCCGTTGATGCTACGATTGCAGAGGTTGTTTATGGTGAATCAAATGAGTGTTGGATCACCCATCTGATGGAAAAGCATGAAAGTACTTTGATCGAGAGTATCCAGATTTTGCTTCGGATCCGCGTAATGTCAGATTTGGTCTCTCCTTCGACGGTTTTACCCCATTAGGACTTTCGGGGTCCAAGTATTCGTGTTAGCCCATGATCATCACTCCATACAATCTACTGCCTTGGATATGCAGAAAGACTCCGTATATGTGTCTCACAATTATTATTCCGGGTCCGAATAATCCGAAAAGGAACATCGATGTGTATCTACAACATTGATAGATGAGTTGAATCAGCTGTGAGAAGTAGGTGCCAATACCTACTATGTTTCTAGAGAACAAAATTTGCAGATGAGGACCGCACTGATGTAGACCATCAACGAATTTTTGGCCTATGTAATGTTATCTGGATGGAGCACTCGTGGTCGTCTCTCATGTCCGTATTACATAGACCGTATGAAGGCTTTCAGTTTGAAACACGAAAAAAAATCGTGCTTCTTCGATTTTCATCGACAGTTCCTACCGAAGGACCATCCTTTCCGGAGGAACATGAATGCTTTTCGTGCCGACGTTATGGAGAAGGCCAATCCACCGCCAAGGTAGACCGGAGACACGATATGGAAGGAGGTCAAGGATTTTCTAAGTGCTATCGAAAAGCCTATAAAGGGATACAAGTGTGACGAATTTGACCGCACTCATAATTGGACGAAAAAAGTATATTATGGGACCTGCCATATTGGAGCACCAACTTGATCAGACATAACCTTTATGTCATGCATATCGAGAAGAATGTGTTTGACAACATAATTAATACTATGATGGACGTAAAGGGAAAGACGAAGACAATCCCAAGGCCAGGTTGGACTTGGAAGATATATGCAGACGTCCTGCATTGCATTTGATAAAGGAAGGCAATGGAAAGTATAAGCAGCCTAAGGCAATTTTCTCACTAGACAGGAAGGATAAAGGGAGACTTTGTAGGTGGATTCAGGGCCTAAAATTTTTTGACGAATACGTTTCAAATTTAAGAAGATGCGTCGACCTGAAGGAGAATAAACTGATGGGTATCAAGAGCCACGATTGTCACGTATTTATGGAGAGGTTAATTCTAATTGTATTTCGGGAATTATTACCGTCGATCGTTTGGGATCCGTTGACAGAGCTGAGCATATTCTTCAAAGATCTTTGTTTTACTAAGTTGCTTGTCGATCGTCTAGAAAAACAAGAGAAGGACATTTCAGTAACACTGTACAAGCTTGAGAGGGTGTTCGCTCCTGGGTTCTTCGACTCTATAGAGAATTTGCCAATTCATCTTTCCTACGAAGCACGTGTTGGTGGGCCCGTCGGTAATCGGTGGATGTACCCGTTTGAGCGACATTTGAACCACCTAAAGAGAAAGGTAAAAAAAAGGCTCGGGTCGAGGGTTCTATTTGTGAAGTCTATGTTCTCGTGGAGATTACAAACTTCTGCTCGATGTATTTTAAGCCACATATTGCTACTAATAGAACAAGAGCTCCAAGAAACGATGATGGATATCTTAAATCTAATGATGCAATACTGAAAGTTTTTAATGCTTTCGAAAAGCCTTCGGGGAAAATGAAAAAAAAATATCTGAATGACGAGAAACTAAGGGCTACTCAGTTATATATATTACTCAACTACGACGAGGAAGAAGTGGAAAATCTTGAGGGATAAGTAACTAATATGTCCATGCATGTAATATAGTATCCAATATTATTATTACACTAATTGGTCGATGTGTTGTTATTTTTAGTATATTTAATAATAAGGTGACGTTGAGTAGACAATACATAACGGATGAAGAACTGGAACAGGAAATGAGACAACATTTTCCTTCATAATTGAGTGCATATGTAAGATGCTCAGTAATTACTTTTCGTATATGCACTTTGCACAGTAATTAACGGAATGTTGAATTAATCTCTAGCCAAGGGGCCCATTTATTCCGTTAAAATCTGGCCAAGTTATTGTGTGAATGTGCTTAGGTTAGTCAACAAATGCTCCGATCAGAGAGAACTTTCCGAATCTTGATTCGACCAAAAATAGTTGTTTGTGTATTCGATCTACAAACTATAAAGATGTCGATCCGGGCAACAATTTCTATGGCATCTTATGGGAGATTGTGGAGTTGACATATAACTACGGTATAACGCTGGCTAGGATCGTGTTGTTCAGATATGATTGGTTCGATCCGATCCAAGATAAAGGTTAAAAAATTGACAAGCATGGTCTTGTGGATATTAACTACCAGCGTCGATATCCAAGATACGAACCATTTGTCCTAGCAAGTCAGGCTCAACTAGTTTACTTCACTACTTATCCTAGACGGAAAACAACTAGGTTGGACTGGTGGGCAGTATGCAAGACTAAAGCCAGAAATAGCTATGATGTTGACGAAATAGCTTATGAGGAGGACGAGTACCTCTCGTAACAAATGCAGTTGACATGGACACAACGAAAGTTTCATATCACATATCTAATCGTGTAAAAGAGGTAGAAGTATTCGAAGAGAAAAACGAAGTAGATGAAAGCGAAGATGAGGAGGAAGAGGAAGATGAGAACGCGGAGGACGAAGAAAATAAATTTTCAGAAGATGATTGAAAATAAAATAAAATATAAAATATGTTTAACTACTAATTAATTTCCATACAACAATGAATCTTCTACATTACACGTCTAATACTGTCATTTTATTTAATCCCTAATTAATCTCCATGTTTCCATCAATCTTACCAGATGGCACCTATGACCCAAGTACGTCGCTTGAGAGAGGCACAGATGGCTGCTGAGGAGGTAGTGGCACGTCCTGCTGCTGAGGAGGTAGTGCTTCCTTCTGCTGCTAAGGATCTAGTGGTACCTACTACAGAGATGAAGGTCAAGGAAGAACTTCCTCCTACTATTAAGGAGGAAGTGATTCCGAAAGTTGAGATAGCTGTGAAGAAGGAGGTGGCACCAGAGGGCATTGCACCGGGAGTTCCAGTCATCTATCTCCTCGGAATATTGATCTTGCTGGCGTGCATCCTACTTATGCGCGGTGGCTGAGGGAGTTCTATCTGCCTTAGCATAGACGACAGTATATATATATATATATATATATATATATATATATATATATATATATATATATATATATATATATATATATATATATATATATATATATATATATATATGATTTTTGGCCGAATTTGTTTCCGGTAGACTTATTTTTGGGTTAGACTTGGATGGTTTTACAACTCTTGATGTTTCTTATTTTCTAGACATGGTTATTATCTAGACTTAGATATTTTTGGATGCTATTATCTAAACTTGGTTATTATCTAGAAATTCAACGGAGGGTTGCTCCAGGTCTATTTTTATAAATCGTAATATGTTAAATGCATGAATATTATCTAGAAATTCAACGGAGGGTTGCTCCGGGTCTATTTATAAACTGTGATATGTTAAATGCATGTTTATTATCTTGTAGATATATATTTCTATCAAGTATGGTAGGACGCAGAGGATCGTACCCCCGTGGCGGTAGAGTATCCCGTAGAGGTAGAGGTTCCACCAGTGGACGTCGGAGTTGTGCTCCGTTAGTGGATGACGGTGCCGGTCCCCCATTTCCTACTACTCCAGTATACCAGCTACTCAGATCTCAGTCTGCATCGATGTTACGTGGCGGTACTCCTGGGACAGACGGTTCCAAGCCTGATACTATTCCGTCCAGCCGCGTTCCTCTTGTGGACGATACTATGGAGACGGAGGAGCAGATGGAGGAGGCCGCACCTACGCTGTCTCCATATGATCCGAGCGATCCTCCATATGCCCCTCCGGACGAGACAAGGATGGAGATTTGGTCCGACAGGCCTACAAAGTAAGTTAATTAGATAGCATTTATATATACTTATATCTATATATTCATGAATTTAATTATCATTTTGTAGATATCATCCCCCGTTAGTTCAGAGGGCATTGGGATTATTTCTGAGGTCCAACTACGGGGCCCCTTGGATCAACTACTCGGATGCCTCGGCCGAAAGAAAGGCATTCTTGTTTACCCACTTCAAGGTAAGTAAAGTATATTGCTTTTAGTATAAATCATCTTTTATGCGTATTATATAACTACCTAATTTAATTCCTGTAGAAAACATATTTTCATCTACCACACCGGGATGAGACGATCGAGAAGTAATTCCCTGCCGTTGCCGCCAAGTTGATCTGGGATGTGATCGACGACCAGAAGGCTCGAGACGACTCTGAAAAGCCGATCCAAGGTTGGATCACGCCTGAGCATTGGTGTGAGACTTGTCTCACGGTATCAGTATTTATATATGGATATGTATTTTGTGTTGTACTTTCTTGACTTTTGATACCTTGAAAATTTTCTAAAATTATAGATTTCTTGTTTATTGGCATACCGCCGATGTACTAGTGTGTATCGGCGGTTGTTAATCTCATTGTACGGACTTTCGACAAATGTCAGATAGCCCTTATTTTGACTTGTCTTTTGTTTTGATTTAAATCTTGACTCGGTTTAATTTTGTCACACCCGTTTTTCGTTATATGTATTTCCAGTATACGTATACGGACTTCGACCCGTATTTTATTTTGTCTTATTATATTTTATTTTATTGCTCAATCTAGACTTGTTTTGATCTTGAGTGGTTCAATTTGGTTTGGTCCAACTTGGCTTGCTTGGGATGGATTGTCTTGGTTTATTTTTATGGGTTCAACTTGTTGAACCATCTTCCCCCTTCCCTTTTATAAACCCCCATCTCTTTCTCACTCCACCATTATTTCATTTCTCTTCTTCCTCTTCATCTTATTCCTCCAACCCAAGGCAAGTACATCTTGCCAAATGTTGGACAATGCTATTTTTATTTTTCTATTATCTTCCTCACATGATTCTAAGATCCTTTAGTTCTTGACATTTTTCATTTTGGTGGTTCAAATTTTATAGATCTAAATTTATGTCATTTTCGGTTTTTCTTGGTTTTGATCTATCAAACTTGCTTGTTTTCAAAATTTAATTATTTCATGTGGTAGAGAATTTTATTTTACCCAAATTTGACCAATGAAAAGTTAGATTTTGTTTTGTTTTGACCGAGTTATGCAAATTTGAAGTTCATAAGTTCCTTGGCCATCTTTCACGGATTTTTGGAGAAGATGAGCAGTCTGGCCGCATGAGTCCTTGGCCGCATGTGTCCTACAGACCGCACGAGTCCTGCGGACCGCATGAGTTCCTGGCCTCTTTGGTCCTACGGACCGCCTTGGTTCTGCGGAGCGCTTGCAGTCCCGCGGCCTGCCTTGGTCCTGCGGACCGCATGAGTCCTGCAGACCGCATGATCTCTTGGGTATTGCGGACCGCATGAGTCCTGCGAACCGCACGCCTTGGCCGCATGCCTTCCTGCTCCCCTGTGGGCGCATGTCTCCCTTCCTCACATTCTTGATCTAATCGGGGTTAATTATTGAGACCAATCAGAGAAGGTAGGGATCACTAATTAAACTAGTAATTTTGATGATATACTTTCCTTGATATTGTTCCTGTGGGTTTTGAGAACACAGATATATAATTTGTAATCCGAGGAGAACCTAGTTTAAGCTGTTCATCCTCAATCAGTCATCGATCAGGTGAGCTAATTCCATTATTCTCTGAGTCGAACCATGAATTCATCCTGTTTGAATCAAGTTTTGAGATTGGACTGTGGATTTTTTTATTTGTTATCCGAGCAGCAGTGTATCAGGATCCCTGGCCGAGTAAGGACTTAATCAGTATCATGGCAGGACACAGACACTTCTCCTTGGACCCTGGGTTTGATATTGTTAAGGAGATCTTCTGATAAGGTAATTTCCCTAATTTATTCTTATCCAATTTTCGTAAATCTGAATAAGTTTATTTGAGATGTTAAGAGTTGGGTATCGGCATCGTATCCATAATGATATCAGTATTACTTTTAGTACTTGAGCATGTTGTGATTATTGGTATTAGATGAGGTATTTTATTCTAGGAATAATAATCGAGTAAGGGTCTTTGTAGCAGATTTTGCCATCCATGAGATACCTTACCTGTATCGGATACACTACACTATTTTGGTTTAGCATTTGTGGTTGTGTTCATTTGTTAAATTCAGTCGATTGGGATAAGATACTCTATTTTGGCTGGTAAAGAATCACCAGGTATCACAGAGTGAGAGAGGGGAGTTGGTAAAATCTAGAGAATAACTTGATGGTTACCTTGAATATAAAGTATCCATGTTCATTGATACTTGCATTTACCTATTGAACAGTCATAATTTTTCTCATCTGAAGGCTGAGATATTGGAGGGGTTTTCACCATGTTTAGTTGATAAGTTATTAATTGCCATCTGGGAATCATCTTGTGATACTAATGTTAGTCCCCAGTTTGATCACAAGGATGTTCGGATGTTTGCAGTATGTATGCATGCAGTAAGATTTTTGGGGTTTCAATACAGCCTTTCAATTCAGGGGATCTGTTGGGATAATAGGTTGAGAGTTTAGTTCATGGTTGATAGTTTAAGTTGTCTTCTTTTGTTTGTATCAGCTGAGATCTGGATTTAATATCTGATACTGATAATTATTTGAGTTTAACTGATCCATATAGGTTGTGTCTTAGGAGAGTATAGCAACTGCAGGAAACCTTTATATTTTGAAAGATTAGAGGTTAGCTGTTCAGATTTTAGGACTGTAACAGGGATTCGGTTGTAGCTTGTAAGGCTGTTAGATTCATGTGTAGTTGGGGTTGAGGAATTACCTTAAGTAAGTGTCACGCCCCGATCCCGCAGAGTCCTTTCGTCCTCGCTTCGGCTCTTTTGGGATCGTTCGTCCTCGCTAAGGTGTGATGCCGTGCAAGCCTAATTTGCGCTTGCACAAGGCCAAGACCTGAAGCAATACAAGATAGACAAGGTTGACAATACGCAGCAGAACGTATCGCAGATAATTGAAGCAGCAGCGAACATATTTCAGAATACATGCTTTGAACACAATGGTAACAAGAAACAATTCTCTTTATCAATTTCATTTGAACAGATTACAAGCTCTCGATTCTCTCTGATACAATATTATAATCTCTCAGAACTTTACAGATTACAATGATCCCGTTTTCATACATTATATCCCTTTATATACAAACCAACTCTTGCAACAGATGTCATCTCTTGGCATCTCTTCTGATTTCTAGCTCCTGAGGATGAGGCTCGGGATATCGCTTCGGACTATCCTTCTCGATGCATAGTGCACCTGCATGCAGACTGATGGTGGGTCAGTATATCAGCATACTGGTGAATTATGAACAAAGAGCTACATTTGTCTGAAACGATCACTGTTCATTTAGTGAGAAAATATTTTCTTATGATGTGATCTTGCTACTTTTTACCTATGTTCATTCCATGCATACAGAGTCAGTTTATATCTCTTTTTGAAAACATCTTTGAAAAACCAATATTTTAATTCCATCTTAGCCGCTGTGCCTCCCACGGGTTCAGCTCGTCGCTAACCGCTGTGACTCGCATGGGTTCAGCTCATCGCTAGCCGCTGTGACTCTCTTGGGTTCAGCTCGTCGCTAACCGCTGTGACTCGTATGGGTTCAGCTCATCGCTAGCCGCTGTGACTCTCTAGGGTTCAGCTCGTCACTAAGTGGATACCCCAATGCACATGCAATATCAAATGAAACCATCATGCATCAATCGAGCAAGTCATAAACAATTCCATCTTCTTTTCAAGCAGGAAACCGTTCTCTTTCTTAGCAGACAATTTGCGGGTTCTCTTTTAAGCATACTCAGAGTCTAGCATCTTGTTATTAGCAACAACATTCATTCAAAAGCTCAGATTCTTATTAGGCGCAAGCGAATCATAAAATGAGACTTTGTCTACTCACCCAGATCAATCTTCTGTTACAGAGCCAGCAATTCGATCTTTCTGTCTATCTAGTGCCTTCGCGGAGCGGGGCACTACAGTAAAGAGGGGTGTAAATGTTTTCATTGTTAAAGGGGATGGCTAGGACAGTTAGAATGAATGGGGCCTTAGCTATATTATAGCAGACTAGCAATTGAGTTGGATTCCTGAGACTGAGTATGGATCCCTTATCCTCACGATCGAGGTTGCCAAAGAACAATTCGAGTTTCAAACCTCCTACTATCATACCTGGATACAGGAGTTCGTGTCCGATTTGTAGCTGTGTCTAACTCTTAGATTTTCGATTTCGTTACAGATCGGATTTATCTTTCTCAGGTATTGTTCTGCTTTCTGTATTGATTAAATTTTCTGTTACGCTTTAGTTGATATGGTAGTGTTGACCAGGAATTGGGTCGGGATCGGATTGAGGTGTTGAGTTCGTGTCCTATGTTAGATTTCATGTCCAGTGTGGGGATCGTATCCATCTCGGCTCCACATAGTGTCAAGTGCAGCGGGAACGACTTTTGGCAGAGGGCGAGTATGAGTTTAATTATATATTTTGGGAAGGATCTGTGTGTATTAACTGGACATTCGATTTTAAGTTACTAAACATTTGATTTTGAAAGTTATTGAACATTAATTTTTGATATGCTGTTTGAACAATTGATTTGGACGTTGATTTTTGAATGCTATTTGAACATTCAATTCAAATGGTTTTCTTCTGTTTTGCTAAACTATGGGGGGAAAATTGATTATAGGGGTGGCCCTGTGTTTTGCTTTTGGGTATTATTCTTGTATATGGTCAGTTAAGTTCTGCAGTTCAATTTGTATTGATAAACTGTGGATTTAGTTTGCTGGCCGTGTTGTACCAATTTTGCTTATTGATTTGTGACCCAAAAGTTTGAGGGTTGGCCTAGGCTTGTTGTAGGCTATTGGTTTGATCGTCTCTTGGATTTTGTTTTCGTGGAATAGTCTGTTGATCCTTAGTGTGAAGTTTTGCTAACTGTTGTTGGCTAGGTTAAGCTCTATATATATGCTAGACTGTGAGTAGAGTTTTGAGTTGTATATTTTGGAGACCTTCTGATTCTATTTCTACTTTTAGTTTGGGGTATTAATGCAGGTTCTGGGTTGGTATAAGTAGAGTCTCAGTTTGTGTATTAGTGCTGCGTTGGGTTGCATGAGCTGGGGACAATGGTGGTATATGTGGCTAAGGCTTTGAGTTGCACATGTGTTCAGACTGTCGCATAACATACTAAAATTGTTAACTGGAAATAGGGCTTGTGTTGGGCTATATACTTTATTTGAGTTCAATATTGAGTTGTGGATATTTAAAATATGTGATGATTGGGCTGGGCCGAGTCTACTAAACTGTTTGGATGGGCTGGAAATATACTACTATTATTCCTGTTATTGTCATTATTGCTACACACTATTTTGCTAGAATTATTTTACCAACGTGAATGCTAGTTTAACTAATAAATTATAGAATTTTGCTATAAAGTTTTGTTAAGCTAAAAACTATTTTCTTACTAGTATTTACATAAAAGTAATTTGGATGGATACATAGGAAATAGAATTTTGAGTCTATTTAATCTTGAGAACTTAAAATGATCATTTTGCCCATGAAATTAATACAATGTTTATCTAAGATATAATTTTTAGCTATAAATAATATTTACAAAATTATGTTGGTAAGCCTTTATTAAATCAATTTTGCTACGATGCTAGTATATGTATGGTATTATGGTATTTTGACAGTAGGAAATACTCTTTCTACATATTGATTTATCAAACCTAATCATTTTCAAGTCCTATAAATATTTATTTAAACTATAACATATTATTTTCTTGCAAATTGTATGTATATAAGAATTGGCTATACATAAATAACTAGCTAGTGGTTATGGTTGCAAGAAAGATGTTAGCTAGTAGCTTATTAGCTAGTTTTAGCTATTTGTCAGTAATTGGAACCTAACCAACTTGCAACAACTCAGGTGGACATAGAGATTATTTTCTTATTTCCGATCTTCCAGGGCAAGGCAAGTACACCGACTCGAACCCTTTACTCTGTATTCTGTCTTGCTTCATGTTCTCATATTGACACGTTGTACACACAATTGTTCATTGTTCATTATTTATTATTCATTGTTCAGTGTTCTTTACTTGTACATTAGGATGGAGAAATACTATAGATATGTGACCTTCTATTTTAGCTAGGCATTGACTAATATCTTAGGTCTCACATCGTACACGTGGGACTCTAAGCCGTACCATTATTCATGTGCTCTTGTATCCTGTACTACCCAGCCAGTCACATACTCTGATAGTTATTTCAAATGCATGTTACACTGATAGTCTAGTTCATTGTTCTGGATCTGATACTATAGTTTCATCGTTATTCATGTACTAAATTTCATGTTCCGGTTCATGTACCATAGTTCATATTGTAGTTCATTTTTCATGCATTTCAGTTTACATTGTTTAGAGCTTCTTGTCGGGATTGTACTTTGCTCTTTTTCTGACATGATACGTTGTAGGTTTACTTGATGATGTTGTATCTCCTTCATGGGCCAGAACCCGAAGCCAGGAAGAGATTCCTCAGGATAGACTTAGATTACAGAGACATAGTTAGACTTTTTTTAGAATTGTTTTAGAGTTTATCATGTATTGTATTGAGGATTTAGGATTGTATAATTTTATTCTGGTTACCGAATTTGTCTCCGGATGATATTGTATGATTTGGTAGATTGTGGAGATTTATTCTGGGAACGTGTATAGCAGCTGTGTTGTTTTATGTATATTATATCTTGGAGTTTTTCTTAGAATTGTACAGCTTACTTTGTTGTGTCCATCGACGAAGGCAGGACGTGTCCGACTCATGTCCGATTATTCGGAAGCGGGTCATGACAAGTATGGATCCCTTATCCTTTGATCTTGGTATAGACTATAGGAACCTAAATTTTAGCTTGAGTTGGAGACTATGCAGTGTTGAAATAGTCATGATCAGATCAGCTTGTATCAGTGCTAATTTGTAACAGTCCTATTTAAAGACTGAACCTCACATGGGATTTGGTGTATAGGCTGTGACATTGTCA
This sequence comes from Iris pallida, assembly GCA_029216955.1. Lineage (NCBI taxonomy): Eukaryota > Viridiplantae > Streptophyta > Magnoliopsida > Asparagales > Iridaceae > Iris > Iris pallida. The sequence goes on from JANAVB010015600.1 coordinate 2,464,397, forward strand.
CTTGGAGAAAGGGGCAGGATCTGTTACATGTGAACCATGTTGTATGATTCAGATTTTGTGTAAGAGGTCTTTGACTAAATTCTTGTACCATTCTCATGTTCAGATTCATGCTAACCATGTTTGAAATCTCAGATTAGATGTCCTTCTCTAAAAAGGTTCTCACTTAAACTAGTTAGCTAGGTTTAATGGTTATATGGGGCCACGTGTCACCTGAAGTGTTACCTTTGTAACTTGGATATAACACTTCATGACAACTTGTGTTTAGAATATTGTGTAGTCATAATAGAGAACTGAATTATAAGATAGATTTTAAGTAGAGAACTAAACTAGTGTATCTTAATTTTTAGTTATTCATGATTAGGATTGTTTGATAACCAAATTAGAATTAGTCAGATTATTAATCAACTTGTAAATCATAAACAAGAGGATATCCAGCATTACTATCCCCACTTGATCACCCTGAGCAAGGCAAGTATACTCCTCGGACTTGTCCATTACTTCATGTCTTGTATTCATGCTTGTATCTTCTTGTTGACATGATTTTTCACGAGATTGTCTTTTATCTTGTTCCCTGAGTTTACTTGTGTCTGGAAGAGAAAATACTATAGATGTGTGATCAAACCCGAGTTACTATTCATGTGAATAGCTTAGGTTCCGCATCGTGTATGCGGGACCGAAGCCGTACCATTTCATGTTCCCTGAATCTACCTAAGCCGATCACACACTCTGGATGTATTTCGATTTATTGCACACATCAGGTTCATTGTGTATTTCATGTTCAGGTTTTATTTCATGTTCTCTGTATTTAATTTTCAGTATTCATGTTCAGGTTTCATGTCATGTTCTCATTTCTCGTACTTTATATTTTTCCTGTATTCATTTCCATACCATGATGTTCATGTTCATCTCCTTGGATATACTTAGCGCTGCTCCTGACTAGGATATGTTGCAGGTGAGTTGGAGGCTATCTGTGACACTTATTACGGATAGGAGCCTTGAGGCACCTATGAGCCAGCGGATGTTGCTCTAGACTTGGAGGCTGAGGAGGCCTAGTACCTTCCTTTGTAGTTCATTTGGACTTTGTATTAGAGACATCAGTTTACTTTTCATTTGCTGGAAATATAATAACTCTTAGTCTTGTACTTTGATTATGGGATTCGATATTAGATATCGTGGTTTATATTCATTCTTATCTGGACTTATAGTTTTCCCTAGATATTGGTACAACTTACTTCATCGTGTCTAACGACGAAAGCTGGGCGTGTCCGACTCGTGTCCGATTATTCGGGAGCGGGTCGTGACATATTTTTGGTAGTGGCCCATGCAGGTCTATCCTAATGGTACCTAGGTCTTAGCGTACTATTGGGAGACTTGATTAAACTAGGGAAACTTGATCACAACATTGAAAAATCGAGAAATAAGGGTATATCAGGTACATTGACATTATAAAAATATTGTTTATTTTTTTAGGTTTTCGGGTTTTTTAATCAACGAAATTTTCTTTCTATTGCAGGATGGTCAACACAAGGAAGAGCAGTCAGTCCGGAGTTGCAGGCAGCACGGGACAGTCTGCACCAGATGTTCTAGTAGAGCAGCTTCTGCCACCGCCTCTGTTGCCCCCGACGATGATGTTCGACGGCGCCCAGGTGATGGCCATGTTCCAGCAGTTCATGGAGGCCCAGAACCACCAGGCTGCACAGTTCAGAGTGACAGTCGTTCACGCACTCAGGACTCGAGAGCCGGCAGCACCAGCACCGGTAGCACCTCCAGCACCAGCAGCACCGAGATCGGGGACCGCCAGGACTACCAGAACCTCTATCCGATGGATTTTTGGGGCCACGAGGGGATCGTATATACAGATGAGTAGCTGGAAAATGCGGAGCGGACGCTGAAGATGGCGAGGATTCTTGATGACTTGAAGGTGGAAGTTGCGAGCATACGACTTTTTGATCTCACCAGAGCCCGGTACCGCGAGGAGCCCCAGTTAGCTGCGCCCCAGGTTCTTTGGGCAGACTTCTAAACTCTGTTCAAGGAGAAGTTTTTTTCCGACATTGAGCAAGACGAGCTTTGGATGCAGTTCGAGGCCTTACAGCAGGGGACCAGGACAGTGATAGAGTATACGTCGGAGTTCACCCGACTTAGCAGGTTCGTATAGAACCTAGTCGGCACGCCAGAGGAGAGATCTTGGAGATTCAAGATGTGCCTCAGCAGAGAGTTGCCGCATGCAGTGGCGATCAGCCAGACGATGACTTATTTGAGCATCCTCAAGATTGTTCAGGCTGTGGAGAAAGAGATGGACCCAAGGCCCAAGAGGGATAGGGAAATCGGCAGTAGCAGCTATCAAGCACCGACGAAAAGGACTCAAATTCAGACTCAGACGAGGCCACCACAGCCAACAGCAGTTCAACATCGTCCTGTCAGAGTTCCAGCAGTTCAGTATCAGAGATAGCAGGGGGTCACTTGCATATACTGTCATCGGCCAGGACACCACGTGGAGGTCTGTCGCAAGAGGCTCGAACTTTGTCTATTCTGCGGGTTAGACGCACATCAGATAAGAAACTGCCAGCAGGCCACAGCCAGACTAGCACGAGGACCCCGAGGAGCTGGAGGACCACCACCTGCACCACCCAGAGCACTACCTGCTGCACCCCAGAGAGAAGGACCAGCTCTACCACCTCCGCAGCAGAGATTTGCACATCACCAGCAGCAGCAGAGAGGAGAACCACAGCGGGGACGTGCTTATGTCATGGCCGCAGTTGAGGATGAGGAGGAAGCTCCAGATGTTATTACATGTTCTATCATCATATATTCATTTTCTGCTATTGCATTATTTGATTCTGGAGCCACACATAGCTTTGTATCCTATGTGTTTCTGTATAGACACGGCTTCACACTTAAGCCCACTAGGAGGAACTGTCGGATTATGACAGGAGGAGAGGTAGTTACAGTTAGTAAGATGATGGATTGTCCTATCACTATAGCTGGAAGGGAACTTAGGGCTCGACTTCTAGTGATGCCATTGCCCGAATTCGATGTAGTCCTGGATATAGACTGGATGAGTAAGCAATTTACTGTAATAGACTGCCATGAAGGAAAGGTTACTTTAAGCCCGCCTGGAGTTCCGTCGTTCGAGGTCAAAAGACGGATTGCAGAGAGGCCAAAGGGAGTCTACTTCGGAGCAGTTGCAGAAGACTAGGAGTTGCCACATTCGCTGATTGTAGAGTATCTTGACGTCTTCCCCGAGGAGTTGCCAGGATTGTGCCAGATCGAGATGTGGTGTTCGGCATCGATTTAGTACCCGGATCAGCGCCGAAGTCCCACTATTGCTACAAGATCAACCCAAAGAAAGCTGCAGAGTTGAAGGCCCAGATTGATGAGTTAGGAGGCAAGGGTTTTAATCGGTCCAGTGCTTTACCCAGGGGAGTACCGGTACTCTTCGTACCGAAGAAGGATGGGACTGTTAGGATGTGTATCAACTACGGTGCACTCAATAACATCACCATCAAGAATAAATACCCGTTGTCACGGATTGATGAGCTGTTTGATCAGCTAAGTGGGGCGAAGGTCTTTTCCAAGATTGACCTTCGGTCGGGATATTATCAAATGAAGGTTCGGGAACAGGATATTCCGAAGACAGCTTTCAATACCCGTTACGGCCAGTATAAATTCTTGGTGATGCCGTTCGGACTCACCAATGCCCCAGCAGTGTTTATGAACTTGATGAATAAAGTTTTTCATAAGTATTTGGACAAGTTTGTCGTAGTCTTCGTTGACGACATCTTGATATATTCGAAGACCGAGGAGGAGCATGTGGGGCACCTGCGGATTGTGTTGGAGATTCTGCGGAAGGAGAAGCTGTACGGGAAGCTCTCGAAGTACGAGTTCTTCTTGGACAGAGTGGAGTTCTTGGGGCATGTGGTGACTGGAGAGGAGAATTCTGTAGATCCCAAAAAGATTAAAGCAGTAGAAGCGTGGGCACCTCCCAAGTCAGTAGCAGAGATTTGTAGTTTCCTGGGTCTAGCAGGTTACTACAGGAAGTTCTTGAAAGATTTTGCCAAGATAGCAGAGCCAATGACGAAGCTTACGCGGAAGGACAAGGAGTTCATCTGGAGCCACGCCTGCCAGTCAGTATTTGAAGAATTGAAGAGAAGACTCACTACATCACCAGTTTTAGCTTTGCCATCAGGATCTAGAGGATTTGTCATCTACATGATGCATCAGGAAAGGGCTTGGGATGTGTGCTTGAGGAGAACAAGAGGGTTATTGCTTATGCTTCTAGACAGTTGAGGCCTCATGAGAAGAATTATCCTACATATGACTTAGAGCTTGCAGCAGTCATTTTTGCCTTGAAACCGTGGAAGCATATTTGTATGGAGAGAGAGTGGACATCTTCACGGACCACAAAAGACTGAAGTATGTTTTCACTCAGAAGGAGTTGAATATGAGGCAGCACAGATGGCTGGAACTCATGAAGGATTTCGACATCAATCTGCAATATAACCTGGGAAGGCGAACGTGGTAGCAGATGCTCTCGGTCGATATCATGTTGCTATATTTTTTACTATGGATCGACATCTTCTAGAGGATCTTGAGAGTCTGGGGATCGAGATTGTTCTTCCGGGAGTTGGAGGGCAGCTGATGCTTTCGTGCTGTAAATATGAAATGCCGCTCCCGTGTCCACGCCTCCGAAACCCGACGCTCCTAGATAATTAATTAACTAAATTAAGTCACTACTTATGAAACTTACGATACGACTTAATTGGTCAAAGTAATGTGTTAAAATTATATTCGATCTCTCGTAGAACCATTTAGATCTATACAATCACACACAGGTTCCACGAGACATCGAAACACAGTTTTAGAGTTTCTAACTTTTAATTAGTCGATTATGCCCCTACTTCAATAACATACTTAAAAATCATATAAAAAATCATAAAAATAATATTTAAACTAATTTTCTACAGATTTATCTCTGAAATTCTAGAATTAATATTTCTAAAGACATTTATGACTAGTTGATTAGTAAGTCAGCTAGTTTACCCGAAACTCGCCCGAAACATAGTTAATGACTCAAAATTGCTAAAATAACCAAAAATATATTTTTAACAGCAATAAAATAATTTATTTCATAGAATAATATCAGAGGTACAAGGGTTGATTTATACTACAAGTTTGGGACATTCTAGGTTAGCCGGTTACCCGAAATTAGCTAGTTTTGACCTACAATTTTTTCGACCAGATTTGAGTTGCTAAAATCGTGAAAAAAATACTTAAAAATCCTAATTTATGTATATGAACACACAAAAAATTCAGTTTCGAAAATAGACACCAATAACTCATAGTTCCTTTACAATGGGGTTAATTTTGATCCTACCGACACATGAATATTACACATATATTTCATGAAACCGTTATGGATGATTATACCTAACAAAAGCCATCAAAATATAATTTTTACAGAATTAATAACATTTTCTACAGAATTTTAGCAAAGGTTTTTAGAAGAAAAGATTTGGGTTCTTACCGAAGATCCTTGCTAGAAAGGGTGATGATGACTTCTCTTCACCAAAGTTCCAATCTTTTCCGCTATCCTCGCTTGCTAATCCTCTCTTAGTGAGTATGGGAGAGTTGATAATGGCTGTAGAGGATTGGATGGGGGAGATAGAGTTTTTAGGGTTTGTTTTGAGGGGTTTCGGGAATGTATGGTGGAGGAGATGAGTTTTTGTGAAGGATGGAGAGATGTACAATGGAGGAGATGATGTATAGATGCTATAGAGAGTTTGTTGCTGACGAAATTATGGAAAGGGAGAGGAGTTTTGGTCGGCCAAAGATGAGGGAGAGAAAGATTAGGATTTGGTTAAGGTTTGGGATAAGTTGGTATATTTAAACATATCCTTAAATGAATTTTAAGCGATCTAGGATTTAAATTCTATTTAATTTGCTGCATTCGGCCATAGGGGGTTTGCTTGGCCGAAATTATCATGGTGGGGGTCCACTTGGCATGATTTGGTTGTTTGGTGAGTTGGCAAGTTGATTGGATTGAGGACTTAAAAAGGGGTTTCCTAATATAGAACTATTTAATTCTATCTATGTAATTACACAACAAAATCTGAATTAAATATAAATAAATATAATTATTAATATTTATTAATGTCCAACATGCCTACATAGGGTTGAATTTTGTCACGACCCGTTACCCAAATTGTCGGGCCGGGCCGAGTCATGTCCAGCCTGTGCTTGAGATAAAGCACAGTAAGCTGTTCTAGAAATAACAAGATAAGACTAAATGTGCTAACAGTTCTATAAGTGAATAAAAGTCATAAATGCTCCAAACACAAAAGTCGTCACATATAGTAAAATGTCCAAAGTACAAGTCTGAAATATAAAACTGGATACATGTCAAGTTACAAAATACGTAGTCTAATACATGACTACACTAAGTATCCCAAGTGACTACGCAAACTAGATGAGTCTCCCCGCAGGAACATCCTCGTATGGCAAAGCCGGGTCCTCGACAGTATCTCCATAATATGAGTCGTAGAGTAACTCCTCCTCAGTAAGGACACCTACAACGTTATCCTGTCAGGACGGGAGCAAGTACTGATTCTAACAAACTAGCATATGAAACATAAAAATGAACATAGAGGAATAACTGGAAACATGGCATCACATAATCTATCATGGCAAGGACACATATGTCATAGAGACAGATGTATATGTAATGTTTAAAACTGTAGCAGGTACGTGATCGTCAATAGGTGTAAAATGTACTGTGGTACAAGTATATAAAATGTACTTCCGTACAAGTAAAACAAGCGATAGATGTACATACGTACAAATACAGCTGGTGCGCCTACGACAAGGTATACATATAAAATGTCAACCTTGCTCGGTACGTACGTACGAGTAAGGAGGCATGATCACGTACGCTACTAACAGTTTCCCCATAACCCATATTCTAATCATGTGAGAGATACATAAAGACTGTTCTAAGCATGGTAGTAATGGAAAGTATATGTGATATTTTAACTTGCTACCCCAAGGATCAGCATTTAACATGGTTGGATTAGCAGTTCAT
>JANAVB010015600.1:2473974-2516474 GCA_029216955.1 Iris pallida
AAATAATTCTAATTATTACAAAATGATATTAAAATATTTTAGAAAATTGCAAATTGATATTTTTGTATTTAAAACTCATTTAAAAATCATTTAAAAATTCTAGAAAAGTTCCTAAAAATCCTAATAATTATTTTAAGGCTAAATATGACATTAAAAATTAATTAATATTAATTAAATAAATTTTGAAAAACAGGGGCTTACAAGTCTTTGCTCCTTAAAAAATTTCGTCCTCGAAATTCACAAGGATTGAAGACCCTACAATATTCTAACATAGCAAGCAATGCAACAAAATGACTAAGGCTGCGATCGAAACTAACCTCTAAGGTATCAAGCGGGAACGGGTGGTTCCCTCACAGCGGTTGGATCGAACAAGTAAGGGTATCTCTCCCTCATGTCCGACTCCCTCTCCTAAGTAGATTCACCCGGAGAGTGACGGCTCCAAGCTACTCGTACTAAGGGTATAACCTTGTTCCTCAGCCTCTTCTCCCTCCTGTCTAATATCTCCACTGGCTGCTCAAAAACTGTAAGGCTCGGTTCGACCTCCAACTCTGAATGATCTCGCACATGGCTGGGGTCTGGAACATATCTCCTCAGCTGAGATACGTGAAAGATATCGTGAACTCCTGCTAAGTTGGGTGGAAGTGTAACCCTGTAAGCTACCTCTCCAATCCTGCCAAGTATCTCGAACGGCCCGATATATCTGGGGCTCAGCTTCCCTCCTCGTCCGAACCGGATCGTCCCTCTAGTAGGTGATATCTTTACTAGCACCATATCACCGTCTGCGAACTTCATCGGTCTACGACTATCATCAGCCTAGTGTTTCTGCCTGTCCTGAGCTACTCTGAGCCTGTCTCTGATCATCCCGACTTTCTCTGCTGCATCCGTGATCATCTCTGGCCCAAGCATAACTCTGTCTCCAACATCATCCCAAAAGAGCGGTGTGCGGCATCGTCGTCCATATAGTGCCTCGAAAGGAGACATACCGATACTGGCTTGGTAGCTGTTGTTGTATGAAAACTCTACCAAGTGCAGATGGCTCTCCCATGATCCTCCGAAGTCCAGTACGCAGGTCCTCAGCATATCCTCCAGTGTCTGTATCGTCCTTTTGGACTGCCCATCTGTCTGCGGATGGTACGTCGTACTGAACTTGAGCCTACTGCCCAACTCCTCCTGCAAGCTCCTCCAGTAGTGGGATGTAAATCTGCTGTCTCTGTCCGACACGATGCTCACTGGCACTCCGTGTAGGCGAACTATCTGCTGCATGTATAGTTCTGCCAACTTCTCGATGGAACGCCCCACCTTGAAGGGTATGAAGTTGCACACTTCGTCAGCCTGTCCACGATGACCCAAATGGCATCCTTTCCTCCTTGGGAACGAGGAAGCCCTGAGACGAAGTCCATCGTAATATGTTCCCACTTTCACTCGGGAATGGGTAACGGCTGCAACAAACCAGCTGGCCTCTGGCGCTCCGCCTTGACCTGCTGGCAAACTAGGCATCTCGAGATGAAACGTGATACATCCCTCTTCATCCCGTACCACCAAAGATGTTCTTGCAATTTACGGTACATCTTGTTAGCACCAGGGTGAATAGAATATCTCGATCGGTGTGCCTCCTGCAAGACTGCCTCTACCAGCTCTCCCTTCGGCATGCACAATCGGCTGCCATGCCTCAAGGATCCATCCTCTGCTATAGTGAAGTCATCCAGCAATCCAGCTAAAGCTTGGGCTCGAAGTCTGCGAAGGCTCTCATCTGTAGACTGTGCCTCCCGGATCTGCTCCATCAAACCTGACTGAATGTCAAGCGCCATCATCTGTATCACTGATCCTGGCCGAACTAGCTCGATACCGAGCTTCTTCACGTCTTCCCGCAAATGTCGATCAATCATCAGGTACCATGCCATCGGATGCCTGCTCAGCGCATCCGCCACCACATTTGCCTTCCCGGGGTGATACTGTAATTCGATGTCGAAGTCTTTCATCAACTCCAACCATCGTCTTTGCCTCATGTTCAGCTCTTTCTGTGTGAACACATACTTCAAGCTTTTGTGGTCAGTAAAGATTTCCATACGCTCTCCGTATAAGTAATATTTCCATAACTTGAGTGCAAAGATCACCGCAGCTAACTCTAGGTCATGGGTAGGATAATTCCTCTCATGAGTTCGCAATTACCTAGATGCATAAGCAATCACTTTTCCATGCTGCTGTAGGAAACATCCTAGCCCCTTTCCTGAAGCATCGCTGTATATGGTGAAACCTCCAGAACCTGAAGGTAAAGTCAGAACTGGAGCGATCGTCAGCCTCCTTTTCAGCTTCTCAAATGCTGCCTGGTATTCCTCTGACCAAATGTACTCTACGGCCTTCCGCGTCAGCTTCGTCATGGGTTCAGCTATCCTAGCAAAGTCCTGGACGAACTTTCTATAATAGCCTGCTAAACCCAGAAAGCTTCTGATCTCTGAAACTGACGTCGGAGCCTTCCATGTCTCAACTGCAGCAATCTTCCTGGGATCCACTGAGATTCCATCTCCAGTAACTACATGGCCAAGAAACTCCACTCGGTCTAAAAAGAACTCGCACTTCGACAATTTGGCAAACAATCTCTCCTGCCTCAGAATCCCCAAAACTATCCGCAAGTGCTCTGCATGCTCCTCCGGCATCTTCGAGTATATCAGGATGTCGTCGATAAACACTACGACGAACTTATCCAGATACTGATGAAATGTCTTATTCATCAAATTCATAAAGACAGCTGGCACATTTGTGAGACCAAATGGCATCACCAGAAACTCGTACTGCCCGTACTTCGTGTTGAACGCCGTCTTCTGGATGTCTGCTGCCCTAACCTTCACCTGGTGGTACCCGGATCTCAAGTCTATCGTGGAAAACACCTTCGCCCCGCTCAACTGGTCAAACAAATCATCTATCCTGGGCAGAGAATATTTGTTCTTGATGGTGATGGCATTCAACGCCCGGTAGTCAATACACAACCGAACTGTACCATCCTTCTTAGGCACAAAGAGCACTGGTGCTCCCCATGGAGAAGCACTAGATCGAATGAAACCCTTTTTCAACAGGTCATCAATCTGCTCTTTTATCTCTACGGCCTCCTTGGGATTCACTCTATAGCAAGCCCGGGATACTGGTGATGAACCCGGCACTAAATCTATAGTGAACTCCACATCTCTGTCAGGCGGAAGCCCTGGAAGATCCTCTGGGAATACATCCATAAACTCCCTAATGATAGGGTGTGGCGGTGCTACGTCCCCAACTGTCGCACAACAGTTCAGCTCTAGGCTGATCTCCGGCCCTGTCCTCCTGACACTGAATGGTGCTGTGCCTGGGGGACTGAACAAAATTACCTTCATGACAATCTATAGATGCATGGGTATAGCTAAGCCAGTCCATCCCCAATATGATATCATAACCGGGGAGTGGCATCACAAAGAATCGTCCCCTGAACTCTCTCCCGGCTATAAAAATAGAATATCTATAGATAGCTCTAATAGGTACTGGTCCTCCTCCCATCATCACTCTGCTAATCTCCGCAGTAGGTGTAGCTACTAGATGGTGTTTATGCATAAACTCTAATGATAGGAAGCTATGAGATGCACTAGAATCAAACAAACATAGAGCTAAAAAAGTATGCAAATAAACATGACCTGTGATGACGTCAGCTAAATAATCTGGCTCCAAAACCTGCTTCGGCTCCGACTCAAGGGCTAGGCTATAAACCTTCCCCTGAGGTCCCTTCTGCTGCTGCAGATACTGCCCAAACCTCTGCTGCTGAGTCGGAACCGGTCCTCTAGGTCCCTTGGCTACTGGGCATTCCCGTATCATGTAGGTGGCAGACCCACAAACTAAGCACTGCTTCAACCTCTTCCTGCAGATGGAGTAATCATGCCCTGGTCTTCCGCAGAAAGAATATATAGCTCCCTTCTGCTGCTGCTGCTGATGTCGGGGTCCCGGGGCTCTAACTGGCGGGGTCGGGTGATGTGCTGTAGGGGGACGGTATGTCTGCTGGTACGGCGTCGGTGCTCTCTGCTGGAAAGCCTGACGCTTGGACGGTCCCTCATGATGTACAGAAGCCGACCTCTTGCTAGACAGAAGATGCTCCTCGATGCTCCGGGCCAACTCTAGTCTCTGGTAGTAGTCAGTCATACCGTTCGCCACTATAAGAATGTCGATGTCTGGAACTAGACCATGGCAAAACCTACGGGTCATCTCCTCTGGATCTGCAACCAGACTAGGAGCGAAACGGCTCAGGCGACTAAACTCTGCCGCATACTCATCAACAGAACGGTTCCCCTGCTGGATGTTCTGGAATCGTAGCCCCATGGCTACTCTAGCAGTAGTCGAGAAGAATTTCTTCTTGAACTGGGTCTTGAACTGATCCCAAGTGGCCCTCCCTCTCGCAAATAACGGCTCATTCTGGAACCAGACTCCAAGTCTATCAGCAGAAATCCTGCTGCCTCGACCTGGAGGTCACCCGACATCCTAACTCCAAGGAGCTTCCTCTCTACTGAGTCTAGCCAGTCATCTGCTACTACTATACCCTATGTCCCTGAGAACTCCTTAGGATTCAGACCCATGAAGTCCTTGATCGTCCCCGCTCTCTGCCGTGGCTCTACAGGTGGTGTGACCACGGTACGTTCCTCAGAATGCTCCATGCTCTGGCGGTGTAGGGTAGTCTGCTCCTGATGGGTTGTTAGGAACCCCTGAATCAGAGTGAGCAGCTGGTTCCCGTTGAGTGTGACGGAAGCCTGGGTAGGTATAGTGATAGAGGGTGGTAGAAGTATTGGGTCCTGCTGGGCATGTGATATGGAAGGTGGTGGAGGCATCTGGGTTTATGGATCTGTGGAGTGGAGGTATGTGGTAGGTGGAGGTGGGGGTGTATCAGTCAACTGGTCAGCTGACTGGATATGGAGTGCGCCATTCTCAGATGTAACATACTGGGATGAACGAGTAAGCACCATCTAATTACAATAAAAAAGGACTTGTAAGGACTTGTTTAAAGTAAGCAATCATAGATAAGGAAATCTAATTATAATAGCAAGCATATGATATTTTCCTATGTTGCAATCCTAGCATTCCTCTAGCTGTTCTAAGCGTCATTCCTAATGTTGTCTAATTACCTTCAGTTCCTAATTGCAGGCATGCTTGGTACAATAACGTAACCAAACAATTTAGTCTCGACCTGCATGGGCCATCACTAAAAACATGTCACGACCCGTTACCCAAATTGTTGGGCCGGGCCGAGTCATGTCCAGCCTGTGCTTGAGATAAAGCACAGTAAGCTGTTCTAGAAATAACAAGATAAGACTAAATGTGCTAACAGTTCTATAAGTGAATAAAAGTCATAAATGCTCCAAACACAAAAGTCGTCTCATATAGTAAAATGTCCAAAGTACAAGTCTGAAATATAAAACTGGATACATGTCCAGTTACAAAATACGTAGTCTAATACATGACTACACTAAGTATCCCAAGTGACTACACAAACTAGACGAGTCTCCCCGCAGGAACATCCTCGTATGGCAAAGCCGGGTCCTCGGCAGTATCTCCATAATATGAGTCGCAGAGTAACTCCTCCTCAGTAAGGACACCTACAATGTTATCCTGTCAGGACGGGAGCAAGTACTGATTCTAGCAAACTAGCATATGAAACATGGAAATGAACATAGAGGAATAACTGGAAATATGGCATCACATAATCTATTATGGCAAGGACACATATGTCATAGAGACAGATGTATATGTAATGTTTAAAACTGTAGCAGGTACGTGATCGTCAATAGGTGTAAAATGTACTATGGTACAAGTATATAAAATATACTTCCGTACAAGTAAAACAAACGATAGATGTACATACGTACAAATACAGCTGGTGCGCCTACGGTAAGGTATACATATAAAATATCAACCTTGTTCGGTACGTACGTACAAGTAAGGGGGCATGATCACGTACGCTACTAACAGTTTCCCCATAACCCATATTCTAATCATGTGAGAGATACATAAAGACTGTTCTAAGCATGGTAGTAATAGAAAGTACAACATGTGATATTTTAACTTGCTACCCCAAGGATCAGCATTTAACATAGTTGGATTAGCAGTTCATTTATGTAACAGTATGTAAAGTTCGTAGAAAGTACTTGCCTATAGCAAGGCAAAGCAAAGCAAGCTGCGATAAAAGTGCTATAGATGTCTGGTAACTCGTCACTGTAGAAATAAATATATAAATTTAGTCTTTACACTAAGCTAAAACATTAAGACACTAATTGGTGCAACACGACTTGTGACTGGACACCTAGCCAAAATGATGACTTTAGCATAGGAGACCAATGTGGGGTGACACACTACTTTAACTAACTTTCTAGGGTCTTTACACTAGTGAGGGGTGAGGTTCACTACAGCTAAAGCACAAAAAGTTGCAAGTCGTAATTATTCAATAAATAAATCAAATGAACATTATTTTCCAACAATTTTTGAGATAGACAAAAAGCTTAATTTTATATAAAATAAAGTACTAAAATGATCCTTGTTAATTATAGAAATTTATTATAATTTTTTTGGAATTTATTAACCAGTACAAGTATTTTATAAAAATCAGTTTTCCTAAGTATACAGAAAATGAGTTTTGATTTCATATGCCAAACTAGTGGCAAAACTGTAAATTAAATACTATAAAAATTATACTAAATTAGCTAAATTAACATAGTATCTAAATACTATTTTTTCAGAATTTTAACAGTACTTTAAGTTTTTTTAGAAATTCAAAAACAACATTGCACACAATCTGAATTTAAATAATTAATTATCTGCGTATTTTGTCCATGTACATAATTTGAACCAAAGTTCAAATACAGGACCCAAGGCCATGAATCAAGTCCAATATAACTTGTACAGGTCTTGAATATGTGAAAACACATTTGGGCCCAAAAACCCATGCTAGGCTTGGACACCAAATAGTTGCAGTAATTTAAATATAAAAAAATACAAATACATGATAAATACTAATATTTTAATAAGACAAAATTATACATAATGGATATATACATACATATGTTAAAAATACATACATATATATATATATATATATATATATATATATATATATATATATATATATATATAAGAAAATACTTAACTATAAAGTATATATATATATATATATATATATATATATACAAATAATGTATACATGTCTATAATAGTATATATATAATAATATATATACACATGAAAATATATACATATATACATATATGTACATAAATACAAATATATATATAAAAATTTACTAAATATAAAAATATATATATATATATATAAAATACTGCATATATACAGTATATACATATATATATACAAATAGATATATATATATATATATATATATATATATATATATATATATATATATATATATATATAATATAATATAACAAAAGAAAAGAAAAATAAAAATAAAAATAAAGAAAAAAAAACAGACAGAGGGCTCGAACTCGGCCCTCTGTTTGAAGGGTGAAATCTTAGAGCCCCACCCGCTGGCCAGTGGGCCTGAGCGGGCTTGCTGTTACGGTGGGGCTTGGGTTAAAAATAAAGAGTTCATTTAGTTAATGGTTTTTAACCCGTTAAAGAAACAAACCCGACCCGTTATGCTATACCGTGTCCTGACAGTTAGGGACACGGCTAATGAAACACGACACAGAGTCTTGTGTCTACACTCAGCACGACACGCACGAATTGATTCGGCCGTGTCCAAGCTTACCCATAGATTGTCCGTGTCCTGGCGAGTCATCCACATGAATTCGAGACACAAATAGGCCACAGAGATAGCACTGACACGTACGTGTCCGAAGTCGGGTTGCTGTCGGGGTGGCGACTGGGCGGAGGAGACGTCATGGTCGGGGCGCTTGGGTGGCGCTGCGGTCGTCTCGTCGAGGCAAACCGAATGGCGGTAGTTGGGGGCGGTGGCGACTGCTGTGGAGTTGGCGGTGGGGTGTCGTCGGAACTAGGGTTCAGGCGAGTTTAAGTGGGGAAGACGGGGGCTGTAGTCGGCTGTGAGGGGTCGGGGAGAGTGGTGGTTGGGTCGGGGAGAGTGCGGGGGTTTTTATAAGGGGGTTGAGGCGGTCGGGCTGGCCGAAAATGGCGGGGGCAGGCAAGTCGTGGCGGTCGTCGGGCATTCGGAGGGGGGGGGGGGGCAGCTCGGTCGTCGGGGGTGGGTAGATTTGGTTTTACAGGAAACCCCCTAGACTTTAGGTAATTACAGATAGGTCCCAATAGTTACTGAATACAAATTAGAATTTGCATTCCCCATTTAAAAACAATTCATTTATTACAAACTGATATTGTAACAATTCTAATAATTACAAAATCATATTAAAACAATTCTAATTATTACAAAATGATATTAAAATATTTTAGAAAATTGCAAATTGATATTTTTGTATTTAAAACTTATTTAAAAATCATTTAAAAATTCTAGAAAAATTCCTAAAAATCCTAATAATTATTTTAAGGCTAAATATGACATTAAAAATTAATTAACATTAATTAAATAAATTTTGAAAAATAGGGGCTTACAGGTTTAGCTTGGAAGAGGTTTCGGAAGGTTTGGTGCAACCGGGTCTCCTAAAAAGTCATAAAGGTTTTCTTAACTAATTAATTAAATAAAAATATAACTTGTGCCATAATTTGAATGTTTAACATGCAAGAGATTACAATATGACCATGGCTAACATGACTAGCATACTAGTTAAAGCACCCGACTACGCTAGGCATGCCATACTTTCTAGTCGTCTTGCATATTCAAACTCAACCATGGCTATAATCATTTTATATAATATAAATAAGATAAAAATAAATTAGAATTAAAAAAAATCCAAAAAAAATTTAAATATTCCTTTAAATTATTAGGGGTTTTACATCCTATCCAACTTATGACAATTTCGTTCTCGAAATTAAAAATATTCATAATATGAAGAATTGCGAGATTTTGTACGGAGGGAGAGTGGGTACGTCAAATCTTAGCTCAATTTTTGAAATGATGGAGGGGTGGTTGTCATAGGAATCCCAACTGACCTCATATTCTACAAGATGGGGTATGCTTCCTTCCAGACTCTACCCAATTTATAGAAGTTGGTTAATCGGGGAAAGCACAGTAATAGGGTTTCTAAGAAGGTCAAATTTTAAGGAGGTATAAGAAGTATGAGGTATTTCCAATCATAGTCACAGACTCTATAAAAGTCTAGGTATTATCTATTTAATATGACCCATATATTAATTTTGTTTGGTCAAGACAGTATGAGAGGTCTTGGTCAAGTATATCCGGAAGCAAGTTGGTACCGAGAGATGCATAACATAGGCTACGAAGAGATGCAGTTACGAAATCTATAGAAGGAGAATTAGTGAGCCAAGAGGTGGGACCTACATAATAGGGGTGAGGGCCTATTTCATCAAGTTTGGTTTTATAGTCCCAATATGGCGATGGGCTATGATGGGTTTAACTGAGTCTCAATAGGTTCCCTAGTTGGACTTCAATCTTTGATTGCATGAACTTTAGATTTTAATCTATAGTGGCAGGACAAAATTTTATGGAATTTTAAACCATCCCTATTAGGTTAGGGTAATGTAGCATAGGTTCAATTTCAAGTGGTTGGGCAAATTTCTCGTCGGGTTGGTAGAATAGGTTCTGTAAGTCGTGAGATGCGCCTTCCGTGACTTTTGTGTTTAAGTAGCACACAAGGCCTCTATTGAGTGGCATACTAGTGGCATGTGCGTAGAGGGCTTCGAGTAGATCACAACCATATATTGGGCCAAAAGATTTGAGTCAAGATTGGATCTCTAACTGCAGTCCGAAAGTACATCGGTGTTATGGTAAGGGTTATCGCTAGTCCCTTTTGACCTGAAAGTCGTATCATAATAATAGAGTCCAAGGAGATGTGTTTGTGTGGGACATGATATGTCTACTTAAAGGTGGACTCGTTTAAGTTTTGCATATAAATTTTGTTGGAAGGTAACAGCTAGTATTATACTTCAAATATTAAAGTCACGGTAAGGGACACCAAAAGATCTAAAAGAAAGTGGGAGTTTACGAGTCACTAATTTATCATCCTAGTGAGAACTAATTTACCTCAATCAATCGGTGATCCCCAAATTCCTAAAAGTAAGAATGGCTTACAATCTATTCACTCTAGAGACTAGGATATGGTTTTAGGAATAATGAGCTTAGGAATATTTGAGTCGCGATATCGTACCTTGACATTTGGTAATAATAAGTCACGATGTGATCGATAACATGATAGGGTAGTTGTGAATCAGTTTCGAGGATTGTACCCCGAGTCCTAATAAATGGAAATGATCGTGTACAGTGGTACCTGAGTCGATAAGATGGAATGACCCGCTTGTCCATGGTATACGAGAGTCTATCGGTGGAATAACAAACTCTAAAGCACGTCATGGAAAAGATCCCTAACTACTAAGTCGTGAATTTCTATTTGTGTCAAACCTGTCAGACTATAGTCACAAGCGTTCTATAGTTATTAAATGTAGTGCTCATGCATCACTTGTTGATTACTAATACAATATAATGACGGGGCATCATGCTACAGATTTTGGCTAAGCTGGTGAATGTGTTGTTCTAATATTATGTCACTTCTTT
Source organism: Iris pallida (assembly GCA_029216955.1). Taxonomy (NCBI): domain Eukaryota; kingdom Viridiplantae; phylum Streptophyta; class Magnoliopsida; order Asparagales; family Iridaceae; genus Iris; species Iris pallida. Next base: position 2,484,635 of record JANAVB010015600.1, read on the forward strand.
GATAATAGAATTTTGTACCTAGTACATCTGCTGAATCTCTAATCTTGGAATGGGTGTCTACCATGGTCCTTGCAATGCTTGTCCTTGTTTTGGTCTATTCTTCTCTGTCTAAACTGTGGGGGGCTAGTCAAGTAAGGTTTGAGTTAAGGCATACGGGTTGCTAGTTAAGCCAAGAATCAAGATGAATAATTAGAGACTCACAATAAATGATTCCTAGAGATTAGATAGTCCCATAGGTTTGTGGTTTACCCAAGGGTAAGATCTTACTCATCTTTCAAGCTCAAATGACTAGAAGGTCACGATATTACTATTAGGGTCGAGGGAAGGACGAGCAACTTTAGGCAAGGTTGTAGTTATATGGCTTGGCCGATGGTTGTTATACTTATGCATATAACTACCATGGCCATGGGGATACTCTGTATTTATCTATCAAATACGAACGTTCGTCTTTCCAATTAGTGAAAGACAAAAGCAATAAAGAGTTCAAGAAAGATGTCATTGAATACAATTACGTAATTCAAAGGCGAATGTGTAATTCAAGAGAAATTGTCAATACAGTCGCGGATGAGATCCTAGATACCTTTATATCTCAATCCACGTGGGATAATCATATGAAGAGCGAACCAAGTGCACTATGGTTGATCAGACCATAATACATTGATTCTAATTAGACAATATGCTTGTGGGCGTCCCCAGTATACATATGTCCTGAACAAGCTTGACAAAGAATAAGCTTGCCAAACTAGGCTATAAATAGCCTCGTTATTCATGATAGTTTAAAGTATAAGTACGGAAGAATACGTTGAAAGCAGTAATAAATAGTTTAAAAATTTCACAAGGATCTAAGTCTTATCCGGTGTGCTTGCGTGTACAGTCGTCCTACTGGTTCTTGTATCAGGCCTTAGTTGACCAATGGGTATGGGCTACAAAATCTCTATATTCTAGGTAAACATCTCTCCTACACTAGCATATATTCATTATCACTCTGTTACACTTTAATACTAGGTAAAAAGGATACGGGTGGTAGGTTGTAGTCATACTACTCAACTTATGAAGTCAACTAATGGAGTAATTGAGGAATATAACACGTATACTCGTATGAGTTATCTCCTAAACTCCTTATTCAGTACGAAAGAAGATAAAATTTGTAGTGAAAGGAATCAAGCAGAAGGAAGTCAAGATAATCGGACGAGAGTTCGAGATTTGGAATTGAGGAAGGAAGTCAAGCTTGTGGATGAGATTCCTATATCCTAATCCTATATGCAGGTTCACATCGGTACAGTAGCGTAACCGATGTGACAAACTAGACCTGCATGGGCCACTACAAAAACATGTAACGCCCAGTCCCAAAATACGTAGGACTAGAAACGTATCATGCCAGCTGTTTGTATACGAAGTATACTCCAATATATGGATATCTCGTATGTACACATAAGCTGTAAAATGTAGTAACCATGAAGCTAATCTCATCCATAAACCAATATATCATAAAATCAACTTATTAAAGTCATTTGTACAAACGTTGGGCGGAGACAAAGTCCACTACCAACTATCTCAAAATAAAATGTACAAGAAGTGAATCGATAAAATATCAAACGAACCAAGCGCAATTCTCTTCGAAGGAGGGGAGAAGATCACGGCCTTGGCTAGAACACCTGCAGTAAATCATGAAAGCATACACCTGGAGAGATAACCAGGTCCTCAGAGGGACGTAACAAGATACAGGAAGAACATGCCATGTAACTGCATAAGTAAAAAATATACTATAAACTACAACACAACAGGGTACCTAACCATCTATGTGATATGCACTTTGAGGACAACGTTCTACGCAGGGGCTGTAACGGATTCACGCAAGCAAGTAATAAAGAGTGGCCGTCAAGTAGCGCTCATCCGAGACACTATCGACCGGGCAGCAAGTAGCGCTCATCCGAGTCACTATCATCCATAAATATGTAAAAAGTAAATGTGGCCCCTACGCTAGTAGCTGTCCCCTCCCCCCAATGATATTATACATGCATCGTAACCACGACACACCAACACGTGTCGTTTCCACAATACGGTTTATATTCAATAACTGTCAAGTCTTCTAACATGCATCTATTGACAGTTATTCCTACGCATGCGCACGGGTGATCAACCAACACGCAAGTGACCACTACATGATACTCACAACTCACACACAACTCGTGATACAATCGTGACAAGTTAATAACATGCACTCTATTGACGGTAGTCACTTAACTCTAGGTCCACATGCAAGAAGAAAATAATAAACAAGGAATATAGATAAAATAACTAAAATAAATGCAACTATATGTAAGTAGTAAATATGGCAAGGTATCTTGCCTGATTTCGTGCTGTAAATATGAAATGTCGCTCCCGCGTCCACGCCTCCGGAACCCGACGCTCCTAGATAATTAATTAACTAAATTAAGTCACTACTTATGAAACTTACGATACGACTTAATTAGTCAAAGTAATGTGTTAAAATTATATTTGATCTCTCGTAAAACCATTTAGATTCATACAATCACACACAGGTTCCACGAGACATCGAAACACAGTTTTAGGGTTTCTAACTTTTAATTAGTCGGTCATGCCCCTACTTCAATAACATATTTAAAAATCATATAAAAATTATAAAAATAATATTTAAACTAATTTTCTATAAATTTATCTCTGAAATTCTAGAATTAATATTTCTAAAGACATTTATGACTAGTTGATTAATAAGTCAGCTAGTCTACCCGAAACATAGTTAATGACTCAAAATTGCTAAAATAACCAAAAGTATATTTTAAACAGCAATAAAATAATTTATTTTATAAAATAATATCATAGGTACAAGGGTTAATTTATACTACAAGTTTGGGACATTCTAGGTCAGCCGGTTACCAGAATTAGCTAGTTTTGACCTACAATTTTTCTGACCAAATTTGAGTTGCTAAAATCGTGAAAAAAATACTTAAAAAATCCTAATTTATGTATATGAACACACAAAAAATTCAATTTCGAAAATAGGCACCAATAACTCATAGTTTCTTTACAATGGGGTTAATTTTGATCCTACCGACACATGAATATTACGCATATATTTCATGAAACTTTTATGGATGATTATACCTAACAAAAGCCATCAAAATATGATTTCTACAGAATTAATAACATATTTTCTACAGAATTTTAGCAAAGATTTTTAGAAGAAAAGATTTGGGTTCTTACCAAAGATCCTTGCTAGAAAGGGTGATGATGACTTCTCTTCACCAAAGCTCCAATATTTTTCGCTATCCTCGCTTGCTAATCCTCTCTTGGTGAGTATGGTAGAGTTGATAATGGCTATAGAGGATTCGATAGGGGAGATGGAGTTTTTAGGGTTTGTTTTGAGGGGTTTCGGGGATGTATGGTGGAGGAGATGAGTTTTTGTGAAGGATGGAGAGATGTGCAATGGAGGAGATGATGTATAGATGCTATGGAGAGTTTGTTGCTGCCAAAATTATGGAGAGGGAGAGGGTTTTTGGTCGGCCAAAGGTGAGGGAGAGAAAGATTAGGATTTGGTTAAGGTTTGGGATAAGTTGGTATATTTAAACATATCCTCAAATGAATTTTAAGCGATCTAGGATTTAAATTCTATTTAATTTGCTACATTCGGCCATGGGAGGGTTGCTTGACCAAAATTATCATGGTGGAGGTCCACTTGGCATGATTTGGTTGTTTGGTGAGTTGGCAAGTTGATTGGATTGAGGATTTAAAAAGGGATTTCCTAATATAGAACTATTTAATTCTATCTATGTAATTACACTACGAAATCTGAATTAAATACAAATAAATATAATTATTAATATTTATTAATGTCCAAAATGCCTACATAGGGTTGGGTTTGGCTTGGAAGAGGTTTCGGAAGGTTTGGTGCAACCGGGTCTCCTAAAAAGTCATAAAGGTTTTCTTAACTAATTAATTAAATAAAAATATAACTTGTGCCATAATTTGAATGGTTAACATGCAAGAGATTACAATATGACCATGGCTAACATGACTAGCATACTAGTTAAAGGACCCGACTACGCTAGGCATGCCATACTTTCTAGTCGTCTTGCATATTCAAACTCAACCATGGCTATAGTCATTTATGTAATATAAATAAGATAAAAATAAATTAGAATTAAATAAAATCAAAAAATAATTTAAATATTCCTTTAAATTATTAGGGGTTTTACACAGACTGATCAGAGAGTGTCTCAGAGTTGCACATGATCGACAGAAGGACTGGACGGACAGCAACATACGGCCTCTAGAGTTTGCAGTTGGAGATATAGTGTTCCTTAAGATCTTGCCGACCAGAGGCACCATTCGTTTTGGCAGAGGCGGGAATCGATGTGACGGTACGGATTGGCGAGGTGGCATATCGACTAGCGCTTCCAGTCAGCTTGGAGGGAGTGTATGATGTCTTTCACTTGTCACGTGTCTCAGCTTAGACGCTATATTCCAGATCCGAGCCATGTGGTGGACTACTCAGAGCTAGAGGTGGGTCCGAGCTTGACCTACGAGGAGCAGCCAGTGGAGATCCTTGATCGGAGGGAGAAGCAATTACGAAATCAGACTATTCTACATGTTTGGGTCATGTGGAAATATCACTCTCCAGGAGAGTCCACATGGGAGCACGAGGATGAGATATGGGAATGTTACCCCAGTTTGTTTGCTTAATTGTACCTTGTTTTGAGGAAATTCTTTAAATTCAATAAATGATTTGTGTGTGAACAATCATTGTTTTCTTTTGATTTAATTTCTGCCTTTCGAATTTCGAAGACGAAATTTTTTTTAGGGGGGGAGATTTTTAACCCCACTTTTCTATTTCGAAGAATTATATCGTTGATTGATAAATACTATTAATTTTTAAAAAAATAATTCGAGCTTTAAATATCACTACAAAAATATGTGGCTTTAGCGACGACCAGATCCGTCGCCCATCCGTCGCTACTATGTATTAGCGACGGATTGCTGACGGATATTGGTCAAAAAAATCTGTCGGCAATCAGCTCGTCGCTAATATAGATCCGTCGCTAAGTAGTCGTCAAGCGACTGAATAGCAACGACTTTCCGTCGTCATTATTCGTTGCATTAGCGACGACTTGCCGACGGTCTGTCGTCGAATTCAAGTAGTTAGTATTGAATTGTATAGACGCTTAGTGACGGATAGTCCGTCAGTAAACCGTCGTAACAGTGTATCAGAGGGTATCGTTCCGTCACTATTTCGTTGACCGTCGTCGCTAAATAAGGACGGATTAGCGACGGATCCCTGACGGATAATCCGTCGACCTTGTTCTGGAAATGTCAAGCATTTTCAGTACCATGGCGATGGATATTCCGACGCGAATCCGTCGAACATTGTATTTCCAGAACCATGGCGACGGATATTCCGACGCGAATCCGTCGACCATGGCGATGGATCCCTGACGGAATATCCGTCGCTAACATTCTGTACATGTTCATACCACCAGAACCTTGTCGACGGATATTCCGTCGGCAAGTCGTCGCCATACAGAATATTCCGTCGGCAGGCCGTCGACGATCCGTCGCTAACTGTAAATATTTCCAATTCTCCAGTTAGCGACGGATATTCCGTCAAAATATAGTCAAAAACTGATGTTATCCGTCGCTAACCCGTCACTAGTCCGTCGCTAACTGAGATATTGGTAAAAAAATTGTAGAGCTTTTCCTGTTCACACAACATTCGAACATCGGACCATCACTGAGACCAATATATAATCCATTATAAATCACATACGAATTTAATGCACACCAATTATCCAAGAATAACATAGACCAATATATAATCAAAAATATACATAACCCAAACCAATATAAAATAGACACCAAATATTCCAAATATTCCAAATATCTCATAAATATTCCAAAATTACCACAAATATTCCAAATATTCTTATACAATACTTCAAGGAGCAGGAGGAGTTCGATTGTCCGGTGGTGGTAATCCCTTCCCCAACCGACGATAATACTCATCCACTAGGTACGACAACAATCCATCGAAGATACTGCCCGGAAGTAGGCGTAGCTGCTCTAGCGACATGAGATCAAGGAGTGCCGTCACAGTCGGAGGCGGTACCAGAGGGGCAGCAGGGTTGAAAGAAAGATGGCCGACGGAAGAAGGACCGACACCAGAAGTCGATGGACCGGCACCAGCAGCCGACGGACCGGCACCAGTAGCAGACGGACCGACACCAGCAGCAGATCGACCGGCAGCAGCAGACGGAGGCGGAAAGTATGTGTCTATTTGGTCCCACAAGGACGACACCGCCTCGTGCAGCTGTGCAAGCTGCGACCTCACATCATCGTCTGTCGGGGCCACGGAAGGAGGCGGTGTCGGTGGAATCTCTGAGTCGCCATGTGCAACTCCCCTAGGGAGCCGACGCCGTACAGACGCCCTTTCTTAAAGCCGTCGACGGTATCTACGAATAAGTCATTGTGAGCGGCCATATAAGAGGGCGTCCGGGCGGGCATCGTTTCAGCGACATCCTCGGCAGCAGTTGACTGAGCCCGACTAAGGGCCTCACGATACACAGCCTATCAAATGAATGTGTTTATATTATAAGATTTATCTAAGTTGTAATCTAAATCCTATGTTTCACTAAGTTATAGTGTGAATCCTAAGTTTATCTAAGTTATAGTTCGAATACTTTTAATTCTAACATAAATATCATAAACATAAGTACTTACATCGGTCTCCTTGTCCCTATCGTCCACGAAGGTCCCATCCTTCCGCCTCTTGTGCGTATGCTGGAACACATCGTGCATGGTGACCAATTCCGGTGCCCTTTCCTCCTTCACCGCCCGTTGGGTCTGCATACGAATTTTTCGTAGAATTTAATTAACTCCGTATATTAATAATACCGAATTCGATAGTGAAATAAAATTGTGGTATCTCACCAGATCTGTAAGCGTCGTTGCGTGGGGCCTTGATCCTTCCGTATGAAGCCCTGCGGCCCGTCGGTTCGCCTTCTCCGATTTCTCTTTGTAGGCAGGAGTATCCATCATATCTAAGAGCTCCTCATAATAGTCCGGCCGGATCCAATTCGGCCTCGTCTGTCCCATTTTCAGGTCATGAATCATATTCCGTATCTTCTTCGAGGCAGCGCTTCTGTAGGTCCTGCGGATCGTATTCTCGCGATGGAGGGGCCACCAGAACGTCGTCCAACATACAAATTCAATTATCACGTAATTTAAAAAATTGTTGATTAAAGAGTAACTAATAATTAACCAGAAGATATAGATATATACCCTCAACTCGTCGAGCCGGACGTACTTCAAGTTTGGGGGCACCAACGAAAAGTTGATGTAGGGATCATGGAAGTTAGCCCTGATAATTTCTCCAAAAGCCCTGGCAACATTAAACGGAAAAAAACCTTCAAAGAAGCGACGACTGGATTATTAACTTGAAAAAATAAAAGAAATTTAATAAATTATCTTAAATTTACTTACGAGGTCCCCGCGGGCCATAGCTCTCGTCGGAACTCGCCTCTCGGCCTCTCTGGTGCCGTCGAAGGATCCGTGGGTCTGCGTATGTACTCTCCAGTAACCGGATGAAACCGAGTATGGGGGTACTCTAAGCCCACTGTGCAGTAACTGGTGGATCTACTGGTGGATCCACTGGTGGTTTCGCTGGTGGGTCCGATAGCGGAACAGATCCGCTAGGAGATCCGGACTCGTGCTTCGATGAAATTGTCGATCGACGGCGGGATGCGTCTGTGCCCGTGGTACTCTCCGGGTCGGGTTCGCTGGATGGGGTCACATCCTGGGAAGATTGAATGCGACCATGACCACCAGCACCACCACGACCACCACCACGACCACCACCACCACCACCACCACGACCACCACCAGCAGCACGACCACGGCCAGCCATCATGACCTGTAAACAGAACACATAAACATAATTAAAAATATAGAAGTGTAAATGAATATAAAATTCTAAACTAAAATATACATACCACCAGCAGGAAGACGAGTGCCGCCACGACAAAAAAGACTAGGAGTGCCATCTGCAAAAAAAAAAATCATACAACAAGTAAATGATCGAACGAAAAAACATGAATTCACGTAATTGCTTTTATGAGGTCAAACTTAATTCACGTAATTGGAAATATTTTTAATATACAACAATATTTAACCTAATCGTCGTCATCATTTTGTTCTCATCCTCGGCCTCGTCTTCATCATCATCCCCATCCTCATCCTCATCCTCATCGTCGATTTCATCTGTATCCTCATCCCCATCAAATTCGTCTTCTTCTTCTTCATCTTCTTCTTCTTCTTCTTCATCTTCTTCTTCTTCTTCTTCTTCTTCTTCTTCTTCTTCTTCTGCCTCAATATTTGGGACAAGACGCCTCTTTCTCCCCTGGTTGACAGCTAAGTCTTCTGTATCAACCTCTTCTTCCCTTCTATTTTCCTCAACAATATCTTTAACATCCATTATATTCGACTGTTATCCCAAGTATTGGGACTTTTCGATCTGGTCCTCTTGGTATGCTGGTTTTCCAACGTTGAATGTATTTCTAGATTTAATCTTGCATACTGCCCACCAGTCAAATCGATCTCTACGATGCCTTGGGTAGCTTGTATAGTAGACTTGAACAGCCTGACTTGCTATCGCAAATGTATCGGACCCTCTGTATCTCCTGCGATGATTTATATCGACAAATCCAAATTGTTTATCGATTCTCCAACCGATATTTGGTGTCGTATAGAACCACTCACATTTGAACATCACAATATGCATATCATATGGGCCAGTATATTATAAATCTACAATATCCCGAAGCACTCCATAATAGTCAAAGTTCGGCAATAAAACCTGTAAACAAATATTTATAATTTAGTGAGTGTTGTTTCAGACAATAAAACCTGTAAACAAATATTTATAATTTAAATGTTTTAGATTATATATTTATAATCTCAGTTATAATCTCAGTTACTTACGTATTTACGAAACCATGACGGAAATGTACAATCAACCTCTCTTTGAAGTCCCTCATCGGTAATATCGGGTGTCCTTATTTTGACTTCATCTCTAAATACACTGTTAGAGAGAATAAAAATATATAAGTGTAGTCACTTACTTCATCAAATTAGAGATTATAACGAGTGCAAGTGTACTGACTTACTTCTCCAAATTTCTCACTTCTTGTATGTCACAGTTTAACAAGACATATCGGTGAGCGGTATCATACTCATCGTCAGTTAACCACCGTTTTTTACTGGCCCCAACAGGTTTGCCCCTTACATTGAATATACCTCCATCCTCAATGTCCTCGTCATTCCTTTGAGGTCTATTTCGATTTGTCTTAACATGATTATCGAAATAAATGGAGCAGAAGTTTGACACCTCTTTGATAAGATATGCTTCGCATATCGAAGCCTCTATATGAGCCTTATTGCCAACTTTCTTCTTTAGATGGTGTAGGTATCTAGAGAGACAAATTATCTTGAGAATTAAGAATGAATTTTAAAATCCACTAAAATTCAACTTAAATTATATCAATTTTTATGTACCCTTTAAATGGGTACATCCATCGATAATGAACAGATGCACCGACACGGGCTTCGTATGCTAGATGAATCGGTAGATGCTCCATGCTATCGAAGAAGCCAGGAGGAAATATTTTCTCCAACTTGTAAATTGTTAAGATAATCTTCTCCTCAAGTTCAACCATGTGTTGCACAGTCAACTTAGTTGAACAAATATCCCTGAAGAATATAGATAGTTCGGCCAACGGAACCCATACAGCAGAAGGCAACAACTCTTTCAAAGCAATGGACAGTAATCTTTCCATAAACACGTGGCAGTCGTGACTCTTCATTCCCGTTAGCTTGCGTTCATTGAGATCAACGCATCTAGACAAATTCGACACATAGCCGTCGAAAAATCTTAAAGTAGATACCCACTTGCAGATTATTAATCTATCTTCCCTGCTCAATATGTATTGCGCTATCGGCTTAGTTAATTGTCCACCAGCTCCCCTTTGTATCAAGTTCAGATAAGGACGCTTGCATATCTCGGCAATATTTTATCTTACTTTTGGATTGTCCATCGTCTTTCCTTTAATATCCATGACGGTATTGAAGACATTATCGAACACATTCTTTTCGATATGCATAACATCAAGATTATGCCTTATAAGATTATCTTTCCAATAAGACAAGTCCTAGAAGATACTCCGTTTGGTCCAGTTATGGCTTTATCCGAACCCATCAACACGATTGTTCGATGGATCTTCCATTACAGTGGGCAAGTCCTTTACATCTTCCCAAATATCGTATCCCGACAATCTGGCAGGCGGATGAGAAATTTTTATTTTCCACCTCTGAACGCGTTCTTGTTCTTTCTCCAAGGATGACTCGCGGACAAAAATTGACGATGACAATCAAAGAAAGAAGTTTTTCCTCCATGATTAAGGCGGAACGCCTTACTATTTTCCATACATATCGGACAAGACATGGTGCCGTGAGTACTCCATCCCGACAGCATACCGTATGCGAGAAAATCATTGATTGTCCACATCAGTGAAGCTCTCATCTGAAAGTTCTGTTTCCTGAAAATATCATAGGTTGCGACGCCGATCTCCCACAGCTGTTTCAGCTCATCTATCAATGGCTGTAAATATATATCGATATTCTTCGTCAGATTTTTGGGACCCGGTATGATAGCTGTCAAGAACATATAAGGTGTCTTCATACATATCCATGGTGGCAGATTGTAAGGGGTCAGAATGACCGGCCAGTAGGAGTATTGAGATCCCGACTGCCCGAAAGGGGCGAAGCCATCAGAACATAGCGCCAGACGTACATTTCTAGGCTCTGCAGCAAAACTTAGATGACGCAAATCGAAATATTTTCACGCCTCTCCATCCGAAGGATGTCACAATTCTCCATCGTCTTTTGTGCGTTCTTCGTTGTGCCACATCATGTGTTCTGCTCTATTCTGAGACATATACATCCTCTGCAAGCTCTTCGTCATCGACAAGTACTGCATATACTTGTAAGGACGTCGTTTTCTAGTTGACTTTCCTTTTCCCATGACTGGCTTGTAACGATCCGCATTACAGAAGCTGCAACTTTCTATATCCTCGTTCTCCTTTTAGTACAACATGCATCCGTTGCGACAACAATCTATCTTCTCGTATCCCAGTTCCAGTTGTCGGACCATCATCTTCGACTTATAGAAGTTTTTTGGAAGCTCTTTTGATTCCTTCGGTAACACCTCCTTAATTAGTTGTATAATCCGATCATAGCAAGTTTGTGGCAAGTTAAAATCGGACTTTATATTCAACAATCGCATCGTCACTGACAGTACGGAATGAGGCTTACAACCAGGATATAAAGAAGTTTCTGTATCCTAAAACATATCATAGAACTCCTTTGCCTCGGAATTAGGATCCTCCGGATCAAAATTAGGCCCTGCCGCATCATACACCATATCTCGTGCAAGGTTCTGCAGGTCTTCATAATCAACAGAGCATTCGTCGTCTTCGACGACAAAATCCGTTGCAGCATTATCATCAAAAGCATAAGTAGCAGCATTCACAACCTGTCTTTCCGCATATAGTTCACCTTGCGATGACCACAGGCCGTAATCACGTACGAAACTCTTACGGGTTAAATGATCTCTTACACTCACCACTTCTTCGTAACGTCTATTGCGACAATTAAGACATGGACACTTAATTTTGTTACCGTCCATATACTGAGCTTTGCTCATGGCAAACTTAAGAAACACTTCTACGCCTGCCTGAAAATTGTCACTCACACATATTCTGCTCTCGTGTTGTCGTTTGTACATCCATGTACGATCAACGAAATAACGATCCATCACAGATTGGATGTGAAAATCTGTATCGTAAGATAAACTAAACAGAATTAGTATATAATCATGTAACTGGTGGATCCGCTGGTATATAGGCCGATAGTTCGATACCGATACCGATACCGATAGTCCGATACCGATCGTGTGATACCGATACCGATAGTACGATACCGATAGTTCGATACCGATACTGATAGCCCAATAGTCCGCTAGCGATACCGATAGTTCGATACCGATAGTCCGATAGTTCGATACTGATACCGATACCGATAGTCCGATACCGATAATTCGATACCGGAACCGATAGTCCGATACCGATAGTTCGATACCGGAACCGATAAACATTGCCTTTTAATTTTTAAAAAAATAGAAAAGCGTTTGTTCAGAAACTGCTACCGGTATTTTTGTAAAAGTTACACTCATAAGCTGAAGCAAATTTTACCAACAGCTTCAACAAGCTAACACCAAATGGGGAAGAACCAAGAGTAAGGTCAATGTTTGAAAGACTAATTCAAGAGATTGATTTTGAAAACAAGAGCAACCAAGAGCAACCAAGTTACAAGTTGTATAATTCATGACTCTGTTTCAACAAATTTTACCAACAGCTTCAACAAGCTATCACCTTGATTCCAAAAAAACATTGTTGGAAACAATCAATAGGCAGACAACCAATTGGTTATAGTGATGACTCTGTTTCAACAAGAGGGACTAAAGTATTAAGATCGTTTGTATTGGGACACTATAACAACAAAATGTATGTTTATGTAGAGGGAATATTTGTTTGAAAGCAAATACAAGTTCTAGCCTCAAATAACAAGGTATATTTAACCCCAAAGTTTGTGTCGAGATAGCACGTCACGTCATGACTCATGCTCCAAGAGCTGACTATGTTACACGTGCTCAAGCTATACGACTATGTTACACGTGCTCAAGCTACACGACCTACGAATATATCGATAACCACATTCATGATTACGCCTGTAAGATATATAGGAATTCCATAAGAATATGACTACGCCAAACATCAACGACCGCGAAATATAGGAATATATTACTATGTATGAAAGTTTGCATACTTACTAGAGTTGACTTAAGAACAACCCCAAATCAATATATATATATATATATATATATATATATATATATATATATATATATATATATATATATATATATATATATGTATGTATGTAAGCTTGTATCTACGAAATGTGAGAGGACCCTTTGCCCCACCAGCCGACCCTCCACCCCACCAGCCCCCCAGCCTCCGCCTCTCCCGCCCCCGAAGCTAACCCCCCCGTCCCCGCCCCCTAGCACCCACCTCCCCCGCCCCCGCAGCAAAACGCCTCCCCCGCGTCGCCCCCCGCAGCCAAACGCCTCTCCCACCAGCCCTCCAGCCCCTGCCTTCCACGCCCCCGCAGCCAACGCCGCCTCCGCCGCCCCCAGCCCACGACGCCCCCGCTGTCCTTCCGAGCACCACATGAGAGAGAGAGAGAGAGAGAGAGGATTACCTTCGGAAGAGAGAGAGGAGAGGACGCCATCGATCGCCAAAGCCGCAGAAGAGAGAGAGAGGAAAGAGAGTGAAATTTGGGGGGAATGAAAAGTTCCCTCTGTCGTTTCAATTTAAGTCTGGGTCATATATTTAGCGACGGACTAGCGACGGATAATAACCGTCGCTAGTTCGTCGCTCTTTTTGATACTTGTCGACGGACGATCCGTCGCCACGTAGTCGAAGATTTGTCTCGCCACTTCTTCCAACAATTCCTGCCAAATAGTCGACTGCATAGAGACGGCCACATATCCGTCGCTATGTTTCCGACGCACTACCGACGGATGTACGACCTTTTCTCCCCCTTAAAATAAAATTAAAAATATATCGATTAGTCGTCGGTATTCCGTCGGTTATTTGTCGCAAATCCGTCGCTAACGCCGACGGAAAGAATCCGTCGCTAATTGACTGTATTTTGGTTGTGTATATAAATAATGTACAATTGCATTAAAGTGGTTTTGGGCTTGCCTAGTGTTGGTATTGGGCTTCCTCATCCAGCCCGTACTTGGTACTGTAGCTTTACTTTAGCATTTGGAGAACAGGAATTGGTTTAGTCTGTGACAATTTTTTTGTCCCTCCAATCTTCTCCTTCGATTCTACGCACCTGTGCAACTAATGGAAGCCTCAGGAAGGAATTCGAATTTTTGGCTTTTGCAAATTCAAATATCCCGCCATTTATCTCAACTTCATATATTACATGGACGTCTATAGAATGTTATCTGGATGGAGCACTCATGGTCGTCTCTCATGTTCGTATTACATGGACCGCATGAAGGCTTTCCGTTTGAAACACGGAGAAAAATTGTGCTTCTTCGATTGTCATCGACAGTTCCTACCGAAGGACCATTCCGGAGGAACATGAATGCTTTTCGTGTCAGCGTTGTGAAGAAGGCCAATCCACTGCCAAGGTAGACCGGAGACACGATATGAGAGGAGGTCAAGGATTTTCTAAGTGCTATCGAAGAGCCGATAAAGGGATACAAGTGTGATGATTTTGACCGCACTCATAATTGGACGAAAAGAAGTATATTATGGGACCTGCCATATTGGAGCACCAATTTGATCAGACATAACCTTTATGTCTTGCATATCGAGAAGAATGTGTTTGACAACATAATTAATACTATGATGGACGTAAAGGAAAAGACGAAAGACAATCCCAAGGCCAGGCTGGACTTGGAAGATATATGCAGACGTCCTGCATTGCATTTGATAAAGGAAGGCAATGGAAAGTATAAGCAGCCTAAGGCAATTTTCTCACTAGACATGGAGGATAAAGGGAGACTTTGTGGGTGGATTCAGGACCTAAAATTTTCTGACGGATACGTGTCAAATTTAAGAAGATGCGTCGACCTGAAGGAGAACAAACTGATGGTTATAAAGAGCCACGATTGTCACGTAATTATGGAGAGGTTAATTTCGATTGTATTTCGGGAATTATTACCGTCGGTCGTTTGGGAACCGTTGACAGAGCTGAGCATATTCTTCAAAGATCTTTGTTCTACTAAGTTGCTTATCGATCGTCTAGAAAAACAAGAGCAGGACATTTCAGTAACACTGTGCAAGCTTGAGAGGGTGTTCCCTCCTGGGTTCTTTGACTCCATAGAGAATTTGCCAATTCATCTTTCCTACGAAGCACGTGTTGGTGGGCCCGTCGTTATCGGTAGATGTACCCGTTTGACCGGCATTTGAACCATCTAAAGAGAAAGGTAAAAAAATAAGGCTCGGGTCGAGGGTTCTATTTGTGAAGCCTATGTTCTCGTGGAGATTACAAACTTCTGTTTGATGTATTTTAAGCCACATATTGCTACTAATAGAACAAGAGCTCCAAAAAATGACGATGGATATCTTGAATCTAATGATGCAATACTAAAAGTTTTTAATGCTTTCGAAAAGCCTTCGGGGAAAATGAAGAAAAGATATCTGAATGACGAGGAACTAAGGGCTACTCAGTTATATATATTACTCAACTACGACGAGGAAGAAGTGGAAAATCTTGAGGGGTAAGTAACTAATATGTCCATGCATGTAATATAGTATCCAATATTATTATTACACTAGTTGGTCGATGTGTTGTTATTTTTAGCATATTTAATAATGAGGTGACGTCAAGTAGACAGTACATAACGGATGAAGAACTGGAACAGGAAATGAGACATCATTTTCCTTCATAATTGAGTGCATATGTAAGATGCTCAGTAATTACTTTTCGTATATGCACTTTGCACAGTAATTAACGGAATGCTGAATTAATCTCTAGCCAAGGGGCCCATTTATTTCGTCAAAATCTGGCCAAGTTATTGTGTGAATGGGCTTAGGTTCAAGTCAACAAATGCTCCGATCAGAGAGAACTTTCCGGATCTTGATTCGACCAAAAATAGTTGTTTGTGTATTCGATCTACAAACTATAAAGATGTCGATCCGAACAACAATTTCTATGGCATCTTACGGAAGATTGTGGAGTTGACATATAACTATGATATAGCACCGGCTAGGATCGTGTTGTTCAGGTGTGATTGGTTCGATCCGATCCAAGATAAAGGTTAAAAAATTGACAAACATGGACTTGTGGATATTAACTGCCAGCGTCGATATCCAGGATACGAACCATTTGTCCTAGAAAGTCAGGCTCAACTAGTTTACTTTACTACTTATCCTAGACGGGAAACAACTAGGTTGGACTGGTGGACAGTATGCAAGACTAAAGCCAAAAATACCTATAATGTTGACAAAATAGCTTATGAGGAGGATGAGCTACCTCTCGTAACAAATGCAGTTGACATGGACACAATGACAGTTTTATATCACATATCTAATCATGTAAAAGAGGTAGAAGTATTCGAAGAGAAAAACCAAGTAGATGAAAGCGAAGATGAGGAGGAAGAGGAAGATGACAACGCGGAGGACGAAGAAAATGAATTTTCGGAAGATGATTGAAAATAAAATAAAATACAAAATATGTTTAACCACTAATTAATTTCCATACAACAATGAGTCTTCCACATTACACGTCTAATACTGTTATTTTGTTTAATCCCTAATTAATCTCCATGTTTCCATCAATCTTACCAGATGGCACCTATGACCCAAGTACGTCACTTGAGAGAGGCATATATGGATGCTAAGGAGGTAGTGGCACGTCCTGCTACTGAGGAGGTAGTGCTTCCTTCTGCTGCTGAGCATCTAGTGGTATCTACTGCAGAGATGAAGGTCAAGGAAGAACTTTCTCCTACTATTAAGGAGGAAGTGATTCCTAAAGTCTAGATAGCTGTGAAGGAGGAGGTGGCACCAGAGGGCAGTTGCACCGGGAGTTCCAGTCATCTATCTCCTCTGGATATTGATCTTGCTGGCGTGCATCCTACTTATGCGCGATGGCTGAGGGAGTTCTATCTGCCCTAGCATAGACGACAGTAGATATATATGATATGATTTTTGATCGACCTATTTTTGGGTTAGACTTGGATGGTTTTACAACTCTTGATGTTTCTTATTTTCTAGACATGGTTATTATCTAGACTTGGATATTTTTGGATGTTATTATCTAAACTTGGTTATTATCTAGAAATTCAACGGAGGGTTGCTCCAGGACTATTTTTAAAAATTGTGATATGTTAAATGCATGATTATTATCTAGAAATTCGACGGAGGGTTGCTCCGGGTCTATTTATAAACTGTGATATGTTAAATACATATTTATTATCTTGTAGATATATATTTCCATTAGGTATGGTAGGACGCAGAGGATCGTACCCCCGTGGCGGTAGAGTATCCCGTGGAGGTAGAGGTTCCACCAGTGGACGTCGGAGTGGTGCTCCGTTAGTGGATGACGGTGCCGGTCCTTTGTTTCCTAGTACTCCAGTGTACCAGCCACTCAGATCTCAGTCTTCGTCGATGTTATGTGGCGGTATTCCTGGGACAGATGATTCCAAGCCTGATACTATTCCGTACAGTACCGTTCTTCTTACGGACAACACTATGGAGACGGAGGAGCGGATGGAGGAGATCGCACCTACGCCGTCTCCATATGATCCGAGCGATCCTGCATGCGCCCCTTCGGACGAGACGAGGATGGAGATTTGGTCCGACATGCCTACAAAGTAAGATAGTTAGTTAACATTTATATATACTAATATCTATATATTGATGAATTTAATTATCATTTTGTAGATATCATCCCCCGTTAGTTCAGAGGGCATTCGGGTTATTTCTGAGGTCCAACTACAGGGGCCCTTGGATCAACTACTCGGATGCCTCGGATGAAAGAAAGGCATTCTTGTTTACCCACTTCAAGGTAAGTAAAGTATATTGCTTTTAGTATAAATCATCTTTTATGCATATTATATAACTACCTAATTTAATTCCTGTAGAAAATATATTTTCATTCACCACACCGGGATGAGACGATCGAGAAGTAATTCCCTGCCGTTGCCGCCAAGTTGATCTGGATGTGATCGACGACCAAAAGGCTCGAGACGGCTCCGAAAAACCGATCCAAGGTTGGATCACGCCCGAGCATTAGTGTGAGACTTGTCTCACGGTATCAGTATTTATATATGGATGCGTATTTTGTGTTGTACTTTCTTAATTTTTGATACCTTAAAATTTTTCCAAAATTATAGATTTCTTGTTTATTGGCGTACCGCCGATGTACTAGTGTCTATCGGCGGTTGTTAATCTCATTGTACGGACTTTCGACAAATGTCAGATATCCCGTATTTTGACTTGTCTTTTGTTTTGATTTAAATCTTGACTCGATTTAATTTTGTCACACCCGTTTTTCGTTATACGTATTTCTAATATACGTTTACGGACTTCGACCCGTATTTTATTTTGTCTTATTATATTTTATTTTATTGCTCAATCTAGACTTGTTTTGATCTTGAGTTGTTCAATTTGGTTTGGTCCAACTTGGCTTGCTTTGGATGGATTGGCTTCGTTTATTTTGATGGGTTCAACATGTTGAACCATCTTTCCCCTTCCCTTTTATAAACCTCCATCTCTTTCTCACTCCTCCATTATTTCATTTATCTTCTTCCTCTTTATCTTTTTCCACCAACCCAAGACAAGTACATCTTGCCAAATGTTGGACAATACTATTTTTATTTTTCTATTATCTTCTTCACCTGATTCTAAGACCCTTTAGTTCTTGGCATTTTTTATTTTGGTGCTTCAAATTTTGTAGATCTAAATTTATGTCATTTTTTATTTTTCTTGGTTTTGATCTATCAAACTTGCTTGTTTTGAAAATCTAATTGTTTCATGTGGTAGAGAATTTTATTTTTCCCAAATTTGACCATTGAAAAGTTTGATTTTGTTTTGTTTTGACCGAGTTATGCAAGTTTGAAGTTCATGAGTTCCTTGGCCATCTTTCTCAGATTTTTGGAGAAGATGAGCAGTCTGGCCGCATGAGTCCTTGGCCACGTGTCCTGCGGACTGCACGAGTCCTGCGGACCGCATGAGTTCCTGGCCTCTTTGGTCCTGCGGACCACCTTGGTTCTGCGGACCGCTTGCAGTCCCACGGACTGCCTTGGTCCTGTGGACCGCATGAGTCCCGCAGACTGCATGAGTCCCGCATACCGCATGATCTCTTGGGTCTTGCGGACCGCATGAGTCCTACGAACCGTACACCTTGTCCGTATGCCTCCCTGCTCCCCTGTGGGCGCATGTCTCCCTCCCTCACGTTCTTGATCTAATCGGGGATAATTCTTGAGACCAATCAGAGAAGGTAGGGATCACTACTTAAACTAGTAATTTTGATCATTTACTTTCCTTGATATTGTTCCTGTAGGTTTTGAGAACACATATCTATAATTTGTAATCTGAGGAGAACCTAGTTTAAGCTGTTCATCCTCAATCAGTCATCGATCAGGTGAGCTAATTCCATTATTCTCTGAGTCGAACCATGAATTCATCTTGTTTGAATCAAGTTTTGAGATTGAAATATGGATTCTCTTATTTGTTATCCGAACAACAGTGTATCAGGATCCCTGGCCGAGTAAGGACTCAATCAGTATCGTGGCAGGACACAGACACTTCTCGTTGGATCCTGGGTTTGATATTGTGAAGGAGATCTTCAGATAAGGTAATTTCCCTAATTCATTATTATCCTGTTTTCGTAAATTTGAATAAGTTTATTTGAGATGTTAAGAGTTGGGTATCGGTATCGTATCGATAATGATATCAGTATTACTTTTAGTACTTGAGCATGTTGTGATTATTGGTATTAGATGAGGTATTTTATTCTAGGAATAATAATCGAGTAAGGGTCTTTATAGCAGATTTTGCCATCCTTGAGATACCTTACCTGTATCGGATATACTACACTATTTTGGTTTAGCATTTGTGGTTGTGTTCATTTGTTAAATTCAGTCGATTGGGATAAGTTACTCTATTCTGGCTGGTAAAGAATCACCAGGTATCACAGAGTGAGAGAGGGGAGTTGGTAAAATCTGGAGAATAACTTGATGGTTACCTTGAATATAGAGCATCCATTTTCATTGATACTTGCATTTACCTATTGAACAGTCATAATTTTTTTCATCTGAAGGCTGAGATATTGGAGGGGTTTTCACCATGTTTAGTTGATAAGTTATTAATTGCCATCTGGGAATCATCTTGTGATACTAATGTTAGTCCCCAGTTTGATCACAAGGATGTTCGGATATTTGCAGTATATATGCATGCAGTAAGATTGTTGGGGTTTCAATGCAGCCTTTCAATTCAGGGGATCTGTTGGGATAATAGGTTGAGAGTTTTGTTCATGGTTGATAGTTTAAGTTGTATTCTTTTATTTGTATCAGTTGAGATCTGGATTTAATATATGATACTGATAAGTATTTGAGTTTAACTGATCCATATAGGTTGTGTCTTAGGAGAGTATAGCAACTGCATAAAACCTTTATATTTTGAATGATTAGAGGTTAGTTGTTCAGATTTTAGGACTGTAACAGGGATTCGGTTGTAGCTTGTAAGGTTGTTAGATTCATGAGTAGATGGGGTTGAGGAATTACCTTAAGTAAGAGGGGTGGAAATGTTTTCATTGTTAAAGGGGATGGCTAGGATAGTTAGAATGATTGGGGCCTTAGCTATATTAGCATACTAGCAATTGAGTTGGATTTCTGAGACTGAGTATGGATCCCTTATCATTTGATCTTGGTATAGACTATAGGAACCCAAATTTCAGCCTGAGTTGGAGACTATACAGTGTTGAAACTATCATGATCAGATCAGCTTGTATCAGTGCTGATTTATAACTATCGTATGTAAAGACCGAACCTCACCTGGGATTTGGTGTATAGGCTGTGACATTGTCACTTGGAGTAAGGGGCAGGATCTGTTACATGTGAACCATGTTGTATGATTCAGATTTTGTGTAAGAGGTCTTTGACTAAATTCTTGCACCATTCTCATGTTCAGATTCATGCTAACCATGTTTGAAAGCTCAGATTAGATGTCCTTCTCTAAACAGGTTGTCACTTAAACTAGCTCGCTAGGTTTAATGGTTATATGGGGCCACATGTCACCTGAAGTGTTACCTTTGTAACTTGGATATAACACTTCCTGACAACTTGTGTTTAGAATATTGTGTAGTCATAATAGAGAACTGAATTATAAGATAGATTTTAAGTAGAGAACTAAACTAGTGTATGTTTGCCATTGATCATCGTAGAACAGAACAATTTTATGGGAGTACTGAACTTGACACACAATTACAAACTCGCTTGTACAAAAGAGAGCCTTAGAACAAAACTTAGGAAAAGCAATCTATGTACAATTGTTTAGTTTTGATTCTGGAGGGTGACGGTAGAGGCTCGGGAAAGTGTTATCAACTCTGCCTTACTCCTTGGACGATCGAACGCAACCTCGGCTCAGGTGAAGAAATGCTCTCCGAAGACCTGAAGGGAAGAGTCTGCTTCTGAGCTTTATATATTTTTCTCTTTGTCTCTATCTATCTCGCAAGGGAATAGCACCATGTTATTTATAGGAATTCATAAAGAATGGGTTGTATGGCCACGTGACAAATTTTGGGCCACATGGTTGTAACTGTGCCTCGAGACTCGGTTTATAGTAGATAGCTGGCGGTTGGTTGAGATTGATCATGATCTGTTTGTTGCAGTAAATCGGAACTGTTAAGGCTTGGTCAATCTCTGCCACGTGTCTCAACTATTATTCTGTGGCGAGCCGCATGAAGGATGTATCCTGGCTGAGCCGTATGAGGGACTGTCTCATAACTGAGCCGCATGAAGAATGTCTCATGACCGAGCCGCATGAAGGATGTCTCATAACCGAGTTGCATGAAGAGTATCTCATAACTGAGCCGCATGAAGAATGTTTCACGTCCGAGCCGTATGAGAGATGCTTCATAATCGAGCCGTATGAAGAATATCTCATGACTGAGCCATATGAAGAATGTCTCACGTCCGAGCCGCATGAGAGATGTCTCATGACCGAGCAGCATGAAGGACGTCTCATAGCAGAGCCACATGAAAAATGTCTCATGACCGAGCCGTATGAGGAATATCTAATGACCGAGCCGCATGAGGAATGCCTTCTGATCGAGCCGTATAAAGGACGTCTCATGACCGAGCCGTGTAAGGAATATCTCATGACCGAGCCGCGTGAGGAATGCCTTCTGACCGAGCCGTATGAGGCCATCTCATGACTTAGCCGCATGAGGAATGTTTCATGACTAAGCCATATGAAGGATATCTTTTGGCTGGATGGGTATGGGGGCCCTAGGAAAAGGTGCTGTGTCGAATGTCACTATTTGAGAGAGTTTCGTTTGTCTTCCTCTTGACTGATCTACTTGTTCTAAGAAGATATGACGGTGGACTTCTTCAGAAGATTGTGATGCGCTTGACTGAGATGATGCGCCTGACTGAGACATATGAGTACTGCATCTAGTTGAGAGCAGGCCGTTACAATATCTTCAATTGGTATCATGTTTATGAGATGATGTTAGAAATGCGCAGTAGGTCGCAGTCGCTAGAACACAGACTGCCTTGATAGTGGAGCCACTATCTTGTGGCAGTGGCAGTTGATGATGGCTTGGGTGCAGTGATGTCCTGGAAAGGGATCATCGCACGCCAAGGTTGTTTCTCTCTTCTTGTATTTGTGAATGACCACCTCTCGCAAGTCGAGAGCAGATTGATCTACCTTTGTATCTATTTTGTGGGCCCAGGTATCCCGAGCGCCCGGGTGCGTAGGTATCATATTTGCTCCCTGATCTGAGGCTAGTAAAAGCACTTACTCTCGATCGTTGTAGGAAGACTTTTGGGACCATCATATTTGCTCCCTGATCTGAGGCCAGTAAAATACTGCTCTCGATCGTTGTAGAGAGACTTCTGGGACTATCATATTTGCTCCCTGATCTAAGGTTAGTAAATCACTGCGCTAGATCATTGTAGGAAGACTTTTGGGACCATCATATTTACTCCCTGATCTGAGGCTAGTAAAGCACTGCGCTCGATCGTTGTAGGGAGACTTCTGAGACCCACCCTGTCCGTTAGCCATGGAAGACTGGACGCGAGTGGTTCTGTATAACTTTCTATCTGGAGCCCGTATAACAGTTAATGGTGCCAGCTGACGGTCAGCAGCTTGGACAGTTGACTGGGCTTGTTGAGCCTACACTGTCCTAGACTTCTTCGACTTAGCACCCAAATATGCGTAGTAGAAAGAGTCCAAGTTGGAAGGAGGGAAGGGAAGTTGGTGCCAGTTTCAAAGGAGGCAAAGGGGCTCTATTTATAGAATGGAGTGATCCCTTTCTTCTTCTCCTTTCCGATGTGGGACTAAAAGCAATATTTTCCATGCTTCTACAGTGTATCTTAATTTTTAGTTATTCATGATTAGAATTTTTTGATAACCAAATTAGAATTATTCAGATTATTAATCAACTTGTAAATCATAAACGGTGGGATATCCAGCATTACTATCCCCAATTGATCACCCTGAACAAGGAAAGTATACTCTTCGGACTTGTGCATTACTTCATGTCTTGTATTCATGCTTGTATCTTCTTGTTGACACGATATTTCACGAAATTGTCTTGTATCTTGTTTCCTGAGTTTACTTGTGTCTAGGAGGGAAAATACTACAGATGTGTGATCAAACCCGAGTTACTATTCATGTGAATAGCTTAGGTTCCGCATCGTGCATGCGGGACCGAAGCCGTACCATTTCATGTTCCCTGAATCTATCCAAGCCGATCACACACTCTGGATGTATTTCGATTTATTGCACACATCAGGTTCATTGTGTATTTCATGTTCAGATTTTATTTCATGTTCCATGTATTTACTTTTCAGTATTCATGTTCAGGTTTCATGTCATGCTCTCATTTCTCATACTTTATATTTTTCATGTATTCATTTCCATACCATGATGTTTATGTTCATCTCCTTGAATATACTTAGCTCCGCTCCTGACTAGAATATGTTGCAGGTGAGTTGGAGGCTATCTGTGACACTTATTACGGACAGGAGCCTGGAGGCACCTATGAGCCAGCTGATGTTGCTCTGGACTTAGAGGCTGAGGAGGCCTAGTACCTTCCTTTGTAGTTTATTTGGACTTTGTATTAGAGACATCAGTTTACTTTTCATTTACTGGAAATATAATAACTCTTAGTCTTGTACTTTGATTCTGGGATTCGATATTAGATGCTGTGGTTTATATTCATTCTTATCTGGACTTATAGTTTTCCCTAGATATTGGTACTACTTACTTCATCGTGTCTAATGACGAAGGCTGGGCGTGTCCGACTCGTGTCTGATTATTCGGGAGCGGGTCATAACACCGGTGCACCTTGCTTGCCCTATGCCTCTTGGTGGAAGCTCACCTCGTGTACCATTGCCCTTGCCCCTCGCATGTTTATTTATTTATTTTTTATTGTTTAGACTTGGCCTAACTTTCGACGACCCTACTTAATAACTTGATATTTTTTTAAACGGAATTTTAACATGATTTGATGACCTTGTACAGTTAGAGAATGATTGTACACATTTTTATTCTCTTAACACTAGCCCAGATGTTAATTATTATTTATGTCAAGTAGTTATTTTATCTATTCCTTCTTAAATGTTATGATGCGCGTTTTATCAAGATCTTTCTACATGCTAACCATACATCTATGATTTGCATAATCTAGATAGTGACCCATTGTGGTGCTGTAAGCCCTCTCATTTTTTGATCTTACTTTTAATTATTTTATATAGATATTTTAATTTATTAAAGACAATAATGGCTATGTTAGTAGTTTACTGTAGCTTTGATTTTGGAAGCACAACAAATATTGTTTTCTCAAATCCAGTTCCATATTTGAATTCTAGACTCGTCCACCTTGAGTTGAATATATCATGTCCCATCCAATTTTGCTTTTCAATATTCTTTTGACTTCGCGCAACTTCAGGCCAACTTAGGCCAATTTGAGCCATTGACGTAATTTTAAGCCAACTTCCAATTTAATTTTTGGACTTGACATAGATCGAAATCGTATGACCCAATATATGATTTTGATCCAATTTTAGTCTACAATGCACATACCTAAGGTGTAACATCCAATCGAATTGTCTTGTACTACTTATTTGCAAATAGCACATGAGACTCATTAAATTGATTTTTCGGGTCCAATTTGACTAGTAATGCTACTCGGACCCTAACCTAGTCAACTCTACTAGTTAGAGCCTAACTAGGGGAACCAAAACCAAGTATACATATATTTAAGAGAATTTTAGAGGTTTAATTGCAGCCATATGTAATATTCTCTTATATATTTGGCTTGGTCAAACTTCTAACCAAAATAGGAAACCTATTAAAAATAGTATGATTTGGAGAACCAAATCCAATCCAAATTAGATCAAACCAAAGCCCATGCACTATATATATATATATATATATATATATATATATATATATATATATATATATATATATACCTATCAAACCCTAACCATCCCTCTCTTTCATAACTGCCCACTACTCCACAAATTCCCCCAAACCTAGCGGCCACCACTCCAAACCCGAAACCCTAGCCGACCCCCCTTCCTTCACAAAATATAATTTCTCCTCAATTTCTGAGCCAACTACCACCACTTGGACATCCCTCTCAACATCCTCTTCCACCCTAGCAACTGTAAGAGCAACATTGCGGCCGTTAGAGAGGTGCACGATGCGCTACTTGGGCCGAAACTCTGTCGAATCGAAGTCTGAAAGGTCACAACAGGTTAGTCGACTTGCATATGATGTTTCATCCACTTTATATATGGTATGTTGATATAGAATATTAAATATAGTATATTATTATAGGTGATCTTGGGAGTATCGACAAGGACACCGAAGTTGGACAGGCCTACCCGCAGACAGCAGTTACAGAAAACCATGTCTTGCCTTCGTTACAGATTATTCTTTTCTATTTTGTTGTTCCTTTTGATTAGTATTGAATGACGTAGGACGTTGATACTTAGTTTCCATTTATAGACGGATGCCGATGTCATGATAGTGACATCGAGTATTGACATTAGGCATTACGTACATACTGATGTGTCCATTGACACGATTGACCATAGGACACCGACACATTCGTGATGCAAGGTTTACATGGTTATTCGTGGTATTGACCTCGTGTCAGCATTCTAAATTTTTTTATCAGTATTGCTATTACTTTCAAGATGACTGTACAGAGTTGACATTGCTAGATTTTAGACATGGAGATTGGGAAGAACTTGACTATAATATCTGACCTATTGTCATGTGGCCCATTGTTTAGTAACCTTTATCTCTGTAGCAGAGTAAAGAATTATCACTGTCGAGAATTGATTGTCCTTGGTGCCACGACACAGGTACAGGGGACAATATCTTGCTGAGGTGCTAGTGAGCCTTAGTGGAAGGGGTCTGGTATTCTAGAAAAGTATCTCATTTGCATAACCTTTAGACGGATACAGTAGATTGCCTTAGTTCATATTTTTATTTTTGTACTTTAGCATGTATATTATGTACCTTGCTAGTCCTTTGAGGACCTGGCTATTTTTCAGGCTTAGACGAAGCTGAAGACTACCCGGAGGTTTACGGTTCGAGAGCTTAGACCGGAGGTGTACCGGCTCAGGAGGACGAGATAGTGCCAGAGGATTTCTCGTGATCATGTTACCTTCATATTTAGTTTTGCTACATCAATCCCTTTTATTTTCATAAGAGTTGTTGTTGATTCTTTGTTTCTATCTCTGTGGTTTCGGGATGTTTTACCCGCAGAGACTTCATTACTTTTATTGCTTGATATTTAAGATATTTCCATATTTATTCTTGATCTCTTTGTGGACTCTGTGGATGTGATTAGATGTATATACCTGTGGACTATGTTGTATTTCTTGGTGTTATCATGATTTACAGCTTAAGTATTTCGCTAATGGGCTTGTTGTGTAGCTTGGCCCATTGATGAAGTGTTGCTGGCGTGTATTCGTATACCTGATCCCACGTATTTTGGGACTGGAGCGTTACATGTTTTTGTGGTGGCCCATGCAGGTCTACGTTAATCACTTCGATTACGTTATTGTACCGACGTGAGCCTGCTAATAGAATAGAAAAGACCCATAGGATCACATCCACATGCTTGATAACTTCCTTGACATTGTTTTGAACTCTCACTTGACTTCTTGATTTGCATCCAGTTTAATTATGTTCTACCGTAATCCTTATTTATTCATGCTAGCAAGACAAATCTTCATAGTGGATGTATCTTCTCTTATTATCATATTAGGAAAGCAGAAGCACAGTCATTAGAATTCATAAGTGCAGGTGGAGTTTTCGCAAATTATGCGTAGTCATAGTGATACCTAGGATAGTCGTACTACTACGAGCCTACAACAATTAAGGAATAGGACTTGAGAATACATCCACAAACATGATTATAGACTTTTCTCAGACTCTTCAGTATGATTGCTTTCATGTTATCTTATTTCTTAATATGGTTGCTTTTGTGTTCTTCCTTACTTAAGATTTGACTAAACCCTTCCCTATTGTCTTCTTGAGTAAATCTTCTCGTTCATTTTTGCTAATTTATTGGAAACCGCCTTATGGATTGGTCCAAGGACAAGTTTGAGAAATTATATTTATCCTTGTATTACGAAATTAAAGTTTTTACAGCTTGGAAAATACTGGCGAGACAGGACTTCAGATAACGGCATCATGGCTAGATATGTTTCTCAAATTCTACTTGACCTATATCATATGCATGTTGATCTCTTCCCCTGTATTTTTGTAAAAAGTCAATTCAAAAATCTTTTATGGATTTGGCCAAGATAAGCTCAAGAATCTGTATTACCTGGCATAGCAGATGTGCACTACAGCCATCCGTCGTATTATGGAACAAGAAAGTTATTTGCAGCCAGATGCACACTGGCGTGGCAGTAACTTTATGTGACATAAGCACGGAGATATATGGTTCTCGAGTCTTATCTAGACTATGTCCTATGCATCTTGTTTGGCTTCACATCGTTCTTGAAAATAATTCGACAAACCATCATTCTTTGCTTAACCCTACCATTGTTTGAAGTTGGTATATAGGTTTGTTTGACACGGTCCTAGGTTCCTGTTACATTCTACTTGTTAAATGACTAAAATAGACAAACCTTATAGTTATATTTAGAATATAATTAAGCTAGATTATTGGTGTGATTGTGATGTTTGGTAGCTAGAAATGCGTAAGTTTCTTAGAGATTGATTCTAGTATGAGTCGAGTATGAGTGCCTGGATCGGATGCATAGAGCTAATTAAGAGAAATTTCTAGGAGTGAACTGATAGGTTTCATTGAATAGGTTATAATACTATACCCACGATAGAATGAGTTGTATTGGGGGCATTGAGGAAGGAGAAGCGTATGCCAAGCTTAGTAAGTACAAATTTTGCCTTGATAAAGTTCCTTTTCTGGGACACATTATCTCAGAAGAAGGACTTTCAGTTGATCAGGAAGATAGCAACTGTGAAGTCTTGGTCGACACCAACATCGGTTGCAGAAGTTAGGAGTTTTCTCAGACTTGCAAGGTATTACCGCAGGTTCGTAGAGAATTTCTCACGGATTGCAGAGCCGATGACACGATTGACCCATAAGGATCAGGAGTTCTAGTGGACAGAAGATTGTCAGAAGGCTTTTGAAGAGTTGAAGAAGAGGTTTACCTCAGCACCTATTTTGCCGCTTCCTTCTGGATCGAAAGGATTCTTGGTTTATAGTGATGCGTCAGGTAGTGGACTTAGATGTATTTTGATGCAACATAGAAATGTCATAGCCTACGTATCGAGACAGATGATGGTATATGAGAAGAATTACCCTACTTATGATTTGGAGTTAGCAGTTGTGATCTTTATAGTGAAGATGTGGAGTTATTATTGGTACGGAGAGCGAGTGGAGATATTTACGGATCATAAGAGCTTGAAGTATGTCTTAATGCAAAAGGAGTTGAACATGAGACAGAGGCGGTGGTTGGAGCTCATGACAGACTTTGACAGAGATTTGCAGTACCATCCAGGCAAGAAGGACGTAGTAGCGACCGCTTTGAGTAGGAAGCCTACTGCATATTTCTTGACAGTTCAGCCACAGTTATTAGAGGATCTTCATGAGCTTGGAATAGAAGTCATTATGCTGGGACAACAATGAGTACTTGCCAATCTTGAAGTATAGTCGTCACTTGTGGATAGAATTAAGGCAGCGTTACCTACAGATGCAAGATTTTGAAGACTTTACGAGAGGACAGAGATGAGAGCAACGGATGCTTAGACCAGAGCTTGTGATACAGACAGTCGAGAACTTGAAGCAGATTCAGAGTCATCTTCAGGCAGCTCAAGACCGGCAGAAGCATTGGGCCGATACGCATCATCGACGAATAAAATTTAAGGAGGAAGGGCATGTATTTCTGAGGATCTCACCGATGTGGGACGCCATTAGATTCGGGAGTAGAGGAAAGTTGACTCTAAGGTATATTGAACCGTTCGATATCATTGAGCGTGTAGGAGAGGTGGCATATCGTCTTACATTAATCCCATCACTAGAAGGAGTGCATGATGTATTCCATGTCTCACAGCTGAGGAGGTATGTGACTGATCCCAGTCATGTGGTCGATCACTCTGAGATCACGGTGGGACCCAGTTTATCATACGAGGAGCAGCCGGTAGGTATCTTGGATACGAGTAAAAAGACGCTCGGGGGCAGACGATTAGACTGGTTCGTGTCACATGGAGGCACCATTCTCTGGAAGAATCTACTTGGGAGCGTGAAGATTCTATACGTGAGCGTTATCCCCACTTATTCGTGCCGGTAAGTCTTAGCTTAGTTATTCTTATGATAAGTTTTTTTTTATAATTGTGTTATTTTTAATTTCGAGGACAAAATTTTCTAAGGTGGTAGGTTGTAAGCCCCCTCATTTTTGGATCTTATTTTTAATTATTTTATATAGATATTTTAATTTATTAAAGTCAATAATGGCTATTTTAGTAGTTTACTGTATCTTTGATTTTGGAAGCACAACAAATATTGTTTTCTCAAATCTAGTTCCATATTTGAATTCTAGACTCGTCCACCTTGAGTTGAATATAATATGTCCCATCCAATTTTGCTTTTCAATATTCTTTTGACTTCGCACAACTTCGGGCCAACTTAGGCCAATTTGAGCCATTGACGTAATTTTAAGCCAACTTCTAATTTAATTTTTGGACATGACATAGATCGAAACCGTATGACCCAATATATAATTTTGATCCACTTTGAGTCTACAATGCACATGCCTAGGGTGTACCATCTAATCGAGTTCTCATATGCTACTTATTTGCAAATGGCACATGAGACTCATTAAATTAATTTTTCGAGTCCAATTTGACTAGTATTGCTACTCAGACCCTAACCTAGTCAACCCTACTAGTTAGAGCCTAACTAGGAGTACCAAAACCAAGTATACATATATTTAAGAGAATTCTAGAGGATTAATTGCTGCCATATGTAATATTCCCTTATATATTTGCCTTGGTCAAACTTCTAACAAAATAGGAAACCTATTAATAATAGTATTTGGAGAACCAAATCCTATCCAAATTAGATCAAACCAAAGCATATGCACTATATATATATATATATATATATATATATATATATATATATATATGCCTATCAAACCCTAACCATCCTCCTCTCTCATAACCGCCCACTACTCCACAAATCCCCCCAAACCTAGCGGCTACCACTCCAAACCCGAAACCCTAGCCAACCCCCCTTTCTTCACAAAATATAATTTCTTCTCGATTTTTGTGCCAGCCACCACCACTTAGACGTCCCTCTCAACATCCTTTTCCATCATAGCAACTGTAGGAGCAACCTTGCGGCCGTTAGAGAGGTGCATGACGCGCTACTTGGGCCGAAACTCTGTCGAATCGAAGTCTGAAACGTCACAGCCGGTTAGTCAACTTGTAGATGATATTTCATCCACTTTTTCTTATCCGTTTCTCCTCAAACTAAATCTGAGAGTTACCTTTGTATGTCTACTCCAACCTCTGATCGCCGGATCTTCTAGTTCCAAGCGGTTTGCCCGTGACGTTGATTCTATGACAGGGTATCCAGAACTGACGAATTCTGTTACAGGCTACTTTTTGCCTATCCAAGGTCAGTTTCTAACCTTTCTATATTTTTATTCAGAAACATCTCTACCGTCTTTGAAATCGTTGGTGTCCCATGCAGGTCAGAGCATATCGTATCGGTTACGTAACTGTACTGATACGAGCCTGCGAATATGGCTAAACCCTTAGAAATCTCAATCCACTCTGCCTTGAAAATTCTCTTAGAAACATCTCTACCGTCTTTGAAACTTTTTATTCGTTCTCGATTATTCTTCCTTGCCTTCCGAACCATTGATTCTCATCCCTTCCTATTCCGAGGTGACGAATGATCGTGATGTCTAGAATTCATCAGAAATTTTTAAGTTATAGTATAATATTGCTTGATTATTGAGTTTTGGCTGTTTCTAGATATGGGAAGATTATAGATGCCATATGTCTTAGATATCTATGGGTAATGATTCTAGCAACTAGATGGAAGGTTAAAAGGTTTTAGTGACATACCTTTGAGGGAGTAGTATGACCAAAGGTGGGTAGAAGTCCTCGAGGTTTCGTAGTTACATAATAGCTAGGAGAAGGGTATAAAACTATTTTTGAAGAATTAAAATTTAAGGTGATTAAGGTAAAAGTAGACCTTCTTTTTGGAATTTTTAAGGAATCGTTATGAATTAGAATTTCGAGGACAAAATTATTTTTAAGGTGGGTAGATTTGTAACTCCTCTTCCCGAAAATTTTGAAATATTTTTTTATTTTACTTATTTGATTTAAATGGTAATTTTTGAAAGTTATAAATAATTAATTAGTTAATTATTACGGTAGATGACTTTAATCAT
>JANAVB010015600.1:2521474-2536474 GCA_029216955.1 Iris pallida
AAGAACTTCAATTTTCTTTAACATTATTCTTCTTCTTGTCCCTGTCCGATTTTGTGTTGCAGCAGAGAAATTGATCTCAGCTGGGTTCATGATCATTTTCGATACTTAAGGACGTGTCTGTTTCTGGATTTTGTCTGACTACAATTGAATTCATTCCAGGTAATGATCTGACCTACTCAATTCTCTATGTTGTTGCCAGACTTTAATTTTATATTGCTGTCCAAATCTATAAACTTGTGTTGTGTCCGTGTCTGTGTCTGGGATAAAGATCGGATGGCAAGATCGTGAAGGAGTCTAACTGAGTTTGGTTGAGTTATTGGGTTTATTGAGCAGTTAGTTGTGTATATTCTAAAGAGTTTTGTTGTATAAATTATGTTATCCCTCCATTTTGGTTTATGCTGTTCGAGTTCAATTATGGAGGGAATTAGGTGCAGACCTAGTTAATATTTTGATTTATTCAATTTGGTTGTAAATTATCTTATTGTTCTGTGATTATTCTTTTCTCAAAATTTTGAAATTAGAAGGAGATGTAGCCGTTTAATTCTTTTGTTGATTCCAGGGGTTAGCTGGTAATCTTGTCAAGTTTGATAGGCTGGGCATTGGTTTCTTCTGGGTGCTTGAGTTCAAATGACTGTAGGTTTTTGGGAAAGTTAGTTTGATTCGTATGAGCTGGGTTTATATATGTGTTTTCATTAAACTGGGATGGAGCATATATATGGTGGCGGTAGTAGGTGACCTTGGCCTTAATTTCTGTTTGGATTTTAACTGGGTTTGGTTCAAGTGTGTCCGTTCTGTTTAGGGAAGACCTTTGAATTTGAATTTTCAGATAAGGGCTTTTACTTTGAACCGGGAGTGTTGGTTGGTTCTGCCTTCTTAAACTTTTGTTTTTGTTTATTTTTATTAAACTCTTAATTGTGGTTATATTGACAAATTTTGGGTCTGTGCTAGGATTGCTTATGACTTTAATGAGTTAATTCTATATCATATTTTAACCAAGAACTTTGATTTGTCGTTGGTTTGAATAAGCAGGTGTGGTTATTTTGGTTTCATATCATTGAATGCATATATATTTTTCCTGGGTTTTGGAGTAGCTGTTACATTCAAAAATTAGGGTTTTGTTATAATCTTTTGCTGGTAGATGACCATATTAGTATGGTTAGAGTTGGCTTTGCAGGTTGGTATATTTGGTTATATAGAACTTGTGAGTATTTTTGCATGTGGTAGATTGGTTAGTTGCTACTGGGTTATAAACATTGCAAGCATGTTGGGTTGAGATTTAGTTTATGAGGTGACCTAGTGTTAGTGTGGGTACGATGGTTAGGTTTGCCTCTGAATCTTGGTTTTGTGTTTTTGTTGGTTAAGCTTTTGGTTTAGATTGCTAGACTGGGTTGCATAATATTCTTGTTGGGTTGTGGTACATTTTCTGTACAGTTTATTATAGATATATTAATGGGGTTGTGGCTTGGCCAAGAGTAGTGTTGGCCAAGAGTGGTATAGTTAAGTTGGTTATTGCAGGTTGGCATGATTAATATAATCTGTTTGGTTTGTGAATTTGAATTAGTCTAAGTAAGGGAGCTAATCGGGTTGTCTTCAAAAATCATACAAATGGCATACGTGGGGGCTTAGTTCCAGTATGCTATGAACCTCTTTCATTTCAAGAGTTAGGTAACTTATTCTATTATTCAAAACTGGAGATTTAGCTTAGAATAATGCTAGGCTAGCTAATATTAAGCAAATTATGTCCCAACCATTTTTCTTTGAATTACTTTTACTATTTACTTTAAAAACAATTAGTATTTTCATAAGGGGACTAATAATTATAAGATGTACTTTGCTCCGCTCCTGACTGGATATGTTGCAGGTATGCTTGCAGGATATCATTTTACCATATGGGCCAGAGCCCGTGATCTTAGATGAGCAGGATGGGTCATGACTTAGCTTGAGGTTTCAGGTTTAGACTGTTAGCTTTACTCTTAGATATTGATTTAGAATTTATAGTACAATTCATTCTTGATGACTCGTACATTTATATACATAGAATTATGGATTATGGTGATCATTCTGGGATACGTTTTTAGATGCTGTGATTATATACATTTATGATTATCTGGTTAGATTTTCCTAGTTTGGTACAACTTACTTCGTCGTGTCTAACGACGAAGGCTGGGCATGTCCGACTCATGTCTGATTATTCGGGAGCGGGTCGTGACATGTTTTTAGTGGTGGCCCATACAAATCTATCCTAATAGTACCTAGGTATTAGAGTACTATTGGGGGACTTGATTTAAACTAGGGAAACTTGAATCACAACATAGGAAATCGGGTACATATGGTATATTGATATTCTATAAACACTTGTTTCTAGGTTTAGGAGATTTAACAGTTTTCTGTTTCTTATATGATTCAGACACACAAATATAGGGACCATTGATTCACCTGCACTTGACGCTTTCGAGCTTCCACCACCTTCTATCACTCTACTATCCCCATGGGTAGTACGTAGTTGACGGAGATGCTTGAAGAGTTCCTTGACAACCAGAGGGAGCATGCCATCCTTTTCCAAGTCAGATTTGAGGATATACTCTCCGAGCCAGAAAGGATTCTGATTTCCAGACTCTCAGATACTTAGATTTTACTGACACCGAGCGCTTATCTTACACCGAGGAGCAAATCGAGAACCTGGAGCCGCCACTGAAGATCA
Source organism: Iris pallida (assembly GCA_029216955.1). Classification (NCBI taxonomy): domain Eukaryota; kingdom Viridiplantae; phylum Streptophyta; class Magnoliopsida; order Asparagales; family Iridaceae; genus Iris; species Iris pallida. The sequence continues at coordinate 2,524,176 of JANAVB010015600.1, forward strand.
TCCAAGTCTTGGAGGATCCGATTCTTCTGAAGATTGGAGCCACTAGCCAGGAGATCCAGAATATAGCACAGACAATAGAACGAGACCGGAAGCTGAAGTCCAGGAGAGACATGAAGACCTATGACAAAGACAGCAACTAGCCTGGACCAGCAAAGCGTCGCAACACTCAGTTGGCATTTCTTCGGTCACACCATCAGTCGCATCATCGGGAGCAGATCTCAATAGCCAGCATGCCAGCAGACGTATATTTCCTATCAGAGGCTCTGCGCTTCATCCCAGCGGGAGATCCAGACTAAGATTTAGATGACGACCACTTGCAACTTCTGTTGTCGCTAGGACATCACCACGAAGAGTGCCACAAAAGACGGAGGCTATGCCTGCACTACAGATCGCTTGCCCACCAAGTCAAGTACTGTCCGGAGGCCACTGATCACACTGCCCAAGGATGAATGCGGGGAGCACCAAAACTACGACAAGGGGGACCCGCCTCTCCAGATTCAACAATCACATGGAACACTACCGCAGGGACCAGTCTACGTCAGGACAGTCGAAGAATTTAAAGTGATCCTAGTTCCTGAAGAAATACTGAAGCTAGACTGAAGACAAAAGATTTTTTTGCCTGGTTTGGAAAACCATGTATCTTGATTCACAATCCAGGCTTCCCTTAAATTCCTTGAAGCACCTAGATCATTTCTTAAAATTTCTATTTTGGAACCTTGGTTGATATTCAAACTTATTTCAAGATATTGTTTCCTATTTGTTGATTGATACCCCTCCACCCACTCATCGTAATCTTGTTTTCTTTTCGATATTCTACTCAGGAATTTTGTTTCCTATTCAGAACTAGTTATAATTTGTAAATTTTATTTTCTCCCCGAGGTTCAGTTTTCTATTCGGGGCTTGTTGGAATTTGATTTTATTCAATAAATGCTTCTATTCATCATTCAAGACATCCTTTGAAAATTTCCTTTCAAATCTGAGGACTTGACATGTCCCTATATGAGATTTTTTTCTCCTATTTATGGCTTGTTTTCTGTTTGAGAAACTGTTCTGATCACCACTTTGTTTCAATCTTGTCCCCTATTTGAGGTATCACTTGTTTCATGGATACTTGTTTCCTATTCATCCAGTGATTCTCTTTTCCTATTTCGTAACTTGATTCCATTGGAGATTTTAAGATCATGTTCCCTATTTACGAGACGTTGTTTTGTTCGTGATTTAGTCTCATATTCAAGATTTTTCAGACTTTGAAACTTCAGTTCCTACTCATGACTCGTTGAGACCGTGTTCCCTATTCAAAATCTTGTTTTCTCGTTGAGATTTTCTATTCGAGAATTTGTTCCTTATTCACGACTTTGTTGATACTTGTTTATCTATTTTTTACTGTGTACCTTATTGGAGAATTCGTTTTCAATTCAAGTTTTTGCTCGAGATTTCATTGTTATTCGAGATTTTATTTAAACTTGTTTCCAGTACGAGATTTTATTTCTTATTTTGAAACTTGTCTCCTATCTGATACCTTGCTTCAGTTCATCCTTCGAGACTCTGTTATCCCTTCGGGATAATGTCCCATATGTGAATCTTGTTACCATCCCAGATATCAATTGAAATTCTGTTATAATTTAAAACTTCGCTTCCTGTCTGAAATCTTAAATCTTCCTGGTTGCCCTTTTGTACTCACTGATTGGATCCCTTGTCGTCTCTTTGTACCTAATAAACCCTTGTATTCTAATAGTCAGATAACCTCACAATTTTTGTGACTTGGACTATTGAAACTCATTTGATTCCTTGAAATTTTCTATGGATAAAGTTGAAAGACTATTCGATGACCTTCGAGGGCGTGACAGTTGTGCGCTGTAGCCGTTATCTGGATTGTGGAGACCGAAAGTTTTCTGCAGCCAGCAGCGCACTGGTGGGACAGGAATTCTAAGTTGAAGTGATTTCAGACATTCATAGGTTTTGGGTATTATGGAGATTTGTTCTAAATTCTTCATGTAGTAATCTCTTGGGTTGCTTCGTTGATGATTGTTGGAAAATGAATATAGTGCATAGAATATTCGGTAACATATCGTTACTTGAGTCACAGAGCCGAAGTTCGCTGCAGCCAGGTATACCCTGGTGGGGTAGGGATTCTGAGTAAAGTGATTTCAAATATCTATATGTTTTCGGATACCATAGAAACTATGTTCCTTTCCCTATGATTATCGGTTTTCGAGAATCACAAATCCTTGCACGTTATCCTGATTTGATACTGTACCTCCTGGGTATTTTGTACGTTTCCTCAATCAACCCTTGTTAACTTTCTTTTAGCATTTTATCGTTAGATCATTGAATTTCTCAAAATTATACATTGCCAGATTTTGATTCCATACTTTGTTGTGTCTTGTCTAAACTTCGATCTTAAATCATGTCTACCTGACCATGATTTTCCTATCTTGTCCTAGTCCACTTATGTTAAACTATCAATTTTTGATCATACTTAATAGTTGTATCTTCATGATTTTGTTCCTCTAACTTGTAATTGAAACTTCATTCCATCCGTGCCTATTTAATCCATGATCATTGTTAGATGGTATTATTTCAACTTCTTATGTGTAATTATCGTATTTGATCTCAAAGGCTCAGGGCATCTCAGAGTTGCACAGGATCGGCAGAAGCACTGGACGGACAGCAACAGACGGCCACTGGAGTTCACGGTTGGAGAAGGAGTGTTCCTGAAGATCTCGTCGACTAGGGGCGTCATTCGCTTTGGCAGAGCCGGGAAGCTCAGTCCGAGATTTATCAGGCCTTTCGATGTGACAGTGCAGATTGACGAGGTGGCATATCGACTGGCACTACCAGCTAGCTTAGAGGGAGTGTACGATATATTTCAGGTATCCCAGCTTCGACGCTACATTCCAGATCTGAGCCATGTGGTGGACTATTCAGAGCTGGAGGTGGATCCGAGCTTGACCTACGAGGAGCAGCCAGTGGAGATCTTAGATATGAGGGAGAAACAACTAAGAAACCAGACCATTCCATTTGTCCGCGTCATGTGGAGATGCCCCTCTCCGGGAGAGTCCACATGGGAGCGCGAGAACGAGATGCGAGAGCACTATCCTAGCTTGTTTGTTTGATTGTATTTTAATGTTCGAAAATTTTATTTTCAATAAATGACTGGTGATTGAATCTATTTGTGATTTATTTTGTGGGTCTTTGAATTTCGAGGACAAAATTTTTCAAGGGGGAGAGATTTGTAACTCCACTTTCCTATTTTTTAGAGAATTAATATTTTCTAATAATAATATTGGTTGATTTAAGTTTCAAATAAAAGGTTTAGGTTTAAAATAATAAATGTTGCGATCTATATTTTTGGAGGGAAATGATTTTAGGAGCAGAATTTTCAAATTCAAAAGTTTGATATAACTAATTAAATGGTCCCAACTTATTTTTAAACAATTTTCGAACTAATTTTGATTGATTGTGTAAATAACGTAAAGGGGGAGGGCTTGAGTGTTTATATGCCTATGGTGGGGGGGCCTAAATATAAAAAGCATTTTCTCTATATGTTAACTAACTGGAGATAGAGATAGAGACTCATTACTGAGCTCTCAAATTTTCCATTTCCTTTTTCTTCCCGACCGCAATTTTGGAGGAGCGGTGGCCTAGGCGGAGTTCCGGCAACGGCGGCGGCGGCCGGCGATCGCGAGTTCTCCAGGTGAAGGCGACATCGAGATCTCCACTCCGACGGTGACTGCTGTTCACCTCCACAGCGGCGACCCCTCTCTCCGGTGGCTAGGCCACGTCCATCCGCGATCGGCAAATCGTCTTCTCGGCGGCGCACACGATTCTTTAGCGGCACAAAGATGTTCACACGACTGCAAGACCTCGTCGACGGTGTATCTCCATTTCTCCAACGATCGACGGTCACGAAGGCTTCGTCGATAGTAGACGAAAAGCTGGTTCCAGCGGCTGGGCTGATCAACTTCGTGGTGGCTCTCTTCATTTTCGATGACGCATCTCCGACTAAGCTGGATCAATTTTTCATATTCGTCCTTCTCCTTCGTGAATCCAATCTCTTCCAACCAACTGGTGAGTTCTTGATTTTATCGATTGATTTCTTTAATTTTGACATTCGGTTTGTCTGTCCTTGATTGAGAGATTGATGATCGAATTATTGATGTCAGCTATAGAGTGTACAATTGGGGGATTGTGTTGATCGATCGGTTCAAGAAGTCCTTTAGATCTGAATTGTTGTGAGTATTGTTCTTCTTGTTCTAGACTGTCTCGATGAGTCCTTGAGGGAAGAACTTCAATTTTCTTTAACATTATTCTTCTTCTTACCCCTGTCCGATTTTGTGTTGCAGCGGAGAAATTGATCTCAGCTGGGTTCGTGATCATTTCTGACACTTAATGACGTGTCTGCTTTTGGATTTCGTCTGACTATATTTGAATTCATTCCAGGTAATGATCTGACCTACTCAATTCTCTGTGTTGTTGCCAGACTTTAATTTTATATTGCTGTCCAGATCTGTAAACTTGTGTTGTGTCCGTGTATGTGTGACGTGTCTGGGATAAGGATCGGATGGCAGGATCGTGAAGGAGTCTAACTGCGTTTGGTTGAGTTATTGGGTTTATTGAGCAGTTAGTTGTGTATATTCTAAAGAGTTTTGTTGTATAAGTTATTATGTCATCCCTCCATTTTGGTTTATGCTGTTCGAGTTCGATTATGGAGGGAATTAGGTGCAGACCTAGTTAATATTTTGATTTATTCAATTTGGTTGTAAATTATCTTATTGTTCTGTGATTATTCTTTTCTCAACATTTTGAAATTAGAAGGAGATGTAGCCGTTTAATTCTTTTGTTGATTCCAGGGGTTAGCTGGTAATCTTGTCAAATTTGATAGGCTGGGCATTGGTTTCTTCTGGGTTCTTGAGTTCAAATGACTGTAGGTTTTTGGGAAAGTTAGTTTGATTTGTATGAGCTGGGTTTATATATGTGTTTTCATTAAGCTGGGATAGAGCATATATATGGTGGCGGTAGTAGGTGACCTTGGCCTTAATTTCTGTTTGGATTTTAACTGGGTTTGGTTCAAGTGTGTCCGTTCTGTTTAGGGAAGACCTTTGAATTTGAATGTTCAGATAAGGGCTTTTACTTTGAACCGGGAGTGTTGGTTGGTTCTGCCTTCTTAAACTTTTGTTTTTGTTTATTTTTATTAAACTCTTAATTGTGGTTATATTGACAAATTTTGGGTCTGTGCTAGGATTGCATATGACTTTAATGAGTTAATTCTATATCATATTTTAACCAAGAACTTTGATTTGTCGTTGGTTTGAATAAGCAGGTATGGGTTATTTTGGTTTCATATCATTGTATGTATATATATTTTTCCTGGGTTTTGGGGTAGCTGTTACATTCAAAAATTAGGGTTTTGTTATAATCTTTTGCTGGTGGATGACCATATTAGTATGGTTAGAGTTGGCTTTACAGGTTGGTATATTTAGTTATAGAGAACTTGTGAGTATATTTGCATGTGGTAGATTGGTTAGTTGCTGCTGGGTTATAAACATTACAAGCATGTTGTGTTGAGATTTAGTTTGTGAGGTAACCTAGTGTTGGTGTGGGTACGATGGTTGGGTTTGCCTCTGAATCTTGGTTTTGTGTTTTTGTTGGTTAAGCTTTTGGTTTAGATTGCTAGACTGGGTTGCATAATATTCTTGTTGGGTTGTGGTACATTTTCTGTACAGTTGATTATAGATATATTAAAGGGGTTTGGCTTGGCCAAGAGTAGTGTTGACCAAGAGTGGTATAGTTAAGTTGGTTATTGCAGGTTGGCATGATTAATATAATCCGTTTGGTTTGTGAATTTGAATTAGTCTAAGTAAGGGAGCTAATCGGGTTGTCTTCGAAAATCATACAAATGGCATATGTGGGTGCTTAGTTCCAGTATGCTATGAACCTCTTTCATTTAAAGAGTTGGGTAACTTATTCTATTATTCAAAACTGGAGATTTAGCTTAGAATAATGCTAGGCTAGCTAATATTAAGCAAATTATGTCCCAACCATTTTTCTTTGAATTACTTTTACTTATACTTTAAAAACAATTAGTATTTTCATAAGGGGACTAATAATTATAAGATGTAGCTACGCCTTACTTACTTAGCTAATTTCTGGAAATAGATAAATGGATGCATAGTTAACTTAAATTAGAAATAAATAGCATGCTAATTAGAAGGAATTGTTAGTTGGCAAATAGTTAAATTAGTTAATTGTTATTATTTAGAATCTAATCAACTTGTAACTTAAATCTGGAGAACTTGCAGATTTACTACTTCCTACCCGTACTTTCCTGGAGCAAGGCAAGTACTTTTCTATGGTCTTGTGCATTTACATTTCTTGTACTTTTCTTATGACACGTCATGACACGATATCCTGTACCCCTGTACTCCTGTATTCCTGTTCTTGTACTTACTTGTGTCGGATGGGGAAATACACTAGCCATGTGACCAAACCCTGGTTACTATATTCATATAGATAGCTTAGGCCTCGTACCGTGCATGCGGGCCCTAAGTCGTACCATTCATGTACTTTCATGTGCTTTCATGTGCTTACCCCCAGCCGGTCACATGAGCTAGTTGTATTTCAAACATGGTGCACTTGTCATGTCTTGTACTTCTGGTTCATAGTTACATTCATGTACTTTACATTTCATGTACTTTATATTTCCTATACTTTATTTCCTGTACTTCTATTCCTGTACTTTTATGTTCTTTCCTGTACTTTATAGTTCATGTTTTTCTGTACACATTTTCATATCATGATGTTCTTGTTCATTACCTATAACTGTACTTTGCTCCGCTCCTGACTGGATATGTTGCAGGTATGCTTGCAGAATATTATTCTACCATATGGGCCAGAGCCCGGGATCTTAGCTGAGCAGGATGGGTCATGACTTAGCTTGAGGTTTCAGGTTTAGACTATTAGCTTCACTCTTAGATATTGTTTTAGAATTTATAGTACATTTCATTCTTGATGGCTTGTACATTTATATACATAGAATTGTTGATTATGGTGATCATTCTGGGATACTTTTTTAGATGCTGTGATTATATACATTTATGATTATCTGGTTAGATTTCTTAGTTTGGTACAGCTTACTTCGTCGTTTCTAACGACGAAGGCTGGCCGTGTCCGACTCGGGTCCGATTATTCGGGAGCGGGTCGTGACAATGACTGAGTCATATTGTGTCGTAGGATGTGTAAGTCATGACTGAACTGCTGTATTTTGTTTTGGAATTCCCACCTGCGAGTCCAGACTAGGGGCGAGAGTGATTTTTTGAAGCTAACCTGCAAGTCCACACTAGGGGCGAGGGTTAGTAGTCATTTGTCCGCACCTGCGAGTCCACACTAGGGGCGAGGGTGGTTCTTGAAGCTAACCTGCGTGTCCATACTAGGGGCGAGGGTTAGTAGTTTTTCAAACCTGCGAGTCCACACTAAGGCAAGGGTTAGTAGTTTTATAGCAGATGTGACATTTCACATAGGATACCTCTCCCCCTCCAATAAAGGGTATGGGATAGATCCTATTCCTAGTGAGTGGATGGAGCAGGCTACCCAACCACCTCTGTGACTGTGCACAAAGCCTATCTTCTCTACGATCTTGAAATAGTTGAACGTTCCATACTTTGGAAGATGTAGATCAGTTCTCGGTGTGCCGGATCTTGGGTAAGTTTCAACTTCCAATTGATGATGTAACAAAATCCTTTTTAACTCTTGTTCTTATCCGATGCGCCAATAATAATAACAATGGTAGCACACTTTGACCATATTCACGAGAGTCCTCAGATCAAAAGTTCTCTAAGGATAAGCTATGTCATGTCACCATACCGGAAGATGGGCCTATTGGACGCCACGAGGTGTGCAGGTCGTATCCTATCATTATTTTACCTAGTGGACACGCTCGTCTAAGAGAGATTTGTGCTTGTCCTTGCGTCTTAGTCTGTTGTCGCTCGTCATGTCTATCCTAGTTGCCTATCTCCGTCACCAAGAAGAGGGTTTGTACCGTAAAGTGGTACAGATCTACCTGTCCCCTAAAAAAGGTTAGTGTTTTGAGATCGTTCAACACAAGCAGGAGATCGAGCATTCGCATAGAGGTAAAAAAATCAAGTCCGTTCGTGCCGGTCCGGGTAAAGCTACTACCATGAAGACACTCATGCTAGCTTCTTTTCGAGATGAAGACCAGCCCTTACTCTCTACTTCAGGGGCAAATCCCTGGTGTGATGACAAAAAAATAGCAGATAATGTTCCGGCAAATGCAACCGTGTCATAGTTCACATTTGATCGATTCAAACCTGCTGCTTAAACAGCTGCTTGCTACCACTTTGTAATTATATAAGAAGACACCATATGTCCAGTTTACAGCTGCTTATCCTCTTCTGTCTTTCCGTCATCTCAACCTTGTACCACGCCGTGGGCATCACGTTCCTAGGGACAAAGACCTTCAAGCTCTAAGGCTATCATAGTACTGCTAGCATGGTTACATCTAACTGCCTACTGGGCAAGTTTCAACTTCAAAGTCACCTGATTTGGCACCAGCCAAAGGAGTAGGAGCAGCAGCTGGGGAACCACCATAACCATGCTCCTACTACTTCTGCAGCTGGGTTCTATAAATGCGGTAGGCAGGTTTTTCTTTTTTCTCTCCCGCTTGTACCTGCCTTTGTGGCACGTCTAAGAAGGTCTATCAGCCTTGCATTAACCAGCTAAGCTACTTGGTCCATTTGATGAGTGGCTGCTAGGGCCACTGACCACAAGATCTAATGTCTACCTACCTGGGTACTGGGATGAATTTCTACCTCGTGGATTGGAGCAGGCCCCATACACACGGCTGCTTTCCTCAAAACCTCTTCCTATTCCGATCCGCACGTTCGCTCTTCCGTCTTTTTCTTCCATTGGTTGAGAAGAAGAACTGGTCTAGGAGGGGCTACTTTGCCTAACTGCCGGGCTTCACGTGCCCTACTTGCCTTCTCTGTATATCGATCAGTTCCACTTTTTGTTTTTCAACTTTTCTTCTTGGCCCAACGGCTCTTCCATAAGATGATCATTTCCTATTCCATTTCCCATGTCTTTACCGGGATGTGGATGTGTATTCCAAATTCTCTGATTTTGGAAGCAGTGGGCCTTTCTGGTCTTTGATGCTTCTTTTCCTACTGAGAAGGGGGATTCAACCATAGGGTTCCAGGCATGAAGCATTAGCAGTTCTCCTCCGATCCAGCCCGGGATTGAAGACGCTATTCCGTTCCGCTTTGCTGCTTGAGAAGAATTTCCTTCTAAGCGTGGTTCAGTTCACGTAATCGAAAAAGGCCTTTTTCCCCTGCGACTGATTGCCTAGCAGCTATGGTCAAAGATTCGAACCTATCTTTCTTAACAGATTTTTCTTTATAGCATAAATTAATGCTACTAGAGTAGCTTCTATCCGTTCATTGAGACTTGCTATCGCTCGCCTTCCTTCACTCGTTAACAAGGGACAGATCCAGCAGTTACAACCCATCCGGTACCGAACCCCGCTTTCACCACTTTTAGGTTCCCAGATCTAGAATAGAAGAGGCTCTTCGAGACCTGTCTCAGAGGATTAGGATTCCAACTTCCGAGAATGTCCAGCTCAAAAGGACATATACTATTATAGGTCGTTCACAGCCGGTAACAACAGATGCGAAGGAATGCTAGGCCAAACCTGTCTGTGAATCTAGCTTACAATAAGATCCGTGATGGTAAGGTCTCCAGATCCCACTACTTCCTAAGGTGGTAAGCCTCACTAACGAGACTACGAGGAAGAGGACGCAACTCGAATCACTCAATAATGAATTCCTGTGGAAGAAGAAAATCGAATTAACCAAGTTTTATGTCGACACCAGAGTGAAGGTGATCGCATCTTGACAGTTCAAAGATCTCTTAGACCGATCTAGAATACGTCCCGCGGGCCCCTTTAGGTCCCAGGCTTCATTGGCTTCGGCGGTTTCTCAATCCTTGGATTTGGAACTTTGTGATTAGCTACCTTCTTCTTCCTATTCTTAATTAGAAGAAGTCGAATGCTATGCTAGTTAAGCCAGTCACGAGTCCATTGAGGCTCTTCGACGACCTCACTTAATGGATATGGTTCTTTGTCTGCTAGCTAGCTAGCGCGCTTCTTTCGAGTCAGCAATGAGCGGATTCAGGTAGGTAAGCAAATCAATCCTGTTAGTAGCTAGTTGAGTTCGAGCGTCTGTTGTTGTTGGCAGTAACGAGGCGCTGTATTGCCCTCCGAACGAACGGATTAGGCTCCGGGTTTATCTTCACTTGGAAGATGAGGGCGAGCCGGTTCTTGCCCGGAGTGAATTATTTCTTTGACAATTTCGATGGTGTTCTTGTTCAGTCTATGAGGACAGAAGTAGATAGAGACAGCTGAAGTCAAATGTTCTCGGTCCCGATGTGTTATAACATCCATCCCGGTAGTGACTGACAAGACTCTCTTCCTCACAGCTAACAAAAGTATGTGAATGGAAGAAGGAAAGAAGCAAACACCGCGGCTTTGATTTCATAACCTTGGTTACGGATCTTGGGAGTCAATTGTTTCAATCTACACAAAAATTAGTGGGACACCATTACTTCCTCCGGGCGCCTCTCTTTCTTTCTTGAATTTTGCTCTTTTTCATACTACCCATTAGTGAAGCTAGGAGATTCAGTTGTTTAACCAGAGGCAATGAAATTGTTCTCAAAAGTATCAGTCTTTCACCCCCCAAGCTGTGTAGAGAAAATCTCTATTACTCTTAGGAAAGAGCTATAAGCAAGATTAGTTTGAGACATAAACAGCAAGAATGAATAGCAAGGTGCGGAGCGGCAGTCTTAATGGCAAGGTTCTGAAAGAAACTGCGAAGTGAGGCGAGCGAAGTGAGATGACTGATAGGGAGGTAATAGAATAGCAAATCTTATGAGGCGAAAACATCAAATAGGAATCTGGAGATAGGACGGGCAGAAGAAGTTGGTTTTCCAAGTTAGAGACTTCCAGTTGCAGAGAAGTAGTAGCTTTGTGAACATCACCAAATACACTCCAGTTCCAGTCTTTAAGGGCAATCTTGAGTCTATGAAGTTTGTAATGAAGTGCATTCATGGGAGTGCCAAATACAGGTTGACCCCAAGAATGAGACACAAATGTGAGGAAGTCCTCATGTTGTGTCCACATTCTAAGAAACTTGAAAGTGGAAGGGGATCTAGACTTGGGGGTGTGATTGATGAGGAGAGGAGAGTGGTCAGAGTGAACTCTAGTGAGGTGGTGGACAGTGATGTGAGGCGACCGAAGGGAGGGTGAGGAAACTATGATTGAACATAACTCTATCCAACCTGGCCCAGGAGTTGGGGGAGGAGTGGAGGTTATTTTGCCAAGTGAAAGTGTTGCCAGTGTAACCAGCATCAAGTAGTCCAATGTCATGAATGAAGTGATTGAAATCCCTTGTGCCTTTCCTGTACCAGGTATTGTAGTTGCTATGTAAGTTCCCTTTATTAGGGGGTATTTGTCTGGTCCCAGTGCTTCTGCCTGTGAGTTCGTTTTAAAGCTATCGGATCATCGCCATTATCTTGCTTGAAACCTATGCCCGGCCCAAGACCATTGCCAGCCAGGACTAGTACGTCTTTCTTTCCGGCAGTTGCAGTTCTTGTTGTCTCTGGGAGGTCCACTATAATATGAAGTTTTTGACTACTTTTTCTTACGTAAGACTCCTTTATTTAATATGCTTGCTTGGGCCAGAATTTATCCCCAATGAGAATACGCTTTCTTCCCCGGACAAGAAAAACCAATTGAAAGCAAGTGTATCTCACAATCCATCTCGTTCTCGTTCTATTACTACTTCCCTAGAGCGAGGTCGAGTACTAAGGTCTTCACCTCCAGCCAATCTTAACGGGGTATTCAAAGAAAATCTAGCTGCTTCTAGGTCAAAGTTCGCTAGCACTCATTTCAAGCTAGCCAGTATCCTGTGTAAGGCAAAGAAAAAAGATATATCTGAAGTTCCTGCCAGAAAGTGAAGTGAGCTCTCCAGTCTCAGAAGAGTCATTGAAAGATCAAGGGAGTTTCTTTGAAGCCAGGGATAATCTAATTCATTTTGCATTCGAGCGAGTTGCAGACCCACCCAGTAGGAGTTTTAAAATCTCTTAGGCCAGGGCAAGCGCAGTCACTTCTCCCCCTTTAGATATTACCTATATCTAGAATAACGAGTTTCACCATCTCCTTAAGGCCTTCCTTAGTGGACGTTCGGTCTGTACCAGAGATGTAGCCAAAAAATCCGGAGAAATTGGCT
>JANAVB010015600.1:2538974-2741474 GCA_029216955.1 Iris pallida
CACTATGGTGCGCTACGGCTTTTTGTTTGGCCAATGCCAATCATTCTTGTACTACACCAACCTCTCTATATGCCCGAGAAAAAAGGAACGTGGGGAAGAGGAATCAAGCAAGGAAAAGCAACGAAGGAAAAGCGTAACAATCAAGGCCTCTCTTTATGTTAGAAGGTGCTAAATCAATAGGTGCCGGAGCAGCTACAATTGCTTTAGCGGGAGCAGCTGTCGGTATTGGAAACGTCTTCAGTTCCTCGATTCATTCCATGTCGCGAAATCCATCATTAGCTAAACAATCATTTGGTTATGCCATTTTGGGCTTTGCTCTAACCGAAGCAATTGCATTGTTTGCCTCAATGATGGCCTTTCTGATCTTATTCGTCTTCCGATCGCAAACAAAAAGGAAAAAGTCAAGCATGAGAACGTCAATTTCTTTGACTATCACATGTGTCAATATCTATTTGTCTTTGGACCCACTCTATTTGGAAACAAAATACTATAATCTGGAATGAGGCGATACAGGTTCTCAACTGAAAGGAGCCCTTGATCCTACCCTCCATTGGGTGAAGAGAAAAGGCAGTACCGCATGCATCACTCATCACTATTCGGTACTTAAAGAGATAGAAAAAGCCAGTTGATGAGTCAGACCCAAGCTAAGTAGCAGATGGAAATCCAATGCGTCAGTCAGTAGTTACTTAAGCAGCTAAATGGGCAAAGAGAGTGATTCATGTACCACAGGGTTCATTCGGTACTCTCAAGGAGCACTCAAAGCTCCCTTCGGTCGCCTTACTTATCCAAGCGTCTTCCGGATAGTTTTATATGTCGTACTCTAATTTGGATGAGGTTTGCTGTTACCAGCATTGCTCATTCCCATGGAGCGGTAACGCATCGTCCTTTATCGATTTGAGGGTTAGGGTGACACGTTGTCACTTTTGCTTTCATAATGATATACAAGGAGCGCGTCTTAAGGAAAGAAGGTAAGGAGATTTTGAAAAGGAAGGTCAAGGTACCGGCTTGGACAGTTGGATAGCTTGAAAGAGGCTTGGCTGGCGAGATGACTGAAGACCTTCTGCTGAAAAACATTCTCATTCTGCCTCAGATTCGTGAGACTTGTTTCGTGAGAAAGATCATGTGTTGGCGAATAAGTTGGATATGAATTAGTTGGCGAATCGGCTTAGGGAAGTGCTTGATGGGGGTTCGGGTTATCTATGTACTGCCCATGATTGTGGGCCCTTTCGTATACGGATTTGAGGGCATTTAGCTAGCCTATATCTCCATCTGCTCTCGCTTCCGTACTCTTTTTCCTATCTCTCTCTCGATATCCTTCTTTCATCCATCTTCCCAACGAAATTGATTGGTACACCATCCATCCTGTGCTTGGTTCATAGGAACTGCAAGTTTGACAATCAAAGGTTGGGATATCTCATTTGATCTCAGCAAGCCGCTTCGCGCTCAAAGCGAAAGCTAGATCTTGAAGCTAGGATGCGTGAGAACTAAAGCTTCAAAAGAAGTCGTAGCGAGGGTTGGTAGTGTTGCCAGAGGCCCACTTGCTTCTAACATTCTGCACCTTCTAACATAAATCAAAGATGTTGAATTGTCTTAACGCTTTTTCTTCGTTCATTCCTGCGAATCTGTCGCGTTACTTCGACTCATTTCCCGCGTACGTGCCTTTTCACTTCTTTAGGAAAAACTCTATCTCTGTTGAAAACCACCGTCCTCACTTTCAATTCCTCAGTCCGATCCCCTCTTTCAGACTTAGCTATCCGTTGAATTTAGATGATCAGGACATCGAGCTTATAGAGTACATTGAATCCAATTCCATTTTGGTGGTCACAGCAGAATTGAAGCTGAAGAAAGTTCAAGATTGGAACTATATATAAGCCGACAGCCTCTTTGTTGTCCAACGTGACAGGAACCATGCTGTGAAGGAAAATAATCCGACATCGGTCTACGATCTAATCTCTAACTTGACTAGTCAATCTAATTAAGGCTCTTTACTGCCTTCTGAGACTTTCGTGCAAGAACTAAGATCGAAAACCCCAGGCCCAGGTGTCATCGCGTTATCAGCGTCTAGGCCGGACAACTCGTGGCTAAGGTCCATTCTTGCATGTGAGAAGAAACAGGTAATTGGAGATACAAAGAAAGTTCAAGACAAAATGTTTCGGAAAAGCGAGTCAGTCTAGTGCCCCTCCACCGTCTTTCACTTCCTCGAAAGAAGCCTTAAGTGGGGTATAGTTATGTTATAGGTACAGGGGGTCAAAGGGGTTGGACAAAGCAAAGCTGGCAACGCAAAGCATGAGGGGCGTACTCATGCGTCTTTTGTGCCAATTTGCAGGCAGGAGGGCAAAGGGTTACTGGGGAGAGTCAAGTCAAAGTAGCGATTCTCTTTCTGGTATCTTTCCCGAAGGGCCTACGGGACTCTTTCCCTACGGGATGCAGCTTCTCTTGTTGAGGTGAGCCTGTTTGCTTCGTAAGTGAAATAGGGGTGAGTTTAGCTAATGAATTGGTGTTTTGAGTGGTGGTATAAATGGGGCTCTGTAGGCCCCATTGCCTTGTTGTTGTGTAGTTTTTCTTTTCGAGTCTTGGAGCTGAGCTTAGGATTTCCTTAAGCGAGTTCAAGGAAGTGACGTGAAGGTAGCCTTAGGTAAGGAGCTGACGAGAGAAACGGGTCTCCACGTCTTTTGGTAGTGGGAGACAGAAGGCGGATTGACGCATCTGAGTAGGCAGGTAATACTTAGTGCTTGGAATATGAATGCTATGAGGCTTGGGCGAGAGAGCAGGTCTAGGAGGCCTAGATATTGCATCATGTGAAAGCAACGCTAAAAATAAGAGCTGTAAATAAGTGAGATAGGCACGAAAGGGGGGCATTCTGGGGATGTCTTTCATCAGCCAGCACCTTCAACAGCCAGTGGTACAGATGCCGACACAAATTCGATTCCAGATTCAAGATAGGGTACGACCGATGATCAGGCAGGACGGAATGAAGCAAGCAGCAAGGGATTGGCTGAATAGAACATATGCAACGAGAATGGGATATTGAATGGAAAGAACGAAAGCGGACCAAGGTTTTTATTCGTTAGCCAAGCGCGCCCATTACAGCGCCTCTATTATAGAAGCGAAAGAGATGCGCCTTAAGCCGAAGAGCATCCTTATAAAAGAATAAATGGGAAGCAGGCCCAGTCTATATTGCGTCAGTTATATTTACTTCACTCCCCACGTACTCCTCTATTCTTATATTTGAATTCCGTCTCTAAGCTTCCCCTTTAGTGCCTACTGACACTTATTTCCTTTCGACTATAGTGGAATGGAAGTTTTATTTCCTAAGTCTCAAATAATGTCTTTTATTGAGTCCCCATAGCCCTACATAGTCTGTAGAGTCATTTTTCACTAAGAAGGATTGTAAAAAGAGAATTCCAGATTGAAGATCTCTTGACCCATATACGATCCAGTTCTACATCTTAGCGCTGAACTAATGAATAGAGATTGAGCTTCACTTCGCGAGTCGGGAATGACATCATTTATTAAAAAGTGCTAGCGTTGACAAGAGATGAGCTAAAGAGGTAGCCAGGCAGTTAACCAGAGCCTACCACATACAGACAGCAAGAGCTGTGCCGGCTTATCCGGAAAATGGAATTCTTGTCACCCCAAATGCTACTACCTCTTTGCTAAGCACATGAATGCTTGATCGAGAAAAACAAGCAAAGAAGCAGCATGATACGGAATATAAAAAGGCTGGAGGTAGAGCCAATAACCAATTGAAGAGTTACATACTACAGTATAATGCCCCCAATCATACTCTCGCCGATTAAGGCAAATTCTGTGCTCCACGAAAAAAACATAGGGGGGTGCTCTAGGACTAGTAAATCTTGCTTATTCTGGTGTTTCTCAATGGTGGTATACATTTGGTTTACGGACTAATGGAGATCTTTATACTGGAGCTCTTTTTCTATTATTTCTTTCTGCCATATCTTTAATAGCGGGCTGGTTACACCTACAACCAAAATGGAAACCGAGCGTTTCGTGATTTAAAAATGCCGAATCCCGTCTCAATCATCATTTATCCTTCCAACAGTTCATTTATGCGTAGTATTTTTTGTATCCGTGTTCATAGTCACCTGTCGTATTCTGTCTTCCCTGCTTATCTATTACACATGATAAACTGTTAGATATGCATGTTTTATGTATCTTGCTATGTCCCCTGAGGACCTGATGATCTCTTCAGGTAGCTGATTGCATGGAGTAAGTTAGTGGATCATGATGGTAGTGATTACACCTGCAGGGATACAGGTATTTGCTTGTGATATTTCTTTATTATCCTCTCATGCTTTATATTCCATACCATGATATATTCTGCTTGTTAGCTTATTTTATAGACTCATATTATTCTTGGAGTCTAATCGGACAATACGCTAATGGGCTGCAGACCATGAACCATAATTGTTCATTCTTGATTTATATACATCTCGTGGATTGAGATATAGTTTAGATTACCATATTAGACATTATACCATGCTCTTGACAGCTTATACGTATTCGAGTCAGGCTGGGGTCCGCTTGATACGTAGCTGGCTTTCTCACGCACTTGCATCCCGAAAAGTGGGTGCGGTCGTGACAGACGCATATCTGAAAGTTAGATTTTGCATCTGTTTGCTATTTTAAAAAATTCATGACATTTGTCGTGTCACCGAACGCCGAAAAATTCTATTTTTCTTGTGTCCAAAAGTGTCAATACTCCATGATTCCATATTAAATTTTATGTTGTGCAAAATTTAACATTTAAATACTATTTTAACTAATTTATAGGATTTTTACAGAATTTATTAATTTTATTTAATCATTGTTTCGGGACTAAATCAATGTGTCGTATTGAGGAAGTCATATGTGGCATTGACATAAGACCTCTTGTGAAAGGGTTTTCCTATTAACAATAGCATTATAGCAATATATAAGTATTTATAGATAAATTCCAAAATTTAAATATGTTATTTTGTTATAGTTGTAAAGTATTTACGAGAGAATTTGGTACCTATATGTACCTATAGAATAGATGCAGTTTCGTAACAACGTTATGGCAACTTGGAGGCGTAGTTACTCATATAATTTATATATGGTATGTTGATATCGAATATTAAATATAGTGTATTATTATAAGTGAGCTTGGGAGTATCGATAAGGACACCGGAGTTGGACAGGCCTACCCGCAGACAGCAGTTACAGGCAAGCGTGCCTTGCCTTCGTTACAGATTATTCTTTTCTTTTTTGTTGTTCCTTTTGATTAGCATTGCAAGACGTAGGACGTTGATACTTAGTTTTCATTTATAGACGGGTGTCAATGTCATGATAGTGACATCGAGTATTGACATTAGGCATTACGTACATACTAATGTGTCCATTGACACGATTGACCATAGGACACTGACATATTCGTGATGCGAGATTTACATGACAATTCATGGTATTGACCTCGTGTTAGCATTCTAGATTTCTTTATCAGTATTGCTATTACTTTCGAGATGACTGTACAGACTTGACATTGCTAAATTTTAGACATAGAGATTGGAGAGAACTTGACTACAATATCAGACCTATTATCGTGTTGTCC
The DNA here is from genome assembly GCA_029216955.1 of Iris pallida. Classification (NCBI taxonomy): domain Eukaryota; kingdom Viridiplantae; phylum Streptophyta; class Magnoliopsida; order Asparagales; family Iridaceae; genus Iris; species Iris pallida. Next base: position 2,544,568 of record JANAVB010015600.1, read on the forward strand.
ATTATTTAGTAACCGTTATCTTTGTAGCAGAGTAAAGGATTATCACTGTCGAGAATTGATTGTCCTTGGTGCCACGACACAGGTATTGGGGACAATATCCTGCTGAGGTGCTAGTGAGCCTTAGTGGAAGGGGTCTGGTATTCTAGAAAAGTATCTCATTTGTATAGCACATAGACGGATACAGTAGATTGCCTTAGTTCATATTTTTATTTCTGTACCTTGGCATGTATATTATGCACCTTGCTAGTCCTCTGAGGACCTGGCTATTTCTCATGCTTAGATGAAGCTGAAGACTACCCGGAGGTTTACGGTTCGGGAGCTGCGACCGGAGGCGTATCGGCTCAGGAGGACGAGATAGTGCTAGAGGATTTCTCGTGATCATGTTACCTTTATATTTAGTTTTATTACATTAATCCCTTTTCTTTTCATCAGACTTGTAGTTGATTCTTTGTTTCTATCTCTGTGGTTTCGGAATGTTTTACCCGCACAGACTTCATTACTTTTATTGTTGGATATTTGAGACATTTCCTTATTTATTGTTGATCTCTTTGTGGACTATGTGGATGTGATTAGATGTATATACATGTGGACTGTGTTATATTTATTGGTGTTATCATGATTTACAGCTTAAGTATTTCGCTAATGGACTTGTTGTGTAGCTTGGCCCATTGGTGAAGTGCTGCTGGCTTGTATTCGCATACCTGGTCCAACGTATTTTGGGACTAGGGCGTTACATATTTTTTTGTTGGCCCATGCAGGTCTACATTAATTACTTCGGTTACGTTATCGTACCGACGTGAGTCTGCTAATAGAATATGAAAGACCCATAGGATCACATCCACACGCTTGATACCTTCCTTGACTTTGTTTCGAACTCTCACTTGACTTCTTGATTTGCATCCAATTTGATTATGTTCTGCCGAAATCCTTATTTATTCATGCTATCAAGACAAATCTTCCTAGTGGATGTATCTTCCCTTATTATTATATTAGGAAAGTAGGAGCACAGTCATTAGAAGTCATAAGTGCAGGTGGAGTTTTCGTAAATTTTGCGTAGTTGTAGTGATACCTAGGATAGTCGTACTACTACGAGCCTACAACCAATTAAGGAATAGGACTTGAGGATACATCCACAAACATGATTATAGACTTTTTTTAGACTCTTCAGCATGATTGCTTTCATGTTATCTTATTTCTTAATATGGTTGCTTTTATGTTCTTCCTTACTTAAGATTTGACTAAACCCTTCCCTATTGACTTCTTGAGTAAATCTTCTCGTTTATTTTTGCTAATTTGTTGGAAACCACCTTATGGATTGGTCCAAGAAAAAGTTTAAGAAATTATATTTATCCTTGTATTACTGAAACAAAGTTTTTGCAGCCTGAGAAATACTGGCAAGGAAGGACTTCAAATAATGGCATCATGGTTATATATGTTTCTCAAATTCTACTTATGTAACGCTCCAGTTCCAAAATACTTAGGACTATGTACGTCGACATGCCAGCTGCATACATACGAAGTATACTCCAATATGCGGAACCATCGTATGTATATATAAGCTGTAAAATACAGTAACCATGACACTAACCTCATCCAGAAATGAAGAATAAAGAATTTATAATAACTTATGAATTTGTCATTCGTACATGTAGTTGGGCGCAGAAAAATCCACTACCAACTATTTTAGATGAAAGAAAATATACAAGGAAAGGATTGAGAAAATGGCAAGACGAACCAAGAGCAGTTCTCTTCGAAGAAATAGAGAAGATCAAAGTCCTGGATAGAACACCTGAGAAAAGGCACAAAGCACACACCTGGAGAGATCACCAGGTCCTCAGAGGGACGTAACAAGATACAATAAACAACATACCAAATAATTACTTAATATAAAATATGCCACAAATAAAAGTAAGTGACAAGACCTCAATAAGGTAACCTCAATCCTTTCGACGCATGAGCCTTGTCTGTAAATGGGATTGGCATAGTCCCCATATAGGGCACCAGGGCCTATGTCCGTAACGTCCGAATATCGTCAGAGGGCATCATGTGCAAGGGGGTACGTCCATAACTCTCTGGAAAATGTCAGAGGGCACCTGGAGCCTGCGTCTCCGGAGGAGCGCACAGGTAAGCAGGAAAGTGCAAAGAAGCCCATACGTCAGGTATTATTTTCCCCACCCAATGTACCTGTCAAGTCGCATCCGCGATCATGTACCTCTACCAACTGCTAAGCCTCTTAACATGCTTCTATTAGCAGTTTGACCTAACGCATGCGCACGGGTGATCAGCCAACACGCAAGGACCTCTACATGCTACTCATCTCACACGTGCTCGTGGTACAACTGTGTCGAGGTATATGCGATACACTACAAACGGTAGTCCCTTAAATCTAAGTCCATATGCAATCAAAGGATAATAAGTAAAGTAAAGCTAATATCACTAAGCAGGCAATAAATCAAGAATTATAATAATGGTACAACTACAAGAACTGAAAATAAATAATAGTGAAACGTAAATAAATAAAAAATGCAGATATGGAAAAATATCTTGCCTGATGTCCGGAGTGAGGTAAGGTGATGTCCTGGCGACGAATCAACAACAACGCACAAAGGGGAAGGTGTAGGAACAACTTCGGATGCTAAAAATAGTCTATTATCTAATTATAATTAATACTGCACCTATTACATTTATTTAATAAATTCTAAAATTAGGATATGGCATAGGCTTTCGTATCAGCTTTCCGAAAAACTAAACGGATCGTATTTTCGTTTCCGGAATCTCCCGAAATCGCAAAAATACTGAAACACGTTTATTTTTGGGACACTAGATACTCAAACAATTTTGCAAAAATTTACAGAAATAATTTTTTTATTAAAATATGTTTATGAAAAACTTACCTCGATACGCTTCTTTTAAAAAAAACTGGAGGCGAAACGGAGTTCGGAGCTAGGAGATATCGTCCTTCCAAGTTGCTCTTGCTACTAAAAAGCGGGACTGAATTCTGATGACGAATTTGAGTTCCTATTGGACTAAAAATAATTTTGAATTATGGTTGATAGGAAGGAAATGTATTGGGTATATATAGGTACTTATTTCAGATTTACCTCCTAAATTTGATAGGATTTGATTTAAATTGATAGGAGTTACTTTGTTATGATATAATATAGATAGGGATGCTTTCCTATTAGACTTAGGATTATGATTAACTTAAAATATAATTCATATTTATCTATAACGTTATTTAAAATTACTATAGATAATAAATAGATTTAATATTTATTTAAACAACCTTCATCTAAACTCATTTATACAAGTTGAAATATTTAATACTAAATTGACATTTATTCTATATTATGTAAATAGTGTACAATATAAGTAACATGTAAAAAAAGTAATAAAAGTTATGAAATAAATCCTAAAATTTTGAGAAAAATTGTATAATATAGTTTAGATCCTTAATGTACTAGAAAAATAGTTTTATATTTTTTTATACTAAATTCACTAATGAACACTATACTAAATATATGTAAAATAATACAAATTATATAATAAGTCAATAAATAGTTATTTAAAAATCCAAAACTTCCACAAATATTTATTTTGAAAAATCAGGGGGTTTACAAAAGTCTTATCTAGATAATGACTAAGATGAGTTTTAATTTCCCTTAGATTTTCCAATATTTAATTCAAATTGATTTAAAAGTAACTCAATCAAATATAATCTAATGTAGATGGATTCTACCTCTAATTTAAACTGTATTTAAATAACTTAATAAAAAAGATTTCCAACTTAAATCAGCATAATTAATTACATATTAAATCAACCCATATTTAATATACCTTTTTCAAAATAATATATTAATGATAATAATTAATTTCAAAAATATAAATATATATACACTCGCATGCAAAAATAATACTTACATAAAATACAGTTTTTCTAAATTACTAGTTATACTTGTACCATAAAATAAAATGGCCTTTTTTAAATAAAAATAAGGTTTGTCAATCCTCGGTGCGACGCATTTACAACTTCAAGCAATATAAAATATTTATCGTCTATTATTTTGAAATATTTTTACATCTATATAATTAAAATATTTTATAAAAATATTTACTTCGCACTTATTCGCACTTGACGAGAATTTTACGAAACGTAAACTCGTACGCGACGTACAAATACGAAGTACAAAAATCAATACCATATTTATTAAAAGAAATATAGTAAAAATTTTGGAGTTTTACACTTGACCTATATCATATACCCGTTGATCTCTTCCCCTGTATTTTCGTAAAAAGTCAATTCAATTTTTTTTGATGGATTTGGCCATGATAAGCTCAAGAATCTGTATTACCTGGCATAGCAGATGTGCACTGCAGCCATCCGTCGTATTATGGAACAAGAAAGTTATTTGCAGCCAGATGCACACTGGCGTGGCAGTAACTTTATGTGACATAATCACGGAGATATATTGTTTCGAGTCTTACCTAGACTATGTCATATGCATCATGTTTGGCTTCACATCGTTCTTGAAAATAATTCGATAAACCATCATTCTTTGCTTAACCCTACCATTGTTTGAAGTTGGTATGTAGGTTTGTTTGACACAATCCTAGGTTCCTGTTACATTCTACTTGTTAAATGACTAAAATAGACAAACCTTATAGTTATATTATAGAATATAATTAAGCTAGATTATTGGTGTGATTGTGATGTTTGGTAGGTAGAAACGCGTAAGTTTCTTAGAGATTGATTCTAGTAAGATTATGAGTCGAGTATGAGTGCGTGGATATCGGATGCATAGAGCTAATTAAGAGAAATTTATAGGAGTGAACTGATAGGTATCATTGAATAGGTTATAATACTATACCCACGATAGAATGGGTTGTATTTGGTGCATTAAGGAAAGAGAAGCGGTATGCCAAGCTTAGTAAGTGCAAATTTTGCCTTGATAAAGTTCCTTTTTCTGGGACACATTATCTCGAGAGAAGGACTTTCAGTTGATCAGGAAGATAGCAACCGTGGAGTCTTGGTCGACACCAACATCGGTTGCAGAAGTTAGGAGTTTTCTCGGACTTGTAAGGTATTACCGCAGGTTCGTAGAGAATTTCTCACAGATTGCAGAGCTGATGACACGGTTGACCCATAAGGATCAGGAGTTCTAGTGGACAGAAGATTATCAGAAGGCTTTTGAAGAGTTGAAGAAGAGGTTTACCTCAGCACCTATTTTGTCGCTTCCTTCTGGATCGAGAGGATTCGTGGTTTATAGTGATGCGTCAGGTAGTGGACTTGGATGTATTTTGATGCAACATAGAAATATCATAGCCAACGCATCGAGGCAGATGATGGTATATGAGAAGAATTATCCTACCTATGATTTGGAGTTAGCAGTTGTGATCTTGGTATTGAAGACGTGGAGTTATTATTGGTACGGAGAACGAGTGGAGATATTTACAGATCATAAGAGCTTGAAGTATGTCTTCACGCAAAAGGAGTTGAACATGAGACAGAGGCGGTGGTTGGAGCTCAAGACAGACTATGACAAAGATTTGCAGTACCATCCTGGCAAGGAGGACGTAGTAGCAGCCGCTTTGAGTATGAAGCCTACTGCATATTTCTTGACAGCTCAGCCACTGTTATTAGAGGATCTTCATGAGCTTGGAATAGAAGTCATTATGTTGGGACAACAATGAGTACTTGCCAATCTTGAAGTATAGTCGTCACTTGTGGATGGAATCAAGGCAGCGTTACCTACAGATGTAAGATTTTGAAGACTTTACAAGAGGATAGAGGTGAGAGCGACAGATACTTAGACCAGAGCTTGTGACGCAGACAGTCGAGAATGTGAAGCAGATTCAGAGTCATCTTCAGGCAGCTCAAGATCGGCAGAAGCTTTGGGCCGATACGCATCGTCGACTACTGGAATTCAAGGAGGAAGAGCATGTATTTCTGAGGATCTCACCAATGCGGGACGCCATTAGATTCGGAAGTAGAGAAAAGTTAAGTCCAAGGTATATTGGACCGTTCAATATCATTGAGCGTGCAGGAGAGGTATCAAATCGTCTTGCATTACCCCCATCACTAGAAGGAGTGCATGATGTATTCCATGTCTCATAGCTGAGGAGGTATGTGACTGATCCCAGTCATGTGGTCGATCACTCTGAGATCACGGTGGGACCCAGTTTATCATACGAGGAGCAGCCGGTAGGTATCATGGATACGAGTGAGAAGATGCTCAGAGGGTAGACGATTAGACTGGTTCGTGTCGCATTAAGGCACCATTCTTCGAGAGAATCAACTTCAGAGCGTGAAGATTCTATGCGTGAGTGTTATCCCCACTTATTCGTAGATGCTGGTAAGTCTTAGCTTAATTATTCTCATGATAAGTTTTTTTTATAATTGTGTTATTTTTAATTTCGAGGACGAAAATTTCTAAGGTGGTAGGTTGTAAGCCCCCTCATTTTGGTTCTTATTTTTAATTATTTTATATAGATATTTTAATTTATTAAACTCAATAATGGCTATGTTAGTAGTTTACTATAGCTTTAATTTTGGAAGCACAAAAAATATTATTTTCTCAAATCCAGTTCCATATTTGAATTCTAGACTCGTCCACTTGAGTTGAATATATCATGTCCCATCTAATTTTGCTTTTCAATATTCTTTTGACTTCGCGCAACTTCGGGCCAACGAGGCCAATTTGAGCCATTGAAGTAATTTTAGGCCAACTTCCAATTTAATTTTTGGACTTGACATAGATCGAAACCGTATGACCCAATATATGATTTTGATCCATTTTGAGTCTACAATGCACATGCCTAGGGTGTACCATCCATTCGAGTTCTCTTGTGCTACTTATTTGTAAATGGCACATGAGACTCATTAAATTAATTTTTCTAGTCCAATTTGACTAGTAATGCTACTCGGACCCTAACCTAGTCAACCCTACTAGTTAGAGCCTAACTAGGAGTACCAAAACCAAGTATACACATATTTAGGAGAATTCTAGAGGTTTAATTGCAGCCATATGTAATATTCCCTTATATATTTGGCTTGGTCAAACTTCTAACCAAAATAGGAAATCTATTAATAATAGTATGATTTGGAGAACCAAATCATATCCAAATTAGATCAAACCAAAGCTCATGCACTATATATATATATATATATATATATATATATATATATATATATATATATATATATATATATATATATATATATATATATGTGCCTATCAAACCCTAGCCGACCCTCCTTTCTTCACAAAATATTTTTTTTCTCGATTTCCGTGCCAACCACCACCACTTAGACATCCCTCTCAACATCCACTTCCACCCTAGCAACTGTACGAGCAACCTTGCGGCGTTAGAGAGGTGTACGACGTGCTACTTGTGCCGAAACTCCGTCGAATTGAAGTCTGAAACGTCACAGCAGGTTAGTCGACTTGTAAATGTTGTTTCGTCCACTTTTTCTCATCCGTTTTTCCTTAAACAAAATATGAGAGTTACCTTCGTATGTCTACTCAACCTCTGATCGCCGGATCTCCTAGTTCCAAATGGTTTTCCCGTGGCGTTGATTCTACGACAGGGTATCCAGAACTGACAAATTCTGTTGTTGGCCACTTTTTGCCTATCTAAGTTCAGTTTCTAACCTTTCTATATTTTTATTCAGAATCTAGACGTCGATACCTTTTCGAGCATATCTGAAAGTTAGATTTTGCATCCGTTTGCTATTTTTAAAATTTTATGACATTTGTCGTGTCACCGAACTCCGAAAAATTATGTTTTCTTTGTGTCCAAAAGTGTCAAAACTCCATGAATCCATATTAAATGTTATGTTGTGCAAGGTTTAACATTATAAATACTATTTTAACTAATTTGTGAGATTTTTACAGAATTTATTAATTTTATTTAATCATTGTTTTGGGACAAAATTAATGTGTCGAATTAAGGAAGTCATATGTGGCATTGACATAAGATCTCTTGTGAAAGGGTTTTTCTATTGAAAATAGCATTTTAGCAATATATAAGTATTTAGAGATAACTTTTAGAATTTAAATATGTTTTTTTATAATTGTAAAGTATTTACGAGAGGATTTGGTACCTATATGTACATATAGAATAGATGTAGTGTCGTAACAACGTTATGACAACTTGGAGGCGTAGTTACGCATATAATTTATATATGGTATGTTGATGTAGAATATGAAATATAGTGTATTATTATAGGTGAGCTTGGGAGTATCGACAAGGACACCAGAGTTCGACATGCCTACTCGCAGACAGCAGTTACAGGCAAGCGTGCCTTGCCTTCGTTACAGATTATTCTTTTCTGTTTTGTTGTTTGCATGACGTAGGGCGTTGATACTTAGTTTTATTTATAGACGGGTGCCGATGTCATGATAGTGACATCGAGTATTGACATTAGGTATTACGTATATACTGATGTGTCCATTGACAGATTGACCACAGGACACCGACACATTCGTGATGCGAGGTTTATATAACTATTCATGGTATTGACCTCGTATTAGCATTCTATATTTCATTATCAGTATTGCTCTTACTTTCGAGATGACTGTACAGACTTGACATTGCTAGATTTTAGACATAGGGATTGGAGAGAACTTGACTACAATATCAGACCTATTGTCGTGTGGTCCGTTGTTTAGTGACCTTTATCTCTGTAGCAGAGTAAAGGATTATCACTGTCGAGAATTGATTGTCCTTGGTGCCGTGACACAGGTACTGGGAACAATAGCCTACTGAGCTGCTAGTGAGCCTTAGTGGAAGGGGTCTGGTATTCTAGAAAAGTATCTCATTTGCATAGCACATAGATGGATACAGTAGATTGCCTTAGTTCATATTTTTTATTTCTGTACCTTGGCATATATATTATGCACCTTGCTAGTCTTCTGAGGACTTGTCTATTTTCCAGGCTTAGACGAAGCTGAAGACTACCCGGAGGTTTACGGTTCGGGAGCTGAGACCGGAGGCGTACCGGCTCAGGAGGACGAGATAGTGCTAGAGGATTTCTCGTGATCATGTTACCTTCATATTTAGTTTTGCTACATTAATCCCTTTTCTTTTCATCAGACTTGTAGTTGATTCTTTGTTTATATCTCTGTAGTTTTGGGATGTTTTACCCGCACAGACTTTATTACTTTTATTGCTGGATATTTGAGACATTTTCTTATTTATTCTTGATCTCAATTTGTGGACTCTGTGGATGTGATTAGATGTATATACCTATGGACTGTGTTGTATTTTTTGGTGTTATCATGATTTACAGCTTAAGTATTTCGCTAATGGACTTGTTGTGAAGCTTAGCCCATTGGTGAAGTACTGCTGGCATGTATTCGTATACCTGGTCCTACGTATTTTGGGACTGGGGTGCGTTACAGGTGCACTCATGATTTATGTCTTTTTTATTGCTTAACATGATAGTGGCACGTAGAGGCGCACTCTTGACAAGTACTCTTTACATGACAAGTAAACCATGATAGTGGCCCGTCGTGGTGCACTCTTAACATGCAACCTTAACACGATAATTGTCACGACCTGTTACCCAAATTGTTGGGCCGGGCCGAGTCATGTCCAGCCTGCATTTGGGAAAAAACACAGTAAGCTGTTCTAGAGATAACAAGATAAGACTAAATGTGCTAACAGTTCTATAAGTGAACAAAAGTCATAAATGCTCCAAACACAAAAGTCATCTCATAATAGTAAAATGTCCAAGTACAAGTCTAAAATATAAAACTAGATACATATCCAGTTACAAAACACGTAGTCTAATACATGACTACTCTCAAAAGTCTAAAGCAAAAAGATAACTAGGCGAGGTTCCCCGCAGGAACATCCTCGTAAAGCAAAACCGGGTCCTCGGCAGTAACTCCATAATATGTGTCGCAGAGTAACTCCTCCTCAGTAAGGACACCTACAACGTTATCCTGTCAGGACGGGAGCAAGTATTGAATCTAGCAAAATAGCATATGAAACATGGAAATGAACATAAGAGAAAATAACTGGAAACATGGCATCACACAATCTATCATGGCAAGGACACATATGTCATAGAGACAGATGTATATATAATGTTTAAAACTGTAGCAGGTACGTGATCGGTCAATAGATGTACAATGTACTGTGGTACACGTAAATAAAATGTACATACGTACAAGTTAACAAGCATAGGTGTACATTCGTACAGAAATGCGGGATAATAGCCTGCGGCAAGGTATGCATATAAAATGCGACCTCGCTCGCTACTATAGGGGGGTCATGATCACGTACTCAACTGTCAGTTTCTCCAAAACCCATATTCTAATCATGTGAGAGATACATAAAAACTATTCTAAGCATGGTAGTAATAGAAAGTATAACATGTGACATTTTAAGTTGCTACCCCGAGGATCAGTATTTAACATGGTTGGATTAGCAGTTCATTTATGTAACAGTATGTAAAGTTTGTAGAAAGTACTTGCCTCTAGCAAAGCAAAGCAAAGCTAGCTGCGATAAAAGTGCTATAGATGTCTGGTAACTCGTCACTGTAGAAATAAATATATAAACTTAGTTTTTACACTAAGCTAAAACACTAGGACACTAATTTGTGTAACACGACTTGTGACTGGACACCTAGCCAAAATGATGACTTTAGCATAGGAGACCAATGTGGGATGACACACTACTTTAACTAACTTTCTAGGATCTTTACACTAGTGAGGGGTGAGGTTCAACACGGCTAAAACTCAAAATAACACAAAAAGTTACAAGTCGTAATTAATCAATAAATAAACCAAATGATCATTGTGTTTTAACAATTTTTGAGATAGACAAAAAGCTTATTTTTACTTAAAGTAAAGTACCAAAATGATCCTTGTTAATCATAGAAATTTATTATAATTTTCCTGAAATTTATTAACCAGTATAAGTATTTTATAAAAATTATTTTTCCTAAGTATACAGAAAATGAGTTTTGGTTTCATATGCCAAACTAGTGGCAAAACTGTAATTTAAATACTATAAAAATTATACTAAATTAGCTAAATTAACATAGTATCTAAATACTAATTTTCTAGAATTTTAACAGTACTTTAAGTATTTATAGAAATCCAAAAACAGCATTGCACACAATTGAAATTAAATAATTAATTATCAGCGTATTTTGTCCATGTACATAATTTGAACCAAAGTTCAAATACAGGACCCAAGGCCATGAATCAAGTCCAATATGACTTGTATAGGTCTTGAATGTGTGAAAACACATTTGGGCCCAAAAACCCATGCTAGGCTTGGACACCAAATGGTTGCAGTAAATTAAATACACTAAAATACAATTTGGTAACAGTGCAAAATAAATATTAATATTTTAATAAGGTAAAATTATACAAAATGAATATATACATACATATGTTAAAAGTATATATATATATATATATATATATATATATATATATATATATATATATATATATATATATATATATATATATATATATATATATATATAAGAAAATACTTAATTATAAAGTATATATACATATACAAATATTGTATACATATATATATTAATATATATATAATAATATATATACACATGGAAATATATATATATATATATATATATATATATATATATATATAAATTTACTAACTATAAAAATATATATACATATATAAAATACTGCCAATATACAGTATATACATATATATATATATATACTAATATATATATATATATATATATATATACATATATATATATAAATATATATATAAATAATAGAAAACAGAAAAAGAAAAAGGGAAAAGAAAAAGAAATAAAATAAGTGCAGTAAGGGGGGCTCGAACCCAAGCCAGAGCGCGTGGGAGGGGGGGGTTTAAGTCGGGTCGGGCTGGCCAGGGGTCAGCCCACTGGTTGTGTTAGGATTAGGATTTAGATTAGTTTTATTTAGGTTTTGAGTTGATTAATAAATATAAAAAAATAAAGTCGATCCTGTGTCCGGACAGTTAGGGACATAGGATTCTACGTGTCCGTGCTATGCACGACACGCACGAACACCAATTCACGTGTCCAAACACTGGACTAGTGTCCCCGTGTCCTGGCGAACCACGTACATGGATTCGGGACACGGACGACACGAAATGAGCTCTGTTACTCACGTGTCCGGTATCGAAGGGGGAATTCGAGGGTGCTGGCGGGCGGAGGAGCGGTCGGAACGGTGGTGCTCGGGGGGCGACGCGTTCGTCTTGGCCGGACGCGTCGAATGGTGGTGGTCGAAGGCGACGACTTCCACTGTGGAGGCTGGACGGGGAAGTTCGTCGGAGCTAGGGCTACGGCGTACTGGAAATGGAAGAGACGGGGGGTTTTAGGCGGTCGTGGTGGTGTTTTAGGGTTAGGGCTAGGTCTGGGGAAGAAAGGGGGGTTTTATAGGCGGGTTAGGGCGGTGGATCGGCCGGGAAAGGCGGGAAAAAGTGGGTCGGTGGTCGTCGTCGGCGTGGCAGTCGGCCAGCCGAGTCGTCGGGGGTGGGTAAAAGGGGATTTAGCATTAAGGTCCTCCTAGTTTTAGAATTTACAGTTAGGTCCTCCCAGTTTTAGATGCAAATTAGAATTTGCATCCCGCAATTAAAATAAATAATTAATTACAAACTGACTACTAAACAATTTAGAAAATTACAAACAGATATTAAAACAATTTAGAAAATTACAAAATAATATTTTTAATATATAAAACTCATTTAAAATTCATTAAAAATTCTAGAAAAATTCCAAAAAATCTAAATATTTATTTTAAGGCTAAATTTGACTAACAATTAATAAACACTAATTAAACAAAATTTTGAAAAACAAGGGCTTACAAGTCTTCCCTCCTTAAAAAATTTCGTCCTCGAAATTCACAAGGATTGAAGACCCTACAATATTCTAACATAGCAAGCAATGCAATAAATGACTAAGGCTATGATCGAAACTAACCTCTAAGGTATCAAGCGGGAACGGGTGGTTCCCTCGCAGCGGTTGGATCGAACAAGGGTATCTCTCCCTCATGTCCGACTCCCTCTCCCAAGTAGATTCACCTGGGGAGTGACGGCTCCAAGCTACTCGTACTAGGGGTATAACCTTGTTCCTCAGCCTCTTCTCTCTTCTGTCTAATATCTCCACTAGCTGCTCAGAAACTGTAAGGCTCGGTCCGACCTCCAACTCTGAATGATCTAGCACATGACTGGGGTCTGGAACATATCTCCTCAGCTGAGATACGTGAAAGACATCGTGAACTCCTGCTAGGTTTGGTGGAAGTGCAACCCTGTAAGCTACCTCTCCAATCCTGCCAAGTACCTCGAATGGCCCGATGTATCTGGGGCTCAGCTTCCCTCCTCGTCCGAACCGGATCGTCCCTCTAGTAGGTGATATCTTCACTAGCACCATATCACCGTCTGCGAACTCCATCGGTCTGCGACTAGCATCAGCCCAGTGTTTCTGCCTATTCTGAGCTACTCTGAGCCTGTCTCTGATCATCTCGACTTTCTCTGTTGCATCCGTGATCATCTCTGTCCCAAGCATAACTCTGTCTTCGACATCATCCCAAAAAAGCGGTGTGCGGCATCGTCGTCCATAAAGCGCCTCGAAAGGAGACATACCGATACTGGCTTGGTAGCTGTTGTTGTATGAAAACTCTACCAAGTGCAGATGGCTCTCCCATGATCCTCCGAAGTCCAGCACGCAGGTCCTCAGCATATCCTCCAGTGTCTGTATCGTCCTCTCGGACTGCCCATCTGTCTGCGGGTGGTACGTCGTACTGAACTTGAGCCTACTGCCCAACTCCTCCTGCAAGCTCCTCCAGTAGTAGGATGTGAATCTGCTGTCTCTGTCTGACACGATGCTCACCGGCACTCCGTGTAGGCGAACTATCTGCTGCATGTATAATTCCGCCAACTTCTCGGTAGAAAGCCCCACCTTGAAGGGTATGAAGTGCGCATACTTCGTCAGCCTGTCTACGATGACCCAAATGGCATCCTTCCCTCCTTGGGAATGAGGAAGCCCGGAGACGAAGTCCATCGTAATATGTTCCCACTTCCACTCGGAAATGGGTAACGGCTGCAACAGACCAGCTGGCCTCTGGCGCTCCGCCTTGACCTGCTGGCAAACTAGGCATCTCGAGATAAAACGTGATACATCCCTCTTCATCCCGTGCCACCAAAGATGTTCCCGATAGTCACGGTACATCTTGTTAGCACCAGGGTGAATAGAATATCTCGATCGGTGTTACTCCTGTAAGACTGTCTCTATCAGCTCTTCCTTCGGCATGCACAATCGGCTGCCATGCCTCAGGGATCCATCCTCTGCTATAGTGAAGTCATCCAGCAATCCAGCTAACGCCTGGGCTCGAAGTCTGCGAAGGCTCTCATCTGTAGACTGTGCCTCCCTGATCTGCTCCATCAAATCTGACTGGATGTCAAGCGCCATCATCTGTATCACTGATCCTGGCCGAACTAGCTCGATACCGAGCTTCTCCGGATCTTCCCGCAAATGTCGATCAATCATCAGGTATCATGCCATCGGATGCCTGTTCAGCGCATCCGCCACCACATTTGCCTTCCCGGGGTGATACTGTAAATCGATGTCGAAGTCTTTCATCAACTCCAACCATCGTCTTTGCCTCATGTTCAGCTCTTTCTGCGTGAACACATACTTCAAGCTTTTGTGGTCAGTAAAGATTTCCATACGCTCTCTGTATAAGTAATGTTTTCATAACTTGAGCGCAAAGATCACCGCAGCTAACTCTAGGTCATGGGTAGGATAATTTCTTTCATGAGTCCGCAATTGCCTAGATGCATAAGCAATCACTTTTCCATGCTGCTATAGGACACATCCTAGCCCTTTCCCAGAAGCATCGTTGTAAATGGTAAAACCTCCGGAACCTGAAGGTAATGTCAGAACTGGAGCAGTCGTCAGCCTCCTCTTCAGCTCCTCAAATGCTGCCTGGCAGTCCTCTGACCAGATGTACTCTACGTCCTTCTACGTCAGCTTCGTCACGGGTTCAGCTATCCTAGTAAAGTCCTGGACGAACTTTCTATAATAGCCTGCTAAACCCAGAAAGGTCCTGATCTCTGAAACTGACGTCGGAGCTTTCCATGTCTCAACTACAGCAATCTTCCTGGGATCCACTGAGATTCCATCTCCAGTGACTACATGGCCGAGAAACTCCACTCGGTCTAAAAAGAACTCGTACTTCGGCAATTTGGCAAACAATCTCTCCTGCCTCAGAATCCCCAAAACTATCCGCAAGTGCTCTGCATGCTCCTCTGGCATCTTCGAGTATATCAGGATGTCATCGATAAACACTACGACGAACTTATCCAGATACTGGTGAAATGTCTTATTCATCAAATTCATAAAGACAGCTGGCACATTTATAAGACCAAATGGCATCACCAGAAACTCGTACTGCCCGTACTTCGTGTTGAATGCCGTCTTCTGGATGTCTGCTGCCCTAACCTTCACCTGGTGGTACCCGGATCTCAAGTCTATCCTGGAAAATACCTTCGCCCCACTCAACTGGTCGAACAAATCATCTATCCTGGACAGAGGATATTTGTTCTTGATGGTGATGGCATTCAAGGCCCGGTAGTCAATACACAACCGGACTGTACCATCCTTCTTAGGCACAAAGAGCACTGGCGCTCCCTATGGAGAAGCACTGGATCGAATGAAACCCTTTTTCAACAGGTCATCAATCTGCTCTTTCATCTCTACTGCCTCCTTGGAATTCACTCTATAGCAAGCCCGGGATACTGGTGATGAACCCGGCACTAAATCTATGGTGAACTCCACATCTCTGTCAGGCGGAAGCCCTGGAAGATCCTCTGGGAATACATCCATAAACTCCCTAATGATAGGGTGTGGCGGTGCTACGTCCCCGACTGTCGCACAACAGTTCGGCTCTAGGCTGATCTCCGGCCCTGTCCTCCTGACACTGAATGGTGTTGTGCCTGGGGGACTGAACAAAATACTACCCTCATGACAATCTATAGATGCATGGGCATAGCTAAGCCAGTCCATCCCCAATATGATATCATAACCGGGGAGTGGCATCACAAAGAATCGTCCCCTGAACTCTCTCCCGGCTATAAAAATAGAACATCTATAGATAGATCTAATAGGCACTGGTCCTCCTCCCGTCATCACTCTACTAATCTCCGCAGTAGGTGTAGCTACTAGATGGTGTTTATGTATAAACTCTAATGATAGAAAGCTATGAGATGCACCAGAATCAAACAAACATAGAGCTAGAAAAGTATGTAAATAAATATGACCTGTGATGACGTCAGCTAAGTAATCTGTCTCTGAAACCTGCTCCGGCTTCGGCTCAAGAGCTAGCCTATAAACCTTCCCATGAGGTCCCTTCTGCTGCTGCAGATGCTGCCCAAACCTCTGATGCTGAGTCGGGAGCGGTCCTCTAGGCTTCGCTATTGGACAGTCCCGAATCTGATGGATGGCAGACCCACAGACTAAGCACTGCTTCAACCTCTTTCTGCAAATGGAGCTGTCGTGCCCTGGTCTTCCGCAGAAAGAACATATAGCTCCCCTCTGCTGCTGCTGTTGATGCCGGGGTCCCGGGGCTCTAACTGGCGGGGTCGGGTGATATGGTGTAGGGGGACGGTAAGTCTGCTGGGGCGGCGTCGGTGCTCTCTGCTGGAAAGCCTGACGCTTGGACAGTCCCCCATGATGTACAGAAGCCGGCCTCTTGCTAGACAGAAGACGCTCCTCAATGCTCCGGGCCAACTCTAGGCTCTGGTAGTAGTCAGTCGTACCGTTCGCCACTATAAGAATGCCAATGTCTGGAACTAGACCATGGCAAAACCTACGGGTCATCTCCTCTGGATCTGCAACCAGACTAGGAGCAAAACGGCTCAGGCGACTAAACTTTGCCGTATAATCATCAACAGAACGGTTCCCCTGCTGGATGTTCTGGAATCGTAGCCCCATGGCTACTCTAGCAGTGGTCGAGAAGAATTTCTTCTTGAACTGGGTCTTGAACTGATTCCAAGTGGCTCTTCCTCTCGCAAACAACGGCTCATTCCGGAACCAGACTCCTGCCAAGTCTATCAGCAGAAATCCCGCGGCCTCGACCTGGAGGTCACCCGGCATCCTAACTCCTAGGAGCTTCCTCTCTACCGAATCTAGCCAGTCATCTGCTACTACTATGCCCTCAGTCCCTGAGAACTCCTTAGAATTCAGACCCATGAAGTCCTTGATCGTCTCCGTTCTCTGCCGTGGCTCTACAGGTGGTGGGACCACGAGACGTCCCTCAGAACGCTCCATGCTCTGGCGGAGTAGGGTAGTCTGCTCCTGATGGGTTGTTAGGAACCCCTGAATCAGAGTGAGCAGCTAGTTTCCGTCGAGTGTGACGAAAGCCTAGGTAGGTATAGTGATAGGGGGTGGTAGAAGTATCGGGGCCTGCTGGGACTGTGATATGGAAGGTGGTGGAGGCATCTGGGTCTGTGGATCTGTGGAGTGGAGGAATGTGGCAGGTGGAGGTGGGGGTGTATCAGTCAACTGGTCAACTGACTAGATATAGAGTGCGCCATTCTCAGGTGTAACATACTGGGATGAACGAGTAAGCACCATCTAATTACAATAAAAAGGACTTATAAGGACTTGTTAAAGTAAGCAATCATAGACAAGAAAATCTAATTATAATAGCAAGCATGTGATATTTTCCTATGTTACAATCCTAGCATTCCTCTAGGTGTTCTAAGCGTCATTCCTAATGTTGTCTAATTACCTTAAGTTCCTAATTGCAGGCATGCTTGGTACAATAACGTAACCAAACAATTTAGTCAGGACCTGTATGGGCCACCACTAAAAACATGTCACGACCCGTTACCCAAATTGTTGGGCCGGGCTGAGTCATGTCCCGCTTGCGTTTGGGATAAAACGCAGTAAGCTGTTCTAGAGATAACAAGATAAGACTAAATATGCTAACAGTTCTATAAGTGAACAAAAGTCATAAATGCTTCAAACACAAAAGTCGTCTCATAATAGTAAAATGTCCAAGTACAAGTCTGAAATGTAAAACTGGATACATGTCCAGTTACAAAACACGTAGTCTAATACATGACTACTCTCAAAAGTCTAAAGCAAAAAGATAACTAGGCGAGGTTCCCCGCAGGAACATCCTCGTAAAGCAAAGCCGGGTCCTCGACAGTAACTCCATAATATGTGTCGCAGAGTAACTCCTCCTCAGTAAGGACACCTACAACGTTATCCTGTCTGGACAGGAGCAAGTACTGAATCTAGCAAACTAGCATATGAAACATAGAAATGAACATAAGAGAAAATAACTGGAAACATGGCATCACACAATCTATCATGGCAAGGACACATATGTCATAGAGACAGATGTATATGTAATGTTTAAAACTGTAGCAGGTACGTGATCGGTCAATAGATGTACAATGTACTATGGTACACGTAAATAAAATGTACATACGTACAAGTTAACAAGCATAGGTGTACATCCGTACAGAAATGCAGAATAATAGCCTGCGGCAAGGTATGCATATAAAATACGACCTCGCTCGCTACAATAGGGGGGTCATGATCACGTACTCAACTGTCAGTTTCTCCAAAACCCATATTCTAATCATGTGAGAGATACATAAAAACTATTCTAAGCATGGTAGTAATAGAAAGTATAACATGTGACATTTTAACTTGCTACCCCAAGGATCAGCATTTAACATGGTTGGATTAGCAGTTCATTTATGTAACAGTATATAAAGTTTATAGAAAGTACTTGCCTCTAGCAAAGCAAAGCAAGCTGCGATAAAAGTGCTATAGATGTCCGGTAACTCGTCACTGTAGAAATAAATATATAAACTTAGTTTTTACACTAAGCTAAAACACTAGGATACTAATTTGTGCAACACGACTTGTGACTGGGCACCTAGCCAAAATGATAACTTTAGCATAGGAGACCAATGTGGGGTGACACACTACTTTAACTAACTTTCTAGGGTCTTTACACTAGTGAGGGGTGAGGTTCAACACGGCTAAAACTCAAAATAACACAAAAAGTTACAAGTCGTAATTAATCAATAAATAAACCAAATGATCATTGTGTTTTAACAATTTTTGAGATAGACAAAAAACTTATTTTTACTTAAAGTAAAGTACCAAAATGATCCTTGTTAATCATAGAAATTTATTATAATTTTCCTGGAATTTATTAACCAGTATAAGTATTTTATAAAAATCAGTTTTCCTAAGTATACAGAAAATGAGTTTTGGTTTCATATGCAAACTAGTGGCAAAACAGTAATTTAAATACTATAAAAATTATACTAAATTAGCTAAATTAACATAGTATCTAAATACTATTTTTCCAGAATTTTAATAGTACTTTAAGTATTTATAGAAATCCAAAAACAGTATTGCACACAATTGAAATTAAATAATTAATTATCTGCGAATTTTGTCCATGTACATAATTTGAACCAAAGTTCAAATACAGGACCCAAGGCCATGAATCAAGTCCAATATGACTTGTACAGATCTTGAATGTGTGAAAACACATTTGGGCCCAAAAACCCATGCTAGGCTTGGACACCAAATGGTTGCAGTAAATTAAATACACTAAAATACAATTTGGTAACAGTGCAAAATAAATATTAATATTTTAATAAGGTAAAATTATACAAAATGAATATATACATACATATGTTAAAATTACATATATATATATAAAAAAATATTTAATTATAAAGTATATATACATATACAAATATTGTATACATATATATAATAATATATATACACATGGAAATATATATATATATATAAAAATTTACTAACTATAAAAATATATATTCATATATAAAATACTGCCAATATACAGTATATACATATATATATATATATACTAATATATATATACATATATATATATATATATATATATATATATATATATATATATATATATATATATATATATATATATATATAAATATATATAAATAATAGAAAACAGAAAAAGAAAAAGGAAAAGAAAAAGAAATAAAATAAGTGCAGTAAGGGGGGCTCGAACCCGAGCCAGAGCGTGCGGGGGGGGGGGTGGGGGGTTAAGTCGGGTCGGGCTGGCCAGGGGGTCAGCCCACTGGTTGTGTTAGGATTAGGATTTAGATTAGTTTTATTTAGGTTTTGAATTGATTAATAAATATAAAAAAAATAAAGTCGATCCTGTGTCCGGACAGTTAGGGACACAGGATTCTACGTGTCCGTGCTATGCACGACACGCACGAACACCAATTTACGTGTCCAAATACTGGACTAGTGTCCCCGTGTCCTGGCGAACCACGTACGTGGATTCGGGACACGGACGACACGAAATGAGCTATGTTACTCACGTGTCCGGTGTCGAAGGGGGAATTCGAGGGTGTTGGCGGGCGGAGGAGCGGTCGGGACGGTGGCGCTCGGGGGGGGCGACGCGTTCGTCTTGGCCGGGCACGTCGAATGGTGGTGGTCGAAGGCGACGACGTCCACTGTGGAGGCTGGACGGGGAAGTTCGTCGGAGCTAGGGCTACGGCATACTGGAAATAGAAGAGACGGGGGTTTTAGGCGGTCCTAGTGGTGTTTAGGGTTAGGGCTAGGTCTGGGGAAGAAAGGGGGGGTTTTATAGGCGGGTTAGGGCGGTGGATCGGCCGGGAAAGACGGGGAAAAGTGGGTCGGTGGTCGTCGTCGGCGTGGCAGTCGGCCAGCCGAGTCGTCGGGGGTGGGTGAAAGGGGATTTAGCATTAAGGTCCTCATAGTTTTAGAATTTACAGTTAGGTCCTCCCAGTTTTAGATGCAAATTAGAATTTGTATCCCGCAATTAAAATAAATAATTAATTACAAACTGACTACTAAATAATTTAGAAAATTACAAACAGATATTAAAACAATTTAGAAAATTACAAAATAATATTTTTAATATATAAAACTCATTTAAAATTCATTAAAAATTCTAGAAAAATTCTTAAAAATCTAAATAATTATTTTAAGGCTAAATTTGATACTAACAATTAATAAACACTAATTAAATAAAATTTTGAAAAACATGGGCTTACAATAATACATGATAGTGACCCGTCATGGTGCACTCTTGAGCATGTCTTTACATGCTTACATGATAGTGTCCCGTAGAGGTGCACTCTTGACAAGTACTTTTTAAATGACAAGTAAACCTAACATGACTTGTATAATCAAGATGCTGTTGCGACGACTATTCTCCTTTCTAATACAAATCTTTGTTGGACTCCGTAGTTGAATTCATTGTATATGCGTGAACAAGCTACATGCCTCATCTGTATCATGTCTATGACATGAATTCCTAGTTACCACGGTCAGGGATTGATACTGAATCTGACTAGATTAATGACTAGATTGATCAAGTAGTTCATATAAAGAGATTTTCTAGTTACAGGCGATCCCGTTATCTGTGCGCCTTAAGTGGACTTGTAGCCTGCCGACGAGTATGGCACATTTCCAGCACACTGTCATGTGTTGCACCAATCAAGCTACCTAATAGCTCTCTTAGGGTACATTTGTCTCCTGGACGATGTATCCAATATAAATTCATGTAACTTGCGTTTGGATAACCTGAATAGCTGCAGGACTTATGACTATGAAAATATCTCGTTGTATCTTGTTAGTAACTAGGCTTGTGATAACCCTAGTTAGTTAAAGCAGCAAGTAGTGCTCATTGCTTGGCCGTGAATGATGGATGGAGTCAGTCAAGTCCAGTTTAGTTTTATCTAGACAGTATTCGTATGTTTATTTCAGTGCATTATTGTTTACGCCTTACTTTTTGTCGATAAATGATCGGAGGCTGAGTTCTGTTCAGAAGAATGGTTACAACCCTGGTCCTTGTTTGGTTTACGGGTTGTAACTTGGCTTCCCGAATAGCTTCCAAGTCATCGTATCATTTGATGTCCTATTCAGTACTCGCACGTTCTACATGATCCCTATGTTGTACAATAATTAGCGACTAAGTTCTGTTTACGAGAAAGGTTACAATTTCGGTCATTGTTTGGTTTACGGGTTGTAACTCGACTTCCGAAATAGTTTCTATGTCATCCTATAATTATCGTTTTTTATAGTTCTCACATGCTCTCATGCTCTAGTTATCCTACATGCTCACATGTTCAGTTATCTTACAAGCTATACATGATCCCTATGCCGAGTCACTATGCGCTCATGACCCGACTATTTCACAAGCTCACATGTTCAGTTTATTTTTACTCTCAAGCTTCCGTTTACTTAGCATGTCTACACTTGACATTATGTCACATATCAATTACTTTATGTCACATGATGTTTTACTTATATTTTTTTATTCTCGGGATAAGTGCATTGGTCGTGCACGAGTCTCGATCCACATCTACTTATTTGTATCTCTAACAGTTGATATGTTAGTTATTGCTGGTTTTAGTTCATAAGTTTGGCTTTCTTTATGGTACTTGCTATTTGGGGTCTGACCTTACTAGTTTTGTTTGGCCAGATCTGATAGAGGAGCCCGAAGGATCGTACCATCTACTCGACGGTGACCATCCGGAGCACTAGAGTACGTGAGTGGGTTTCTTGTTTCATTCTTCCACTTGATATGTACATTAATCTTTTGTGGCGTTTAGCCTCCGAGCACGTGTTTAGCTCGTGTTTTTGGATCTTGACATTTAGCCTACGGGCCAAAACATGATGTGCGTATTCCAGACTATTGCTGGAGCTTATCATGTATGACTATTACTCTTGCTAGTTCTCTATTTTGTATTACTAGCATCATGATCATCCATGTATATATGGTTTGGGATGCTTTACTATTGTATGTCTGATGATCATACTTCTTGTACCTTGTATAATTGCATGTGATTGAGATACCTAGGATTGATTGTTGGCTTGTAGGAGTAACCCCCATGTCTTGACAGCTTATACGTGATTTCAGAGTACCGACGTACTTTGGTATTACGTAGATGGCCTTGTCCGTCCCCACTTGCTAGTATTCTGGTTCTGGGGCGTGACAATTGGACTGCCATGAAGGCTAGATTCGACGCTCCTAGGTACAAGAAATGGTCGAAGAAGGCGAAGGCGGCTAGGACGAAGGCAGAAAAATGGTGTGGTGGCTTGATTCCCATGACGGAATATTTATGTCGTCTGGTATGTGTTTTACTGTAATATATTATTTTAATGAAAGTAGGAATAAAATTTCAATGACAAATATAATATTATAACAGATAAAGAGGGGTAAGAACCCCAACATGGTGACCGTCTTTCTGGCCACCCATCGGAAGGACGGAAAGCCCATCTATGATCGGGCCACGCAGAGCTATGTAAGTATTACTTTACGTGTCACTAAATTTAGTATAACTTAAGAAATCTGCAATATATATCCATAGATGTGAAACAAGAATACTAGTAAATATTATGCTTATTGAGATACGCACTTTTCTAGGAGGAGTATTATAGGCTAGAGCATGCGATGTCTAGTGCATCTACGGAGGGAGGGGCTGGTACTTCCTTGCACCCCCTCCGGCTCGGATGTTGGACGATCTTTGGATGACTGCCGTTGGTGAAATTCAGAGGGGTACATACTACGGTACGGGATCCTACGACGCGTTTGTGGCGACGCAGTCGTCCAGGGCCCCCTCTGTCGGTGTACATTTCCTACACCCCTCAAAAGAGTCGGTCGGAGTGGAGGAACTCCGTCGCCAACTTACTGAGCTCCGTGACGAACTGTTGCGAAGGATTGCGGAGCAGCCCTCTCAGCCACAAACGGACGATGAGGCCCTCACCACACGATTTGATATTCTCAAGCGCACCATTAGGGAGACGGGTGAGAGGACGGATCGTGCTGTTCAGGCGGTGTAGGAGATGGCAGATCTTGCCGTTCACGCGTTACACGGGTCACAGATGGCCATTGGTGAGCAGGTTTCGAGGCCAGCGGCTGTTATAGATTCCACCAATTCTAGACTGCTAGCAATTGAGCAGACACTTCCTGGTCGTGCATCGGCATCAATACCGACTGTAGCGGTTCCACTGCCTCCTCTTCCTTCTACTGATGAGTCGTCACCGGTGAAGTTGATCCCGACGCAGTATAGGTTCATGATGTCCCAGATACCGGGACTACCAACTCCTCCTCCTCCTTATCATCCTGACCAGGCGTAGTAGTCCTTTAGTGGACTTATTCATTTGTTGTGTTGGTGATCCATTGTTGGGTCTTTATGTAGTTTTTTTATACACTTACAATTTGTGTTATGTTATGTTGAATATTATCGGACAAACTTTTTATAGCCGTTTGGTAGTGGATTTGTATCCACCCGGCTATTGCATGTCTTTCTGATCGTTAGATTCTATTTATTTAATTACTGGCAGTTCTTTTTTATCATTTGTCTCTACATTGGTTTACCGTGTTGAGTGTTCCACCGAAGGGGTCGACGAACCCAAAGAATTCTACGGAGGGTTGCTTCGGGTCTATTATATGCAAACCGTCACTCTAAATGCAGGCACAATGCTTTATAATGTAATTGTCATTTATATAAAAAAAAGTATATAATATTCTGTTTTATTTTTTATTTTTTTGTATTTAGCGACGTTTAGCGACGCTCAGCAACGCTTTGCGACGCAAGACAACGTCGCTAACGTGTATCAGAACGTTGCTAAACTGAGAATCAGCATGTCGTTGAACGTCGCAGAACGTCGCCAACATGCTGACGTGGCCAACATTATAGGTCAACAACTTTAGCCAACCTACATCACTATCTTTGTCGCTAAGTTCGTATCAGCACATCGCTATGCAAGTATCATAACGTCGCTGGTTGTCGCCAAACGTCGCTAAATTGGTGACATGGAAAAATGGAATTGCCAGATATCGAGTCGCTAAACGTCGCTAAACTTTGCAAACAATGTCGCTAACTGTTGAAAGTCAGCGACTGTTAGCAACGAATTATTTCATCGCAGATTAGCAACGTTATGTCGGTAAAGGTTGCTACTTGTGAAAAAACCTAGCGACGTTCTGCGTTGCAGAAATATGTCGCTATAGCGACGAAAGACGACGTTCTTCCTGTTAGCGACCACGTTTTACGCGACATCGTCCAAACGTCGCTAAGTTCGTCGCAGATTTACTTTAGCGACGTTGTTTTGATGTTTAGCGACGTCTTTTGATGTCGCTAATGTGACATATTTTGGTAGTGATGGTTATTTGTCGTACTACGCATAACGAAGAACAGACATTTCCCGTGAGAATTACACGGGGAATAGTCATTCTCCATGTTAAAATAATGGGGAATGCACATAAAAGCTGCATATAACGGTCTGATTTACACACCTGGTGTTAGAGCATAGACTGCTTGCCTCCATGCTTCAAGTACAAGCGGATACACTCCTTCATTTTTTTCTCCTTCAATGGTATATTATTCTTCATGTGATGATAGTAATAGCTTGGTAATAAGTAGGGAACACTTTAGGAACTTCTGAAACTAAACCGGTGCTTGGATCCGAAAGAAAGACCATACGCCTACTACATCCAACAACATTCTTGAGATTTTTAAGGAACCATTCCAATTTTCACCATCTTCGCCCGAGACTATACCAGAGGCAAGAGGGTAAAACTGTTGGTTACCGTTCTTCGCTGTAGTAGCTATCAAACAGCCTCTAAACTCCCATGTAAGGAAAGTCGCATCCAAATATAGCATCGTACGACAGTATTGAAAGCCTTCGACGCAAGCCCCATATGAAAGAAAAAGTCGCTGAAACCTCATTGTTGTATCATCTTTCTGAAAGTCAATAACAGAACCAGGATTGGTTTCCTTTACCTTGTTGACATACCAACAAAAGTTGTTGTAAGCTCTAACATCATCTCCGTACATTTTTTGGTGTACCAGCCTAATGTCGTGGTATGCTTGCCCGTAGGTAAGAGATAAACCGTAGTCAGCCTTGAATTCATCGACAACTGATTTTTTCGACTTTTTAAGATCCATCAGAATAATGTCACTAACCAAACTTTTCACAAAGTTTGCTGGAACAACTAGATAACCTTTATCTATATAGCCAGCTCCACAATTATATTCTCCTACATACTTCACCTCAAAAATTTGATTATCTTTTGAAATAAATATAGCATGGAAGCTCCACAAACAAGCATAGGTGTTGTAATTCTTGCAGCAAACAGTGTACCTCCCCGGCTCAGATTTTAAAATATAGAATGGATGAAGAGATTCAAAACAAACCTTTCTAACAGCGTGCTTAACTTCTTCAACACCATTTAGAAAAATTTGACCAACGCTGATAATTGATCCGGGCCACATATCTGATTTCCTCTTCTTTACTGTCTCAAGCGAGACCTCATAAAAATCAACTACTCGTTTATCCTTTACAGTAGGAGAACATATACTCAAAGATCTAGAAGAGAAAGACGAAGGTACCATGGGAATATTTTGACAAGAAAAATATGTCGATGAAGAATATGGAGGGTATACTTGCTCTACAAATAGATCAAAGCTCACGTGATGAGTATCGTGGAAACTACCAACCAATGACCGAAGTCATAAATTACTGTCAACGTACAATTCAGTCCCATCAGAATGCAAAAATTTGAAACGAACGGAAAGTGGATCCAAAGAAGTCCATCGATCGCACACTTAATGCTTTAAAAATTTTGCAGTATTTTTATAGTGACACGGCAGGAATGTAGGTCTCCCTTGAAACAAAGATTAACTAAACAGCTTGAATCTATCCCCCTGGAAACATAAAAACAAAAGAGATCACAAATCAGAACAACACATTTCTAATCATTCATTATTCTAATATAAAGGAGAATGATCATTCTCTGTTTACTACTCACGGAGAATGATTATTCTTCATCTTCCGGTAACGGAGAATGACTATTCCTCGTCATGTATAAAACGTAGAACGATTGTTTTCTGTGAGAGGTGAACGGAGAATGATCTTTCTCTATGACAATTGAACGGAGGATGACCATTCCCCATCATATTAGCACGGCGAATATCATTCACCTTCATATTCGCACGGAGAATATCAGGAAAAAGGTTGCATCACTTCTTAAATCAGATTTTTCAGGGAAAAAAAATCAAAATAGAAGTTTTCTGGAGTTATTCAAGCTCAAATCAAAACAAAAGAACCAGATTAAAGATCTCTCTAATCATTTCTCAATTAAAAATCTTCATAATAAATTCAAATTCAGCAAAAATTTCAAGATCTACGAAGATGATGAATGAATTTCTACATATATAAACTCTCACCTTGTTTTAAGATGTACAGAAAGAGAAGAAGAAGATATTCTCTCCACCATTTACCTAATCGTCGAAAAACTTCAAATCTCTCCACGACGACGACGATGATGATGATGATGATGATGATGAGCGATGATCGGAGTTCGACTGAAGAAAAGCACAGTGAACTACGAACGATCTTTACGATTTCTGCTGAAGATGAGAGCAATGGAATTCAGATCCACGAAGAAAGAGACGAAAATCGCAATCTAAATCTAAGTTTGTGAATTCAAATACATATATATGACCAAATTTGCGTGAAGGGATAGCTATGGTATTATCAAAATGGCAATTTTGTAAATACAGAACATCTAAAGAAAATCTTGGAATATTTAACGTAAAAATACATAATTTTAGATATTTCATAAAATCCACCTTGCGGATGGAGTTTTAATAAATACTCATTCCGAAAGTGGATATTTCAGCAATTTCCAGCAAATAAATTCATGGATGCAACTAGGGTAGAGACTGACACAATTGCCGACCATGGCCCAGAGTAAATGCTCATTGCCATTGCCTCCAAATTCAAACGTGCCAACGTGCTGCAGTTTAGATATTCTCAGATCACATATGATTGCAAACTGCATGCACTATCAAAAGCAAACAAGTCACGACACTATTATTGCTCTCTTGCATTGCATTGCATGGCATGGCATGGCTTCGCAATCATGCTCGATATTTACATGGTGGTTGTTGTTGTTGGTTGTTTTGTATGTGTTGTTCCTATCATCATTCATCAGCAAAGTACGTACTGCTGGCCTGGTGGTGTCTCTTTGTTCATTATGTGTCCTCCTTTTCCATATCATCACCTTTTCCTTTCTTGACATAATTGAGTGCATCATTGTCACTCCTCCTCTGGACCCCCACCCCATCCACAGTCCATGCCTCCATCATTTGAACGGGAAAGGAAAGTTTTCAAGCTATGGGCAATGGCCAGTTTTCTTGGTAGCATTAAAAGAAGATAAATCAAGTTGTAGTTATGAGGTCATGGGCCATGGCAACTAATTAGAGTAGGCCAAGGTATGCGCATGTTTGCTAGTTTTGTTTTCTGCCTTGCTATTCTTTGAGGAATTTCTTTACTTTCTTTTTTGGTATATAATCATTTCAGGGAAGACCAAAATACAGTAACTTAAAATTAGTTTAGGGCACATATACAAGGATATTAGGATTTCTCGAAATTGACCGATGTTAGATTTTGAGTCTCGAAATCACTGATCGTGTAGGCGGTCTCATATGTACAAGGATATTAGGATTTGGATCTTGAAATTGACCGATGTTAGAGTTTTGGTCTCGAAATCACTGATCACGTAGGCTAATGAACAGTGATTTCGAGATCCAAATTCTAGTGTCGGTCAATTTCGAGATCCAAACCCTAATATCCATATATATGTGAGATCCTAAAACTAAATAACCACCAAAATCCTAATATCCATATATATGTGAAACCCTAAAATTAAATAACCTTGAAATTTAAGAGAATTATCATATGTAATTTACTTTTCTACTATTATAATGCGGCTTAGAAACGGTTCAAAAATGAGCCATCTAATATATCATCATTCAAATGAATTAAAAGAATTAATAAGAAGATAACTAAATAACTACCTAACTGCTCCACCAGTTATGTAAAAAAAAAATTAACCAAGCATTTAACTATCTAATGATATTTATAACTAAATAATTCAAAATAAAGTGATTAAGATGGAAGACATTTTTCTTAATTGCTTAAGTTCAAATCTTAGGAATGATATTTTCTATAATAAATGTATATTTAATTTTTTTTTTACGCATGAAATGCACGTGCACATTATAGTGAGAATTAATAGAAATAGAAAATTAATGTGGTGTATCTATCAATTTTTTTAACTCATGACCTCTAGCATAAAAGTACTAACAGTTAACCAAATGAGCCAAACAATCATTTAGATATAAGGAAAAAGAAGAAGAATACATACACTAGTTTATACAGGGAAACCAAAAATTCAGAAAGATCGGCCTAAGCCAAGTATGTATATATTTTTTGAAAGAAGGTACTGTGGGAAACGCTTTTAGCGGAAATCGATCTCCTGACCACTCGGACCGTATGCCTCACCACTACCACAAAACTAGAGGATTATTGGCTATATATATATATATATATATATATATATATATATATATATATATATATAAAATAGGAAAACTTTGTGGTGAAATTTTTGATTTCCTAAAATACCCTTGAATCTATCTACTATATAATAGAAAAACTTGGTGGTGAAACTTTTAAATTCCTAAAATACCCTTGAATATTTTATAAACATGATGTTGTTATGTTAACTTGCATATCATTTATGTTCAAGAGTCAAAACAATAAAGTTTGCATGCTAGAAGTTTCTTTTTTCCAAACTCTTCATGTTCCAATGTTAATAAATTTTTGTGTCCTTAACATTTTTCAAATGTTATTATTCTCAATAGAAAATTTTAAAAAAAGAACAAAATTCGTACTTCGAATCTCTTGGCATTGGAAAAGACGGAAAGGCGACGGCTGAACTTATGATATTCTAATTAAAATACGTACAAAGCACGTACATGTAGACTAGTATATATATATATATATATATATATATATATATATATATATATATATATATATATATATATATATATATATATTGAAACAGGTAATTGAGTTACAGACTCCTGGCCCGAAGGCCTACAAACTCATCCCGAAGGCCCGTACCCATACTTGTATCTCACCGCATCCGGCCCGCATTCACATTTATTCATCCACATGAAATTAAATGTGCTTCTTCCGTTGCTCGAACCTGCAACCTCTTGGGAGGATGTGCCTCACTCTAACCACTTGAGCTAGAGTGTGTGTGTGTGTATATATATATATATATATATATATATATATATATAAAAAAAAATATATATATATATATATATATATATATATATATATATATATATAATATATATATATATATATATATATATATATATATAACTTCATAATATATAATAAAATGATGCCTGGCGACTCGAACGACCGGGTGTCCACACCTAGCGGTCTTCCAGCGTGGGACCCTGGCGCCGCCGGCGGTGCAGCGGCCAGGTCGGACCGACGGGGGGAGGGCAGGCGGAGACAGGCGTGCACGGCGGAGGGCCTGGCGGCGGCTCCAGCGGAGGCGGTGCGGTGGATGAGGCGCCTAGCGTTTCGCGGGAAGCCGCGGTCGGGGGATGGTGCTGGCAAACAGGCCAGGGGCGACAGCAAGGCCCCGGGCGGCGTCGGCAAGCTGGCTGGAGGTGGTGGCGGCGGCAATGGTAGTAAGGCTGTCGGTAGGGCCACGGGTGACGGGTCGACGATGACGACGACGAATATCGGGACTGTTCGTGGGGTCCCGGATCTGACGGAAACTCTGGCTTTCCAACCTGGATCCGGATCTGGATCTCAGGAAGGACAGATGGAGGGAGGTAGCTGGACGATGGTTACGAGACGTCGGGGGTCCAAGTCTGGGGGCAAGGAGGGTAGTGTGCAGTCTATCCTAAAGACACGCTACTCTTCTGATAGAAGATCGGACAAGGGGACGGGATTGCGGAGAACGTCATATGGTCCTCCTCAAGCGGGGAACGATTCTGCTGGGAGATCGGTAGGCTGGCGCCCCAAGGCATCCACGACGGAAAAAGGAAAGGGCAAAGTGGTGGACCTGGGAGGACAGAGTCTCGGGTCATCTCCCCCTGTAGTTGCCCAGGGGCGGCTTTCCGGTCAGCAGGATGATCCTCGACGGATGTATGTAAACCAGTAGGGCCAAAAAGTCCCACATCTATGGAGTATGTCCGTCGAAGAAGGTAGGAAGCAGGTTCCGGGCATCGTTCCCGGCAGAGGAGATTGAGAAGGTGTCTACCTTCTAGGAAAACACGCCGGTCCTGTACGTTTTGGGAAATAAGTCATTCTACGGGCAGATCCGGAGGAATACGACGCATGTCTGGCAGCCAAAAGGAAGTATGGAGTTCTTTGCTAGAGAAAATGGTTTCTATTATGTGAAGTTTGGACTAGCAGAAGTTGTCACCAGGATCTTGCAAGGCGGATTGTAGACGTTCGATGGTAGGTTGATCATACTGAAGGAGTGATCCCCCGACTTACGATGTGAGAAGGAAGTCCTGAACGCCATCCCGATTTGGATCCGCTTTCCGGAATTCCCTGTTCGGTTCTGGAGTATCCCATTGCTGATGAGACTTGCCAGCTTGGTGGGCACCCCGATCAAGGCTGATGATGCTACAGCCTTTCGGACGAGGCTGATGTATGCTCAGATATTCGTTGAGATCCTGGCTGGAGGGGAGTTACCGAGTCAACTGGAGTATGAAGTGCCTTCTGGAGAGATTCTTACCCAGATGGTGGAGTATGAATGGGTTCCCCATCCTGTTCACAGTGTACGTGTTTCGAACATCTGGACAGCTCATGCCCGTCAGGAGGATCACAGTCTGCGTCTTTTGTTTTACCGCTTGAGGTGCCTGGCCCACCACGGGCGATGGAGTCTCTATCCAGAGATGACGAAGCGGAGGATATCATGCAGGAGGGGGACCGACCGATGGAGGAGGCTGGGGGGCT
This sequence comes from Iris pallida, assembly GCA_029216955.1. Taxonomy (NCBI): domain Eukaryota; kingdom Viridiplantae; phylum Streptophyta; class Magnoliopsida; order Asparagales; family Iridaceae; genus Iris; species Iris pallida. The sequence continues at coordinate 2,576,480 of JANAVB010015600.1, forward strand.
GTGCCTCACTATCTCGCCCCAGCCGGCTCCTATTAGCGGGACTATGATCACCTTCTCAGCGCAGAGGAGTATGGCCACCAGAGGTATGGTGGCCTTGGGAAGAGAGGAGTGGGTTGATGGCAGTTCTTCTGAGAAGATAGTCTATAGCAGAAAGAGACGTGCTGGACCACTGCGAGATGGTCCTCCAGTAAGGGGGGACATTCCCCTGCTAGAGAAGAAGCGCTCTGTGTGGACAACCCGGCCTGGGCTCTGGTGCTCTTCCAGGCAGCGACCCGACAGCCTCCTACTGCTGGGATGGAGGAGGATATGACAGCGACGGATGTGGTACCACCCCCAGCAGGTGCCAGTCCAGGTGATATTCTGGGAAACCTATCTCTGAATAATTAATGGCAGTAATCGCCTGGAACGTGCGGTTAGGGAGATGAAGGAAGATTTGTGGGGTCTTACACAAAAAAAAGTGTGACATCTCTATCCTGCTGGAGACGAAGATTAAAGGGGAGAAGACGTTAGCTCGTCGGACCCCATCTCATTGGGTCCAACTCTACAACCTGGCACTCTGCGATATGGCTAGGATATGGGTCAGATGGAATGCTACATGTTGGGATGAGGACTTAATCTTGATGACGGATCAGCTGATTACCATCTCTTTTATGAACAAGGGTGGTTTTCGGTTCTTACTAGGAGCGGTGTACGGCCATAACGACAGACGACGGCTGGAGACCCTGTAGAGCGACATATCCAGGATTGCCTCTGCTGCTACTTCTTTACACCAATCGCTTCTACTGATGGGGGACATTAATGCACTACTTCACAGAGGGGAGAAGGTGGGAGGCAGACTGGTTCTTGATCGGTCCTATATGACTTCCAGAGATGCCTGCTTCAGGCGGGGCTTCAGGGGCTTTCGCGCTCGGAATTTATCTGGACCTGGCATAACAAAGCAACCCGTAACAGGGTTGCTTGCCAGCTGGATAGAGCCCTGGACAATGGGGAGTGGTTTCGGCGCTTCCCCAACTCTTCGTCTGAGGGTCTGGCCGCCGCGACAAGTGATCACTCCCCCATCAGAGTTGGCTTCACAGACCGGCCTTATGTGAGGTCGCGTCCCTTCTTGAACAACAACAGCTGGTATCTCTCAGAAGGCTACTTGGAAGCTGTTATGGAGGGCTTTTCTAGCAGACAGGATGGTACGGCTCAGTTTCGTATGGTACACCTGCTCAAGGCCACGAAGAGATCCTTACGAAGCTGGGTGCAGGGTTTGCCTAAGACTTCGCTAGAAGACAAGGAGGCAGAGCTTCGGTCCATCCAACAGGATATGCAATCTGACATGATGAACGGAGATTTGGTGGCGAGAGAGAAGGAGCTGATAGGGGAAGTCAATATCCTACGTCTTCAGAAGGAGGTTAGTGTGGCACAATGTGCTAAATGCTCCTGGCTGAAGAATGGTGACCGTTGCACCAAGTTCTTCGAATCTATGATGTCATTCGGACCAGACAGCATCGGAACGACATTTTCCAGCTGCTTGATGCAGAGGGTAATCTGGTAGAGGAGCTGACAAAGATCCAAGAGGAGGCCGTCAGGTACTACTATGAGTTATATTTTTAGACTGACTATCTGTCTGTGTTTCCGGATGTAGTTACGAAGAAGTTGGTGACTCCTTATGGGAATAGCCTACTACTTGCCCCTGTTACTATAGAGGAGGTAGAGACTATTATCTCGATGGCGGATTCCAACAAAGCTCCAGGCCTAGATGGCTTTAGCAGTGGGTTCTACAAACGACACTGAAACATTCTGAAGTTCCAGGTCCTTGAGGCGGTTCAAGAATTTTTCACCAAAGGAAAGTTGTTGAAGGAGCTGAACCACACTTTCCTGACACTTGTGCCGAAGAAGGAGGGAGCGACATCGCTGGCAGATTTCAGACCTATTACGTGTTGTAATTATCTTTATAAGATAATTACGTACCTTATGTGCCGGCGGATGGAGGAGATCATGCAGGACTTAGTCTCTCCGAATCAGGCCGCTTTCATTAAGGGGAGGTCGATCGCGGAGCACAGCCTACTGGCGTATGAGATGGTAAGGGGCTTCGGTAAACCTGGCGAGGAGAAGGCATGTGTGAAGGTGGATCTGAGGAAGGCCTATGACATGGTCAATAGGGATTTTCTTTGTCATCTGATGTCTGCCCTGTGTTTTGACGACGGTTGGGTTACGAGGATCCGAGAATGCAGCACGACTTCCACTTTCTCTGTCCTGATCCAGGGCACCCCATTTGGGTATTTACAAAGCAACCGTGGACTTAGGCAAGGCGATCCTCTGTCCCCTTACCTATTCACGCTTGTCATGGAATACTTCACATGCTTGATGGACATGGCAGTGCATCGTGGGAGGCTGGTTCCATTGTTTAGGAGGATTGATCCCCCGGTTACCCATCTTATTTATGCAGATGATCTCTTGGTGTTCATCCAGCTATCTATGGAGGGTATGCACACGATTGCGGAGATTATAAGAGAGCTGAAATCCCTTTCAGGCCTGCAAATAAACAGAGAGAAGAGCAGGATATATTTCAGCTACCTTTGTTCCCAGAAGGAGGAGTTGGCCGGCGCGCTGGAGTCGAGAGGAGCGATTTACCGGTGAAGTACCTAGGGGTTCCTCTCACAGTTAACTATACGCAGGATCAGGACTGCCATAATCTGGTGTAGTACGTCCAGATGAGGGTTGAAGGATGGCAAGCTGCGAGTTTATCCTTTGGAGGACGTATCGAGCTGGTTAGATCGGTGATATCAGCTGTGTCCCATTTCTGGCTACAATCCATCTTACTTTCTATTGCCACAATCAGAAAAGTGGAACGGATGTGTGCAGACTTCATATGGAGGGATGGTATACATGCGATCTCCTGGGAGCCGCTTTGTCGTCCCAGGAAAGAGGGAGGAGTAGAGCTACGGTCATTATTGGAGATCATGAAGGCCTCGGCGCTGAAGCTGGCATGGAAATTCATCAATAGAGGATCCCTCTGGGCTGACTGGATGCATAACAGATATGTGAAACATGGCAATCTCTGGGACTGTGCCATGGACAACAATCATTAGGTCACTTTCAAGACTATTTTGAGGCTTAGAGGGTACTCAAATCTGCAATCCGAAGAGTCATGAAGGATGGGGCTGGCACGGACCTCTGGCGGGATCCTTGGATTGATCGTCAATCTCTGTTGGAGATCAGGGGAGATCCGTCACATCAGAAAAGGGGTCTGACTTGCCAACAGATTATCCGAGATAGAGAGTGGAGCCCTGAGTCTTATCGCTATACTGAGGAGCTTGGTGAGATTATCAGGACAATCGTCTTGGACCCAGTATTGTCGGTTGATCGATGGGTCTGGGACCCGCTTGGAGTTTCTACGGGGACTGGACAGTTCCAGTTCTGGAGCTGCTATAATCTCGTTAGGCGCACTTTCCCTCTGAGTACTGACTATGAGTTTGTATGGTGTAAGAGACTTGCAAGGAAGATGCAATTGTGCGTTTATCGGCTTCTTCTTGGTCGTCTTCTGACAAGGGATCGACTTAGTACTTTTGGGGTTCAGGTTCCTGACCCTAAGTGTGTGTTATGCAGTGTGGAGAATAAATCTATAAGGCACGTTTTCTTTGAGTGTGACCTGTCATGGCAGATCTGGTCTGAGCAAAGCAGGGTGTTGGGTGGATGTGATTCCAGAAAGGAGGTTGGGGACATCATCATTGTGCTCCGAGATAGCAGAGGAAGAGGGCATGACTGGTTTCGGACCGCCAGAGTCCGACTGGCTGCCGCTGTTTGGCATGTATGGAGGGAGCGTAACCGTCGTATCTTCGAGGGGTTAATCACCCCTCCTTTAGGCATCATCCATAACATTGAATTCGATGTAAATTCTATGGGAAACTGAAGTGTGGGAGTCCCACCTTGATTATATGTTGTAAGATTATTGTGTCGCATTTGGAATAAAATTTATCCTTTTTCCAAAATATATATATATATATATATATATATATATATATATATATATATATATATATATATATATATATATATATATATATAACTTCCACTGTAATTGTAAAGAGTAATATGTTTTTCCGCGTAATCAATTACATCCAACCAAGATGCATTATATCTCCATCTGCTGACCGTTTAGTTCAAAATCCAAAACGGTTGCCTCTTGATCATGATAGTCTTGACTTTGACATTTTCATCTACCCATCAATGAAGTAATTAGAAATTCTTCTATTATTCAACAAGTCACTAACCCTCGGCCCATCACTCAATCAAACTACATCTTGTATTCTATAATTGCATCTTATATGATTAAGTTCTCACCCTATATTTGATTATCTTTCGAATTCACTTTTGTGCAAATTCGATTAATCCACACAATCTACGGATTTAGATCTTAGTCCCAAATCCAAAGTCATTTATGTCATGTGTATGGATCTCAAAAATTACGAGGGGTTAGGTTAAACAGTAATAGATAAAAAAGAATACCTTGCCCACATTTTTTGGCTGTTAGGACACGTATATATCCATGAGACTACACAATAATTTTTTTTAAAATTGATTGCTTAAATTTTATTTTATTCATATCCTCGGTAGCACTAATAAAAGCTATCTTATATCAATTTTAAAGTTGAACATAGTTGCATCTATTGAATAGTGTCCAACATAATAGTGAAATTCGACTTCATTAGATTCTTGACCCACCAAAATTCCTTCCTTTGAACTTTAGAAAAAAGTGAATAATTAATAAATAAATAAATATCAGGATTTTTTTTTCCCATTAAACTTTACATTAATTTCAAAGGTTTTCCGAGAATTGAGTTTCTAATCATTATATCTTTGAAAACCTAACAAAAGCAATGATGGGCCTCTTGAGGAGGAGAAAAGTGGGGACACGATGCAGCAAAGTCTATGGCCTGGTCTCATTGTGTCCCCACGACACATGATTATTTGGACCAACTTTACAGGAGAACAAAGGAAGGAATGTGTACACCCAAAGCCATCTGCCGATTTCCTTCATTGCCCTCACAAATAACCTGAGAAAAGAACATTTTGTAGGCTCGGATCCTCAAAGTGAAAGGGCAGTCTCGTAAAAACACAAGGACAACAAATAGATTTGGTAAAGATGTAAGAGCAGTGCTCCTTTCCTCCTTGACTTCTATCTAGATTTTTAGACCTTTACTTATCAGCTAAATCTCTCTTTTCCCTAAAATAAATACCTTTCTCAGTGATAGTTATTTCATCATATATTTAAGTTCAACCCCAAATTGAAGGTTTGACCTTGTAGTTAAAGTGTTAATTAGTTTCAGGATCTCATATAATATTAAAATTTTGTATTAACAATTGGCTTGACATACAGTTCAAAATAGAGACCTAAATATAATTTTTGAATATTATACGAGGCACTAAAACTAAGCAAAAATTTGTGAGTTTCGTGTGACTTGGATTATTTCTAGGGGAAGCCTTCTCTACCAAGGCCTCTAATGCTCACTAATAGCATAAGAGGGATCATATATGCGTCGTCTACACTGCACTCAATTTCTAGCCACCATAGTTTGGACCAGTGTCCGTACCAACTTTTTTCCACTCCGTCGAGATGGCACCGCCGTCCCTCTAGGATCCTTTTCATCTTGAGAAGGGGTTTAGTCCCTTCTATAGCATCACTGCCGCCAACCTCCGAAGAAACCCTAGTCACGTCGCCTGGATCGCCCGGAGTAGTTGTCGTTATATATATATATATATATATATATATATATATATATATATATATATATATATATATATATATATATATATATATAAAGGCTAGCAGGTGGAGACAACGCATCCTAGCTGAGTGCGTTCGATCCCTTGCGAAAGCAAACTATTCCTTCCAATTATGGTGTGGGGGGAGTTAAAATGAATATCAACTGTCTGATCTGTCTTTTTGGACCATACAAAATTAGATCAAAATCTCGTAAGAAATTAGATAGTTAGGAAACTAATTTTGTAAGGTTTAAGGGATCGTGATTCCAACTATTAAGCATCCCCAAATGTCTCCGGCCCATTTGAGCTATCTTTTAGGACGATACAAATTTACTTCAACACTTTGGATGAAATTGGATAGTTAGGGAACTAATTTGTACGGTTAAAGGGATCGAGATTCTTGTTATTAAGCATCTCCGAATGTCCTCAAAATAGCAATCGTTTGATCTATCTTTTTTATGGTACAAATTAGCTCAAAATCTCGCGAAAAAATGAATAGTTAGGAAACTAATTTGTACTATCTAAAAAAATAGATATAATAACTATTATTTCGAAAATATTCAGAGATGCTTAACAGTAAAAGAAATTTGATCCCTCCTCATTATGTATATATATATATATATATGATCAATCGGGTTACTCACTGGTTTTGTGGCGGAATCAATAACGGAGCAGCTATGTTGCCCGCGGTTTGTAACCGCGGACGTGACCACCGGCCGATGTGGTGGCCGGCCATTGACCCCCTGGTCCGGGTGGAACTCGGAGATAGCGGGAGGGCCAATGGCCGGCCGCCATGTCGGCCGACGGTCACGTTCGCGGTTATAAATCACGGACAAAATATCATTTTCGAATCGATAATGACATAATGGAGATTGGTATTGTGAAGGATCAAATGATGACAAATCCTAGGGCAAATTATAAGGGTACATAAGAAATTGATCATGGCTAGCCAAAAGCAAATTTTGATTTATTTACAAGTTTGATATTGAAAAAATTACTCAGGGCTAGCCAACATGTGAGTATATAAGTCAACTTTTTATTTTTTATTTTTGCTCTCCTCTCTTTCCTCACAAGAAGAAGAAGAAGAAAAAGAACAAGAACAAGAACATCAATTTTTGCAAACCTAGTTTATTTCGATTTTTTGCTCTCTTCTAATTTCTCAAATCTCTTTCTCCAAACCCACTACAACAAAAAGGCCTATTAATAACGCTCGATAAGACGTATTGATGACGCCTGATACCTAAGCGTTATCAAAGTTCGAAATACCTTTTTTCTATGACGGTTTGGGCTAATTCTGGCCTTCTTATAACGGTTATAAAACAAAGCGTTATTAATATTTTAGAGCGGTGGCAAACTTGTAATATTTTACAAACTTATTAATATTAAGCGTTCTTCTTCTCCTTCCATTTCCCCTTGTGAGCCCCTGTTTTTCAAAAATTTATTTAATTAGTGTTAATTAAGTATTAATGTCATATTTAGCCTTAAATATTTATTATGATTTTTAGAAATTTTTCTAGAATTTTTAAATAAATTTTAAATGAGTTTTAAATACAAAAATACCATTTTGCAATTTATTGAAATATTTTAAAGTAGTTTTGCAATTAACCGAAATGTTTTAATACCATTTTGTAATTTTTCAAATGTTTAGAAGTCATTTTGTAATTAGTTAATTGTTTTTAATATGTTATGCAAATCATTATTTGCATTCAGTAGCATTAGGGACCAGTTTGTAATTTCCTAAAAATCTAAGGATCCTAATGTAATTCCTAACCCTACCCACCACCGACGACTGCCCGACGACCGTCGACCGACCTGCCCCCGCCATTTCCAGCCGCCCGACCGACCAAGGACCGACTCTGACCCCTATAAAAACCCCCACACTCTCCCCGACCCATCTACCACCACCACGACGCAACCACAGCCTAGCTCCGCCCTATTCTTCCCCAAACCCTAACCGAAACCCTAACTCCGGCCATCTATCCCGTCCAGCCTCCACCGTAGTCGCCGTCGTCATCGACCACCCCCAATCGATTCGCCGTGACGAGCTACGTCCAGCGCCACCCAAGCGCCGCCTCGCCGATGCTTCCTCCGCCGTCCACAGCTCTCGAATCCCCCTGTGAAGTCGGACACGTATGTGTCAGTTTATTTTCGTGTCATATGGTGTCTCGTTTTCACTTGTGGGACTTGCCAACACACAACGAACCCAACGCATGGCTCGGACACGTATTTTAGGGCCTGTGCGTGTCGTGCATAGTACGGACACGTAGACTCTGTGTCCCAAACTCTCAGGACACAGAGTGATATTTCGAGCTACTGTTATTTTCAACTAAAACCTAAATAAAATAAACCAAAATCTAACTCTAACACTACGAGCGGGCTGACCCCCTGGACAGCCCGACCTGACTCAGAAACCCCGACCCATAGGGCCGAGTTCGAGCCCCCCTTTGTGCTGTTCTTTTAATTCTTTTTCTTTTTCTTTTGTTTTTCTTTTTGTTTTATTATATATATATATATATATATATATATATATATATATATATATATATATATATATATATATATATATATATATATATATATATATATATACATGTATTTGTATATATATATGTATTATTATATATACTGTATTATATATATATGCAGTATTTATATATATATATATATATATATATATATATATATATATATATATATATATATATATTATATTTAGTACTTTATTATATTATGTATGTATGTATATATATGTATTTATGTACATATATGTATATATGTATATATGTTCATGTGTATATATATTATTATATATATACTATTATATATATGTATACAATATTTGTATATATATATATACTTTATAGTTAAGTATTTTCTTTTATATATATATATATATATATATATATATATATATATATATATATATATATATATATATATATATATATATATATATATATATATATGAAATATACGTATTTTTAACATATGTATGTATATATCCATTATGTAAATATCTATATATATTTATATGTATATATAAATATTGTAGATATGCATTTTATATATGTATTTCGCCCTACCTAGTGTAAATTATTATTATGTAAATATACTTGTCATATTTTTATAACTACTATATATAATTTTACCCTATTAAAATATTAGTATTTATTATGTATTTTTACGTCTTTATATTTTTGGTGTATTTAAATTACTGCAACCATTTGGTGTCCAAGCCTAGCATGGGTTTTTGGGCCCAAATATATTTTCACACATTCAAGACCTGTACAAGTAATGTTGGACTTGATTCATGGCCTTGGGTCCTGTATTTGAACTTTGGTTCAAATTATATACATGGACAAAATACGCAGATAATTAATTATTTAATTTCAATTGTGTAAAATGCTGTTTTTGAATTTCTAAAAATACTTTAATTGCTGTTAAAATTCTGGAAAATAGTATTTAGATACTATGTTAATTTAGCTAATTTAGTATAATTTTTATAGTATTTAATTTACAGTTTTGCCACTATCTTGGCATATGAAACCAAAACTTATTTTCTGTGTACTTAGGAAAACTGATTTTTATAAAATACTTGTACTGGTTAATAAATTCCAAAAAAATTATAATAAATTTCTATAATTAATAAGGATCATTTTGGTACTTTATTTTATGTAAAATTGAGCTTTTTGTCTATCTCAAAAATTGTTGGAACACAATGTTCATTTGAATTATTTATTGAATAATTACGACTTGCAGCTTTTTGTGTTATTTTGAGTTTTAGCCTTATTGAACCTCACCCCTCACTAGTGTAAAGACCCTAGAAAGTTAGTTAAAGTAGTGTGTCATCCCATATTGGTCTCCTATGCTAAAGTTATCATTTTGGCTAGGTGCCCAGTCACAAGTCGTGTTGCACCAATTAGTGTCTTAGCGTTTTAGCTTAGTGTAAAAACTAAGTTTATGTATATATTTCGACAGTAACGAGTTACCAGACATCTATAGCACTTTTATCGCAGCTTGCTTTGCTTTGCTTTGCTAGAGGCAAGTACTTTCTACAAACTTTACATACTGTTACATAAATGAACTATAAATCCAACCATGTTAAATGCTGATCCTTGGGGTTGCAAGTTAAACCTTCATATGTTGTATTACTTTCAGTCACTACCATGTTTAGAACAGTTTTATATCTCTCACATGATTAGAACCTGGATTATGGGAAAACTGATAGTTGAGTACGTGATCATGCCCCCTCCTCCGTACGTATGTACCGAGCAAGGTTGACATTTTATATGTATACCTTGTCGTAGGCTTTATCTCAAAGCGGATTTGTACGTATGTACATCTATCGCCTTATCACTTGTACGAAAGTATATTTCATTATGTGCCCTTGCACATTGTACACCTATTGACGATCACGTACCTGCTACAGTTTTAAACATTACATATACATCTGTCTCTATGACATATGTGTCCTTGCCATGATAGATTATGTGATGCCATGTTTTCAGTTATTCCTCTTGTGTTCATTTCCATGTTTCATATGCTAGTTTGCTAGAATCAGTACTTGCTCCCGTCCTGACAGGATAACGTTGTAGGTGTCCTTACTGAGGAGGAGTTATTCTGCGACTCATATTATGGAGATACAGCTGAGGACCCGGCTTTGCTTTACGAGGATGTACCTGCGGAAAAACTCGTCTAGTTTGCATAGTCACTTGGGATACTTAGTGTAGTCATGTATTAGACTACGTATTTTATAACTGAACATGTTTCCAGTTTTACATTTCAGACTTGTACTTTGGACTTATTTCTATATGAGACGACTTTTGTGTTTGGAGCATTTATGACTTTTATTCACTTATAGAACTGTTAGCACATTTAGTCTTAACTTGTTATTTCTAGAACAGCTTATTGTGCTTTATCTCAAGCGCAGGCTGGACATGACTCGGCCCGTCCCAACAATTTGGGTAACAGGTCGTGACATATTTTTAGTGGTGGCCCATGCAGGTCCTGACTAAATTGTTTGGTTACGTTATTGTACCAAGCATGCCTGCAATTAGGAACTTAAGGTAATTAGACAACATTAGGAATGACGCTTAGAACACCTAGAGGAATACTAGGATTGCAACATAGGAAATACATCACATGCTTGCTATTATAATTAGATTTCCTTGTCTATGATTGCTTACTTTAAATAAGTCCTTATAAGTCCTTTTTATTGTAATTAGATGGTGCTTACTCGTTCATCCCAGTATGTTACACCTGAGAATGGCGCACTCCATATCCAGTCAGCTGACCAGTTGACTGATACACCCCCACCTCCACCTACCCCATTCCTCCACTCTATAGATCCACAAACCCAGATGCCTCCACCACCTTCCACATCACAGGCCCAGCAGGACCCAATACTTCTACCACCCCCTATCACTATACCTACCCAGGCTTTCGTCACACTCGACGGGAACCAGCTGCTCACTCTGATCCAAGGGTTCCTAACGACCCATCAGGAGCAGACTACCCTACTCCGCCAGAGCATAGAGCGTTCTGAGGAACGTACCGTGGTCCCACCACCTGTAGAGCCACGGCAGAGAGCGGGGACGATCAAGGACTTCATGGGTCTGAACCCCAAGGAGTTCTCAGGGACTGAGGGTATAGTAGTAGCAGATGACTGGCTAGACTCGGAAGAGAGGAAGCTCATTGGAGTTAGGATGCTAGGTGACCTCCAGGTCGAGGCAGCGGGATTTCTGCTGATAGACTTGGCAGGAGTTTGGTTCCGGAATGAGCCATTGTTTGTGAGAGGGAGGGCTACTTGGGATCAGTGCAAGACCCAGTTCAAGAAGAAATTCTTCTCGACCACTGCTAGATTAGCCATGGAGCTACGATTCCAGAACATCCAGCAGGGGAACCGTTCTGTTGATGAGTATGCGGCAGAGTTTAGTCGCTTGAGCTGTTTCGCTCCTAGTCTGGTTGCAGATCCAGAGGAGATGATCCGTAGGTTTTGCCATGGTCTAGTTCCAGACATCGGCATTCTTATAGTGCGAACGGTACGACTGACTATTACCAGAGCCTAGAGTTGGCCCGGAGCATCGAGGAGCGTCTTCTGTCTAGCAAGAGGCCGGCTTCTGTACACCATTAGGGACCGTCCAAGCGTCAGGCTTTCCAGCAGAGAGCACCGACGCCACCCCAGCAGACTTACCCTCCCCCTACATCACATCACCCGACCCCGCCAGTTAGAGCCCCGGGACCCCGATATCAGCAGCAGCAGAGGGGAGCTATATGTTCTTTCTGCGGAAGACCAGGGCAGGATTACACCATCTGCAGGAAGAGGTTGAAGCAGTGTCTAGCTTGTGGGTCTCCCACCCATCAGCTTCGAGAGTGCCCAGTAGCGAAGACTAGAGGGCCGCTTCCGACTCAGCAGCAGAGGTTTGGGCAGCATCTGCAGCAGCAGAAGGGACCTCAGGGGAAGACTTATAGCCTAGCCCTTGAGCCAGAGCCGGAGCAGGTTTCGGAGCTAGATTACTTAGCTGACGTCATCACAGGTCATATTTATTTGCATACTTTTTTAGCTCTATGCTTGTTTGATTCTGGTGCATCTCATAGCTTCCTATCATTAGAGTTTATGCATAAACACCATCTAGTAGCTACACTTACTGCGGAGATTAGTAGAGTGATGGCGGAAGGAGGACCAGTGACTATTAGAGCTATCTATATATGTTCTATTTTTATAGCCGGGAGAGAGTTCAGGGGACGATTCTTTGTGATGCCACTCTCCGGTTATGATATCATATTAGGGATGGACTGGCTTAGCTATGTCCATGCATCTATAGACTGTCATGAGGGTAGTATTTTGTTCAGTCCCCCAGACACAGCATCATTCAGTGTCAGGAGGACAGGGCCGGAGATCAGCCTAGAGCCGAACTGTTGTACGACAGTTGGGGACATAGCACTGCCACACCCTATCATTAGGGAGTTTATGGATGTATTTCCAAAGGATCTTCCAGGACTTCCGCCTGACAGAGATGTGGAGTTCACTATAGATTTAGTGTCGGGTTCATCACCAGTATCCCGAGCTTGTTATAGAGTGAATCCCAAGGAGGCCGTAGAGATGAAAGAGCATATTGATGACCTGTTGAAAAAGGGTTTCATTTGATCTAGTGCTTCTCCATGGGGAGCACCAGTGCTCTTTGTGTCTAAGAAGGATGGTACAGTCCGGTTGTGTATTGACTACCGGGCGTTGAATGCCATCACCATCAAGAACAAATATCCTCTGCCCAGGATAGATGATTTGTTCGACCAGTTGAGTGGAGCAAAGGTATTTTCTAGGATAGACTTGAGATCCGGGTACCACCAGGTGAAGGTTAGGGCAGCAGACATCCAGAAGACGGCGTTCAATACGAAGTACGGGCAGTACGAGTTTCTGGTGATGCCATTTGGTCTCACAAATGTGCCAGCTGTCTTTATGAATTTGATGAATAAGATATTTCACCAGTATCTGGATAAGTTCGTCATAGTGTTTATCGACGACATCCTGATATACTCGAAGACGCCGGAGGAGCATGTAGAACACTTGCGGATGGTTTTGGGGATTCTGAGGCAGGAGAGATTGTTTGTCAAATTACCGAAGTGCGAGTTCTTTTTAGACCGAGTGGAGTTTCTCGGCCATGTAGTTACTGGAGATGGAATCTCGGTAGATCCCAGGAAGATTGGTGCAGTTGAGACATGGAAGGCTCCGACGTCAGTTTCAGAGATCATGAGCTTTCTGGGTTTAGCAGGCTATTATAGAAAGTTCATCCAGGACTTTGCTAGGATAGCTGAACCCATGACGAAGCTGACACGTAAGGACGCAGAGTACATTTGGTCAGAGGACTGCCAGGCAGCATTTGAGGAGCTGAAGAGGAGGCTGACGACCGCTCCAGTTCTGACTTTACCTTCAGGTTCTGGAGGTTTCACCATATACAGCGATGCTTCAGGAAAGGGGCTAGGATGTGTCCTACAGCAGCATGGAAAAGTAATTGCTTATGCATCTAGGCAATTGCGGACTCATGAGCGGAATTATCCTACCCATGACCTGGAGTTAGCTGCGGTGATCTTTGCACTCAAGTTATGGAAACATTACTTATACGGAAAGCGTGTAGAAATCTTTACTGACCACAAAAGCTTGAAGTATGTGTTTACGCAGAAAGAGCTGAATATGAGGCAAAGACGATGGTTGGAGTTGATGAAAGACTTCGACATCGATTTACAGTATCACCCCGAAAAGGCAAATGTGGTGGCGGATGCGCTGAGAAGACATCTGATGGCATGGTATCTGATGATAGATCGGTATTTGCGGGAAGATCTGGAGAAGCTTGGTATCGAGTTAGTTCGGCCAGGATCAGTGATACAGATGATGGCGCTTGACATTGAGTCAGATTTGATGGAGCAGATCAGGGAGGCACAGTCTACAGATGAGAGCCTTCGCAGACTTCGAGCCCAGGCTTTAGCTGGATTGCTGGATGACTTCACCATAGTAGAGGATGGATCCTTGAGGCATGGCAGCCGATTGTGCGTGTCGAAGGGAGAGCTAGTAGAGGCAGTCTTGCAGGAGGCGCACCGATCGAGATATTCTATTCACCCTGGTGCTAACAAGATGTACCGTGACTTACGGGAACATCTTTGGTGGCACGGGATGAAGAAGGATGTATCGTATTTCATCTCGAGATGTCTAGTTTGCCAGCAGATCAAGGCGGAGCGCCAGAGGCCAGCTGGTTTGTTGCAGCCGTTACCCATTCTCGGATGGAAGTGGAAACAATTACGATGGACTTCGTCTCAGGGCTTCCTCGTTCCCAAAGAGGGAAGGATGCCATTTGGGTCATCGTGGACAGGCTGACGAAGTGTGCGCACTTCATATCCTTCAAGGTGGGGCTTTCCACCGAGAAGTTGGCAGAGCTATACATGCAGCAGATAGTTCACCTACACGGAGTGCCAGTGAACATCGTATCGGACAGAGACAGCAGATTCACGTCCTACTATTAGAGGAGCTTGCAGGAGGAGTTGGGCAGTAGGCTCAAGTTCAGTACGACGTACCACCCGCAGACAGATGGGCAGTCCGAGAGGACGATACAGACACTGGAGGATATGCTGAGGACCTGCGTACTAGACTTTGGAGGATCTTGGGAGAGCCATCTGCACTTGGTAGAGTTTTCATACAACAACAGCTACCAAGCCAGTATCGGTATGTCTCCTTTCGAGGCGCTATATGGACGACGATGCCGCACACCGCTCTTTTGGGATGATTTTGGGGACAGAGTTATGCTTGGGCCAGAGATGATCACGGATGCAGCAGAAAAAGTCGGGATGATCAGAGATAGGCTCAGAGTAGCTCTGGACATGAAGAAACACTGGGCTGATACGAGTCGCAGACCGATGGAGTTCGCAGACGGTGATATGGTGCTAGTGAAGATATCACCTACTAGAGGGACGATCCGGTTTGGACGAGGAGGAAAGCTGAGCCCCAGATACATCGGGTCGTTCGAGATACTTGGCAGGATTGGAGAGATAGCTTACAGGATTGCACTTTCACCCAACCTAGCAAGAGTTCACGATATCTTTCACGTATCTCAGCTAAGGAGATATGTTCCGGACCCCAGTCATGTGCTAGATCATTCAGAGTTGGAGGTCGGACCGAGCCTTACAGTTTCTGAGCAGCAAGTGGAGATATTAGACAGGAGGGAGAAGAGGCTGAGGAACAAGGTTATACCTTAGTACGAGTAGCTTGGAGCCATCACTCTCCGGGTGAATCTACTTGGGAGAGGGAGTCGGACATGAGGGAGAGATACCCTTACTTGTTCGATCCAACCGCTGGGAGGGAACCACCCGTTCCCGCTTGATACCTTAGAGGTTAGTTTCGATCATAGCCTTAGTCATTTGATTGCATTGCTTGCTATGTTAGAATAATTGTAGGGTCTTCAATCCTTGTGAATTTCGAGGACGAAATTTTTTAAGGAGTGAAGACTTGTGAGCCCCTGTTTTTCAAAAATTTATTTAACTAGTGTTAATTAATTATTAATGTCATATTTAGCCTTAAAATATTTATTATGATTTTTAGGAATTTTTCTAGAATTTCTAAATGAATTTTAAATGAGTTTTAAATACAAAAATACCATTTTGTAATTTATTGAAATATTTTAAAGTAGTTTTGCAATTAACCGAAATGTTTTAATACCATTTTGTAATTTTCTAAATTGTTTAGAAGTTATTTTGTAATTAGTTAATTGTTTTTAATATGTTATGCAAATCATTATTTGCATTCAGTAGCATTAGGGACCAGTTTGTAATTTCCTAAAAATCTAAGGACCCTAATGTAATTTCTAACCCTACCCACCCCCGACGACTGCCCGACGACCGTCGACCGACCTGCCCCCGCCATTTCCGGCTGTCCGACCGACCTAGGACCGACTCTGACCCCCTATAAAAACTCCCACACTCTCCCCGACCCATCTACCACGACCACGACGCAACCACAGCCTAGCTCCGCCCTATTCTTCTCCAAACCCTAATCGAAACCCTAACTCCGGCCATCTACCCCGTCCAGCCTCCACCGTAGTCGCCGTCGTCATCGACCACCCCCAGTCGATTCGCCGTGACGAGCTACGCCCAGCGCCACCCAAGCGCCGCCTCGCCGACGCTTCCTCCGCCGTCCACAGCTCTCGAATCCCCCTGTAAAGTCGGACACGTACGTGTTAGTTTGTTTTCGTGTCATATGGTGTCTCGTTTTCACTTGTGGGACAAGCCAACACACAACGAACCCAACGCATGGCTCGGACACGTATTTTAGGGCCTGTGCGTGTCGTGCATAGCACGGACACGTAGACTCTGTGTCCCAAACTGTCAGGACACAGAGTGATATTTCGGGCTACTGTTATTTTCAACTAAAACCTAAATAAAATAAACCAAAACCTAACTCTAACACAACGAGCGGGCTGACCCCCTGGCCAGCCCGACCTGACTCAGAAACCCCGACCCATAGGGCCGAGTTCGACCCCCCTTTGCGCTGTTCTTTTAATTCTTTTTCTTTTTCTTTTGTCTTTCTTTTTGTTTTATTATTTATATATATATATATATATATATATATATATATATATATATATATATATATATATATATATATGTATACATGTATTTGTATATATATTTGTATTATTATATATACTGTATTATGTATATATATGCAGTATTTATATATATATATATATATATATATATATATATATATATATATATATATATATATATATATATATATATATATATATATATATATATATATATATATATATATGTTCATGTGTATATATATTATTATATATATATACTATTATATATATGTATACAATATTTGTATATATATATATTTACTTTATAGTTAAGTAATATGTTCATGTGTATATATATTATTATATATATACTATTATATATATGTATACAATATTTGTATATATATATATTTACTTTATAGTTAAGTATTTTCTTATATATATATATATATATATATATATATATATATATATATATATATATATATATATATATATATGTGTGTGTGTGTGTGTGTGTGTGTGTGTGTGTGTGTGTGTGTGTGTGTGTATTTTTAACATATGTATGTATATATCGATTATGTAAATATCTATATATATTTATATGTATATATAAATAATGTAGATATGAATTTTATATATGTATTTCGCCCTACCTAGTGTAAATTATTATTATGTAAATATACTTGTCATATTTTTATAACTACTATATATAATTTTACCCTATTAAAATATTAGTATTTATTATGTATTTTTACGTCTTTATATTTTTGGTGTATTTAAATTACTGCAACCATTTGGTGTCCAAGCCTAGCATGGGTTTTTGGACCCAAATGTGTTTTCACACATTCAAGACCTGTACAAGTCATATTGGACTTGATTCATGGCCTTGGGTCCTGTATTTGAACTTTGGTTCAAATTATATACATGGACAAAATACGTAGATAATTAATTATTTAATTTTTGTGTACAATGCTGTTTTTGAATTTCTAAAAATACTGTAATTGCTGTTAAAATTCTAAAAAATAGTATTTAGATACTATGTTAATTTAGATACTATGTTAATTTAGATACTATGTTAATTTAAAATTCTAAAAAATAGTATTTAGATACTATGTTAATTTAGCTAATTTAGTATAATTTTTATAGTATTTAATTTACAGTTTTGCCACTATCTTGGCATATGAAACCAAAACTCATTTTCTGTGTACTTAGGAAAACTGATTTTTATAAAATACTTGTACTGGTTAATAAATTCCAAAAAAATTATAATAAATTTCTATAATTAACAAGGATCATTTTGGTACTTTATTTTATATAAAATTGAGCTTTTTGTCTATCTCAAAAATTGTTGGAACACAATGTTCATTTGAATTATTTATTAAATAATTACGACTTGCAGTTTTTTGTGTTATTTTGAGTTTTAGCCGTATTGAACCTCACCCCTCACTAGTGTAAAGACCCTAGAAAGTTAGTTAAAGTAGTGTGTCACCCCACATTGGTCTCCTATGCTAACGTCATCATTTTGGCTAGGTGCCCAGTCACAAGTCGTGTTGCACCAATTAGTGTCTTAGCGTTTTAGCTTAGTGTAAAAACTAAGTTTATGTATTTATTTCTATAGTGACGAGTTACCAGACATCTATAGCACTTTTATCACAGCTTGCTTTGCTTTGCTAGAGGCAAGTACTTTCTACAAACTTTACATACTGTTACATAAATAAACTACAAATCCAACCATGTTAAATGCTGATCCTTGGGGTAGCAAGTTAAACTTTCACATGTTGTATTACTTTCAGTCACTACCATATTTAGAACAGTTTTATATCTCTCACATGATTAGAACCTGGGTTATGGAGAAACTGATAGTTGAGTACGTGATCATGCCCCCTTCTCCGTACGTATGTACCGAGCAAGGTTGACATTTTATATGTATACCTTGTCGTAGGCTTTATCTCAAAACGGATTTGTACGTATGTACATCTATCGCCTTATCACTTGTACGGAAGTACATTTCATTATGTGCCCCTGCATATTGTACACCTATTGACGATCATGTACCTGCTACAGTTTTAAACATTACATATACATCTGTCTCTATGACATATGTGTCCTTGCCATGATAGATTATGTGATGCCATGTTTCCAGTTATTCCTCTTGTGTTCATTTCCATGTTTCATATGCTAGTTTGCTAGAATCAGTACTTGCTTCCATCCTGACAGGATAACGTTGTAGGTGTCCTTACTGAGGAGGAGTTACTCTGCGACTCATATTATAGAGATACTGCCGAGGACCCGGCTTTGCTTTACGAGAATGTACCTGCGGGAAAACTCGTCTAGTTTGCGTAGTCACTTAGGATACTTAGTGTAGTCATGTATTAGACTACGTATTTTGTAACTGGACATGTATCCAGTTTTATATTTCAGACTTGTACTTTGGACTTATTTCTATATGAGACGACTTTTGTGTTTGGAGCATTTATGACTTTTATTCACTTATAGAACTGTTAGCACATTTAGTCTTAACTTGTTATTTCTAGAACAGCTTTCTGTGCTTTATCTCAAGCGCAGGCTGGACATGACTCGGCCCGGCCTAACAATTTGGGTAACAGGTCGTGACACCCCTCTCCTCCTCCTCCTCCTCCCCTTCCTCTTCCTCTTCCTCCGTTGTCGGGAAGACAAGGGTCGAAAGCAACCACTACGAAATCCGTAGGTACTAATCTCTCTTTTCGATCTATTTTATCGTCGTCATCCACTTGGATTTTCTTGATCTCTCTGATGAGTAGCCAACAAGCAGCTAAATGAACGGGCGGGCAATAACATTTCAATTAGAAATGTTGTTGCCCAATTCTGCTAGGGTTTATGATTTTGATCATGTTAGTGTTTCAAATTGATCTTTGGTATGTAATTTTTTTGTTTTCTAACAAGAAATTGGGGGAAAGCCCTAGTTTCCAGGACTCAGGGCATACACCAAGGTGACGAAGAGGATCTTGAAGAAGCACATCAATCATTTCAAGAGGACAAAGAGTGACAGTAAGATCTCTGTCAAGGTGAATAAATATATTTTTTCCTATTTATATTTTGTTTTGTTGATTTTGGGATTAATTTTATTGAATTTAGGGTTTCGGAACCATGTTTGGGAGGGCACTGAAGAAGAGCGACAATACCAAGTACTACGAGATCGTCAGCGTCGCCAAGAATGCGTCCCAGGACGACCTCAAGAAGGCCTACAGGAAGGCTGCCATCAAGAACCATCCAGACAAGGGAGGGGATCCGGAGAAGGTATCGTGCTCTATCTCTAAACTATGCGTAGATCTGTTGGAATTGTTTGTTGTTCGTTTTCTGTTGATTCGTGTTGGAAAGGGAGGATCTTGATGTCGTTGGTTAACTGATATTGCAAGTACGGTTAACTGATATGTCTGAAATTGCAACTACATTGAAGACCTGAACCAGAACCCATGCAGGACTGTGCGGTTGGGGCTCCCCCACCCCTTGAGGATGCATGACACAACAAATTCAATTAGATAACTAATAGATATTAATACCAATGTTTCCGCAAATAGGATGTCTAGTATCCGCAATAGGATTGTGTGTAAGTATGTCCATTTTTTAGTTCGATTTCCTGCTGCTTATTAGAAAGTCATTTGTGATGTCAACAAGAGTTTTGTTTGATGCTTCAAAGTAAGTTTCTAGGCATTCCTACAAAGCATTGATTCATATTATTTCCAGTCTGCTACTGTTCTATATTATGCCTGTATGGATACAGAGGTTTTGTTATCTTTTAAAGCTATATTTAGCAGTGTTGGTATCTCGGTAGTTTCTTGCACTGATTTTATTATACTTTCTGCATTAGGTACATGCTATATAAACTGCTTCTCAGATGTCAATGTTAGTCATCTTATTTCCCGCCTTTCCTCGAACTAATAGGAAAGATTTTTTGTCATACAATCAGTTGATGGGGTTATGACTTCTTATGAATGTTTCTCTGTGCGCATGCAGTCCTAATTCCTTTCCTCTTATCTTGGACCATCCTTCCTTAGGAAGAGCATATACATATCGTGTTTTGGTTTGAGCAGCATAATCTAATTTCTTGTTGGATGTATATGAGTTGAACATTATTTTTTTTCCTATCTTATTTTGGTGATAACCTTGACTGTTCTCAACAAGATTCCTGAGCCGGACGAACTGCTAGTAGATAGTGAGAAACTGCTATTAGCTCGAATCTTTGCGTCAGTTTTTTCCCTTTTTTGGTTGTGAGAACTTATGTATCTCATTTATTTGAAGCTTTTACTATGTGTTATATTAAAAATTAAGTTTGAGGAGTAGAGAAGTGTATCTTTTTTGTTGGTTATAATTTTCATTTCATTTGAATATTTTCTATATCCATTGTAGACCATTAAGTGTAGTAGACCAATGGATGCACTCTTGTAGTAGAAGCGATATTGCAGGAGTGATAACTTATTAGTCAATAGAGAGCATATAAGGATATAACTAGAGGTAGGCATAAACAAAATTAGTTGGAGGTGTGGAGAAGCATATGGTTTTTGCTTATGTTACACAGGAAATTGTCATTTACTGCCGAAGTTGATGTCTTGTATCTGTATCATGTGTATTAGTGTATATGTACTAGCACAACTTTCCTGATGAATAATATTGAGTTTGTAGTAACCATAGAGGGGGGTGAATAGGGTCAAGCTAACTAATCAAGCACTTAGCACAAGCTAATGAACAATTTAAAAATATAAGTGCAAGAGAAGAAGCAATAACAATACCGACACACGATATATCCCGGTATCCTCCCAAGAGGCACTCCAGTCCCGGAACTCTCTCCGGCTTTAATCCACTATTTGAGTAAATAGTTACACACGAGTTTGGATCCGAAGAACTTGCCAACTTCTTACACGAGAGCTTTAATCCGAAGGCCTCTCCGACTTCAATCGAGAGTTTGGATACGAAGACTTTCCAACTTCAACCGAGAGTTTGGATACGAAGACTCTCCAACTTCAACCTTTCACAATAGGTTTTGATCTCCTTATACAATAAGATGAATATCTTACTTTTTAACTCAATAACTCTAACACAATTTGTGGATGGCAAATGAAAGCTTTGTAGAGTTGTTTGTGGATAGGCTTTGGTGGTTTAGAAATTTTTAGGCTCAAAGCATCAATCTTGAATGAAGGTGTTCAAGGCTATTTATAACCAAAGCATTGAAAAGAGCCAAAGGCAACTTTTTAGTCAGCGAACCGGTATACCGTCGGTATGGACCGGCATGTCGTCGGTATACCGGTCTGGAATGCAACAGCTAGAAATATAGCCGTTGGGATCATTAAACGCTCGAAATCCGACCGTTGGAATTTCAAACGTTATTGAATCGGCATACCGTCGGTATGGACCGGCATGCCGTCGATATGCCAATTTTGTAGACAGAAACTTTCTGTGAACAAAATCGGTAGGCCGTCGGTATAGACCGGTATACCGTCGGTATGCCGGTTTTAACCCGAAAATGACCCTGGGCTAGTTTCTACCCTAGCTCACTACACCAAAACAGACAATTAGTAACACATATTTTTTACGATTTGTAACAGTTATTACCGTTACACTCTTATAACGGTAATAACCGTTACAATAATTAAAAATCGTTACTAAAATCATAATTTTTTAATTTATGTCACAATAAAAACCGTAACAAAATTAAAAAAAGTCACTCACATTTGCCAAAAGTGTTACAGAAGAAAACCTCTCTTCCCGTACTTTGATCATTTCCTCTTCCCCCATCCTCTCCCTCTAGCTTCCACTCTCTCGCGAACCTAATCCTCTCCTCCACGATTACTTCGATGATTACTCTCTTCGCACTCTGTTCTGACCCACCAATGGCGAGGGCTGGCAACCACGAGCCGTCAGTGCTCCGGTTGGTCGTCCTCTCACGGCTCCTCGTGTAGCCCTAATCGTCCTATAGAGGTTCGTTTTCGACCCCTACGACACCTTCGTCTCCCTGAATCTGTCTTGCCTCAATTTCTTCTTCTTTTCCACAGAAAACTAAAGAATATTAGAGTAAAAATTAGGGTTTCAAGCTTTCCAGTCTCCGACTAGAGCTCACCAATTTTGACAATGAAGGGGAGTGACAAGCGAAGAGGAAAGGGCTCCTAATCGCTCAGATCGTAGTAGAAAGCGAGAACAGACATCGATCTCGACGCCAACGACATCATGTTGAGTGGACCATGGCAGGAGTTCCTATTCTTTTCTAACTGCCATAGTCCACCATTAAAAAGATTACTTCCACCACCTCAACCAAAATCAAAGAAGCAACCAAGTAAGAGCAAAGCCAAACTAGCACAGTTTCTCATCTTCCTCGTCCTAATCCTTCTATCCGAGAGGTCTATGGGTAATTTCGATTCTATTTCTGGGCTTGACATTTGCTCTGTCTATTTCTTTCCTATTGACCACTTAAAAAGTTCTTCGATTGTTTGTAGGCCAAGTTGAAATGGTTGAAGATGGAATGAGCATTTTGGAACCATTCATCAAGGTATCATGTGAAACTGTTATGAATATTAGCAACAAAACACTTTTTTTTGTCTTGTTTAATGTGTAGTATGTGATATTAGTAATATCGCACATTCATCTTGAATGTTTTTGTTCTTATATTCTCTTATTTAACTGGCAATCAAACTTGATATATGCTCTATAATTGAAATTAATTTTTTAATAAGAAATATTGCCCAACTTCCAACTGTATCATTATGATAGTGCTATATGCGCTATTATGTTGATGAAGTTGTTATGAAATTTGTATTTAGTCCACAAATCGCTGCTAAAACTGCTGGAGGTAGTCCAAGCAATGGACTTTATGGCTATGATGGAAGCTCGCCTGGTATGTTATTCATGTTAATACTTAGATGGTCAGTTAGTTTGCAGCCTATGCAAAATATATGCAGTAGTATGAGAAGAATTCTTTGAACTTAATATATAATCTATATACAAGCTTACTTACAGTTACATTTTAGTTGAGGGTATAGCCAATTGATCTTAACCTGACTTGGGTATATTAGATATTTAGAGGTAACAAGTCTTGAAGAAGCTCAAGATAAGGCTAACCACAAGCTTCATGCTTGTAATGGCAGATGGAAATAAATAAATCATATAAATTGATTGTGTCTTGGTGCGTATTGCCTGTGTCTTTCTTGTTCGGTAAAAAGAAGTTCTGATTGTAGAAATTTCCTGCTTCCATCTTCAAATGAGTCATTTCTTCTAATCTCTCATTTGTACAAGTGAAGCAAAAGTAGACACCCATAGGAAGGGAAAGTTTCATCATTTTCATGTACATATCATATCTAAACTGCTTTCTCCATGATTGGCTTTGTGCCGTCAAATATGACAAAGTGGACATTATCTCTGAAGACTCATGTATGTCACAGATGCTAGACCTCAAGCAGTCAATCCTTTTTCCTGTCCTATGTGAGTTGGCGACCACCTATGCCATTGGACATTGGGTAGTGGACACGATTCTGATTCTTTAAGCTGTTGAGGTTGAGATTTTGGAACTTCATAAAATTGCAATTATCGGTTACAATGGTGAAAATTTTCCTTCTGTGAACATTACTTAATAATGACATAGGGATTACCACCACAAGAATAACAGTCTTAACTCAATATTTTGGACTCGGCTACAGAATACATCACATCCATTCAGCTATATTAGTGATAGTCTCCTCAGTTGCATTAGTTATATGTGTCAATCTTCTAACAGTTGCAAGTCATGCCTGCTTTCATCTGTCTCTGCCCCAAGTAGCACCTTCAGCTACACTTCTACCACTTCTATTGACAGGCATATCTTGTTGCACATGTAACATATCCGAGCCATCTTAAACAATTTCTTTGCATATTCAACCGAAGCCACCTGCAACCTCTCGGAGAAGAAACTTCATGGTTTCTCTGTTCTTGTATTTCTGTTGATCCATCTAAAATTAACAGTTTGGCACATTTAGTGGACCTGTTTGTTTACCGCTTCAGATCCATGAAGCATGACTGCTCCTATTGTCCAAAAGTCTTTCTTTGGGTTAATGAAAATTAAGTTCTTTGATACAAATAGAGCTTACCTACAGAAAATCATTGGAGGTTGCAATTTCTTCCTTGAGAACAGACTAGGTTGCCAACTCACTTCCTGGACATTGGAATAATTGCCGAATCTGTGTACCTCCTGGTTATCAGCATAATTGCTGAAGATGACCACAGTTTGGTCAGCATAATGCAAAAAAATAAATATCCACACAGTTGAGATTGGTGACATGCACTCATAAGTATTGTTTGGCCTTTACCGACAATAAGGTGGAATATCAGTATGCAACAATCTGTTGACTATATCACTATGTTCATGTCTACCCGGACTGGTGTTATTGAAAGCTAACGTAGCCTAATTGACTTTCAGGAATGCTGCCACCTTTTGCAGTACAGTCTGATGAAACTAGAACAATGGCAAAGCACTGCACTACTGGTATTGAGTTGAGGATTTCTTCTGAACGGCTTATACTCCTTGACACCCTGGTTAAATGAAGTTAATTTTCTTTTTCCATATATGTGACTTCATTGACTTATATAGTTAATATTTTGAATATACCAGTGTATAAAGACTACTTATTCGAATTTGACATGCTTCTTTATCTTGAGAGTATATTTTTGTATGCATAGTTTTGACTGGATGCTTATTATGCTCTTTTGTGATTTTTTTTGTCTTTGTATCTTGAGAGCTGATATTTATGTCACCCACATGAATGCTTGGATGTTCATGTCTTCATGCTTTGCATCCTTTAAAGTTTAAACTCACATAAACTAAGAAATAGATGGATGGTCATTGTCCTGCGTTACCTTAGAATATGTTTGTCTTGTACTTAAACCAGTCACTTTATCTCTCTTTTTGTTGTCTACTTTTGTTGTCTTGGGCGGTCCCTGAGATCTTTCTTTGAAGGCGTAGTGACCTTGCAGGTACTTAATGAGACATTCTTGTACAAACTATTTAACTTTTATATATGTAGCTGAACGGAGTAACTTGACGAATATGAAAATTGCAATCGGAGAGTGATTTTAAAATACCCTGTTTGTTTACTCTAATATCACTGTTCTTTATTATGATAACTGCATTGATGCATGTAGGGATCAGCAAAGAATTTGTCTAGGTCATGTACTTCCCGCATGGACTCGACTTCAGTAAGCCTACTGTTGTAACCAGAAATTTGACGACAACTAAGAAAGAATCGAATAACTGGGTAGATTTGTTTAAGTTTTTGTTATTATTACTTTTTGCAGTGCTTCTTCCCGCAGAATGTGGTGCCAACTATCCAGACACCAACATTTATTTTAAATGCAGCATATGATGTGTGGCAGGTATACAACCTACGGTTAAAAACTTAAATACCATAGTATTAATACTGCATTATGACTAAACACGATGAATTTCCAACTGATATTCATGTTTTCCATGAAATTCAAGTTGTCCCTTATACTTATTTTTTCCTTGAAAAGTATCATTAATCACCTCTTTCCCCATATTTCAGATCCAGCAAAGTTTAGCCCCCGGTTCTGCTGATCCTCATGGTTATTGGAAAGAATGTAGGTTCGATTACAGAAGCTGCAGTTCTGATCAAATCCAATTTTTGCAAGGTGCTCTTCATTATACTTTTATTTCATGGATTGTCAATTTCAGTCTGCAACTTATACTTGCATTTGCCCTTTTTATTATTATTGTGAAGGATTTCGGAACCAGATGCTTAATTCTGTGAAAGGGTTCATATGCATCATGAAAATATAGTTGTAATAACTAGTTTTATGCCAACTTGTTCTTGCTACCACATGGGTCATTTTGGTGTGTGTTCTTATATCTGCAGGTGTTAAGGAATAATTATCTGGTGTATGATAAAGGTAGTGTTGGATTGATGGGTCTGGTCTTTCAGGTTGTCTATGCTGAAGGAAGGCATGTCATTAGGTGAGTGACTTGTCTTTCTGTGTCTGTTATATAATTTCTACATTTTTTAATACCTTAATGTTGTAAGCAGACAAATAGTGAGTTTCTGTGCCAACATACATACAGCTTCATGAGGAAAAAATTACGGACAGCTTCAAGAGGAAACTGCTGTGATAGGATAGATATTGACACACACACACATGTAGTTGAAACATTTGAATTTAGGAACTTCAGTTGGCATCTGGTTTGGGCTTTTTCTTCTTTATCAACTTATTCGGAATCTACTTCCTGGTTATTTCTTGTGTAAGCAATGTGTCTCAAGTTTAATTTGAGATAGTGCCAGGGGCAAACACTAAATTGGCTCCAGTATTTTGGTATAGAAATTTTGCAGTCTTCTACTATAAGGTTCTATCCTCAAATATGCTCTCCATGTTAAATGTTAGAGAAGTTTCGATAATTCTGCTGCGTGTCTTCAGTGAAATATTATTGTTATGCTTGGCTTCTGAGCTTTGTTATTGATTATCTTATGTTAAGTTTGTTTTTCCTCCTAGGAACTAAGGCATGTTTTTTTACAGTTATCATTGTGCTTTCTGACGATCTACTGGATGTACTAAGTGTTTTATTTTTCCAAATTATTCTTTCCCTCAATGATTTTATCCTGCTAACATGATCCCTGAAGTGTGTTGGGTATTCCTTGAAATTTATCAATCAATTTCAGAAGTATTGCTTGATTTTAAGAAATATTCGGGTCAGAGGTTGAAACCTCCACCTCCGCAAGCAACCCATATGCTCCTCCTCTTGACTTGGAGGAAAAATATTTGCTCCCCCACATCCGAGGAAGCAATATATTTTTAACAGCATTATTTATTAAACAATATCAAAGACTGGATTTAATTTTTCAAGCACTTGCGGATGCAGTTTTTAAATTGTGTCCCTTGTTGTGTCGACATGTATTAGACACTCAAGAATATACTACGACATGCCAAAATAGGTGATGTGTCTTGGTGCAGTGTCCGTATGGTATTGTATCAGTGTCCTTGCAAGCATATATTGTGGCATAAGTCACTGTTTTTCTGAATTTAGTCACCCTATTTTTGATGTTTTTATACAGTTCATGCAATGTTTATACAAGTTTTGAAGTTTTATATTATTCGATGAGCACTAGTTGATGTTTTATGGCCATTTACTAAAATTATTTGAACCATTTATTGCAGGTGACTGATAACTACTATAGGCCAGATCTGACAAAGGCAGCTCTTGCAAGGCTCAGTGCAGTGCATAGGAGCCTCAAGGTTTCCAAGTCCGGTGCCAAGAAGAGGAATAGGCAGGGTGTTAGGAAATGAAATAGTGGAAGTTATGTTGGTTGATATTGGATTCTTCCATTTTAGCTAAAACTTGTTTCCGTTTCGTGGATTTCTCTGGAACCAATATATTGGTAATTTTTTTCTCTCTCAATTGGATAGTATATTGGTTAATGTCAAATGCATTAGACTCTGCTGTTGTATCAATATAGAAGCATCATTTGCATGGTGCATCTATTCCCTTATATTAAACCATTTCTCAGCCAATTATGATGTGTTTATCTGTACTATTTGTCAAAGTTACAGTGCAGCGGTTATGCTTGTTCTGCGTCTCCTTTGCGGGGAGTGGAACCAAACCAGTGCACAACTTGATTAACAACTTACAGGATTATATCAGTTGGTTTAGGAAATGAGAAACATGAGCAAGATCTGTGTTCAGACCAAGTTTGCATGAGTAAGATCTGTTTGTGTTCAGACCAAGTTTGCATAATACAATAGAGTATGTGATAATTCAGTCACGATTTTTACCTATCCGTCACGGTTATTACCGTCACATAAATGAACTTCTCTCACGGTTATAACCGTTACCAAAACAAATATTTGTCACGGTTATAACCGTGACCAAAACAAATATTTGTCACGGTTATAACCGTTACCAAAAAAATATTTGTCACGGTTATTACCGTGACTAAATATTAACCACGCCTCACTAGTAACGGTTATTACCGTGACGAAAAATAATTGTCACGGTAATAACCGTGGGTAATCGCCTATTATGGTGTAGGCGCTTTCGATTTTGCCATCCATTTCTTGTGTTTATAATTATTCCTAAAACTCATTACAGACTCCAGAAATACTGTAGCAGGTGCAGGCTTCTTCAGAGTCATGAAATGAAGATGGCATGGCTTGGCTTCTTCATTTGATAGGTGCTGGCTTTTTCTCTTGGCGGCAGCTGTCCAAAGATATCCAGTTTGTGAAAACTGAATACCTTTCGGGGGCTTCGCCCCCGAACCCCGACGAGGGTGGTTCAGAGAAATCTTGTGGGATCCGTCGTCTTTGGCCCACCATGATTTCTTCATTGCGTATGTCCACATTGATCTTGCTTATTACTTTTCTGCATGTACATGTTAGACGAACATAGCAATATACATAGTAGCAAGTTTGATAAGTTTAATGCACATTAGGACAATGCTGAGTTTAAGTATAAGTGCTAAGGTGATAGCATAAATGTTAGTGATATTACAATGATTAAACTTAATTGAATGACCACAATCAAAAACATAGTTTTGATTTTGGCAACCCGATTATGTTTAAGATAGATAAGCTTATATCACTAATATGTAAACCAATAGACAAATATCACCAAAGGTATAAGTATAAGTAGAAATGCTATAGCGATAGTTTGAAGATTAGTGATAATGAAATGCTAAACTTAACATATTAACCATATTCAAAAATATGATACAATCAATGGGCCAACAATCTCTTCCTTTTTTATTATGGCAAATCGGTTAAGTTTAGTATGGACACAATAGATGCATGTATCACTAATATACAAAAGACATAAGCAATATCACTTAAAACATACTACTTCGATTACTTATAAATACATACTTAAACTTACTTCTCCTCCTTTGACATGATCAAAAATAGGCTCCCCCGTACTAAGAGATAAAATAAAATCAAACTCAAGCATAGAAATCAGAGCATGGAGAACTCATAGACAATCATGATCAAGATATACTAATAAAAAACAATGGGAGAAGGGTGTAATGACATGTTTATAAAGCTACATTGCCAATGTAGAACATCAAATTTTTAAAAGAAGCATGACAAAACACAATATAGTTGGTAAAACAAATAAAATTGAAAAACAGTCAAAAAATAGTTTTACCAACTTGAAATCCAAGAAAGAAACTCCAAAACATAATATTATATGCATTAAAACTCTAGTTTTGGAAGGAAGCGATATACCAATTGAAATAAAAGATTTCAATCAAGAATTTCAGTCAAAAGCCCATGAGGATTAGATAATTGCAAAGTAATTGATATAAAATAATCTTATTATTTGCAAAATCTATTTTCTTACCCAAGTTAATGCATTTGAACTCAATTACCTTATCATGGTATGTGGATATCCTTTAGAAAAACATGAAGGTAAAGGAGAAATACTTGAGAAAGAGACATTCAGTCGACTTGAATGCCCCCCCCCCCCCCTCAAAGTATTACCAATATAGATAAACATGTATCTTAGGTAAGTCCTCAATAAGAAAAGCCAAATCAATTAAGCATATAAGGAAAGCCAAAACAAAGAAAACACAATAGTCATCAAGATAAGATATGAAAGTTAATATTAACAAGATGACTTATTTAACCCATATAAAAGAGAGATACTATGATGAAGACAATTGCATACAGTCTCATAAATCCTTCACAAATAAAAATATCATGACCTCAATCAATAGGATATGAAATAGAAGAAAATATGGGTCCATGATGAACTAGGTATACGACATATTAGAGGGTATACATGAATTAGACCAATTAATTTGCTCTCCCTCAAAATATGTGTATCTAGTTCCAAAGTACTTATAGCATAAAATAGATAACTACAAGATCTAGGGGTAATTCAACTATGGATTTCTTTCCCTTGCTCAATGCATATAAGGCTATAACATCGTCATAAGACGAATAATATCATCTTTAGTCAAGAAGAGATATCCAATTAATAGCCACTAAAGATGAACGATCAAAAGAATATTCTAATTAAGCACATTTAATCAAAAGTTGACATACATTTATCTATATAGAAGGATCTCATATTTAAATATGATAGATCAATGTATGTTATCCTTTGAGAAAATATCATCATGAAAAAGAATAAAGTCAATTAAGAACAATCATGATGATATACAGAATATAGCTCAAAAATAAAATAAAAATTAAACTCAAATATCATGTCCATGATTATCTAATTAAGAAAGAATCAACCAATTTATTACTTTGCATGGACTAGGCATGTTTTATCACATATGTACCCATCAACCGGGTAATATCCAAACTTTGCTACATCTAAATGAAAGACCAATAAAGTTTAAATAGCAAAGACACTATGTGATAATCCATGAGTAGTCGAAGTAGAGTAGTAAATTAACTTGACATTAACAAAATTAGATAGTTTAGGACTACTCAATTATTATGATCATTCATAAGGAAAGCAAATGAGTAAATATGATCCAATGAATCTCATCAAGTGAAACTCACAAATCCATATAAAAATCTCACAAATCAATATGGAAAAGAGTCAATCTCATTTAAATAATTACAAATTCAATCAAAAAGAGATGTAAATGATAATACGATGAAATCATGACTCAAACTGAGAAAAATTTAAGAGATACTTGCTAATGACTAATAAAAAAGGATACTTAAAGAAAGAAATCACAAACTTCCAAGAGAAACAAGATCTAATCAAGAATTTGTCAAACTAATTTTAGAGAATAAGACATATGTATCTAAAATAGAATACAAATCACATCAAGACAATTCACACAACTTATTTTTGAAAACTAGCATATCATATATAGATTGAAACGAAAAACAATAGCTAGAAGGGTGAAAGTGAACGTAGATTATGTAGCTCAATAATATATCATAAATAAGCCAGCTACAAAACTAATTTAAGATTAATGAGTTAAGTCATTAACAAGATAAAGGTGCTCATTAAATCTTAAGTCACAAACACTAACGATACTTGCTTAAGCATAGAGTTCACAATTAAGGACATACATTTTGAATAATCAAAATTATTTATAGACTCTTTACTAAGCAAGGATAAGAGCAAGAAGATAGCTGAACTAACTCTTATCAAAATATGGCTGAAAAGATATTCATAAAAATAATAAAATAAATCCCTTTGTCAAGTATTGGAATTGGTCCAAGATAATGAAATAATATATCGATCTAAAGAACGCAAAATATTATAATCATTATGAAAAAAGTGTATTCTCTAGAAATGGAAAATCTCAAAACAAAAGCTCAAACCATAGTAGCTAAAGTCATAAAAAAATATGATGTATCAATTACATGTCATGAGCTACAAAAACCATTGGGCAACAATAATTCAAAAAGAAGTATAAATCCAAGGAATGAGCAAAGAAAGATCATTAAGATCATGAAAGCTAAATGCTAAAGATATCAAGAATTACATTTTTCAAAGAGCTTTTATAGTGCACCATGGTAAATTATAAAGATACAAACTAGAAAATGTGCACTAATTACGGAGGTAAATATAACAAGCAAGGTAGAGCACAAAACTATGTGATCCTTAATAGAACATCCATAATTAGTCATGAGCAAGACATTAATAAACATTTTCTCTCGACATTCTAACTTAAATGTATAAAACAAATAAATATCAAAAGTTAGGAATCATTTATATATAATAAACTATATATATCACGAATAGGCATACATGAAAAGATCAAAAATTAATTAAGAACATGTATCCATAATGCCAACCAAAAAGTCAAGAAGATATCATCAAAAGAAGACTTTAAGGAAAAAACTAATTGATTCAAGAAGCACAAATTTGGTCAAAGAAATCAATAGCTAAGTATGAGATAAGCATAAGTTTGAAGGTAACAAGTATAATTAAATACTCTTCAAGTCAATATAAAACTTTAGCTTAACTCATATTCCCATATAAAGATATTTATACAAAAATATATATCAACATAAGAAATACATGAACTACATGTAAATAAAAATATAATGAGTATAGTCATGTATCCTTAATGAATGTTTGAAAAACTATCACAAATTCAAAACACGTATAAATAATCTTTATTAGACAAAGACGTAATTGATTCATAAGAGGTTTAATCAAAATAAAACAAGAGAATCAATAATGAATATATTATGTGAGCACAAGGTTAAAGTAAAAGTATAAGTATATACTTGTCAAGTGATAAGAAGCTTGTGCTAAACATATATATTCACAAATACCTATTAAGAAAAATATGACATATTAAATACAAACCGGCAAGAAGTAACTATTTCAAAAACTTTAAAGACGGAGAGTTAAAATCATATAAACTCAAATCAAAACCAAGCTCCTATGGACTAGAGTGATATGTATGCTTTATAAATAAAGATTAAGAATAACGAGCATGCATATATAAATGTGTCACACTAATAGAAAATGAGTGATAAACTATATAGTTGAACTAATCATTTAAGCTGAGCAACTAGTCATGTTAGATAGAAGAATTAATAAGAAAATTAACTAAGCATGCTAGTATTAAATCTCACATTGATTTATATAGAAGACAACTAAAGGATATCAATGTGAGCTAGTAGCAAGACATCAAGAGAAACATGCTAGATTCTATAAATATAAATAATTTAAAGAGAATCGTTTAGCATGTAACCAAAGTGGCTCTAGTGGCCATGCTTGTGTTGGTGCAATTACTTGGAAGATGACATTTGAGCTTTGCGACCACCAACACGCTCCTCGGTACTATGTTCCGATACAAGAAGCTTCACCTACAACATTAGATAAAGACTTTGGTATCCAAATAAACTTGGATCCACATTTATTAGCTTTAGGGACCCATATAACACTTACTCTAGCATTGGTAGTAAAGGTCCTACGAATAGGGCATGTAAAGCTCATGTGTCCAATGCGAGAGCAATAAAAGCACCTAATGCTAGTATGTGCACATGTATCAAAATGAGTATGGTTATGAACATGTGACATACTAGAATGATGAATATCTCTAGAGTGAGCATGAGAAGATTTTGTTTTAAGAATATTATATTCTAATAGCAAATCATCATGCAAACAAGTAAGAGAATCAAATTTAGCATTTAAAGCATAATTCTCTTTTTCAAAAAAAGTAATTCTAGAAATAAAATCATTATTTTATTTCTTTAAAGAATCAATAGAAGAATCGTGCAAAGAAGTTAACACAAGCGTTTGACTTTTAAGATCTTCTATAGATGAGGAAAGATATTTGATTTTCAAGACTAAAGCCTCTTTCAAACTCTTTAAAGAAACACATGATGAGTTTTGAGAATCAAGTCTAGATAATAAATCATTGTTTTCATTTCTCAAAAACTTATTTGCTTCTTCTAAATGAATAATCTTTTCAAAAAGTTCTTCATTTGTAGAATGAAGGTTGTCAAGAACCTCTAAGGATTGTTTAGCCATGGCTTTCCACTTAGAGCATTTCTTGCATTTAGAAGAAACATGATTGTCTATGCTACTAGAAGTAAAACCCTCTTTATCGAATGAGGAGTAGGAGGAATACGATGCCATAGAAAAATAACAAGGATCTACTCTAAGGATGTTAAGCCTAACAATAGAGTCCTTGCTCTGATACCAATTGTAGTAACCCTAGAGGGGGAGTGAATAGGGTCAAGCTAACTAATCAAGCACTTTGCACAAGCTAATAGAAAATTTAAAAATATAAGTGCAAGAGAAGAAGCAATAACAATACCGACACACGATATATCCTGGTATCCTCCCAAGAGGCACTCCAGTCCCGGAACTCTCTCCGGCTTTAATCCACTATTTGAGTAAATAGTTACACACGAGTTTGGATCCGAAGAACTCGCCAACTTCGTACACGAGAGCTTTAATCCGAAGGCCTCTCCGATTTCAACCGAGAGTTTGGATACGAAGACTCTCCAACTTCAACCGAGAGTTTGGATATGAAGACTCTCCAACTTCAACCTTTCACAATAGGTTTTGATCTCCTTATACAATAAGATGAAGATCTTACTTTTCAACTCAATAACTCTAACACAATTTGTGGATGACAAATGAAAGCTTTGTAGAGTTGTTTGTGGATAGGCTTTGGTGGTTTAGAAATTTTTAGGCTCAAAGCATCAATCTTGAATGAAGGGGTTCAAGGCTATTTATAACCAAAGTATTGAAAAGAGCCAAAGGCAACTTTTCAGTCAGCGAACCGGTATACCGTCGGTATGGACCGGCATGCCGTCGGTATACCGGTCTGGAATGCAACAGCTAGAAATATAGCCGTTGGGATCATTAAACGCTCAAAATCCGACCGTTGAAATTTCAAACGTTACTAAATCGGCATACCGTCGGTATGGACCGGCATGACTTCGGTATGTCGATTTTGTAGACAGAAACTTTCTGTGAACAAAATCGGTATACCGTCGGTATGCCGGTTTTAACCCGAAAATGACCCTGGGCTAATTTCTACCCTAGCTTTCGATTTTGCCATCCATTTCTTGTGTTTACAATTATTCCTAAGACTCATTACAGACTCCAGAAATACTGTAGCAGGTGCAGGCTTCTTCAGAGTCTTGAAATGAAGATGGCATGGCTTAGCTTCTTCCTTTGATAGGTGCTGACTTTTTCCCTTGGCGGCAGCTGTCCGAAGATATCCAGTTTGTAAAAACTGAATACCTTTCGGGGGCTTCGCCCCCGAACCTCCGACGAGGGACGCTGCCCCCTCGACTCCCGTCCGCTGACCGGGCAGCGGAACCCCCGAGTGTGTGGCTCCGGAGATGTCGTCGGGTGGTTCAAAGAAATCTTGTGGGATCCGTCGTCTTTGGCCCACCATAATTTTTTCATTGCATATGTCCACATTGATCTTGCTTATTGCTTTTCTGCATGTACATGTTAGACGAACAAAGCAATATACATAGTAGCAAGTCTGATAAGTTTAATGCACATTAGGACAATGCTGAGTTTAAGTATAAGTGCTAAGGTGATAGCATAAATGTTAGTGATATTATAATGATTAAACTTAATTGAATGACCACAATCAAAAACATAGTTTTGATTTTGGCAACCCGATTAAGTTTAAGATAGATAAGTTTATATCACTAATATGTAAACCAATAGGCACATATCACCAAAGGTATAAGTATAAGTAGAAATGCTATAGCGATAGTTTGAAGATTAGTGATAATGAAATGCTAAACTTAACATATTAACCATATTCAAAAACATGATACAATCATTGGGCCAACAGAGTTGACTAGCTTGAACATGTCTAAAATTTGCAGAACATGAAACTAAAGATTAGCAACCCAAGATTCTTAATTCCTGGGAGGTTGGAAGATCTAAACAAGTAGTTTTCTTACTCTCCTGATGCCATAGTGAACTCTGGAAACACAGCTACTTCAGTAAATGTTATGGAGAAAGTCCAATAGCCCTTTGTTTTCATTTCCTAATATGAGTAGTAAATTTGGAATGCGGCTTTGTTCATTGTATTTACTTGAATATACAATTTCTTCAACTTATATTGTTATTTGATTCTACTTTACAGGATACTATTGTTCATGGGAGAACAACATTTTTCTGGCCTCTTTGTTTTCATACTGCACATTCTGGAAATATTACAATATATCTATCAATATATTATAAAATGGAAGGATGTTCGAGTGACATGATCTACCATACACTATGTATGCATTTTAATGTGGAGGTAAGGCAGGAAAAGAGTGCCCATATGTTTTTGTTTACGAATTTATATGACAGATCAGATACTGTTATTGTTATTGATCTAATTTAGTGTCATCTGAGAATCAAGAAGCTATTCGCATATTTGAAAATTAAGAACTCTAATTGTGTTCTCCATGGCCATATGAATCTTTGATAGGAAAAACAAATCTTTGTTGACAATGATGGGCTTTGACACTCAATGAGGACAAGAAGTTTCCCAGGGATAATCAAACCATTTTATACTTCAGAAGACCCTCACAGGGCAGCTCCTTAAAGCAGGAGGGGGAATCAGGTTCTTCACAATTTTTTTGATCCAATTTCTGTAGAAGGAGAAAAGTGCTATGATGGAAACGCTCACTGGGTTGAAGGACCATCACTACAACAAATATGGCCTACAATAGCATGCGCAGAACGCTATAGAAAGCCTTCTATAGCATATTCTGTCTGCTATGATCGCCCACGCTATAGTATGTCTAGACATGTGAACGCTATAACATTATAGCGTTCATGAATGCTGTAGAAGGTTTATAGCGTTCTTTTATGCTGTTGATGATTTATAGCGTTTATGAATGCTGTAAATACTTTATAGCATTCTAGAACGCTGTAGATTGTTTATAGCGTTCATGAGTGCTATGGATTACTTATAGCGTTTATGAATGTTGTGGATTATTTATAGCGTTTGTGAATGCTGTGGATGATTTATAGCATTTGATGAATTGATTGTCATGAACGCTATAGATGGTTTGATTTATTATAGCGTTCATCATATGCTATCGTGGTAGCAGCAATTTAGACGTTTTGAGTGCTATAAACCTGCTACAGAAATTCATATTATTTCATATCTGCTACAAAATTTCATATTTCATAACCTATTTTGTATCACATATAAATAACAATAATCGCAAACAAATTCAATCGTAACTTGCATTTCGATCAATCAAGAAGGAAAGATTTGCCAAAATATGAAATGTTTCATTAGAACATTCAAGATGTACAAAAAGTAGTAGTCTTTAAACATTCAAGATGTAGAAAAAGTAGTTGTACGCCAAAATAAACCATTCCATTTACAAAGTATCTGTAGTCCAAAATAAACCATTCCATTTACAAATATCTGTAGGCCAAAAATAGCTCGATCGCCTCTTTCCTTCTAGCAGCTATCCACAACCATCAAAAACATATACGCCAACCTACACAAAATTGAGAAGAAAACACATTATGATATAAAAAATAAGATAGAAATATTTGACACCATG
The DNA here is from genome assembly GCA_029216955.1 of Iris pallida. Lineage (NCBI taxonomy): Eukaryota > Viridiplantae > Streptophyta > Magnoliopsida > Asparagales > Iridaceae > Iris > Iris pallida. The sequence continues at coordinate 2,614,291 of JANAVB010015600.1, forward strand.
AAATGAACTAAGAGATATCTAGCAGATACCTAGCAGTTTTTATAATAGAGTAATCACAATATTCCTAGCACAAATTGACAATCCAACTTAAGGGATTATGATTAGAACTTTTAAGAAAAAGGTGAGATAAGTTCGATTTTTTACACAAATCAACAGACAACTCTTAATCTATTAGACTTAAATATCGTAAACATAAAGCGCTTCTTTAGGAATCCTCCAACTACAAATATAAAGCTTCCTTAGGACTATGTATTCTCTTCAAAGTACATATAGCACATATCCACCAGACAACAGGTAAACTAACCAAATAAATCCTACATAACTTCCAAGTTCCAACACGAACAACTCTTGCTTAAGAAGCAAAGAATAGTCCTTCAAAACTCCATGATGTCAAATTATGAGGTTCTTACTCAAAATAAATGTATATACAGTTACATACAATTGTATCACCTATTCTTCTCAAGCTAGAACCTTAACATTATTTATCTAGTTCCCCTCATCATAGAAAAAGTAAGCATCAATAATGTTACATAAAATCAAATCAAAGTTACTCTAATTCTATTAGCCCATCTAACACTACTTGGTAGAAGAAAACAAGCATTAGTTTGTAATGTCAAATATAAAACACTAAGCTATTTACCCCCCTTGAGCTTAGAAATTTGATTAGTCAATATCCAGGTTTATGTTTAACCACTGAAACTAGTCATAAACCATGACTTCTCAAGCTATAGATGCAAGATAACATTTGCAAGAACTCAATGACAGATTATATAACAGACTGCTTGAAGGGAGATTTTGAAATTGTTTTCTTCTTCTATTTGTTGGACATGTGAACTAAGATGTAAGAAGATATAGTGATCAAGTTGTCTACTAGTCAATGGGATAAGTATCAGCCAAATAAAATTATTACAGACACGAAAATATGCCATTATATTTCAATCAAGAAACTAAAGAATCAATGACAGCCGGGATTTTTTAGGACTTTCAGCCAAGTTCTCCAACCATTGGGTAAAGGTCAGAACAAGACAATTTATGAAAACAAGAAACTAAAGAATCAATGGTTGTATCACCTATTTTTCAGTCAAGGTAATATAGCTTTGGGTAAAGAATCAATCAAGAAACTAAAGAATCAATGGTTGTATCACCTATTTTTCAGTCAAGGTAGCATCAACTCATAAAAACCACTGGTTAAGTTTTAAGCTATATGAAATAATTGTTAATTTGCTCGTGCAATGACAGCCGGGATAAAACACACAAACAAGACAATTTATGAAAACAAACAAACCTACCAACCAATTCCCCAGCTCAAGACATATGCAGAAGGAGTGGCTATTGCTAGACGGGCAATAGCCTTGTATGCAGCAATCGACTGCAGCATGCAAACAATTCTTGTAAAAATGCAATATCGAAGGCGCCAAAATTATCAAAAAGAGAGTACCTCCTGGAAAGCGTTCGAAGATGGGAATATCCCTGAATGGTTTGTAATGCTTCAAATATTGCAGGTATCAAGAAAAATGTATCATATTCTGGTAAATAACAACATAATAGAAAAAACTAAGTAAAATTCAGCTTTCAAACCGAAATACATGTGACAAACCAATGACCAATAAGAGCATTAATCCATATGTATAACATTGAAAAACAAATACCTTGAAATAACATATCTGTCTCGTATCGTGTCGGTGCAACATAGTATCAGTCTAGGTTGACATTCTGCTCACCTTTTTGTTGCTTCTTACCCTGGCTTCCTACAACCAACATATCTGCCTCATATTTTTCTACTTGTTCCTCACAAGTACATTCCTCGGATCCTCTTCCACTATCTCACACACAAAATTAGTCTCCTGTAAATTCAAAAAAAGAAGAAGAAATGAACTCATGTTAGTGGTAAATTCATCTTTCTTCATTCAATTTTGTATGCTTATTTGATACATATTGAAGCCATAAAAAGGAGGTTTATGTTGACTAGGAAGAACCTTGAAAGCATGGACAAAAAAAAAACTAGCTAATGTTGTGTAGAAGAAGAAGAAGAAGAAGAAGAAGGAGCAAAACTAATATGTGATACAAAATATGTGATACACTGTATACTGCTTCATCAAATAGCTAGAAAAAGTACAAAATATGTGATACAAAGGATTATTTCAATCACAAGCAAAACTAGTCCTGGTTGGGCATAGATTATAAACAGATATTATAAGTAGCAAAGAATAAAATGAGAAGAGTAAAAATATCTAAAATAAGAACTTACCAAGATATCTTTTAATTATAAGGAACCAACTTTCATTTTCCCAAAAATTAGTAGGACACATGGGAAAAGCATCAACATAAAGAACTTAACATATTTAAATGATTAACAGAAAATAGTTGCTTAGCTTCTAGGCGTTGTGTGTGAGGGGTGTGCATCTGTGTGTGTGTGTGTGCGTGTAGACCAAACATGTATGCCTGTATGTGTGACGGTAAACATGTATACATGTAAACAAGACCAAACATGAACTTATACAGAATCCAAGAGAATAAGACTGATAGAGAGGAAAAAAAGATACTCATTAGGATAATGTAGTAATCACTAGAGAAGGGCTAATACCTTGGCAGCAAGAACCTGAACTCCAGCATACTTGACATCCCAACTAAACTAGATATGACCAACCCAGTCCTACAGGAGCACGCGTTCTCCGTCGCGTACTCCAAGTTCATGCCACTTCCCATAGAGCCAAAGGGTCACCCACAGTAGCTCATCCCCGTATCTGCTAATGTACGGGTAGTGGCCCTTGGTCACCTCCATGCTCATGTCATACCTCTCCATGTACTTGTCCCCAAACTTGAATAACTACAATGCCAACCAACCATTTGAAATAAAGTATATGTATAGTATTGACTCTGATTGCTTTATCTATGCATAATGGAATCAGTACCTCTCCGACATGGCACAACAGGAGGCGAGAGTAGTACAGGTTTAATTTTTTATGTACCATCGATGCGGCAGCCAAGGCCGCAGCAATCTTTCCTGCAGCCTCCGATCCGGGATTGTGCTTGTCAATCTTGTAAGCTCTTTTTGATGTTTTCATGTCCTTTGGCCTCTACCAGCAGTAATGTTCAAAGGATCCATCCCCAACCTGCTACCAATTCAAACAATGTTATAGGAGTCCCTAGGAAACACAAATACTCCACAAGTGTGGGTTGTGTCATGTTGGATGCGTATCTGACACATATCGAACAATAACCCAGACACTCCAAAATAAACTCTGACAGACCACTGTGAAGCAATAACCACCAGGAAAAATAAAAACCTTGGCATGTGCATCTCGGCACAATGGTTGGAAATCCCCCCAAAAAATAGACCTAGAGAACGTATCTCTCTTGAAAAAGTAATAATGCTAATAAATCGTGGACAAAATCGATATAGCATGAAAGCTCCCCCAAAAATAGAAAAAACCTAATTCAAAATCTACCACGAAATCAAAATCCATGGATCAGAACGGAGAAAAAAAAAAAAGAGGTCTCCCCTTGGGTCCATCTGGTCCTCCTCTCCAGGGAGGGGTCTGGCGAGCGCTTCAAGGTACCGCCCCGTTGCTCGAGTCAAAGTCAGACGCCATGTCCGAACTCTTCCGACTTGTCGAATCTAGAGATCCCGACTCCTAAAACCCATAGCTCCAAGATCGATCGATGCTCCGGTCTCCTTATTCTTTTTAGACTGTTTAATTTAATGGTAGAGAAGGAAAGAGGGTTTTAGAAAAATAGAGAGAGAGAGAGATGATAGGAGGGAAAGGAAAATTTGTGGAGGGAGAGGATTCTGAAGCCAAGCCCTAACCCTAACCCTAATTTGATGAAGAATAAGATGAAGGGGAGATAAAAAGAGGAAGGAAGAAGAGAGAGTTGGGGAAAATTAATTTGGGGAAGTGACTACGCACATATCCCTTATCGCGCGGGCTGGAATGCAGCTCCAAATTTTTTGCAAAACTTTAAGCGGTAAAATGAAAAAAAGATTCTACAGCATTCAAAAAATGCTATAGATAGATATTTTTATACCACTACAGAAAGAACGCTATTGTTGATAACATTCTATAGCGGGGACACTTGAACGCTATAGAAAAACTGCTATTGTAGGTCCTTTTTGTTGTAGTGCATGCTAACTTGCTAAAAAATCAGCTAGATTCTTCCAGGATAAGTGTAGATTTGATGCCCATGTCAGCTTATTTTGTTGAATTGTCTCGTGCTATTTTGCTTGTGGGATAGGGATATTTTCAAAATAGGTACAAGGTAGTCACGTACGTTGCACCAATGTGTAAAATGTACCTTTATATTGTGGTTGTTGCTAGGACGCAGGATAACTGTTCTGTTGCTAGCTTTTTTCCCCAACTATACCTTTATATTGTGTTTGTTTTGATAGACGGTGAAGAAAATCGAAACGTTCTCATTCCTTCAGGATACTGTTCTATTTCTTCCCTTTTAAAGGCATTGGCGTCGTTGGAATTGGTTTTTTTTCTTACAAAATCTCTGCAATAGTTTTTTATGGTTTCTATATAATGTTATGATTGTTCCCATTTTCATGAAAACTCTTTTCTAAAGGATTATTCTGTCAAGCTTGCTCCAGATATGGGACAAATACCTGATCCCTATCATGACCTAGTTTGTTTTACTCATTTCTCTTGATATTTCATGATTAGATTTGATTTTTAGGCCTGACAATTATATGAACAGATTTGGTTGTCTTCTCTTTTTCTCAGGATTTCACTGGTGTTCCGGCTGTCGTTGATCTTTCATGATTATTGGTTATGTGGCCAAGTTTTGATGTGGACAATTTTGGTAGTTGTAAATATATATATGTATTTGGATATTCTATTTTGAGAATGTAATGAAGATGTTGATATGTACTCTATTTTAAAAAATGTAATAAAGATGGTGATATATAATGTTAAGTTTTTGGAATGTAATATATAATGTGCAGTATAGAGCGTTATAAATATGCTAATTTGAATAGTATAAAGTGTTATAAATGTGCTGCATTGAGCCTATACATATTATCTATTCATAACGTTTTACAAAAGTCCTGAATTGTGCACTATATATTAAATATTCATAACGCTTTTATAGAAACTATTCATGACGGTTTTTTATAACACTTTTAAAAAATATTTATAACACCCGTTTTCATAACGGTTGCTTCGAAAAAAAAGCGTCATATTTTGTCATTAATGACGCTTTTTAGCCGTCATTAAAAGGATTTTTTGTTGTAGTGACCCTACTTTATTTTTCTTCTTCTTGTTTGGACATTATGGATGAAACCCTAGTTGTAGAAGAAATTGGGTTATCAAATCTATCAAATCTATTAATCTATTACTATTATCCAATTTTTCTTTATTAATATAAGAATTATGCATGCAATCCTAGTTGTAGAAGAAAACTATGGAAGAAATCCTAGTTGTAGAAGAATTGGGTTCATATCAGGACTGCCACAATTTTTGACAGTCCTAGAAGCATTAAGGACTGCCAGAAATTGTGGCAGTCTTGAAATAGACTCGATGTACAACAGGACTGCCACAATTCCTGGCAGTGGCAACCTTGAAATAGACTCGATGTACAACAGGACTGGCACAATTGCTGGCAGTCCTAGAAGTAATGAAAACTGCCAGGAATTATGGCAGTCCTGAAAGGGACATGCTCTAAAGCAGTACTGTCACAATTTCTGGCAGTCCTAAACATATTGAGGACTGTCAGGAATTGAGGCAGTCCTGAAAGATACTTGCTGTACAGCAAGTTCCTTTCAGGACTGCCATAATTTCTGGCAGTCCTAAAGTCAAAAATTCCGAATGAAAAAAACATGTTAGGGTTTATTTCAATCTTAATAATAGAGTGAAATATGCATTTTAGGGTTTATTTTCATGCATTCTTTGTGGGAAAAGAAGTATTTAACCTTTATTTTCATGCATTTTAGAGTTTATTTAATTTTTTGGGTGCCATCGAAATTGGGAAAGAGAAGGAAACTAGGGTTTTGATGGAGAAGGTGATGATGGAAATGGTGGAGAAGAAGAAGATGATGATGATGATGAGAAAAAAACTAGGATTTTGATGGAGATGTGAGAATGGAAATGGTGGAGAAGAAGAAGATGGATAGAAAAAGAAGAAGAAGAAAGTTAGGGTTTGTGAATAGAGAGAGTGAAATTTAGAAATGAGATTGATTTTTGGGGTTTGGGGGGGTGTGGAATTTGGACAGCTCCCTGAGTGGAATATTTTGATAGTCCGAGTAAAATTTCTCAAATCTTGACTAGTCCTAATTCTGGCTAGTCCCGATCAAAATGTTATGTATCTTTATAATTTGCCAATCCTAATGGAAGGTGGACTAACAGAAACCAACTCTCTCGTACGAGAGGGCTCGACAACAACAACACATCCTTTGCTTACGGTCACCCCTGACATGAAAGGTCGGTCCGGACTCATCCAATAAAAGGGCTAAAGGCTTAAAGAAGAAGGTGAGAGGGACGCCATTGGTGACCTCCCCCCTCTAGCTCTAGCTGCTCCCTTCCACCGCCCTTCCTATCTAATCTATCATCGAAGTCAAGAAAGGGCCTCTTTCCTTCCAATCATTACAAGTTGCTTGCGAAGATTGGAACTCTGCTACACGAGTGATGATGGATGATCATATGATCATTTTACTTTCTCACCTTTCAAGCATCGTGACACTTAGGGGAGCTGGATTAAGCCCTTTAGGTACTGTTTGGGAAGGGTGGAAAATGGGAGGAAGGAAAAAGTTGAGGGGAAAGTGAGAGGAAAATTTTAAATGATGGTGTTTGGAAAGGGGGAGAGAACATGGGAGAGGAAAATTTGAGAGGAAAAAGTAGGTGGGTCCCACCAAAAAATTTTCCTCCCAAATGTGGGAGAAAAATGGAGAGAGATGAGAGGAATTTGAGTGAATTTACTCCACCACCCCTCAAAAAGTTAATATTAAATCATCATTTGAGAATACCAAGGAGGAAATAGTAATTATACCTATATCCATAAACAAATAAAAAATTGTTTTTAAACTTTTTTGAGGAAACTAGCATCTAAAAGTAGCATCTAAAAGTAGAAACAGGAAGGACTGAACTTTAGATAATACGAAAACGCTGTAATCGTATCACATAAAATATTAATATTTTTGAGGATTTAGTGGTTCTTGTAGTTACCGAATAGAGATATAAGATCCCAGCTGGATGGCGAAAGATCAGTGGATCGAGCAACGGGGGCGTGTTATTCCTTTCATTTATTTGGTGGGAGTTGGAAACAGTTGGTCCAACAAACATACAATGCAGCGTGCATAAAATTTTGTTCGTACTGCTGGACATCTAAAAAAAATTATCGCTTAATTGTTGCATACTTTAAATTCAAACAAAAGAATTTTAAAAAATGACTAAGAAACCATTTTAAAAAAAATCTCAAAATAAAACATAAAAAATAAAAAATTTGTATCGGACTTCAGGCCGGCCATGTCGAAGGGTAGCTCCGCCAGTGTTCTCGACATACATCATATATTTGGATATTTGGATACATGGCCGCTTTATTGGATACGTTTCGAGTCAAAACTTATTTTGATTATCCCTAATTTCTTTGTTGTAGGCCGATCTGATCCTAAAAGGTCACCTACGATCGCGATACAACAGTACTGTAACTATACGTCAACTTAATTTGTCAAGAATAATGCTATTTGTCCCTCCAAATTGTCCTTCTAAACCATCTCTCCTTACGTGGCAGCTGATGTGACATATTGATGTGACAACTGACATGACAAATTTTAAAATTAAAATTAAAATTAACATTAATATTATAATTAACATTAACATTAACATTACCATTAATATTAATTTTAACATTAATATTAACATTAACATTAATTTTAATTTTAACATTAATATTAACGTTAACATTAATTAATATTAATATTAACAATAATATTAAATTAATATGAGAAAAATTGGATAATTAACTTTTTGGATTAAAATTTGATATGTCATATGTAATGTCAGATGATACGTAATATTATTTAACATGTCACGTCAGCTGTTATATAAAAAAGAATAATTCGAAGGAACAATTTGAAAATTCTTACTAATAACATTACTCATTTGTCAAGGCCCACATAAACACTCAAAACTTTGGCAAATGCACGTTTGCTGTAGTGTGTGCTATTCTTGGTTAGTTCTTAGGAAACCATGCATGGTGGACAAATATGAATTGTGAGTTCAACTATTCATTCGGAGGTCGCTGTCATATTTAACCTAATCTGCACACTTGTAGTTTTATATATAGCACAATAGCTTCACAATTATTGGCAGCAATTAAAAAAATAATATCAGCAGATCATGCAAATATACAATTCTTTCAACTTGCACTATGAAACGTGATTTATTCGAAGACTTTTTATTTCTATATCCATTCTCTAGATCTTCTTCCTTCTTTCCTCAGTCTCTATATTATGATCTTTTTATAACAGACAACAAAGTTTGAAGTAATCAAATATATTATTTAGTGGTTGTGACGAACGAAGCAGGTTCGCCTCATGGAATATCTAACCCTAATTTCGTTGTCTCTTCTTTTGATTCATACTGAAAGAAATGGTGATTTTGTTGATTAGATTTGACATGTCGACAGACTTTTTTTTAATCAACATATATATATATATATATATATATATATATATATATATATATATATATATATAATGTAATTGTAATCGCGGACGTGATCGTCGGCCGACGTGACGGTCGGTTATTGTCCCTACTGCTATCTCCAGGTTTCATCTGGATTAGTGGGCCAATGACCAACCGTCATTTTGGCCGACGGTCACGTCTACAATTACAAACCGCGTACAACATAACAGTTTCGAGTAAATTGTACGTAGAAACTCGAAAACAACAGTATATTTAAGTTAATTAAGAGTGGTAGGCAATACAAAGTTAAAGGGTCGATGGTTGGTTAATTGCTCAGAACTCTTCATTTATTTCTTGTGAACCATCAAAAAATTTGATTGAACAAATTTGTTTTTTTTTAATTAAGAAATGGATTTTTCATTGCCAAACTAACTAATGAATATACTGATTTTTTTTTTAGATGTCCAGCGATCTACTGATTTTTCATTGCTGTCCCTAGTTATTGTGTGCCTAATATGTCCCATCTCCTATACAAATATGGATTCCACTGATTATTTTAAAAAATAACAGCCACAATAATTAGAAACCATATTTTTATAGGAGAAAACATATTTATTACACAATAAATGGGGACAACAGATGTCATAATGACTATCACCAAGAAGATGATATATCACCAAGATCACAAGGTTTCAAATTGTACTTAAATATTAGTATACATGACTTGATCGTTTCCACATCATTAAGAGATTTGACTGCAACATAAATATTAGTCCAAGCTTAAACCCATAACCTTCCCTATTTCCAAGCATACAAAAGGGAACGCTAATTAAATCGACTTGCAAGCAAGTTAGTCCAAGATGGACTTCAGGAGAATTAATTGATTCATAGCCATTAATCACTAATAATATTAATCTATTCTAGTTTGGGTCACACATTAGTCAAGCGCACCAAATACCTCTTCTTTATTCCAAAATGGCATCACATATGATACCATTCATGTTTAGGTGCATCTTGATGCTTCCTAATCTCCACAAAATAGTATGTGTCATGGTCAAGGAAATTAAAAGAGTCTTCTCGTGAACTCTCTTTTGGAGAGATTAGGTGGTACCGAATCAACTGTTCCTGATTCGATATTTCAATCTTATCCCCCCTCTATGACATGTGAATTTTTTTCTTTTGGAAAGAGCATAATTAGAATACCGGATCAGGAACAGCTAACTCGGTCCCTCCTAATCTCTCCCAAAAAAAAAGAGTTCACGAAAAGACTCTTTTAATTTTCTTGACCATGACACATTGTTATTTTGGCTCAAGCTATAGAATTACCATCAGTAGCAACATCAAACTTGGATTTGAACATGTTTGTCATCACATAATTTTTTAAAAAAGGATTTTAGGCAATGTTCATGTTTGATATGGCACGGCACGGAAGTAGTCGTCATGGAAGTTTCATGCCAATATATCAATAGGCCTAAGTAAAATTCTTTTTGGCTTCCTCCAGTTATTTTAAGGATTCTTGTGGGACATGAGAGGAGCCATTGCCCAATTTAAGGAGACTGGAAACATTCTTGTTTCATGGGATTGGCCTCCCAATTGTGAACATGGTAAGAGGTTGGAGAGGAGAGAATATTTCATATAGTTGAGAATGAAATGACTAGTCAATTGATATTGCCCCTAAACTTCTACAAAAAAAAAAAAAAACATTCATTAGCAAGCAAGATAAAGAGTTCCCATCTTGGTAAAATTATTCAGTGTAGAGGTCAGCGTTCGGTCTAACCGTTCTCAACCGAATCGAAATAGTCAAACCGAATAAACCGAAATTCTAAAAATCCAAAACAGAACCAAAATCAGGCAAAACCAAATCGAACCGAATAACAATTCGGTTTGTTACGTTGGATTATTTCTACTGTATAATGGATATGGTCCAAAGCTGAATCGTGGTTAAATGATATTAAAAATTATAATTTTCGTACACACATTTTTTGTATTTGCGTCCAAAATTAGATCAGCTAAATTACCAAAGTTTAGTTTTAAAACACATAAATAGAGTTGTTGCTTTCCAAATATACACATTTTAATTACAACATATGCATAGAATTGAGGATATTTATATTATTGCACAAGCCTTATTCGGTTTTCGGTTTTAGACCGAAACTGATTAAGAAATTTTAGTATTTTCAAAACCGAAACTGAATCAATTTTTGTCAAACCGATCCGAATCTCTTAGTCGGTTCGGTTCGGTTTTTGGCCCAAATCCGAATAATGCTCACCCCTAATTCAGTGGGCTTGACTCACAACGTGGTAGTCATTGTTAGCCATGAGCCCCCTCCAATAGTAACACCATTGTCATGTGACAAATTTTATGTAAGACTAAATTTGAGAAAGAGTGTGTCATTATACTATTTGAGGGTACGTAAGTCTTATCACTGTCACGTGGTGAGTTCGACCCGTTGAATAAATTTTCCCATATTGTAAAACTATCCTTCTGTTTAGTTCATTAATGACCACCATTATGGCTATGAGCCGGGTTTCCAGTAAACCCACTCCTCCCCTCTCTTACTGGTGTTACCGCGAACTGGACCACCTTCTTGATAGTAAAAGACCGTATATCAAAAATAGTATTAAAGCGAACACCCAAAGGATCGACAAGGTTCGACCCCCAACCCCACAAAAAAAAAAAAAAGAATTGTGTGTGTACTTGGGATTTCAAAAAACATAGCATATCTCAAAAATGTACCAGGTTGCAACTACTAACAAAAAGATGAAGCCATCGTTCTCTCATCTTTGGGGAGTGCTAGAGGAACTTTCCTCTACAGGGTTTGCGCAAATGTTTTGTCTTAACAGTAATGGTGGCTAGTCGCTACTAACTCCCATATGGGTGCACTATCCATATTTGGATCTGACCCATAAAAGGTCAGTTGGTGAATCGAACCTGGTTTAGAGTGGATTAGATCGATCGGTCTGGTTCCGATGCAAAACTGATATACTTTCATTCGGACATAGCGGACGCACTCATCTCATTCTTGTCCTAAGTAGGATCATGATATTTTCGTGCAGCGTGCAACTGTGAGTACCTACAAACGAAGCATCTTGAACCATTTTTTTTCTAATTAGGAACTTGTGTACCTCAAACTGTTTTGTGTACCTCAAACTATTTTGTGTTGTCTTATCTGAATATCTCACAATTCTTTGATAGAAAGCATATCCAAATACTGTGGGGGTACTATAGGATGTCCTAGACCTTAGGAGAACATTGGATTGTTGCTAATCCCACCATGATTTGATTACAGGGTGCCGACGTACACCGTAATGCATTGTTGGCTAGGTTATGCCTCTCTTATCTGTATTCTTGATCTGGGGCGTGATAGGCGAGCACTACCAACGCAAATGCCGTCTCGTTGCCTGACATGGTATACCATACACCAAAATCGACAAGTGGGAGTAAGGGCAACTACAGGATAGAGAACCCCAACCACATGGAAATGGAGAGGAATCAGGGAAGAAGAAGAAGAATGTCTTGCTTCCACTTCTGCTACTCCAAACTTGTGCTATCATCAGGACAAACCATTTGTCTCACAATTATCGTGCCCTTGCCCACGTAACCAATGGGTACTATTCATGCCTGCTACAGAAAGAGACCCATATGATTCAAGTAGATGATTCGTGTGATACTGCTACTTTTCAAGTTGAAGACTTCCACCGAATAAATAGACATGAATGGCCTTATGTGCCATAGTTTGGAATAATGAATGATGAAATGTAGTTTCATTTTGATTTGGATATTATTTTAACAACTTTTTTTTTTCTATATAATTAATTAGATTTTAAGTCTTTTGTATACATGTGACAAAATTCAATTAATTTTTCTGAGGTATGACAAGTTTTGAAAGTTAGATGTCTGATAGACAATGCAACAACACAAACTATTCTCCGTGAGCGAAAATATTGTTCTAAACTCAAAAAACTCTATGACAGGCCTATCAGCCTCATCAAGCCTGATAGAGGGCACGTAATTGTCTATTTCATGTTGTCCAATGGTACCAATTAACCTTTAAAGATGTTATATTCTCTTCATTTTAGAAGAATGTTGTTGAGTTTAAAGAAAATTCGACAAGAATTATTATCATGCCGAGACTACTTAAGAATATCGGATGAAATTTATTTGCATAACTCTCAATGCATACGGCATGAAGCGTATCTTGAAAAGATTAGTCGTCTTCTGAATTGGTTGTACTCTACAATCATTGGAGTGATAGAGGTCCATTATGTAAACGACCATTTTTCAACCAAAATTCTAACTAACTAAATTAGTTAGTTAGTTAGAAATTTGCAGAAGAATCCTAGGATCTCCAGCCAAGTTGCCAGATGCCTCTCCCCGCAAACCACTAGGGACATTCAAGTTCAACATATATATATATATATATATATATATATATATATATATATATATATAAAAGAGAGAGAGAGAGAGAACTAAAGTTTCACCGGTTAGTTGAATCAGGTTGAATGAATCCGAGGCCGGGAGTTTATTCTAAACTCACTTTATACTATAGAAAGGACTAATTAATTACAGTTTAGACCCTGAATTTTATATCAGTTTAGAGTTTAAAGTCCTATCTTGTCCAATTGAAAAGTTCAAATACCAGATTTTAATTTTTTTTATTCAATCTTTTCCACTATACCCTCCATTTTATATAAAAAAAATTATTATCATGCATTGGGAAAAAAGAGCGTAACGGAAAAACGAAAAGAAAAAAAAATTAGTCCAAACTTTCCAATTGAATATATTAGGACTTAAACTCTTAGGTTGGTACAAAATCCATGATCCAAACACTAATTAGCCCTATAGAAATCTCCATGTGAAGCAAGGAAGTGGCAAAGTCAAGCTATGAAATTGTTTTCAGACGAAAAGAAAAATCTTTCTATCAGCAAACCACCGGAATCAATTCTTCAATCCGAAAATAGTTTTGCACTTTTTTTTTTTTTTAGCTAAAAGCTTGAAGAAAGAGATCCTCACGTCCATATTTTTGTCTTAATAGAACGGGATCCGCACATCGACAATGGAGCATCGTCTTGACTACATTTATCATTTATAAGATGCTTCACTCACAACTACGTAGTAGTCCCTCTATTTTAAGTATTCTCCAATGTTTTCGAAATAGTAACTGTTTGATCTGTTTTTTTTAACGTATATATTTGTTCAAAATCTCGATAGAAATTAACTAGTTACGTATATATATGGTCCAAAAAAATAAATCCAATGAGTGATTGTTCTGAAATATTCTGAATTTTTTGTAACAAAAAAAAAAGAGAGTAAATTCCTTATCCAACAAAGATTTTGTATCAATGAGGAAAATAGGGATAAATATATATAAAATATATATAATATGTTGACAGAGCATCAACGTTTCCCATTAGTCCTACTAAATACTCCAGCAAGGGTTAAGCACAACCACCTTCCAAAAAAAAAAGAGTTGATATTTACAAATACGCCCTCCACCACTATTAGGAGGCTGGAGAAGTAGCCGGCTGGGAAGCAAAGGGATAGAACTGCGGCTTCCTGAACAGTGAATTGAAGGAGTTGGCCTGCTTGCTCCCGGAACTCGCTCCGTTGGCAGAGGCGGTGCCGGCGGCTGTGGCGACGGTGGTCGTGGTGGTGGTGGTGCGCTCGCACGACGGGCACATGGAGAGTGTCGTGGCCGGGAGCTGCATGAAGAAGGGGTGGGACGGAGCCTTGAGAGCCCTCAGCTCGGAGAGCTCCTTCTGCAGCCGGCGGTTCTCTTCGGTCAGCGTCTCGCAGCAGCGCTTCAGGTACTCGCAGTCCACCTCCGTCTGCTTCAGCTTCGTCCTGCGCACGGGTATCACAAAACAGTTACAAAACTGCAGGAAAAAAAAACTTTGATACAGTCGACTGTATTGCAGCCGGCTGTATTGCAGCCAGTGTATGACAAGTGGGTCCCTCTCTAGTTGTAAATCGTGCAGTTAAAATTTTTTGAGGTGGAGCTCCGTACTGGTCATACACCGATTGTATCAAAACTTTGATACAAGCCGCCTGTATCAATCAAAGTCTCTCCAAAACTGTAAATACAGCCGGTGTATGACAAGTGGGCCCTCCTCTCTCTTCGTAAATCATGTAGTAAAAAATTTTGAGGTGGAATCCACTTGTCATACACCGACCGCCTGTATCAAAGTTAATCTCTCCAAAACTGTGTGACACGAAGTAGCTTACAAGAGGGATGACATGTATGAGTAGGATGAAGTGTCCATGTTGTTTCGTGTCGTTGTCGTTGTCATGTACGTATCGGGTCAGGTCGTTGTCGTGCCGACGAATGTACGATACTAAGAAAAATATTTTTGATAATTAAGGTTGTGTTTGGTTGCTAAGAGTGAAACAAGAGAAAATTGAAACCTTAATAGTATGCAAATGTAGATGAATTTTTTTCTCCATAAACACTAGCATTTTTTTTTCCTGGATGCCAACACAAAATAAGAGCTAGTTGAGTTTCTCTTTCTGCCACCGACATTTTGAAAAAAATAACTCAAGAAGCAGACATTCCAGAAGTTAATGCAGTGTCGATGACATATATTGTCGTCACCAACACTCCAAAATATAGTAGGCCTAAATATAAAACTGGATGAGCAAAGATAGCTGTCATGTGTAGATAGCATAGCGTCATGCGTACGAAACTAAGTAGTTAATGAGATACATAACAACCATCTGCAAAGTCGAGATGTCTCTTATACAAAACACAAATGTTTTTGAATCCTAGGGCTGACTGTGCCAAGATAAAGAGTGGTTGGGATTTAATCTTGGTGAATCAACGGTTGTGGGGTTTTATGGGGAAGAACATTATTGGGAGTGGGGTTTTATGGGGAAGAGCATTATTGGGAGGATTTTATGGGGAATCCAAAGATGGGGATTTAATATTTTGATGGTTGGGATTTAATATTTTGATGGGGGCCTCATAATGGTTGTGGATGAGCATTATTGAGAGTGGGATTTTATGGGAATCCAAAGAAAATTCACATCCAGCAGTGGTTGGGATTTAATATTTTGATGGAGGCCTCAAAATTATTATTGTTCGTATAAAATTGGGGGTCCAAGATTTTGAGGGGGAATACCTTAAATGAACCATGCCCTATGGGCACGGGTTATGACTAGTATATATATAATACATAAATTTAAACAATAAAACTTATGAAAATTTAAAAAAATAAGCAAACACACAAAAATACCTTGCTCTCCGGTTCTGAAACCAGACCTCCACTTGCCTGGGCCTCAGGTTCAGCTGCTTAGCAAGTGCCAGCTTCTGCTTCTGCACCAAAAAAATCCATTCATTCAACAAACATGCACTCAAAAAGCTAATAAAAACAAATCAATAAAATCTCACACTAATTTGCAAAATATAAGTAAAGGTTATTTAGTTTTAGGGATTCATATAATATTAAAAATTTATGTTTACGTCTCCATATTATCCGGAAGAGGGTATGGTCTCATCCTCTTGGACTGACCTACCAAAATAGATACCTAAACGAAAATTTTGAATAGCATATGAGAATCTAAAACTAAACGCAAATATTGAATAATATGAAGATATAAACCACGCAAAGACTATCGAATGGTCAACGCAAGTCAACCGTCATGACCCAAATTCTCTTAAAGACAATATGGACACCTAAACCTAAATTTTGAAAAGTATACGTTCAAACTAAACGCAAAGATTGAACATTATGAAGATCTAAACTAGATCGAACGGTCAACGCAAGTCAACCGTCGTGACCCAAATCTTTTCTGGACAATATGGATACGTAAACTCAAATTTTCGACATACCGGGTTGAGAGTATTGTGCTCCTTGAAGCTCTCCTCAAGGAAGGCGGACTGCTCCTTGGAGAGCCTCAGCTTCTTCCTGCCGCCCGTCCCGTTCTCCTCCTCGTCGCTCGCCCGCGACGAGGCCCTCTCGGCCTCTCCCTCGCTCCGCGCGGGGCCGGAGGCCCGCGTCCGCCCCCCGCCGACGCCGACGGCGTAGAAGTCCGAGCCGGCGCTGTTGGGGGATCCCTCATCGTCGTCCCCGAGCGCCGGCAGCAGGTTCACGTCGAAGCCTCGGCCGGAGACGTCCAATTGGTCTGCATGCAGCAACAACAAAAACAATAAGGAGTTGTTGTTCTTCTTCATATATATAAAAGGGAATTGTTGGTCTTCCTTAAACTTTGTCAAAAATAAGATGAGTACTGGTTCCAAAGAAGAAAGAGTAAGTATGTGATGCCCTTTTTTTTACTTGAAGTGAGAATGAACAATTTCTTTTTTTAATGAATTTTTTAGGTGAGAATTTTTTTTACCATTTTATTAGCACAAAGAAGCTAGCAAGATTTCAACAACAACAACAAAAAAAAGTTTAATTAGTGAGAATAGTAAGCTTTCCATTTTGAAAGTAAATATTCAGGTTATAATTTTAGAAGTTTTGCTTGGAGAATTTAAGAAAAATACTATGGAAAATAAATAGGTGGCATTTTACCACAAGTAGCTGCCAAAATTTAACCCCAAAAAAAAAAGTTTAAAAAAAATATAAACTTTTCATGAGAAAAAGAGAAACTTTTAAGAATGAGGTTCTTTTGAAAAAAAAAATAGAGACATGGAAATATATGCTAAAATCCACTAAAACAATAAAGAAATAGATAGAAAACATGTAAAGAAATGGGTCATACAAATTTTACCAGAGAAAAAAAAACTCATTTTTTCCTTGGAAAATCATAAAATCAAGGAACACCCATTAACCTGAATATTTACTTTCTAAATGAAAAGGTTACTATTTTCATTAATTAAAAATAAGGAAAATTAAAAGGTGGCATTTTAGCACAAGTAGCTGCCAAAATTTAACAAAAAGTTTTTAAAAAATAACAAAACTTTGGATGAAAAAAATTAGAAACTTTTAAGAAATAGAAACTTTCGAAAAAAATAGAGACTTTTGATTGAAGGAACTTACACGTTGAATAATCTATATATGCAAAAAATCCACACAAAAAAATACAGAAATAAATAGAAAACATGTAAAAGAAATATAAAATCTACCAGCGAATAAAAAAGGTCATTTTTCCTTGGAAAATCGTAAAATCAAAGAAGACCCATCACCTTAAATCGCCTAAAAACCCCAAAAAATGAGGAAAGATCCAATCTTTTCGACATAGTACTTACTGTTGTCAGCTTCCCACGGAAATCCAAGCCGGGAAGAAGAAGTAGAAGAATGGTATCGAGCAGGAGCCAGAGGGAGGAGACTGAGCTGCAGCGGCGGCTCGCCGGAGCTCCTCTCTTCCTCCTCCACCTCCATCTCCTCCTCCCTCCCACGTCCCAAGCTCAACCCCAACTCCATTACAAGAAAGAACGATGATGAAGAAGAGGAAGAAGAATGAGAAAATTTGCAAAAGCCAAGATGGATTTTATAGAGAGAGAAAAAGTAGAGAGAGAGAGTGGTTTTGACCGACAAACTCAGGTTGACAAAACACACGTGACCCGGAAAAGGCAGGCAGCGCCAACTTTACGAAACCATAAAGAAATCACAAATCTATGATTTCACAAACATGGTCGCTTTGATGATCTTTTCTCTTTTGTTATATACCACCCATGATTTCACTCGAAAGACAAATCCGCAGAGAACGTGTTAAAGTTAATATTCCTCAAAAAAAAAACTTTTCCACCTATTATCCCTCTTTTTATAATTAACTACAACTTTATGTCCTTATTTGACATTTGGTGTATATATATTTAAGTACACACCCACACCTCTCTTGCGATAGTTTCATTTCTAAATTGTACGTCTAGTCAAAGAGATATACCTCTTGTCGTTAATCACAAGAGGCACTTGAATTCGACATATTAAATATTAAAATTGAAGAGTGCCAAAAAAGCAAAACAAAATATAAACATAAACAATTAAGGTGATGACAAGGTTAGTTATTACTAATTGGTTGATTTTACTCAACCATTGATAGAAATATCTTTATTCTTTAAGATTATGTATAATTATATTATTTTAATTATTTTCTCGCCGCTATTCTAAATAGACGTGTACGAAAACACCTTGAAATGATTCAACCACTTGAGAACTCATATTTCCATATATCTCATCTCTCAGTCATTAATTAATTGTACCAGGTGAAAGTAATTAAGAACCATATTCTAACATGTGCCCTAAGGACACATGTTAGAGAAACCTCAACAACAATAATTTTAAAAAAACTAAGGATACAATGCGTAAAAAAATTTCTTACGTCCTACGTATCTGTATTGTTGGGTACGTATCCAACCTATAAGAGGCATGGAGAGAAGTCTAGAATGCCCCATGCACAGACGGTGATGCGTTCGTGAACATCGGAGTTGATTCTAGCAAAATACTAGAACCAAAAAAAATTTAGTTTTGGCCAAGCTCTTCTTGAGTCTGGTTTTGCAAGGGATCATAATTTTGTTTGGGCAAACCAAAATTCTATTTTGGGGCAGTTTCAACATATTTGGGTCAATGTTTTGATGTGTTTTGAACAGTCCAAATTTGTTGGCAAGCTTAGGGTCGAAGTTATGGCTTCAGAAAGTTAGGATTTCTTAGTCCCTACTATAAAAAGGAGGTTAAGGGTAGATTTCACTATATTCTTCTAGGGTTCTAGAAGACTCCGTAGTTTTATACGATAGGTCGTTGCTCCCAAAGGTTATTTCACTTCAAGACTAGGAAGGTTTTGGTCGAAGAGTCATATATTCCATCAGGTAGATATCGTCACCGTCATACGTAGGACCACCATTACTAGGTTAGAACATATTTTAAGGGGTTGAGTTTTCTACTTGAGATCTTTATTGTACTCTTGAACCTTTCTTTTGGGAAGTTCTAACTCCTAGGGTAAGCGAGTCGACAAATACTTTATGTTGCAATGTCAACTTGGTTGCAAGGGTTATCAATAGCAACAAGGGTGGATCTAGGACTATTACCAAGGGGCAGTCCTCAGGGAGTATATCAATATGAGACTGTAGTGAAATATAGATACTTTAAAGGTACTCGTGGATTTGGCCTGTTACACCCTTTAAGGGCAAGTTTGGTAGTACTTTAGTTTATTGAATAAGAACAAACAAAATGGAGTTCACTTTACTTTTATGAAATGAGCTGGACATGGAGTTACTACGAATTTTAGTCGTATTTTGTTGGAGCCTTTGTCGTCTATATTGAACGTTTAGCGAAAAAGGCAAATCGAAATAGGTTTCCAGGTGTCATCATTTTTGCCAAGTACAACAAAATATACAAAACGTTTGAGGGGTAGTGTTTAATATGGCAAACGTTTGTTTAATATGGAAAACGTTTCTTTTAAGCATTTATTGTTTGTCATTTTAAATGTCAACCATGACAGTTTAGTTGGTGATTGTCACATCCCGGTTTCGTAGAGCCGATCGTCCTCGCTAGGGTGTGATGTCGCACGAGCCTAGAGTTACGCTCGTGTAAGGCGAATGGCTGAAACGGTCGATTAGAAACTAAACAACCGAGTCGAACAAAAGACACCAGCAGAAAAGTAGAACAACAAAAGAAACACAAGTATTCAAATAGAATCAAAAACTTTTTATTGATAAGAACAGAAATATTACAAGGGGCTGGCTGTAGGCCAAGATTTACAATTCACCCAAGCTCACAATCTCTCTGAATATAATTACTCATCTCTCAATATAAAGGTTCAAGGCTTACCACTTGCGGATGCTTCAGAAGGCGATATCCATATATTATGTTCCGTATATGTAAAAACTTCAACGCGGTCGTATGCCTCAAAATGTAGGATCTCCATGCCTCAGCGCGTCCAAGCGAGTTTTGTCTCGAACGAGCAAGAACCTGTTACCTATGCATGAAAACTGGTGGGGTGTCAGTATACAAGCGTAGTGAGCTCCTCGCCCACCCAAATAAAACCAACATGTTCATTTAGTGATTGCTCCATCAATCTTGATTGTCTTTCTAATCTTACCTTAGGATCAGTTCATTGCATAATATAAGTTTACTCGTGTTGAAATATCGTAGTGGTGCTCCAAGACCTTATGATCGTGCTGCAAAACCCATTTGTGTCGATGTCGTAGTCGTACTATAAGATCCATTCGTGTATCAGCATCGAGGTCGTACCTCACAACATAGTGTATCTTTACTCAATACTTGACTTACGGTATTTCCCCTATTTCGTCCGAAAATGGCTTAATCACTCTTATCTTTATTTCGTCTCCGAAAATGGCTTAATCAAAGACTTGTTAACTTAGTAGCCCTTTACCTATTTCGTGATAGAAATGGCTAATCATAAACTCGTGAATTTAGTGTCAATGACAAAATTCACGACACTATGTCTCATACCGAAGTACGTATATAGTCAAGTCTTAGGCTCAAACGATGCGTTGCATATCGAGTGCACATTTTTTGACTCATTTGTACAGTGCATACACTTTTGACTCAATCTAAGACATGCATGCAAATCGTCGCTATTATATTGACTCATCTATATGAAAGGGTCACTAGAATCATAAGCTATCTTGGACAGT
Source organism: Iris pallida (assembly GCA_029216955.1). Lineage (NCBI taxonomy): Eukaryota > Viridiplantae > Streptophyta > Magnoliopsida > Asparagales > Iridaceae > Iris > Iris pallida. Next base: position 2,635,451 of record JANAVB010015600.1, read on the forward strand.
AGCCGGGTTTTAGACGGTGACACTTTCGGTGCAGGTAGCGAGCCCCGCTGAAAGTTTTCAAATAACCCATCTGTTGTATGCCAACACATCTATTTTCTTTTGCTCCTCTCAGGCCGAAGTCGGCACCGTCTCCGAGTTACCATTCGTGGAGCCATTCCTTGTGCACAAGTTGTCCAATGACCATGCAAGACTCAACTCAACCTACCGTCCTACACAGTCATTACTTAATTAAAGTATTTTCATACTTTTCTTTCCTTTTTGCAGCACCCATTGTTTCAGGGTCTGCCTCGACGAGCTTTCGTTATTTTTGGGATTGCCTCGGTGTGCTTCCATTGTTTCAGAGAGTGCCTTGACGTGCTATAGTTCCGAGAACTTTCCATTTATGTTACCATACCTTTGACTCAACTCAGGAATGACTACTTGTGAGCCTCCTGCATATTCAACTTGAACCAACTGTGTTCCGTGTCGTGCCACTAATCAAGTCATACTCTATATGACAGCTGTGTTCCGGGTCGAGGCACTACATTATACACCACTCAAAAAAAAATTCGTCCTCGAAATATACTGAGTATACACTCATCAACTTATCACTTATACTTAACTTGCATTCACTTGGCATCATTAAGGATCTTTCGAACACACTTCCTTTTCGTTTCATCAATCAGAGTCACGCTCTACGCCTTAGTCAATTTCGTTGAACACTAAGTCATTTTGGACAAGCTAACTATTTTCACAACATAATTGTCAAGTCAAGTCTCTATCCATAATGCACCTCGCGTTGTTATATTTCAAATACATAGGGCAACTTTGTCTCGCCGCCACACATGCAACTTAACTCTAGGACAAACCCACCCGAGTGATATTCTTAATGCTTTAGCCCATAATTTGTTGGACACATATTGTCGAAAATTTCTTTCGGGAGAAGAGTTGGATTCATCCCAAAGGAAAATCTATGTTGTCAGCTGGAAACAAGTATGCAAGCCTAAAGATTATGGTGGCATTTCGATTCAAACACATAATCAAATAGATCAACTCATAATCTAGTTGAAACCCAGTGTTACCCCTTCAACCAAATCCCGATAATCTTCAAGACCTTAAGTTAAACTTTCCAACTAATCTTTTAAACCTGACTGCATGAAAGCCTCAATCGAAATTGCACGTTTCGATACTCAATTCTTGCTAGCTAATTCCACTATCTTTTGAAGTTATCGTTTGCATCATCTACGTTCTATCTTACGAAAATTTTCAAACCCTTAAATCAACCAATCAAAATCCAAAACTCTTATTATGCACAACTTGATTTCACTCTTCCGACTATAATAATCATAATAATATCGTTTTAATTTTGACAAAGTAAAATTTTGCTTTCATTCGATCCTCGAAACACGTTTGATTTCATTAATACATGAATTTATCTTTGATCACCAACTTTCTTCTATACCAAAAATTTGGCCCAATAATTTTGATTTGTTCAATCAGAATATGATAACTCATATGATCAATCTTTCATCAATATTTTCCTGAGCATACACTTTCATAAATTTATCTGTTAGATGATATTTATGTAGCTACTGTAAATGTGGTCCATAAGCCCAATAGTGTAGAAATTATATATATTATAATCAGCTCCAAAGCATTATTATTTCCTACATGGTATCAGAGCCTCCCGAAAAACCCTAGTCGCAAAACTCCACAAATAATCCCCGTCCTCTCTGCGGCCGATCAGTCGCCCGACTTCGTCTGTCCACGCCCGCTTCGGCGCTCGACCCGCGGCAGATCCGCCACCCGACCCCGTCCGCGCCCGCTCCGGCGCCAGATCCGCGATCGATCCGCCGCCCGCCCCATCTGTTCGCGCTCGATCCGACACCCGACCCGCGGCAAATCCGCCGCCGACCCCATCCGCGCCCGATCCGCGGCCGACCCGTCCCCCGTCCGGCCGATCCGTCGCCCGTCCGGCCGATCCGCCTGCTAGTCAGGCCAATCCGCCCGTTCGTCCGCCCGATCCGCCTGCTCTCTCGTCCGATCCGACTTCGGCAATGCCTGATGATGCTGCGTCCAGCTTCTCCATCGCGACCGGCGGTGGAGGTACACACAACCCAAATTATCTGAATCCGAAGGATCCGTATTTTTTGAGTTTTGCTGATCAACCAGGAAATATTATTACTCCTATTATTTTTCGTGGACCGAACTATGCTGAGTGGTCTCGGTCAATTCATCTCTCCCTGATCTCTAGGCGAAAGATCACCTTTCTAGAAGGTACTGAAATCAAACCTGTTAATGATGCTAGTAAATTGCTTGATTGGAGGTATGTACAAACGCTATTGGTTCAATGGGTTCTTAATACCATTGATCCTCCCCTGAAGAAATCTTTGCCATACTTTGAGAAAGTTTATCCATTGTGAAACTTGTTGGAGAAAAGATTTGTTGTCAGCAATGGCACTCGGAAGCAACAAATTAAGGTAGCTTTGGCTGAGTGTAAACAAATAATTTCGATGTCTGCGGAAACCTACTTTAAAAATTTGTAGTCTTTGTGGGATGAACAAGCTGCTTATTTTCCGTTGCCTACTTGTACCTGTGGTGAACTTGTTGCAAAGCTACAGGCTATGAGGGATAAAGATCACTTTCAGAACTTTATGTATGGGTTGAATGCTGAGTTGTATGGTCATATCCGATCTAATCTTTTGGCTCAGGATCCTCAGCCAAGTTTAGATCGGGCATATCAGGCAGTCCATGAGGAGGAGGATATGCGAAAATCTCAGGTCCAATTCGCTACTAAGGAGGTGTTGGCGCTGGCTATCAAGACTTCACCTCGACTTTCTACTACTCCTAATAGTAGAACCTCAGATTCCAGGGATAAATCAGGTATGATCTATACTTATTGCAAGAAAACATGTCATAATCTTGCAAATTGCTTTGCGAAGAATGGCTATCCAGAGTGGTGGGAGACTCGTCCTCGGCGTGAGGGTGGACGTGGTGCTGGTGGTGGCAGAGGCCCGACAACACAGCAGAGACGTGAGGGGGGACGCGGTGCTGGTGGAGCCGGGGTTGTTCATCATGTCGTCGCTGCTGGTCACGGTGTCACCGCTGGTCTTGCAGCTGGGAGTTCGACGGATACGATACATGGAGGGTATCCTTCACCATTCTCAGGTGAACAATGGCAGAAACTGATGAGCTTGCTGGGTAACGACACTTCTTCCAACTATGGTTCTTCAAACTCTGATCGTCTGATGGGTAAGAATTTTTCTGTCTCTTGGATATTCGATACTGGGGCTACTCTTCACGCGACAGGTTCTCGTAACTGTTTAGTTGATTGCTTTGAGGGCCCTGTATGTCCTATGATTTTGCCTGATAGGAGCACTATTGAGGCTGTTCTGAGAGGCAAAGTATTTTTGACTGCTTCATTGGTGCTGACGGATGTTCTTTATGTTTCGACATTAACTTGCAATTTGATTTCAGTCTCTCAATTGATTGGTGCCAGAAATTGTGATATATTATTTACTCCTGATTTGCATTTTGTTCAGGACCGAAGTACGAAGATGGTGATTGGAGCAGGTGAACAAAGGGGTAGACTTCAGCTTCTTTGGCTTCGATGATCCTGGCTTACAGAGAGAGTGATTCCGAGGTTTGGCATAGTAGACTGGGGCGTCCTTCAGATAAAGTAATGCAGACTTTACCTTTTTTTTCTGGTAGTAGTGTGTTTTCTCATAAGGCTTGTGATATTTGTCATCAAGCTAAACAGACTCGTGATGCTTTTCCTGATAGTAGTAGTCGTACTTTGAGATGCTTTGAACTTATACACTGTGATCTGTGGGGACCATATCGTATTCCGTCATCTAGTGGGGTACGATATTTTTTGACTTTGGTGGATGATTTTTCTAGAGCTGTTTGGGTTATTTTATTGAAGGATAAGTGTGCTGTTTATTCTATGTTTCTTAAATTCATTGCTATGGTGAAGCGTCAGTTTGGGGCTGATATACGTTGTGTGTGGAGTGACAATGTCACTGAATTTAATTATTTACGAGATTATTTTTTATCTCAAGGTATATTGTTCCAAACATCCTATGTAGGGACACCACAACAGAATGGAAGGGTGGAAAGAAAGCATCGACATATTTTAAATGTAGCCAGGGCATTAAGATTTCAGGGTACTTTTTCTATAGATTTTTGAGAGGAATGTGTTCTGGGTGCATGTTATTTGATAAATAGAACACCTTCTAGTGTCTTGCATTTTAAGTCCATTTATGAAGTTTTATATGGTTCGGCTCCTTCGTATGATCATCTTCGTATTTTTGGTTGTCTGTGCTATGCGTATGATTTGCGATCCAGACATGATAAATTTGCCAGCATGAGTAGAAAATGTATCTTTGTTGGGTATTCTCTTGATAAAAAGGGATGAAAGCTGTATGATTTATAGACTGGAGAATTTTTTGTGTCCTGTGATGTTACTTTTTATGAAAAAGAGTTCCCTGGGCAGACATGATAAATTTGCCAGTAGGAGTAGAAAATGTATCTTTGTTGGGTATCCTCTTGATAAAAAGGGATGAAAGCTGTAAGATTTAGAGACTGGAGAATTTTTTGTGTCCCGTGATGTTACTTTTTATGAAAAAGAGTTCCCTGGGTGTGGCTCTGCTAGTGACCTGTCTTTTGTGACACGACATGCATGTGTTGAGGTGCCGGAGAGATGATATAGAGGCTTTTGGGATGGTACCGGCTGCGGTTGCCGAGGCCAGAGTGATTGATGGCGGTTTGGCTACAGGTGGCGATGATGCACAGACAGATACAGAAGTATTGACAGGGGAGTCTACTAGGGGTGATGCAGGTACTACTGATGATACAGGGGATACAGTGTTGCCAGAGGTACCCGACGAGGTTGTATTGGGCAGAGGAATGAGGAAGAAATCACAGCCAGTGCGATTACAGGATTTTGTGACGAATGTCGTTCGAAGTAAAAGTCCTCCCCTTCACCTCAGTTCATCTGTTCCCGTCACTTCCTCAGGTACTTCGTATCCTCTAACACAATTTATGAGTTATGACATATTTACTGCTGGACACAGAGAGTTTCTTACAGCTATTACTGCAAGTGTTGAGCCTACTTCATATCGCCAGGCCTCGCGAGATTCAGGCTGGCGTACGACTATGCAAACTGAAATACAAGCTCTGGAAGATAATGGGACATGGAGTTTTGTTGATTTGCCTCTTGAAAAGAAAGTATTAGGAAGCAGACGGGTGTACAAAATAAAGTACAACTCAGATGGCAGTGTTGAGCGCTTGAAGGCAAGGCTGGTTGTGTTCGGTAATCATCAGGTTGAGGGGATCGACTATTCAGAGACGTTTGCCCCGGTAGCTAAGATGCCTACAGTTCGGATGTTCTTGGCTGTTGCAGCTGTGAGAGGCTGGACTTTGCACCAGATGGATGTGCACAATACTTTTCTTCATGGAGATCTGACAGAGGAAGTGTATATGAAATTGCCACCAGGTTTTTTGTATAGTGAACCCAACAAAGTATGTCGCCTGCGTAAGTCTCTATATGGATTGAAACAGGCACCACGTTGTTGGTTTGCTAAGCTTGCTGCCTTTCTGATATCCTATGAATTTATTCAATCTCATTCAGATTATTTCCTTTTCTTTCTTTTTAAAGGGAAGGTAGAGTTACATGTTTTAATCTATGTGGATGATATGATTGTGTCTGGTAATGATTCAGGTGCTTTAGATGATTTCAAAAAGTACCTTAGTTCTTGCTTTCACATGAAGGACCTTGGTGTATTGAAGTACTTTATTGGCATAGAGGTGGCTCGGAGTGCAGAAGGAATTTTCTTATGTCAAAGGAAGTATGCTTTGGACATCATTTCAGAATGTGGCTTGATGGAGTCTCGACCTGCCGGCTTTTCCATGGTGTCGAATCACAAGCTGGCAGAATCGACTAGTCCAAAGATGGCGGATGTTGAGACTTATAGGAGGCTGGTTGGGAGATTAATTTATCTATCATTTACTCGCCCTGACTTAGCCTATGCCGTGCATATATTGTCTCAATTCTTACAGGAGCCTCGCCAAGATCATTGGCATGCAGCTTTGAGAGTTGTCAGATATCTTAAAAATGCCCCGGGATAGTGTATTCTTTTGAAAGCTGATTGTGATATCCGTCTTTCTGGTTTGTATGATTCCGACTGGGCCAGTTGTCCCTTGACTCGCCGCTCTGTTACATGCTAGTTGGTGTTTCTGGGGGGGGTCTCCTATCTCTTGGAAGACCAAGAAACAACCAACTGTTTCACGATCTTTCGCTGAAGCTGAATACTGATCTCTTGCTGCACTTGTTTATGAGTTGAAATGGTTAAAGGAGTTATTGGTGTGTTTGGGCGTTCGCCAGGAGTCTGCTATGCAAGTGTATTGTGACAGTCAGTCAGCCCTGCACCTGGCTTAGAACCCGGTATTTCATGAGCACAGTAAGAATATTGAGGTGGACTTGCATTTTGTTCGCGATGCTATTAGAGATGACACCGTAATAGCCTCGCATGTTTCTACCTCTTCCCAACTGGCTGGCATCTTCACTAAGCCCCTTGGAAAGCATGTTTTTGATTCTTTACTTCGTAAATTAGGCATTTGTGACTTGCATGCTCCAACTCGAGGGGGGATGTTAGATTATATTTATGTAGCTATTGTAAATGTGGCCCATAAGCCCAATAGTGTAGAAAGTATATATATTGTAATCAGCTCCAATCAATGAATAAGGCATTATTATTTTCTACATTATCTTATCACATCTCGATCCTCCCTTTAGTCTCATTTGAATTCAACATATCATTTGAGTTGGATCGTGCACATACTTAAGGTGTCCCTGAAATATATGCATTTCAACGAAACCTCGTGATAGAGAATCCGAATGAAACTGACTGGTGCAATTTCCATCCTCGAGAACTTAACTTCTTCAATTCTTAAACCATCTATCCATCCAAAACCAATATCTGATTCTTCAATCGTCAACTATTCAAAATCACTTCTATCCAACATTCAAGCCTTATTTCTACAATTAGCTATCCCAGCTCTATAATCTACCCAGAAGACTCTCGCAAAGGTCGATCGCTCCATGTCTATCTCTCCGCACAATGACGTTTGGCTAACCGCTAGGGCTAAAGTCAAAGTCACTATTGCGATCACCATCCCCAAACAACGATGTCAAAATACTCACCCCCCAATTCTAAGGTAAACCATAGTCAATAGTGTAGGATTTTCTACCCAAGCTCGCATCGCTTCGATTTCTAAACTTCGAGCATGGAGTTCTCCTATCCAAATTCGCAACTTCAAGTCCAAGGAGTCCGAGTCATTCAGCAAAGTCATTCCTAAGAAAATTCCATTCACGATCATCCTTAATACACTATGGTTCAACGGCACAACTTTCAGAATCGTATAATCAATTCGTTCAATAAACCTATCAATCCAAACTCATATACCTCGACTACGAAATCACAAGTCATAATTCATCGACCACAATTTATCTTCTTCCAGGCCTAACACTTGATACAAAATGGACACTTGACACATTTATGTAAGTATGAAGTCTAACAAGTGTCTTATGTATGGACATGCATTATGACACCATGTTTATATATATTAAAATGATATTGTTGTATGAACAGGTAAGGATGGTAAGTATTGGAATATTAAAGATCAATGATGTTGCATGACACATTTATGGTATTGTATACCAACGCACACGAATACATGTGAGAAGGGCGACGTAATCCTCTGGTTGTCCGATGCTCAAGTTAGATCAAGATGAAGGTAAGTTTCAGTAAAAGTTTTATGGTAGGAAAAGTGTGCATTTTTAAGATATTAAGGAGGATATATTTACTCCTCTCATGGAAAATCTAGATTACTTTCATGCTTATCATGTTACCTTCCTGATAATAATATGATCTTACCAAATATATGCGACTCAAATATACCTAGACGGGGTCTATAGGGTCGATGGAAACCTTAAGATTTACATGCAAATCTTTCAAATATTTTAGGGATATTTTAGCAAATGCCCCCATTATAAATATAGAAACTATCATATACTATCACTTATTTAAAAATTAACAAATGCCCTCATTCCTTTGTATATAACATTTTAAAATTTAGGATATACCCCCACTATTTAACAAAATTTTTGATTATTTTACTCATAATGGGGGTATTTGCTATTTTTTTAAATAAATTATGGTATATGCTAATTTGTATATTTGTAGTGCGAATATTTGCTAAAATATCCCAATATTTATTTTATCATAACTTAATTTGAATGGCATGGATGTGGGTAGAACTGTAGATAGACTCTTTGGAGAACCACAATTGGGCTCAGCCCTAATCTTATAGGCATGGGCCTTGGAGTATATATCACCAGTTGGTCATAAATATAAATATCCTATAGCAGTCGTTGTTGTTGTAAGTGGCATTCCAGAAATGGTGTTTGAATGCATGTAAATGATGTTCCAAAAATAATAATCCCTTAATTGGATATGTAATTAGGTGCTTTGTTGTAACTTTTTGTTGTTATAAGTACAAATTTATTGTTTGCTTTTGACTTGTACGAAAATAATAATAATAAATAAAATAGTATATTAATTATTATTGCAAGTAGTGTTGCAACAAAAATTTTTATATCCAACTTCTTAGGTGCAAATCGGATACGAGGACACTGCTACAAGAGTCTATTTTTTTTATCACCCGTCAAAATTTGTGTGATATTCATATGTGATAATTCTTGACACGTGATAATTTTTGAATGAAATAGTGAATATCAAATACAAGTTTTAATGGATGAACAAAAATAGACGCGCACTAGAAAGTCAAGAGTGTAGTTGGTTGTTAAAGAAGAATAAAGAATGTCCTCTAGCAAGCAATAAATCTTTTGAGAATGAGAGGGTAGAAATGTAGAATCCATTACAATTATGAGCCCCCGGGAGGAGACCTTGGTGAATAAATGCTACAAGTATTTAATTCCCACACAAGTTCTATCCTGCCATATTTATTGCGCAGAGATCTCAGCTGATATTGATGGATGGATATATGTATGTGTGCTCATTATTAAGTGTGCAATAGGGAAAAGTGGGACAAATTGATGGGTTGGCTCACTGGATGCAATCATAGGGTGTGATATCAATAGGTACATACATGATGGATGGATAGGTTGAAGGTTTGGTGCAAGAAATGAATAAAAAAATGATACAATATTATGGCTCATTTGATTATTCAATTCACATTTATTTTGTGAGGTTTTCGGGTTAGGTCGTGTGGATCCGGATAGCACCAGTCACTAATCTGGTCAGTCCATTGTCCGTATGAGTCCGGCTTGATAAGTGATCGATCGTGGGTCGTTCGATTGAATTAACGAACGATGCTTCGACATTTTTGGGATCCGTTTAAAAATCGAATCTGGACACAGTCATATCCATGTCTTGTTTGAATTTGTCCGTGGACCAATAGTGGAAACTCTTTTTATTTTTGCATCAATTATGTCATATTATTACGAGAATGTCATCGGGGTTAGGGAGCTTATGCCACCATCAAGTATAGCTTGTAATACCTGCTTGGTTTACAATGTCTCAAATCAAATCGGTAGAGTATTTCTGATTGATAAATCTAATTATTTTTTTATCGAACGAGACGAGCCGAGTAACATTTAAAATTAATATGTGCCAGCGAGTTAAGTTATAATTATGTTATGCATCTATGTGAACCAATCTCTCTGAGTCCGCTACCATCATATCTATATTCTGGTATTCAAAATTATCATATATATATGATGGTTCGAATTTGTTCGCGCACCATCCGATTGAATTAACGAACGGTGACTTTCCGTGTCCGTTTGGACCGAACTCAAACAGTAGACTATCAGCTTTCGTTCGGTCTGAATTTGAACAATGACTGTCCGTGTCCGTCCAGCTCATTTACACCCCTACGTTCTGTCGACCATCATCAAGTTGTCAATACCTATGTGCCACCATCATCAGCAATCCATCGTTCTCAACATTCATTGCAACATACACCTCGTCCATACTTTGTTCATCAAGGACAAGAGTTATAACGGACAACAAAAGCAAACACATCATTTCTCTTAATGAAATCAAGAGTAGTATGTGGGTTGTGGCATAGCGGTAGTAACGGAGACCCCGGCACGAAATATACATGTTCGAAATCTTTTTTGACATTTATTAAATTGGAGAAAATGACACCTCGAAAAAAAAATTAAGAGTAAGTTTCAGTCAATTAGGACGAAATTGGTCTTTTACACAAATTGTATCCTAATGGTTTAGAAAATTTTAAAGTTGTTCATTGAAATTCTTGAATCTGGTCTAAATTAGTCATATACAGGTATTTAATCAGAAGCATTATTCTAATACTAGAGTAACTTAGTAGAATCTAAAAAATAACAACTAGAAGATTGTTCTTTGTCATTTTGATGTCATCTAATTGAACATCTTGTGGTTTAAAATTGAATTTAGATTCAGAAATATTTTATTTTTCATCTTCAAATTTGAAACCAAATTTTGCTTCAACTTTAAAGATTTCTTTTGCAAATTGTTTCTTTTGTTTTATGTAACAGTTACATTAATGAGACACGCCTAAAATTCAAGCTTTTATTTAATAATGGAAGTAAATTTGTCTGTTTTTTTTTTCTGTCAAACCTCGTTAGTGTATTCGAACCATATTTTGCATTGTTGGTCTATATCGATACGATACAACCGCTATCGATACAATTTGGCATGTCCCGATTCAATACCAACCACTATCGATGCCGACGTTGGAATTTATTTCCAGTCTATTTTGCGGGAAACAAATAACAAAAAAAAATTAATCGACAATGGTGTAAAGGCATAGTAAAGTTGTAAAAGTATATAAATTATTTGTCACTTGTAAACCAACCAGCAAGGGTGACTATTAAATTTTAAAACTACTAAAAAAAATAACACAAAAAATACTTAAAGTTATATCTAGATGTACCAAAAAATATTATAAATTTATTCATAATTATTTATTTTTGATACTAAAAAAAATCCGATACTACGATCCGAAATCATCGATACTGGCGATACCGTTACTCGTAGAAAATGTACGATATCGATTCAGATACTGCAAACCTTAATTCGAACATTATTCTTTGTAGTGTAGTGTTAGGGACATTATTGGACAAATAGGGCTCTTCACGGAGGTGAGCAACTATTTTCCTCTCGAATTTGAAACCAAAGAATTCATACACCTAAGAAGTTTTTCTTAGAAGTCAAAATCTCCAACAATTCGACAAAGTTTATAAAAAAATTATAAAATATTTAATTTTTACGAGATTATATGCAATTTTGAATTAGAATAATTGAATCCATGTCTACAAGAATAAGTCTTCACAGACGGACAGGAAGACCGTACGCATGAACCGAGGACATGTGATGGCCCACCGTTGGTTCAGGTTGGGGCCCACCAAAACCGAGTCCTCATGCTATCGTCAGGGTCCAGTCTGAATCAATGGAAGACCGTCACATGCTTTCGGTTCACATATGCGGTTCCGTCTGTCGGTTTGTGTAGCAGAGTTGTATTTGCAAATGTCTTTGTATTTACATGCAATTAATGATGGGATTCATTGGTGACATGCAATTGATGGGAATCATTGGTGCCATATATATATATATGGGCATGCAATTGATGGGTAGGCGCATGGCATAGCATTATTGCTCTGCTCATGCATATGAGAAGATGATTCGCAATATAATTGGAGTCATGCTGAGATTAATCATGGGAGGAAGGAATAATAGGGGACATGGTGCACTCATGAACCACCCCCCCCCCCCCGGCCCACCACACTGGTCTGGTCTGGTCTGGTCTGGTAATAACTGAGCCTTTCAAAACCCACCAACGTCTCTCTTCCTGTTGTCACGAGAGCATGTAAATTTTGTTAATCCTGTGATGATCATCCCCAGTGGAGAAACAAATCAAGTTCAAGCACCCAGTAAAAAAGAAGATCTTCAGACAGATGTGACAATTGAACTGGGGATATGCCCCCCTAGTTTTGTGTTACAGTCCTTTTGTTCCATTTTCTGGTTAGGACAACCCCATGTCAAACTCAAACTATACCACCATGTTTTGGATAGAGCTTTGCTACGTCTACAACCAAAATTTACAACCCCCTTACAATCGGACATGTGTCGGAATTCAATTGGAGGAGAAAAAAAAATGGTGAGGCCGGATGGAGCCCATGTAGCCGGAGGGGGGGTGAGAGTGGTGGTGGGACCCGGTAGGACCCATGTGTAAGGGGTGGGAGAGAGTAGTTGTAAGAAGGTTGTAAGAATTTGGTAGTAAACTTAGCATTTTCCTTTTGGATATATAGAATACTTGGTCCACATATACGTACTTTACACATATTTTAATTAGGCAGGGGCGACCCTAGTTCAGGACAGGCCGGACGACGGTTCAGGGCCCCCTGACGAAAAGGGTACCAATATGGAACTATCTACAATAGAACTAGTATATATCATATCTTTTTTAAATAAAAATTATTGTGGTATAATAGTTGTAATGTTAGACTTGTATTTATGTGGTCCTTGGTTCAAATCTTGACTATAACAAAATTTTATTTTATTTATACATTTTTTTTCACATTATGTATGTGGTCTATTTTGGAAGTTTTGCCTCGGGCCCCCATTAGCGCATGACCGGTCCTGTAATTAGAATATCATAAGATCAATTGTCATCTTTTTTGTGTGATTATTCATATGTGTACTTTCTTTTTACAATGTCAAGAGATTCGAAGTACATATTTTATTTATTTTTTAATTTTCTATTGAGAATAAAAATTTTTGGAAAATGGTAATGATAGAAAAATTTATTATCATTGGAACATGAAAAGTTATATGGAAAAAAGGAAACTTGCATACAAACTTTATTGCTTTGACTCTTAAACATAAAAGACATGCAAGTTGACATAATAACACCATGTTTATAAAATACTCGAGGGTATTTTAAAAATTCAAAAGTTTCGCCACCAAATTTTCCTATTATATAGTAGAATATATGTTTTACAATTACATTTAATTTGTTATATATTCCACCAACAGAAAATTCTAAGTAGAGGACAACATTTTAAAATTCAAACCGGAGATCGATCCGATCAGAACATTCGATTGAGTCAAATCGATCTAACATGAGATTAATTCGGATTGAACCAATTATATAGATATACAACCTTATATTGAATATATCACATAGTATATAAATGTATATATACTACTTAGAAGTTCTGCATGTTTACCATAGTAGAATTAGTCAAGAAGTAAACATACTAAATTTGATTGCATGTAAAGTCCAAAATAAAAATAAAAAATCGGGGTCAAACCGGTTCAAAATCTAATTGGTCAGACGGTTCGATGGTCTAACCGGTCGGGTCGACCGGGTTGCCAAATTTTTGGAAGAAAAAACAGTGGGTCGGTATTAAACCAGTCCGAAAAGGCTACTGGTTCACAAGTTGCCCAGTTTAACCAACCGATACGATCTGATTTTTAAAACACCAGTATATGGTACTAATTACAGACATGTGACAATTATTTATATATAAAAAAAATTGGACTTCACTTAAGGTTATGGGAAAAAAACCTTTTTATTTTATGGTTAATTTTTTTTCCTTACTAGAATCTAATAATTACTTGAACTTTGAATACGGCATTTATTTGGAAAGTATAAGATCACTTGGATTTTGATACAATGTGTTATTGTAAAGTGATGGAATCTATGTTACATCCTAGAACCCGAATACTGAAAAGTCGAGACGGCACCAGGCCAACTACGTATACCAGAGTACTCCAGTACCTTGAGATACGGTCAAAGCTATAAAGAGATGGGAGTACTACTGCAAACAAACCGTCAATCCTAGGTCAAACAAACCTATGTATCTCAATCACAGACAAAAGTAAAGTACAAGAAGTATGATCATTAGACATATAAAACAGTAAAGCATCCCAAACTGTTATATATATATGATCATGAAGCTAGTAATACAAAATGAAGAACTAGCAAGAGTGCAAGTCAAACATGATCAGCTCTAGCTGTAGTCTAGTATATACAAATCATGTCATGTCCGTAGGCTAAATGTTAAAGCCCAAAACACGAGCTAAACACGTGCTCAGTGGCTAATGCCGCAAGAGAATATGTACAAATACTAATGGGTAAAAGAAGGGAAAAAAACTATTCAGATACTTTGATCCTCCGGGTGATCATATCGAGTGGAAGGTACAGAAGATCCTCTGATTTTTTTACCAGATTCGTAATATAATTGGAGTCATTCCGAGATTAATCATGGGAGGAAGAATAATAGGGGACATGGTGCACTCTACTGGTCTCATCTGGTCAGGTAATAACTGAACCTTTTAAAACCCACCAACCTCCCTTTTCCTGTTGTCGCAAGAACATGTAAATTTGTTAATCTTGTGATGAGCAACCTCAATGGAGAAACAATCCAAGATCAAGGAAGTAGTACAAAATCTTCAGACAGATGTGACAATTGAATTGGGGATATGCCCCTGTTTTGTTACAGTTTAATGAACAAAATCTTTTGGGCTAAAATATCCTAATAGTATTATAATTATAGCCCTCGAACGATTATAGTACTGTATTATTTTATTGTTCAATTTTAGTACAATAAGATTTTACTGTCAATTTTGGCCCTCTAATTTTACTAGTGATTCTATTAAAACATCGTTTGACAATTTTAATACGCATTGATACCACTTCAAACAGTGACGGACTTTAAAATTTGAGACATATGTGAACTCTAAAAGTGGTTTACTCAAACTTGTGTTCTTATGATGATCATCCGCGATGGAGAAACAAATCAAGATCAAGCAACCAGTACAAAATTTTCAGACATATGTGACAATTGAACCGAGGATGCCCCTAGTTTTGTTAGTCTAACGATCAAAATCTTTTGGGCTAAAGTATCCTGATAGTATTGTAATTATACGGTAAAATGATTTTGGCACCATAACTTTTAACCGTTTAATTTAATTTTGACACTCCAATTTACAAATTGTTCTTTTGAATCACATTTCATCAATTTTGAAGCACATCAAAACAAACTTCAAAAACATATCTTGTAGTATAAAAGCTCAATCTAAATAGTATGTGCTTAAAAATGGTTGAAAGATGTTTCAAAAGAACAATTTATAGGGTGTCAAAATTGAACAGTAGAAAATATGCCAAAAATGTCCGACCATATAGTTGGGATGTCATTAGAATAATTTGGCCAAATCTTTTGCTCCATTTCCTGGTCATGACAATCCCCTGTCAAACTCAAACTAAACCAACATGTTTGGATATAAGACATATTTTAGAATTATATTTGACTTAGTGGTCGCACACGTGTATTTTATACTAATTTGTTGTATAATAAGTTTTTTCAGTAGATGTTGCATAATAATATGCTTATAGTTATTTGGTGAAAACATTTTATATTGTATCAACTTTTATTATGTTATTCTTTTTTTCTTCAAAAGTAAAATATTCACAATGAAATGTACTTTTTTACGAAAAGTTTTTTTTTTTTGGAAATAAGATATTTGTAAATAATTGGTATTTATATCATTATATATTTTTATAAAAAAATAATAATTGCGAGAAGTGACATGATAATGGATAGTAAGTATTTATTATTGTAGTAACTATTATTGATGGCAGTGGACATTAATGATGATTATATTTTGATTACGATTATATTTTAATTTTGCTGAAAATGACCAAAATGGCCTTATAATAAATATATTTTGGGTGTATTATGGGTAATTTTGCACCCAAAAATTACAATAAATATGACATAAATCTTCAAAATTAATCATAACAAATTTTCATCCCTATCTTACAATATCTAGAAACAAACCAATTTCTAAAGACTGAAGTAATAACTTTTTACATATTGGAGTGCAACTTTTGTAGTCTAAAGTACAACATTCTTGTGCAAAATTCCTTGGAGGCTTCCTTTTATTGTTTTTTTTTTTTTTTACTCAGAATTTTTCTTTCCTCTCTCACTCTCTTCTGCTAGAAAAACAAATTCTTCTCTCCTTTTTTAATATTGCAAAATAGTTTTCTTTCTCCTTTTTTTCGGTTTTGAGATTTTTCTTTCCTCTCCCTCTCCCTTTTTGTTAAAAAAAATTATTCTCATTTTTTAATATTACAAAATAGTTTTCTTCCTCCTTTTTTTTTGGTTTTGAGATTTTTCTTTCCTCTCCCTCTCCCTTTTTGTTAAAAAAATTAATTATTCTCATTTTTTATATTAAAAAAATTTATTTTCTTTCTTTTTTTGAATATGGGATATTTTTACCCTCTATTTTTTGGTAGAAAAACAAATTATTCCCTTCTCTTATTTTTTTCTAAAAATTATTTTTTTAAAATATGGATGCTACTGGTTCTAACCACCTTTATGATGATGATTTGGAACAAAATTTTGCTTATTATGTTGATTTGTTTGAAATTCTATTTCTGATTCTGTGCCACCGACACAGATGTCACTTCATGAAGTTAGATGTACGGCTGCTAATGTTGGAAATAGGAATAAAGCAGTTTTAAGGAAATATTATGGAAAAAAAATATATGTCACTAATAATGATCGGGTACAATGATTTTCGACCCAAAAGATAAAAAACCAATTGTTAAAGGTGCACACTTCAAGAAATGTAGAAAAAAATTAAATAAAAAAAATGACGGCACGAGCACTTTAAGAAGACAGTATGAAAGTTGTTATGGCAATAACATACTGCATGCTAGACAAACACAACTAAGTAGCGGTCCTCGGGGATCTGCTACAGGAAACTTATTCGGCTACTCGTAATAAAACTGAGTTAAATATATTATTTGTGATGAACAAATTTTTACATTTGGTGGGAGTAAATGGTATTCTGATTATGCTAGTAGTACCCTTAATACTTGTTTTACTAAAGTTTTTAGATCTACTACTAGCGTAAAGACTATGAAAATCTTTCAAAAAGAAAAGGTTGCTTCAAATGAAAGTTTTGTAAATGTTTGTAAATTTGCTATAACTTCTGATATATGGACTATTATACAAATTGCGCTTATATTTATATCACGACAGATTATTTATGGATGTTGCAAAAATATATTATTTGTCTACGACCTTTAGCGTTTTCACGTACTGGCTCTGTAATCGGTGGCACTATAATGTAATTTTACGTGAATAGTATATTCACAATAAATTTTTTTTAATTTTTTTTTGATAATGCTAGTAATAACACTTCTTGATTTATATTTTAAATTCACAATTTTTGCCTATAGTAGTAAAACAACTTTTTTTTATGTAAGATGTAATTGTCATATTATTATTAACTTAATTGTACAAGAATTTCTTCCACGCTTTCTTGCAAATTTAGAAAATGTTAGATTATGTTTACAAAGTTTAAACACTTCTGCAAGTAGGCAACAAGCTTTTAAAAACTTTATGTGCTCAATATGGTATAATTTTTATGAGATTTGTTAATGATGCACTACATATTATTTATTTAATATTAAAATATTCTATTAAATTTAAAAATTTATTACACATTATTATAATGTTAATCCAAGTTTTGATTATCAATTAACAGAAAATGATTAGTTAATTAATTGCTAATTCAAAATTTTAAAATTTTAGAATTATTTAATAATGCTACATGTATTTTATCTGGAGTTTATTATTCAACTTCTCGTTTAGCTTTAAAAGAGATTATTAACATGTCTTTTTTTTAAATATTGAAATGCTCCAGTTTTCATTATATTATTTTCAAATGGAAACAAAATTTATAAAATATTGGAGTGATATACCTCTTCTATATTGTTTGGCTTCGGTTTTTGATCCTAAGATTAAATTAGATGGTTTATTCATATTTTAAATTATCAAATACTGGTTAAAGAGAACGATTACACCGAAATAGATGGCAAACGGGCAACAAGCTGCGCCACCAGCTCTTTTTGGGTAGTCAATTTTTGTCACTCTCCGTTTCCGAAATACGTAAATTTTTGATTTTTCTGTATGTGGTATCTGGCACCTGTATCTTGATTGCATGTATCATGTATTTATAACTGGCCATGGAATGGAACAGTATCTCATCGCGGATTAGTGTGCCACCCCTTGTCCTTGTCTGGTTGTAGGCGTGGCTCACCGCTTCGATGATAAGATTGCTGGACCATGTTGTGGTTAGGATTTTTATTTAGTTAATTTAATTAGTTGTATCATGTAGCATTTAACATGTCATTAGCCATATGGTTAGGTCATGTTAAGAATATGGTTTTTATGAGTCAACCCAACCTACTATATATATTCTCTTCCTCACTCTCTCTCCTCGTTCACTTTTTATTTTTATTTTCCTCAAAGCAACATTTAGGTAAGTATATCTTGCACAAATGAGAGACCACTTGAATTTTTTATTTCTTGATATTTCTTTGATATTATTAGTCTAGATTGTTCATCTCTTTATTCTCTAAAAGTTTAGTTCTTGGAGTTTTTTTTTATTTTAATGGCTAATTTTGTGTAGATCTAAGTTTCTAAAACTAGGATTTTATGAATTTTCATGGTTTTGATCTATCAAACTTGCTTATTTTTAAAAACTACTTGTTCCATGTTGTAGAGAATTAAATTTCATTCAGTTTTGACCTTTATTTTGTCCAATCCAAGTCCTATAGCCCAAGTTATGGAGATTGAAAGTTTCTAAAACTCCATGGCCAAAAGCTTGCTGGTAGGGACGACACCTCGCACACCTATTAGTCCGCGCACCTTGCAACTCGCGCACCTTTTGGTCCGTGCACCTTGCACTTCGCGCACCTTGCACCTCGTGCACCTTGCACCTTGCCCCTTGTGCACCTTGTACCTTGCACCCTTTGTACCTTGCACCTTGTATCTTGTACCTTGTGCACCTTGCAACTTGCGCCATGTGCCTTTTGCCCATGCGCCGTTTGTGCCACTTCATAACTTGCATGCGCTTCATACCTTAAGTGCGAAGTGCCTTCTTGTTTCTCTTCCATCTTGTGGCTCGAACTTCATTCTCGACCTGACTATCTATGTGTGTGCTGGTCCTATGCGTGTATTGAGATACAATATTAGCATGCACCGCGGTTCTATTTAATGAGTACACTGAGGTGTGACTCTGCGTGCTAAGTGATTATTCGTGTTATATATCAATACATGTGTACCTTCCAGCACAGTCATGGTAAATGGTCAGTAATGTTGACGTGGTATATTAATTGTTTGATGCATTACACAAAGTATGGATCTAGATTTGGGACTCCTTGAGCCGATGTGGATTTATATTTAGGGTACACGTACTATGGTACGACATTTAGGAGGATGAGCATGTGACCATGATATGTGAATCTCGAGATTAACCTAGGGTTAATCTAAGCAACTTAAATCGGTAGAAGCATTATGTAGAAGCATGGAAAATATAGGGTTCATGCGGGTCACAATTTGCCGCATAAGTACTTTGGGCCAAACTGGTCCGCATAACGGAGAGCCGTATGACAGATTCAACACCCTATGCGGTCCGTCGACAACCAGACTGATTCGAGCCGCAGAAGAAAGATATGCGGCCAAGTTGATCAGTTTGTCTGATAAAGTTGACAAATTCTGTCAAAACTGGCAAAAATGACAGCTCTGACACTCTGACAAAAATAAGATAAGACGTGAGACGTGAGCAGACAAAATGTCATGTCACCAAAGGCATGATTCATGCGCTTTCATGCGGCCAGAAGGAGTGTTACCCAAGCCGCATGAACCTTATGCGGCTCAAACATATGCGGCCCCAAGGTTTCCGAACTTCATGCGGCCAAGGATGGTTGTAACCCAAGCCGCATGGGCTTTATGCGGCCCAAAATACAGAATCTATGTAGCTTAAAAGTCCTTAAGCTATATGCGGACTAAGAAAGATTGCGGCTTAAGTCGCATGAATCTCATGCGGCCCAACGTGGTCGAAAACTGAGAGACTCATGCGGCTCAAAATGATTCCTACCCTGCGATAGGACATGTGGCAGGCTGACCAAGTCTCAACCACCCAGATTTGCTGCAAAAAAAATCCCAACAAATCGACAGTTGGCGGCCAAAGAGCGGTTCTTCACGTGCTGATTAACCACGTGGCCACATGCCATCTATGCAGCTCAAAATATATACCACTATAAATAGCAGGATTCCACACCCCTGCAAATGGCTGGCAACCTTCAAAAGGCAATTTTTTCAAGAGCTAAAGACTGCGTCGGATAGTCCAAGGAGTAAGGCAGAGTTGATACACTTTCTCGAGCCTCCACCGTCACCCCCCTGAATAAAAAACTAAACAATTGTACTTAGAATGTTTCCTAGAATTTCTTTCTAGGCTCTTCTTTGTACAAGCGAGTTTGCAATCAATTTTAGTGTTTCTGCAATACCTGTCTTTGATATTTAATGGCAAACACGATGGCGACTCTGCTGGGGACGTCCTTCTCCTCTGATGAGAAGCTGGTGATGCAATCTGACGCGTCCAAGCTCGGCTCTACGCAGCAAATGCTTGTGGTTCATTTTGACCAACAAGCCTTCGAAGAAAAGCTCTCTGAAGGGAGCGCCAGCCCGTCATAGAAGCGAGCCAACCCAAAGAGAACTCGCAGGACGTCGGCGCACAAAACTGTTGCCCCCGACCAAGTTCTCGAAGAAGCTCCTTCTGCAGCTCATGACGGTGACCAAAGCTCTCATGTGGCTTTGCTTCCGACCGCAGAGGACCCCACTATCCCCAAATCCAGCAGAGGAAAACACTACGATGCTGAGTTTTTGGGGGCACAAGGGAAATCAATGCGGACAAAGAAGAAGCTGCATAAGAGAGATGAGTAGTCTGTCCATACGGCAGCCAACTCTGGCCACAGGAAGATGGCCCATGCGGCAGCCAACTCTAGCCGCAGGAAGGCGGCCCATGCGGCAGCCAACTCTGGCCGCAGGGAGATGGCCTATACGGCAGCCAGCTCTGGCCGCAGGAAGATAGCCCAAGCGGCAGCCAATCCTGGCCTCAGACAGGATGTCTCATGCGGCCCTGTCAGAAGCTCTTCGTTCGATCGTCTCTCATGCGGGCCCGACTCTATACGGCCTATTGAGGATGTGGAATATTCTAATCAGGACTCTTCTTACTATGCGCCTTCAGGCGCTAAGTTGAAGAAGTCCAGGACAGTGCGGGTCCAACAAGTCCAGTCAACTGTCCAAGCTACTAATTGTCAGTGGGCACCGTTAACTGTTATACGGGCTCCTGATGGAAAGTTGTACAGAACCACCCGCGTCCAGTCCCTACGGCTAACGGACAGGGTGGGTCTTTAAAGTCTCCTACCAACGATCGAGAGCAAGTGCTTTTACTAGCCTCAGATCTGGGAGCAAACATGATACCTACGCATCTGTGTGCTCGGGATACCCGAGTCCACAAGTTTGATGCAAAGATAGATCAGCCTGCTATCGACTTGCGTGAGGTGATTACTCACAAACGCAAGGAGGCAACCTTGGCATGCGATGAGTCCCTCTCGGGACGTCGTTGCACCCAAGTCATCATCCACTGCTGTTGCAACGAGCCGGCAACACCTGAAGATCGGCAGTCGGTTTTCCAACGACTGCAGCAGCCAGCACCTGTCCGACAATAACTCAAGAAACAGGTGCAAATTCCAGGAGACGAGGAGTTTTCTTTCGCCTCCTGTAATTCAACTCAGAAGGTTTCTCCCGTCAAAGGAGGAAAGAAGACCGGCTCTTCCAGCCCGGCAATCTCGGCCAGTATTACGAGAAAACTCTCATTTGGAGGGTTGCCGTCGACAACCACAGGGGGTGTCTATTTAGGCACTCGATCCAAAAAGGAACTTCCAGCACCTAGGGGTGCACCTTCGACCTCCTTGGGAGTAGATGAAGCTGGGGGTAGCAGTCCCCTCAATATATGCGATAACCCGGTGTACCAAGAGCACACACAGGGGGTAGAGATCCCCCAGAACTGTGCAACAGACTTGGACTTCCGTGAGGGCCACCACCCTCGCCAAGACGATGCAGCTTCCTGCACAGGGGATAGCACCCCTTTCGAGTCTGAGGAAGATGACATTCTGACATTTCTCGATGATTTCTCTGTACAAGGGTACGACACAGAGAGCACCTCTGCTACGATGCCTTCCACCTCTACTCACGTGAGAACAGTCTTTATGGTTGACGAGAATCATGAAGCGCCTACTGACCGACAACGTCTAGAAGTACTTGAGGCCATGCTCCTGTCCTTGGTCAAGTCTGTAGACGAAATCAAATCCGCCTAGCCAACTTAACCAGCAAGAACGCACGGACAAACAAGCTTGGGACCCGCAGTCAACGCGGACTCCAACACAACCGCCCCTCCTTTGGGTGATGATCCTTTAGGAGCATCCGTTCCTTCAGCTGCGGACGAAGCCAAGGAGGCGAGGAGGGAAGTCCAGGAGCTTCGAGCAATGTTCCATGCCCGAGACTCCTCTTGGGACCTTAGAATACGGCAGCTGTATCCTGTTGCATGGAGAGATGTGCCTTTTCCTCCACGGTACAAGCCGTTTTATATCGATTCATATGACGGAAAGATCTCTGCTAGTCGGTACATGACTTACTTTGAGGTCACAACCGATCACTTGCCGCATGGTGACGCCATCCTCACACGATTATTCATTGGAGCATTGGAGGGGATCGCGTTCGACTGGTACCGCAACCTTTTCGACAACTGCATCCATTCTTTTGACGGCTTCAAGCACATTTTTCTGGAGAGATTCTACGAAGTGGGGCATGATGTGACGATGTCATCTCTCATGGACGTCGTTCAGGGAGAGAGGGAGCTAACAAGGAACTATATCGAGCGGTTCTGCCAAACCACAATAAGAATTCCCCAAGGCAATCCCGAGAGCTCCTTGATTGAAATCTGCCAAAAGAAGTTGCTCCCTGCGATTAGCCTCTGGATGGGTGACGATCAATTCATGGATTGGACGACCTTCATCATAAGTGCTACCAATGCAGAGACAAAGTTGAAGAAGGCTCGCCAGCTAGGATTACATATCCCAGATGGAGAAGATAAGGGAAAACGTCCTGGTTCCACCTCCAGCAACAACAACAGTGGCGGCACCTCCAACCGGGACAATAAAGTCAAACAGGCCATGGTCGTTGACGTGACCCAGAAGCTCGAAAAAAAGGCGAAAGGTCAGTGGCCCAAGGTGAATTACTCATTTGAAGATAGTCATGTCAAACCTATCTTCGATATGCTCTTGCAAGGGGGTAGGATCCAACTCCCTCTACCAAGGCGTGAGCCCCGAGCGGCAGAAATCGAGGACCCAAAATATTGTCACTTCCACCGCTATGTCCATCATTCTACTCATGACTGCTTCCAATTAAAGCGGTACATCGAGAGTCTTATCGACTGCAAAGCTCTGTCGATAGATTTCGAAGAGGTTACTGTGGTGGCGAACATGGTGTCAATTCAGTTCGGCGACTTCCCTCCAACAAGCACTCCAGACGGGGTAATACATGTCCCTCGGGCAACGATGGAGGTTACTAATCTTCCATCCGTCCGGAACCAGACATCTGGATTGGTACCTCTCACCACATCGCTAGAAGAGATTATGTGGGTGCATCCAGACTTAGTGTCCGAAGTTACCCATGCTGTGTCATCTCCTACCAACGAGAAAAAGGACAGGAAGTCTAGATCCTGTCACACAATTTTAGCCGAAGCTGGAGAAGCGGCAGCCATTGTTACCTGGTCTGGGGCACAAGTCTAGCCCACACTGGGCAGCTCAATCGAAGATCCTCTGCCGACAACGTTGCCTCCCTCTGATGTTCCAAGGCCATCTCAACCTCCACTTGCAGATAAGTCCAAGGCAAAGGAAACCCACTTCGACATGCCACTCCGTAATGACGCACCTCAGGGGCTAAAAAAATCTTACAACTTTGACATATTAGCACAACTGGCTAATACGCCGACAAAGTTGTGTTTATACGAGCTCCTAAGGCTCTCCAAGGATCTTCGTGTCGCATTGAGCGAAGCACTCCAAAATGCTGATGCCTACTTAGCCCAGGTCAAGCCTCCAGGGGAAGACTTGTCATCAGATCTACAGGGCAGCGATGGCACAGATGCAATGCCCAACATCATATTCACTCCACAGGACATGTTGATCAAGACCAACATGCATGATCGCCCCTTGTACTACACTGGATACATAGGCAACATAAAGGTGGATCGGATGCATATCGACCCTGGCTCGTCGATAAGCATCATCCCGAAAAGCTTACTTCAAGTCCTGGGCATCCCTATGCACCGCCTAGCGGCGACTAACACTGCTATTAGCGGTTTTACCTCGGGAAGGAGCTATCCCCCGGGGAAGATCCGATTGAAATGTCAGATTGGTGACCTGAAAACGGAGGCTACCTGCTATGTCATAGATGCAGACACGTCCTACAACATTCTCCTAGGGCATCCATGGATACATGACTACATGATCGTGCCATCCACACTTCACCAGTTCTTCGAGTATGTCAGTAAGCATGGCTTCGTGAAGGCTGAATTTGCCGACATCGATCCCTTCAAAGGGGTTGAATCTTATTACTCTTCGGAGGCTTGTCTATATGACAAATCCAAGAAACACATAACTGACGAAATGGAGGCCATCACAGGGCCAGAGGAACCCTTGAGAATTCATCTCCAGGCCCGTAAACCGGGCAATGCCGCACCCCTTGTCGCAGCTGTGCACAAAGAGGTGCCCGGTTCTCCTGCTTCACCTTCGCAGTTGGAACCGATGGTCATCCGGCTCCCGAGATCCAACCAGGAGCCAAAATCCGTCGTAGGGCCGATGGTAATCCGACTGCCAAAATCCAATCAAAGGCAACAGGAAGATACGAGGCCCTCCATGACACCGATGGTGATCCGATTGCCAAAATCCACTCAAAGGCAACTGGAAGACACAAAGTTCCTTACCGAGCCAATTGTCATCCGTCTTTCCAAGATGAGCCGGCAACCGAGTGCCGATTCGACATCCTCAGGCAAGCCGATACCACAAACTGAGCCCTTGGTGATCAAGTTGCCCAAAACAACATCCCGACCTCCGATCACGCGGGGGTAGCCGAAGAGGATGTAGAACTTGCCAAGTACCTGGTGGCACAGACGTATAGTCCCTCTCCTGATGATGTAATCCCCGTGGACAAAGTTCCTTATTTCATCAATAAGAGGCTGCCGATTATATATATATATATATATATATATATATATATATATATATATATATATATATATATATATATATATATATATATACTGCCTAGAGTGTCGAGTTATGTATATCAGGTACCTCTGAACTTACACTCTGTTCCCCCCGAGGGGACTCGCATTGCATCTCTCCGAGTGACAAGTCATGTACATTGATACCTCTGAACTTCCGCTTTGATGTTTCGATTGTCATATAACGTGTCCATATTACCTCTGTTGGGTTTTGTTTCACAATCTATTATCCGCACCACCAGTGCGCAGAAGGGTAATAGGTCCATAAAACTTATCCTAATATATTACTCGCACCATCGTGCACAAAAAGGGTAATGGGTCCACAAAATTCTCTAACGGGAAAAACAACCACGTCCATATTACCTCTCAGTTGTTTTCTCGCACCCAATACATAGAACTTCCACGTTGATAGCATCTCTGAGTTATTCTGTGTATCCCCATTAGGCCCACTCCTACTACGTCCTCATCACCTCTGAGTAGGGAGGCTCTACTTTAGACCCATATTTACCACGTCCTCATTACCTCTGAGTAAATATGTTAGTTTTCTCTCCACTTATTATCAGTACTCGCATCGCCAGTACACAAAAAGGGTAATAAGTCCATAAAAGTTATCCTAATCTATTACTCGCACCATCGGTGTACCAAAGAGTAGTAGGTCCACAAAATATCATTCGAATCTATTTGCTCGCATTTCCAAATGCACAAAAGGGCAATAGGTCTACAAAAAGTCCCCCAGGGGGATATTCTTTATCAAAATACTGTATTAAACCCTCTAGTACAAGCTCCTCAGAGTGGAGTGAATGTATTCTGCTCATTCAAAATCAGTTACATTCACAAGACTATATCTCAAGACTACAAATAAAAAGAGAGAAGAGATTCACTACTCATCAGCAACACATAGCTTGGTGAGAACGTCTTCCAGCTGCACAGTTGAGCGCTCAATTCTCAGTCTGGCTCGGCGTTCAACTTCCTGGTTAGCTTTTCAGCATCCTCAAGATGTGCATGAGCCTGCCAGTTTTCCTCTAGTTTCTTTAGTGCACCCTCTAGAGCAGCAGAGGTTCGTATGACCTCATCAGTCTCCTTACATATGTTCTCTCTCTCCTGACGAGTGGCTTGGAGCTCAGTCCCCAGAGATGTCAGCCTGGCTTGGAGCTGGAGGAGCTGTTCATTAGTTTCGGTCATAGCACGAACGGTGGTCTCCTCGCGAGTCAAGCAAATCTCTCCCTCTCGGCTCAACTTATCATATTTAAGGGACAGCTTCTGGAGGTCCTTCTCCAAAGTGGGCTTGGTCGCCTCTTGAATAACCTTCACATTTTCTACTGATTTTATAAGAAAAGCACGCTCCTGCTCCACCGCAGCAGACACATCGACTTGCCGCAGTTTCTGCAACTAGATTAGGTACTGATTAACCTCTGTCAGCTTGTGCTCCAGAAGGACAGCCACCCCTTCTCCACCCGAAAGCATGTTCAGCAGGTCAATCAGGCCTTGGGTGCAGTAACGGGCCACGACAAATGAAGTCCCTCTCCTTGAAGTAGCTTCAACCCCTCGTTTTAGATGACGGTAGAAGCTCTCAACTATATCCCTCGATGATTCGTCTAAATTCTCCAAAGATGACGAGTCGAAGGAATATCAGCCAAGGAACCTGAAGATGTGTGAGAAGAAGGCATAGCGGAGCTTAACGACCCTGTCAAAAAGGAAACAAACTACGAGCGACGAGACTCCCGCACAGCAGCAATCTCCTCTTTCGCAGCCCGAAGAAGCTGAAGACTAGGCAGAGTGGAGAGTTCAATCTTCGGGGAAGAGGCAGCTTCAATCAACCCTGCATCCACCGATGCGGGTATAGGAATCACCGCCTATACCATTGGTACTTCTGGTTAAGCGGCTCTGAACTCGGCTCAGCGGGGTTCTTTTCGATTTGAAGGAGAGGAGGTCCATTTCTTCTCTTCGGCAAGAGGTCCGCCCCGACATCGTCCGCTATCCCCTCCTTCGCGGTCACATCCACCATCGATAGTGGAGAGGCAGGTCCTGTAGGTCCGGAACAACCAACAATCAGCTTGACTCGAAGGATATGAAGAAAGAGCGAATGAACCTCCTTGTCGGTAAGAATATGACATAGCTTACCATGGAGGGCGATAGAGACCGTGGCTCACTCTGGACAGTCATAATTCCTCCCACTGCCTCCATATCCTCCTCTACAGGAATATTCGAATCACCTGCATCTGTCACTCCAGCCCCGGTCAACCCGAAATGAGGTGTAGCTGGGTCGATTACGACCAACTGAGACCCTATAGCCTCGATATTTGATTCTGTAATGCTTGCACCTTCTTTGACAAGAGTGCCCGTAACTGGAGGAATCTCGAAAGCAGCATCGGGCTCCGAAGGGTTTATGTCTTCCAAAGCCTGTACAAAGGAAAAAGAGAGAAATAATAAGATAAAATCCTAAAAGTAATATGGTGGTCGGCCGGAATGAAACTTACCTCCGGGAGGGTTTCGGCATCACTGCCCTCTCCCGCGAGGTCAGAACCTCGATTCCTAAACGTAACCCATTTTTGAGAATGAGGCCTAGTAGCAACGGAAGGTCCGCGCTTACTTCGCTTAGGCAAAGGACTCGGCACAGGGGAAGACAAGCGCATCACCGGAGTACTTGCAGGGGGCAATAGATCGTTGTATTCATCCTCCTCTTCCGTATCAGTAAAATCAGAGTCAGAGACTTCAACAGCCTTCGCCTTCCCTGCCCTGTTCCTCTTTTTGGACTCCTCACGCTTTTCTGCTAGCTTAGTACCGGTTATGAAACTGGTACTCGCATCGAAGTCATGGGGAGACCCATTCACAGAGACGTGGTGGAGGGCTACCATGTACGAGATGCGCACCAAACCTCCGGTATCGGGAAGAGAGAAGATGGTTTGAGTATAGACATCACTGTAATAATGCCAGGCCCGGATACCATCTAGGACGCCGCCCTCATAACCCAAGCAGGGACTCGGGTTGTCCAAAAACTAATGGTAGTACCCGAATTATCTAGAATACCGGCTGGGCAAGTAAGGTTCCAAGAAGACAACGTTACGGTTGCGGTACACCAGATGTGCATGATGGATATTCTGCAACCAGCGGAACATCTTCTTGGATAGAATCTGGGCGCGACACGGCCATCAAGACAAAGACGCCTTATTTCCTCATCAGTGAAAGGCAGGACCGACACAAAAAAGGAGTAGCTGTCCACCCGTACGAGCACAACACGACAGTCGAACATGGTCGAACATGTCCAAGGTATATCATGATACAGATAGATGAATGCATCGTTAATCGTCGCATTCCCCTCAGGGCCAGGTCGCATCAGAGAGGGGCAGTGCATTAGCAGCCACCCCATCAAATAGTGGTAGGGTAGCTCAATTCGGTTGAAATTCTTCGTAATGTCACGAGCTATGGTTCTGGCCGTAAAGATATAAAGGCCCCGATGGATGCTGCACACCATGCCTGGGAGAGGAGCTAGCCGGCCTCTGAAAACCAATTTGACCGCAGGAAGGATCAGGTTGCGGCTGATTCTCTCAGTTGAACCAGCACCCCCCGAGACCATACAGATCCTCAGCCATATCATCAGAAATCCAGCCAAGATGGCCTTATTGGACAAGGATTGGGTATCTTGATAGAAGTAGCTGAATGTGTCGGATTGGCTTCCGAATCTGTCACCAGAAGCTTTGGTCCTCTTGGCGCTTTGCACCTGAGCATCCAATCCTGCATGAGTCTGAGGGCTCCAAGGGACAACCCGGCCCGAGGCGCCAAGGTTGAACAAGTAACTGACCCAGGCCTTGGTGTGAGGAAGGGTCCCCTCAGAACTTTCATCCTTCTTCTTTGACATTTGTTGACAAGTGCTATGATGACATAACACCTCCCGGTAAACGACAAGGAACCCGAGAAACTGCCGCTCTAATTCCTTAAACTCCTCATACGTGGGGGTATACTCTTCATAAACTTCATCTCCCCAGGACAACTTGGAGACGTCATGCATCTCGTGAAGGGCGAGCCCCATCTCTCCAGCAGGTGTATAAAAGATCCCCGTGCGACGATTGTACATCTCGAGGAGCGCTATGAACAGCCTTGTGTTCATAGAAAGACCATAGCAAGTACCTCTTATGGCATAGTAGAGGCCGAGCTGCTGTAAAGTATCCCCATAAGTCGACAGAATCCAGAGCGTCAAGTTGACCCATAGAGGGGAATGACATATCCAATTCTGCAGCGACAGTCTGCCCGTGGGATATGATCCTTTATGGACAATCTGGTTCAGGAAGGTGTCGGCCTCAGAGAATCGGTTATTGGGCCTCAGGTCATTTATAAAACTATCCGGGGCTAGCACGACGCCAGAACAACTGATCGACTCCCTGGTCGCGATCGCTGACCACACTCGTCTATTATAATGGATATTGCCTACGAAGATTGCTTGTGGGTCTTGAGTTATGGGGTCCGCCATTCGCCTCTTGATAGGCACCATGTTGAAACTTGACAGAGAGAAATGGCGTTCCATCTGAGGAAGGTGAATCGATAGCCCGTTGGAAAGAAAATCCCAGCTCTCAGATAGCTCCAATATACGGGGGTTCGAGACAACTATAGCGTCTCCGAACAAGAACGCGGGCTTCAGATGAATGTCCCTAGCTTCCTAAAATTCATCATACTGAGTAAGTAAAAAAATGATTGGTTCCTAATCTCCCTTAACCTGGCCTCAGGTTGATTTCGGGTGATCTGAATCGACACGCATTCGACTATCTGGTCAAGTCTCACATCTAATGCAGATTGGGCATATCCTATCAAGAGCTCCCCCGATGGAGCTATAGGCAAGTTCACTGCAAAGGACAAAGAAGTAAAGTTAGAAGAAGTTCATCTCTTCAGCCATGCGACCTAGCCAAACAGAACCTATACGACATAGCGGCTTAAAGTAACATGAGACGCATGCGGCTCGGTCATACGGTGCTCATGCGGCTCACTCGTGAGGCTCTTATGAGGCACTTATACGCCTCAAGTCATGAAGTACTCATACAGCTCAGTCATGAGGCACTTAGGAGGTTCATGCGGCTCAGTCATGAAGTGCTCATGCGGCTCAGTCATGAAGTGTTCATACGGCTCAGTCATGAGGCACTTAGGGGGTTCATTCGGCTCAGTCATGAAATGCTCATGCGGTTCAGTCATGAAGTACTCCTGCGACTCAAAACATGAGACACCCATACGGCTCAATCAGAAGGCACTTATGCGGCACAATTATGCAGTATTCATGCGGATCAGTCCTGGGTCACTTATGCGGTTCAGGTTCGAATGTGCAGCGCTTATGTGGCTCAGTCCATGCGGCCCTATCACACAGAACACATGCGGTCGAACTGAGATAGGGCATGCATCTACCAGGCTTAAAGCACAGAAAGCGATATAGCACAGGCCCGCGCATAAAATATACGATATGACCATCCAAAGTTTCAGTCGTCGTCTTCCCACTGTCCTTACCTTTGATAGGGGGTTGCACGTCGGAATGAATGGAAGAAGAGACCGCCGCTATCGACGGAGAGGCAAGTCCTTTTCCTTTGGCCGCAACACCAGTCAACTTGAAGCTTTTGGAGCCATTGAGACAGAAAGATGAAGACGGAAGAGAAGAAGGTGAAAAAGGAAAATATCTCTTTAAATGACCCCTATTTATAGAGTTTCTGTAAGGTGCCGCTTCGATTCTCGAAATCATTAAAGATAATGATGACGTTTGGGGATTTTATCTCTAGTAACCGTCGGCTTTATCTCGAAAAGAGAACCCAAATCCAAAACCAAATCAAAAAAATTAAATGTAGCAGTGACAGCTCACAAGCTGGATGGGGTCTCTCTACAGCTCAAGATTTCCCTGCGGCTCAAGATCTCTCTGCGGCTCAAAAATTTTCTACGACTAAAGACTCCCTGCGGCTTGACATATTTCTATGCTTATTATTCAAAGTGTTCCAAATTTGTAATTTGAAAACTTTGAAGGGGCTCTTGTAGAAGCATGGAAAATATGGGGTTCATGCGGGTCACAATTTGTCGCATAAGTACTTTGGGCCAAACTGGTCCGCATAAAGGAGAGCCGCATGACAGATTCAATACCTTATGCGATCCGTCGACAACCAGACTGATTTGAGCCGCAGAAGAAAGATATGCGACCAAGTTGATCAGTTCATCTGATAAAGTTGACAAATTCTGTCAAAGCTGACAAAAATGACAGCTCTGACACTCTGACAAAAATAAGATAAGACGTGAGACGTGAGCAGACAAAATGTCATGTCACCAAAGGCAGGATTCATGCGCTTTTATGCGCTTTCATGCGGCCAGAAGGAGTGTTATCCAAGCCGCATGAGCCTTATGCAGCTCAAACATATACGGCCCCAAGGTCTTCGAACTTCATGCGGCCAAGGATGGTTGTAACCCAAGCCGCATGAGCTTTATGCGGCCAAAAATACAGAATCTATGCGGCTTAAAAGTCCTTAAGCTATATGCGGACTAAGGAAGATTGCGGCTTAAGCCGCATGAGTCTCATGCGGCCCAACGTGGTCAAAAACTGAGAGACTCATGCGGCTCAAAATGATTCCTATTCTGCGGTAGGACATGTGGCAGGCTGACCAAGTCTCAACCATCCAGATTTGCTGCAACAAAATCTCAACAAATTGACAGCTGGCGGCCAAAGAGCGGGTCTTCACGTGCTAATTAACCACGTGGCCACAGGCCATCTATGCGGCTCAAAATACATACCACTATAAATAGCAGGGTGCCACACCCCTGCAAATGGCTGGTAACCTTAAAAGGCAATTTCTTCACGAGCTAAAGACTGTGTCGGATAGTCCAAGGAGTAAGGCAGAGTTGATACACTTTTCCGAGCCTCCACCGTCACCCTCCAGAATCAAAAACTAAAAAATTGTACTTAGATTATTTTCTATAATTTCTTTCTAGGCTCTTCTTTGTACAAGCGAGTTTGTAATCAATTTCAGTATTTCTGTAATACATGTCTTTGACATTTAATGGCAAACACATTGGAAGGGAACAGAATTTCAAGATCGTACGTTACTAGCCACCCTAAACCCTGTCATAACGTGTCGGGTTGGCCGCCTCGGATACTGTATATTCATCCGCACTAGTGGAGTGCAGTATCTGAATTTATGAATGCCGAGCCAGCTCTCCCTATAGAGGGCTAGAATCGTTAGTGCTTGTTTTAGCTCGGTGGCCTTTCGAAGGACCGGTGTATTTCGTGCGTATATATAATGGATTGGCTAGCCCTGTTCGGCTATGATACGATCTGAGGATTCCTATATATTTGTATTACTGGGATAACCCAGGCAAATCATAGAAAGCCGTAGGATTGATTGGCCACTTGTAAACTGACTTGTTTGTGATATGTTTCTTATATTAGTAACTGAGAAACATAGACTATCGTGGTGCGTGGTCCAACCCATGTCCTTGTTTGGTTGTTGGGTTGGACTATTGTGCTGCGATAGGCTATGGACAGAAGTTGCGACCAGAAGTCCTTAACCTAATCATGGTTATAGGATGTATCTTATGCCGGTACGATATTGGCACTGTTTGTCCTTGTTTGGTTGTAAGGGTGCCATATTTTCTTAATGATATGGTATAAGCCTATAACTCTTGAACCAGATCTTAATTTATTCTTTGGGTTTTGTCTTATTCATTATGTGCTCCCTTGTGGTACTTGCTATTCGGGGTCTAACCCCGCTGGTTTTGTTTGGCCATAGTATCGTAGCAGCACCAGAGGATCCAGCCTTCTACCCGAAGAATGGTGCACACCAGGAGTATGAGCGCCAGGGACCATGAGTGGGTTTCTTCTTCACCGCTCTGATATCTTTCATTTTGTACTTGGCGTTTAGCCACAGGGACCTGTTAGCCGGATGTTCTGGACATTTAGCTCCACATAATCGTAATTAAATCAGACTACAGCTGACTATAGTTATGTATTATTTACTCTCGGTACTAGCTTATCATTTTGTATAGCTAGTGTCACACTCATTTTTAACTTAGGGGTATTTTAGTCATTGTATATTTATTTGAATTCTCTTATTAATTTATTAATTAATGTGATGCTTTGTAGCCTGATTGGTGTTTTGAGTAGCATAAGGTGGTTTGACTTTAGTCACCTTTCATTAAGAGCCTAATATGATAATTAGAATTATTTTTTGACCTTTAGAATTAATTTCAGAATTTATTTCCATTTTGGCAATGATTTAATGGTTTTAAGTCATTTTTACATAGGCCTTTTTAACCCTTTTTGACATAGGGCCTTTTAGCAACTCATGGAGTGCTTGTCCCATGTGCAAACCCTAACCCTAGCACCCCCCTAGCATGGTCGGCCATAAGCAGCCCCCTCTTTCATTTGTAGAAAACTTTAGCCTCCACAAGATCTAGAGCAAACCCTAATCTCTCTTTTCTCTAAAATCCTAGTTTTCTCATCCGGAGTCCGTTTCACCTCAAACGAATTCCGTTGCACTCGTTGGGAAGAGGAAAACTTGCTGGAGTACTGCTAGTAAGGAGGAGGAGGCATTTGCTTGAGAGAAATCGACCGACAAAATGCTCAGGAAATTCCTTTTATTGAGATTCTGACTCTCAATAGGTAATCCTCGTTCTACCTTTGTTTCTTTTGAATTTTCTTCATTATTGCATCCATATAGGCACCCTCGATCTGTGTATGAAGTTTGGTAGGATTTTGGTTTCGTGTGATAGTGATATCGGACACGTATCGGTCTTATGTAGCATGTGTTCGATAAAATACCACTTAGAACTGAAATGTGTTAATTTTTTATTCTGTTTTCACAAATTCCTTCCTAATATGATTTGTAACAACTTTCTTGAAGACAAATCAGAAATTGACACGATTTCAGCGTCCGAACGGACACGGACATGCGTGCACGAGATCCCGTGCACGCCCTGCTTTCTGTGCATCATAACGCGACGCACAGAGCTCCGTCTTGTGTGAAATTTCATGATCATGTGGGGGCAACCACTGCCCACATGCTCCAAAAATTCCACGATGTTTCGTCGAGCGAGCCCGGAGAAATCCGACGTGCACTGGTCAGCCAACACAGTGCACGTGGCTGAATTTTGCCGCTGATACTGTAGTGCCCCGTCCCGCTCAGTCAATCGAAGGAATCGGAACGTCGATGGCGTTCGGACTTAGCCTTGCAACGGCTGCTCGAAGACATCACTCGGTCAAGGCGACCGCTCGCTCAGGTGGGGTAGTTACGGTGAACTTGCCTCATCTTTGCCTTCATATAATAAATTGCATGTTTTCAACTTGCACAAGTAGGCTTGATAATAAAAGAGACGAATCAACATAGTAAGGAAATAATCCCAAGTCGGGTCGATTGAGTTGGTATTCGCCGCAAAGCTAAGAGTTAGCCTAAGTCATAGGCGTCGCCCGCATAAATGCTCGATAAAACATGCACGCTTCCACGATGCAAGGCTTGGCTTAGCCTTTGCTCGTCCCTCTGGTTAAGTTGTAGGTTTAATTAAGTCAGGAAAAGTTATGCCGGTCGACCTAAGATATCCCAACTACTGTTCCGCTCTTTTGCAGTTTGTCAAGTTAAGTATTCCCACGATCTCAACGCCCGTCGACTTGGGCAGGAGTGTCGCGTAGAGCACAATTGGCTTAAGGCACGATGCACGGACTTAGTGTTTAAGGTAAGAACCATAATTGATTCAAGTGAGTTTTGGAGAAAGGACTATCAAATAGGCATTCATGAGTTGAATGAAATAATATGGTAACATGGAAAGAATGTTCGCGACCATGGGTCGTCGAGGGATCTCAAGGATAGAAGTCTTGAACTTGGTTTTGAAAGAGATGGTAACACTGAAGGAAGAATGACTGTGTGAGACGTCAGTTTGAGTCGGGTCTTGCATGGTCATTGGACAACTTGTCGACAAGGTAGAGTTTCCCCGTAACGACAACCCGGGGCTACGGGACCGTTTCGGCCAAGAAAGGAAACACGGTGATAGCTGTGCTGAATCGATAGCACATGGTTAGTCGGGGACATCCAGGGGGCCAGCTACCTTGCGCTGGAAGGGTCCCGACTGACGCAAGCTATGAGTCCAGGAAAAGCTTATTATGCTAGTGACCTCATATAGATGAGTTGGCATGGGCGGCGATCCGCGTATATGCCTTAGGACTGAGTCGAGTATTAGGTGAAGTGAATCAAGAGTCAGAAAGAATGCGTACACGATAAAAGACAACCGTGCTTCGGCACGAGATGTGATTTCAAGTCTTAAGTTGTTGGTTAGAGTTGCATAAGTTGGGTTTGAGTCGTTCGAGTTTAAGTCAGGAATCGTCGCAAGGCAAAGTTGGTTAATTGACACTAAGTTCACAAGTCTCGATTTGGTCAGTTGGTGATCAAAGTAGCATGGGCTGCGAGGCGACGATATGGTTTAGTCTCACTGAGTTTCAAGGCACGGCACGATGGATTTGTAGCACGGTCACATAGAAATGGAGTCTCACCTAGTAGTTGCGTCTTTGATTTCGGGCCGTAAGACAAACACGACTTGGTAGGTTAATGTTGTTGTTACAAGCACGGGATGGTCTTGAGACACAAAATAGGCCAAGGCGTTTGTCCTAAAATTGATCCGAAGGCAAGAGTAGAAAGACAATCATAAAGGGACTATGTTGCATCAAAGTAAATGAATGTGTCAGTTTTGTATGGGTGGGCGAGGAGCTCATTCCACCAGTACAGTTGAGTACAAACACCCACATAGTTTTCATGTACAGGCACAGGTAGAAGCTCGTGGCGCAGAGCTCGCCTGGATGCATCGAGGCATAGAGTTTCTTGGCGATTCGAAGCGTGCGGCCGCATGGAGTCAAGACTTATACGGGACGTAATGTATGGACGTCGCCTTCCGAAGCATCTGCTGGTTCAAGACATGTATTGAGAGATGAGAGAGAGCTGAGTGACTTGTAAATGTGGGATGAGTGAGCTTGGAGGATTGTAATCTTGTCCTGTCGCCCCATTGTAATCTTTGTTTCAATATCAATACAGATCATCTTTGAGTAACTTGTGTTTCGTTCTAATTTTCTGCTGCTATTATTCAATATCTCTGCTTGGGACTTCTGTGCGATGACCCCGTCGCAGCCGCTGAAATCGACCGTTATGGAACCCGCCTTGCACGAGCGCAATCTAGGCTCATGCGGTATCACGCCTTAGTGAGGACGATCGCTCCTACGGGAGCGGGGTGTGACAGACACGGCCTTCGTACGCGAACACGGCGCGTCGAGGAACTGTTCCAGGAGGACGAGCACGTAGCCCTATACCTAGACTACCCAGGGACCCGATCCCGAGTCGCGGTGTGGCTCGAATTGCGAGCCACGAGGCTCGACATGAACCCACGGGCACGCATGCACGTACGCGCATGCGTGTAGGCCGCACGGCTGTTCGTGGGTCGCTATGTCGCGTAGGCACGACCTATATATATTACCTTAATGAATGTGAATATACCTATATGTATGTGGATTGATTATAAATGTAATCATAGGGTATTAGGACACATTAGGATCGACCCAACGAGCCTAGTTTAGTCGAGTTGACCAACAAGTTGACCAAGTTGACAAAAGTCAACTTTGGGTCAAACTTGTTCCAAATCGACTCAAACAAACTCGGAATGACTTATAAACTTGTGAGTGACCTAAAAATTAGTAAACGGACTAATTGACTTAGAGTTGACCAGGTTTGACCAGAGTTGACCAGGTTTGAATAGAGTTGACCAAGGTTGACTTTGACCTAGAAGGACTTATAAGCATGTAGAATTGCATTGTAGCCCTTTCTTATAATATGTTGGACCATGTTGTGACTTGTGGTTACTTTAAATAGGTTTACATCACTCCAGTTCAGTTACGCATCCATATCAGCAGCTCGGATTGTGAGGCGAGTACATTCTCTAACCGTTTCATTCTTGTTTGGACATATTTACTTGTTATAGACTAGTTTACTTGTTGCTGTCACGATATTATCACAGATTAGTACTATATGGATTTCTTTATGCGATGTTATCCCCTCGGATACATCGGGTATACTGTGCTCATGTACTTTATCATGTGCATCGTCTACTCATTATATTCGTACTTATTCATGTATACTCATGTGACATTCATGTACACTCATGATCATGTGAGCCTTCATGTATAACCCAGTGTGCATGTGGACTAGCTATCCATGTGACACACTACTTTCATGTGCAATAACATAACCTGGATAGATCCTTGTGTATTGATTGGGACAGGGGGAGTATTTATTTGGTTATATGATCTACACCCTTTTTATGTGCTACTCCAAACTAGATTTAAGTCATGTATAACCTAAAGCCAGTTTACATAACCAGATTATGCGCTACACCACGTAGTTAGGTCAGTTCTCTTATTATATCATGTATATCTATTTTCATATATCATGCTCTCTTTTACAGTCTTATTTCTTTATCAGTAGTTCATGTATATTATTCTATAGCTTGTTTTATATTTCTTTTCATGTTATGAACTGTGTGAGAGATATGTATTCGTTTATGTCCTGACTGGACCTGTTGAAATATTATAGATGATGAGGATTGCTATGACACTAACTATGGAGCAGGCCTAGTTGATACAGGTGACCTGGACCCACAGCAGGATCCAGTAGTCGCTGAGGACTTGCCATGAGTTATATTAGGCTGATATTATTACCTAGTTATGAGACATTATGATTGTATTGAGATTTTATTATGGTGTGGTTTACAATGGAATTATTATTCATATTGTGACTCTCTGTTGTGATTATCTTTCTTCTATTCCATCTTAATTATTGTGATTGAGTTGTACCATATATATATTATTCTCCAATTAGAGCATATTCTAGATTGTGTTAGATGTTGGACCTAGGACAGCATTCTACAGCCGACACTGCGGCGTAGGCTGGACGTACCTACGTCTCGTGCCCTTCCACCGGGTGCGGGTCGTGACACGTTTTTAGTGGTGGTCCATGTAGGTCCTCTTAGTTGCAACTAGTGCGATTTCGTAGTAGTACTCGAACTAGAGTATCACTACAGCCTGTAGTAGGATATAGGATATTAGTTAAGGTACTCAATCACATTAGGAAAACTCTTATCTAATTTTTGCTGTTAAATGTCTTCTTTTGAAAACAAACTGTCCTCTTTTGATTATATCACTTCTTTTTCAGAAATTGATTCCTTGTTTGATCTATCTTCAGGATGGTGGAGACACGATCACAACGCTCTGGCTTAAGGGATACCGCTGAGAGGTCTGCCACTTCTCACCCGACTCAGTAGGACCCAGGGACCACAGTACCTCTTGTTCCAGTTCAGGTGGGCCCGTCTGCAACTTTTAGGGGTGCTCCTCTACCGGTTCCGAGGACTGCCCCAGGAGTTCAGGGGATGCTACCACCACCACCTCAGGGGACAGTTGTTATAGCGCATTTCTTCGCCTTCATGCAGGAGATGATGGAGACTCAGCGACGCCAGACGGAGGATATGAGGCAGGGAATTGACAACGCCTATCAGTTAGCAATGGTGACAGTAGAGAAGGTGGCTGCCCAACCGCAGGAAGGGCAGATCCAGCCGTACCAGTCGAGGACGCCAGGCATCCAGGACTTCCAGAAGATGCGGCCATGAGACTTCAAAGGTACCGAGGGTATCCTATATGCCGACGACTGGATCGAGCGTATAGAGGAGATCTTTCGTCTTGCGGAGATACCAGCTAGGCTCCAGGTGGAAGCCGCGAGAAGTCAGTTGCAGGACCTTACCCGCACTTGGTACCAGACCGACCCCAGGGTTGGTATAGTAGGGCAAACTTGGAAGGCTTTCAAGAAGCTTTTCAAAGAGAAGTTCTTCCTCGACACAGTACTTGGCGCTTTGGAGACGTAGTTCAAAAACCTGGTTCAGGGGAACCAGACAGTAGAGGAGTACGCCGGAGAGTTCTGCCGCCTGGGCAGATTTGTGGAGGGCCTTAGCGAGACAGCGAAGGCTAGGAGGTTCATGAAGGGCTTGGTTAAGGAAGTCTAGTCCTTGACCAAGAGCAACAGGAACGCTACTTTTGAGGAGATTTTGATAGGAGCTATGGCAGCAGAAGATGACCTGGAACTGAAGATGAAGAGAGGACGTGATTCACATGGAGCTAGTGGCAGTGGGGGCCCGGCCAAGAGGCCTCATTATCAGCAGC
The DNA here is from genome assembly GCA_029216955.1 of Iris pallida. Classification (NCBI taxonomy): domain Eukaryota; kingdom Viridiplantae; phylum Streptophyta; class Magnoliopsida; order Asparagales; family Iridaceae; genus Iris; species Iris pallida. Next base: position 2,674,892 of record JANAVB010015600.1, read on the forward strand.
AACAGCAGCATCAGCAGAAGTAGTTTCAGCAGGCACCGAGACAGTAGTAGGCCATCAGTTGCACCTTCTGCAAGAAGACATGACATGTATGGAATGAGTGCAGGAAGAGGCTAGGCAAGTGCCTACTTTATGGTGTGGCAAAGCATCAGTTGAGGGATTATCCCATGGCTGCAGGACGTACAGCTCAGGGAGCAGGGCCACGACTCCAGTAGTGCAGCAGAAAGGACCATTGCCGACCCAGCAGCAGAAGTTTATTCAGCACCAGCAGCAGGGCAAAGGAGGTCAGCAGGGGCGAGCTTTTGCCATTGCAGCTGAGGAGTCTGAGCCAGTAGAAGATCTTATAATGGGTTCTGTTCTTATCGACTCTTTTTCCGCATTCGCATTATTTGATTCGGGTGCTTCCCATAGCTTTGTGTCTATATCATTTGCTGTTAGACACCAGCTTTCTTCTGAACCATTGCCTAGGACTTGCAAGATCATGACCGGGGGTGGTATTATCCTCGTCCGTGATGTTTGCAAGGATCGGAGAGTAGTTTTGGGAGGCCGAGAATTGGATGTTAGTCTGTTCGTAATGCCATTACGGAACTATGATATTGTACTCGGTATAGATTGGTTGAGCAGGCACCATGCTAATATAGATTGTCGAGGTGATAGAGTTCTTTTCAGAGTGCCAGGAGTGCCAGAGTTCGAGTTCACCAGATGGGAGGCAGAGCAGAGCAGCGGAGTTTTCTGTGGAGTTTCAGCAGAGGAGCAGAGCGTGCCACATCCATTGATAGCTGAGTTTATGGATGTATTTCTGGAGGAGTTGCCAGGGTTACCTTTAGACAGAGATATGGAGTTATCTATAGACTTGGTGCCCGACATAGAGCCGATATCTCAGTACGTCTATATAGTGAACAACAGCGAGCTTGTGGAGTTGAAGAAGCAGGTGGATGAGTTGCAGGACAAAGGCTTCATCCGATCGAGTTCTTTATCGTGGGGTGTGCCAGTACTCTTTGTACCGAAGAAGGATGGGTCGGTACGGATGTGTATCGACTACAGGGCACTCAACAACCTCACGATCAAGAACAAGTACCCGCTATCGAGGATCGATGATTTGTTTGATCAGTTGAGCAGAGCGAAGGTATTCTCAAAAATTGATCTGAGGTCAGGTTATCATCAGGTGAAGGTGAAAAAGGAGGATATTTTGAAGACAACATTCAGGACACGGTATGGCCAGTTTGAGTTCATGGTGATGCCGTTTGGGTTAACTAACGCCCCGGCGGTATTCATGAACTTGATGAACAAGGTGTTCCACCAGTACTTGGACAAGTTCATGGTGGGGTTCATCGAAGACATCTTGGTGTATTCGAAGACCCCAGAGGAGCATAAGGAGCATTTGAGAGTGGTTCTGGAGACTCTCAGGAAAGAGCAGCTTTACGACAAGCTCTCGAAGTGTGAGTTCTTCTTGGATCGAGTTGATTTCCTAGGTCACGTTGTGACCGGAGATAGGATCTTAGTCGACCCGAAGAAGATCAGAGCAGTTGAGGCATGGACAACACCGAGTTCAGTTGCAGAGATCAGGAGCTTTCTGGGATTGGCAGGCTACTACAGGAGGTTTGTTTAGGATTTCTCCTGGATTGTAGAGCCATTGACTAGGCTGACCAGGAAGGATGCAGAGTTTATCTGGTCAGAGGAGCGTCAGGTTGCTTTTGATGAGTTGAAGAAGCGACTGACGATAGTCCCGATTTTGATATTGCCATCAGGATCAGGCGGGTTCACTATCTACAGTGACACCTAAGGAAGGGTTTGGGTTGTGTCTTGCAGCAGCATGGGAAGGTGATTACCTATGCATCCAGGCACTTACGTCCGCATAAGAATAACTACCTTACCCATGATTTAGAGTTTACAATAGTTATCTTTGCTCTTAAGTTGTGGAAGCACTATCTATATGGAGAGGGTGTGGAAATCTTCACAGACCACAAGAGCTTGAAGTATGTGTTTACATAGAAAGAGCTCAACATGAGGCAGCGCAGATGGTTGGAGTTGATGAAGGACTTGGACATTTCACTGCAGTATCAGCCAGGAAAGGCCAATGTGGTTGCCGATGCCTTGAGTAGGTATCCGGTAGCTATGTGTTTGACGATGGATCGTCACTTGTTAGTATATTTGGAGGGCTTGGGGATCGAGGTGATCGTGCCAGGAGTTCAGATACAGATATGGGGCCTTCAGATTCAGTCAGACTTGATGGAGAGAATCAAGTCAGCTCTATTCGACGATGTTACTCTGCGGTGTATCCGAGAGCAGGTTCGAGTAGGATTGGTGGAGGATGAGTTTGTCATTGCAGAGGATGGCACATTGAGGCACGGTTCCAGACTGTGTGCCTAGTGGAGAGCTTCGGGAGCAGGTAATGCAGGAGGCCCATCGTTCTCAGTACTCTATGCATCCAGGTGCAAACAAGATGTATAGGGATTTGAAGGAGCATGTATGGAGGTATGGGATAAAGCGGGAAGTAGCACGCTCCGTAGACAGGTGTTTAGTCTGTCAGCAGGTTAAGGCAGGGAGGCAGAGGCCAGGAGGACTGTTGCAGCCATTGCCCATTCCGGAGTGGAAGTGGGAGCACATCACGATGGACTTTATTTCTGGATTGCCGCGTACACCAGGAAGGAAAGACGCGATTTGGGTCATCGTAGACAGGTTGACTAAATCAGCCCACTTTTTGCCATTTAAAGTGGGTACGTCTACGGAGAAGCTAGCAGAGATGTATATACGACAGATTATTATGATACACGGAGTTTCGGTGAGCATTGTCTCGGATTGGGATAGTCGCTTTACTTTCCATTTCTGGCGGAGTCTGCAGATTAGTTTGGGCTCTCAGCTCAAGTTCAGTACTGCATACCACCCTCAGACGGACGGACAGTCAGAGAGGACTATTCAGACACTCGAGGACATGCTGCGGACTTGTGTTCTGGATTTTAGAGGATCTTGGGAGGATCACCTGTACTTAGTGGAGTATGCATACAACAACAATTTTCAGGCCAGCATTGGGATGTCACCATTCGAGGCACTGTACGGGCGTAGATGTCGTACACCCTTGTCTTGGGATGATGTTGGAGAGCGAGCTTTATTGGGACCTGAGATGGTTGTTGACGCAGCCGAGAAGGTGAAGCTCATCAAAGATCGACTTCGCGTGGCACAGGACAGACAGCGGCATTGGGCCGATAGCCACCGGAGACCTTTGCAGTTTGAGGTACAACTTAGACTTAGGATTAGAATCTTGTTTGTTTTATGATTTTGTTTAATCATGTGATTGTTATAGTTAAGTTGAGACCATGTTTGTGCTAGGTTGGAAATCTGGTGTTCTTGAGGATATCTCCGACGCGTGGTACTATTCGCTTCGGTGGAGGTGGAAAGCTTAGTCCGTGTTTCATCGGACCTTTCGTTATGAGCGAAAGAGTCGGTGACGTGTCATACAGACTGGACTTGCCCCCTGCATTAGAGGGAGTCCATAATATATTTCATATGTCACAGTTGAGACGGTATGTGGCAGATTCCAGCCATGTACTGGATCATTCCGAGATCGAGGTGGCCCTACTCTTAGTTATCCAGAACAGCCTGTGGAGATTCTGGATCGACGGGAGAAGGTACTGAGGAACTAGACAATACCCTTAGTTCGCGTAGCTTGGAGGCATCACTCTCCAGGTGAGTCTACCTGGGAGAGGGAGGATGAGATGCGCGAGCAATACCCTTATCTTTTTCAGTCTTGAGGTATGATTTTTCTATCCTTCTCATGCATTCAGTTTTGTCTTTAATTTCGAGGACAAAATTACTTTAAGGAGGGTAGATTTGTCACACCCATTTTTAACTTAGGGGTATTTTAGTCATTGCGTATTTATTTGAATTTTCTTATTAATTTATTAATTAATGTGATGCTTTGTAGCCTGATTGGTGTTTTGAGTTGCATAAGGTGGTTTAACTTTAGTTACCCTTTATTAAGAGCCGAATATGATAATTAGAATTATTTTTTGACCTTTAGAATTAATTTTAGAATTTATTTCCATTTTGGCAATGATTTAATGGTTTTAAGTCATTTTTACATAGGCCTTTTTAACCCTTTTTGACATGGGCCTTTTAGCAACTCATGGAGTGCTTGGCCCAAGTGCAAACCCTAACCCTAGCACCCCCAGCATGGCCGGCCACATGCAGCCCCCCTTTCATTTGTAGAAAACTTTAGCCTCCATAAGATCTAGAGCAAACCCTAATCTCTCTTTTCTCCAAAACCCTAGTTTTCTCATCCGGAGTCTATTTCACCTCAAACGAATTCCGTTGAGCTCGTTGGAAAGAGGAGAACTTGCTGGAGTACTGCTAGTAAGGAGGAGGAGGCATTTGCTTAGGAGAAATCGACCGACAAAGCGCTCGAGGAATTCCTTTTATTGAGATTTTGACTCTCAATAAGTAATTCTCGTTCTACCTTTGTTTCTTCTAAATTTTCTTCATTATTGCATCCATATAGACACCCTCGATCTGTGTATGAATTTTGGTTGGATTTTGGTTTCGTTTGATAGTGGTATCGGATACGTATGTAGCGCCCCGCTTTCGATAGGTGACGGAACTTCATAATATGCTTGCACCGAGTCAGATCGGTCGGGAACTTAGATGGCCATCTGACTCCTGGTAAACTAATAATGCCTTACGGCATTGTTTCAAATCGATTTGGACGGAAGATACGAGAATCGATCCAACTAATGGAACGACTTCTGTTGGAATAAGTCCTAGATGCAGCGGGCTGCGTCTCGGCGAGTGAGCTCTATATAAGAGTTCCTTCGACGGGACCGGACCGCTGTATGGTTTTCTTGGAGCTTTTGCCGCTGGGCTTGAAAAAGTGCTTTCGCGTCGTTTTCATGGATGCAATTACAAATTTCGAAGCAAAAAAAAAGAAGGAATTCTAACAAAGTATTGGTGCCATTGCAGGAGCTCGCGTAACTAAAGCTTGACGTTGCGAAGCGCTTCGACGATCGGCACGAGCAAAGTAAACGGTGGAAGATTCGGACCTTCCTTCTACTCTGTCCCGCAAACAAATTCCTTGCCTCAAATTCATTCAAATCGAGCGATGCCAAGTTAATTGCATGCCAATCCACTAAGTTCAAGAACTCGGGAAAAATATATCGATTTAGAGTAATCTACTCTGAAAAATACAAGCTTATCACATAATCCAGAAAGTTTAAGGTTCTAGTAAAAAGATAGACTATTTCAAGTGCTGCAAAATATTATGAAACGTCGATCATGGGTTATGATGCCTCGGACAATTTGGTGCCTACGGAACGCTAAATCGGGAGTACAGCTTTGGGGAAAATGAATCGTTGCATGAGTTACGAGAAATGATAATGTCGTTCGATACTGTCCGCGCTATACAAAACTGTTTGCATATATTAAACTGTTCACGCATAGGCATGGTCATGGACAGCTTGTGCACAAGTTCCTTTTCCTCGAAACGGTATCCGGGGCATCGGAACCGATTCGTCCTAGGGGGAATAAATTATCGTGCTTCGGCGCGAGGCATGTGGGACCTTCAGTAAGGCTTGCAACCTAGGCTGAAAGGGTAGCATCACATGCCAATTTCTATTAAGTCCTTAGTGGTGCATAACACCAATGACCACATGTAATATAGTAGCATGCTCATCTATTGTCTTGTGCAGGTATAGTTACTATCTCTGTTTTATGCAGGGACGAGCACGACCGTGGTAAGAAACGTGATAAATCACTATGCTTTTATATATGCTTCATTACTCAAAGATGGCTATCGATATGAACTGAATTCATTTAGTTCTAATAGAAAGACAACTCTAAAGCATGCCTATCTTAACAATCAGAGTCGGTTTAGACGAGTTGGTTCGTCTCGTCCACTTAGCAAGTGTGCTAATCCCCTCCCCCAATTTCCCCAGGTGCGGTGGGCGCTCCAAACTAGACTGAAGCTGAAGTGCGGAGAGGCGTTTTGAAGCTCTTCCTATGCTGAAGTATTTTGAAGCAAATTCAATCGACGGCTTATATATAAAGGGGCAAATGTATGGAACGGCAAGCGTTACTTCAGGCAGCTTGTCGAGTATGTTTTATTTCATTTTCAATCAATGTAGCCGCAACGGCATCCAATGTAATTACGACTTGTACTTCGATACAAGCTATGAATGAAAAGCAAATTTTTATCTTCCTATACTGCGTCTTATATTGTTATAAGATTTGTGACGTTTCAACTTGGCGTATTAATATGCAAATCAATGTAACGTTCTTGCCTTGTACGAGTGCAACTCTAGACTCGTACGGCATCACGCCTTAGCGAAGACGATCGAATCGGCAAAATAATATCGGAGACGAACGTTTGTCGACTCGGGGCATGACAAATTGGTATCAGAGACAGTTATATTTCCTCGGATTTTTGAAAGATGTTTCATTGTTGGAATGTCCGTTGCGATGGCTCGATTGAATGCTTGTCGATGTGCTGCGTCAAATAAAAGTCCATACAGGTAAGCCCGTAGATATTTTTGAAAAATACTAACGGGTTTACTCTGTTTTGTAGGAATGACTAAGAAAAGAAACAATCCCGGCACAACAACCCAAACCGTAGATACTACGTCGAGCACAAAAAGTACTGGCCCAAGCGAGACGACTATGGCGAAGATGCTACAGTTGATGGAGCTGCAGCAGCAACAGCTTCAGATGCAATTCAAAGCCCAATTTGATGCGCCGCAGAAGCAGATGAACACCCTAACTCAAATAGTGAGCAAGATGGCAGGTAATACCAAGGCAACGGATGAGGTACCCGAAGAGAGGCAAGATGTTCAAGATGAAGTCGAGGAAGAAGTCCAACCACAAATGATAGACTCTTCTTCCATGCTCAAAGTAAAGGAGTTCCACAAGATGAACCCGCCGAAGTTCAACGGTCGAACAGAGCCCGATGTGATAGTGGGATGGCTCACAGAAATGGAGGACTTGTTTGATATTCTCTACATCGAAGGGTCCCAGAGGGTGGCCTGTGCGGCGCTACAGCTGCAACTGAGAGCACACGACTGGTGGGCGACAAAGAAATATGAGATCTGTGAAATCGATTCCAATACGAAGATTTCCTGGGAAGTGTTCAAGGCAGCCTTCCTTGAGCAATACGTTCCTCGCGCCATCCGTCGACAGAAGGGGGATGAGTTCATGATGTTGAGGCAAGGGAACATGACTGTTGAAGATTATGTTGCAAGCTTCTCAAAACTTGTAAAATTTGCCGGCACCTTCCTGCCCAACAAAGAAGAATGGTGCGAGCATTTTCAACAGGGCCTCAATGATGAATTGCGTAGGGACGTCATGAACCAGCGATGCCAAACTTATCGTGAATCCCACGAAGCTGTACTTGATAGCGAGCGAATCTTTAGCCGTATGTCACAAAGGGTCGTGTCTGTCGTCCGCAACAATTTTAACAAGCGTCCAAATGACGCTGGAGGATCGGGAGTACAAAAGCATCCGAACACGTCCGAGAATCGAGGCCCCTTATCCGTAGTAACTTGCCATAGATGTGGCAAGCGTGGGCACCGAGCACCCGACTGTAAATTGAGAACATGCTTCAAGTGTGGTGAGTTAGGCCACTTCAGTCAATTCTGTCAGGCGGGGAAAGCCAAATCAACACCCTCCGAGAAATGTTCCAAATTCGTATAAAGCGTCTACACTGCAAGGTGCAAATGCGGTGCCCATCAACCCACATAATCAATGCCACGGAGCTCAAGGCTGAGTTTATGCATTGACTCGGGACGAGGCATTCGCGTTCGATACTGTTGTAACAGGTATATTACTCTACAAAAGTATACCTGCTCGAGTACTATTCGATTCGGGTGCGACGCATAGCTTTATATCTGCTGATTATGCGAAAGAAAATAAAATAACCATGCAATCACTAGATATGAATATTAGCGTTAGCACTCCGTCGGGAGTCGATATGCCTGCGAACTTTATTTGTAGTTATGGCCATATTTGCATCGGAGAAAGATATTTATCCTTGGATGCCATCATATTAGACATCAAAGAGTACGACATAATCCTGGACATGGATCGGTTGGGCGCTTGCCGTGCAACGATCGAGTGCGCGGAGAAGAGAGTGGTGTTCTGTCTTCCTGGTGAGATAAAGTTCTCATATTCGTGCGGTACGGTCTCGAAGACAACAATGATGGTATCGACAATCTCGGCGAGGCGTATGCTGCGTTCCGGCTGCGCGGGATACTTGGCATCAGTTCGAGACACGTGGAAGGATAATACAAACACAATGCAGACTGATGTTGTGGCAGATTTCCTTGACGTTTTTCCTGACGAGATGCCCGGGATGCCGCCGGATCGAGAAATTGAATTAAGCATCGACACCTTTGCGGATACACGGCCGATATCAAAGGCGCCTTACCGAATGGCTCCAACAGAACTGAAGGAGGTGAAGGTGCAATTACAAGAGTTACTAGACCGCAAATTTATTTGCCCTAGCGTCTCTCCGTGTAGAGCTACCGTATTGTTCGTAAAGAAGAAGGATGGGTCGATGCGGCTATGCATCGACTATCGTGAACTCAACAAGGCGACCGTACGGAACAAGTATCCTTTGCCACGAATCGATGACTTATTTGACCAACTGCAAGGCGCATCAGTATTTTCAATAATTGATCTTCGTTCAGGCTATCATCAATTGAAGATCAAGTCCGACGACGTATCGAAGTCTGCCTTCCACACTCGATATGGTCATTACGAGTTCCTAGTCATGCCGTTCGGTTTGACGAATGCCCCAGCCACGTTCATGGATCTGATGAACCGAGTCTTCCGACCGTAAATCGATAAATTTGTAGTCGTGTTCATCGACGATATCCTTATCTACTCAAAAAATTGAGAAGAGCATGCAGAGCACTTGAAGACGGTGTTGCAGACTTTGTGTGAAAATAAATTATATGCCAAGCAGAGTAAGTGCGAGTTCTGGATGAGTAGCGTGACATTCCTCGGACATGTGATCTCTGCCAAAGGTGTCGCGATGGACCTAAAGAAGATTGAAGCGGTGGTAGATTGGAAACAACCTACCTTGGCTAGCGACATTCGGAGTTTCCTGGGCTTAGCGGGCTACTACCGAAGATTCGTGCGAAGCTTTTCAAAACTAGCGTCGCCTCTGACTCGCCCCACCCAGAAGGGGGTAGTATTTGAATGGGGTGACGACTGTGAATCCAGCTTTCAAGAGTTGAAGCAACGACTTGTCTCAGCTCCAATCCTTGCACTTCCAGACGGTCCAGAAGGCTTTCAGATATTCAGCGACACATCGGGAACAGGCCTCGGGTACATACTCATGCAGAGAGACAAAGTCATCTTCTACGCTTTACGACAGTTGAAGCAGCACGAGAAAAACTACTCGACGCACGACCTAGAATTGGCGGTGATCATGTTTGCGTTGAAACTCTGGTGGCACTATCTATATGGTGTGGCTTGTAGAATCTACACAAATCATAAAAGCCTAAAATACTTGTTTACGTAACGAGAACTCAACCTACGGCAGCGACGTTGGCTCGAACTCATAAAAGATTACGAGCTAACGATCGAGTATACGTCGGGCAAGGGAAACGTGGTAGCCGACGCGCTTAGCAGAATGTTTATGGGAACACTAGCCATAAAGAAGGAGATACGGCGAGACCTTCAAGCGATGGGTATCGAACTCGGAATTGAGTATCGACACCTGCACCTAGCTCAGCTGAAGTTAGGATCGAGCCTGCTTAGCAAGATAAAGACCTCACAGGAGGACGACTCATTCCTGAAGAAAATGCGCGAGCTAATTTCAACGGAAAGGACGACTGACTTTGTAGAAGACGGAGACGGGACGATGCGACTAAAGGGAAGGCTCTGCATTCCTGAAACTGCCGAACTCAGGAAAGAAATTCTGACGGAGACACATTATGCGAAGTACTCGTTACATCTTAGAAGCACCAAGATGTACAAGGACTTGCGCACAAACTTCTGGTGGCACGGCATAAAGAAAGACGTGGCTACTTTCTTATCGCAGTGCATGGCGTGTCAGCAAGTGAAGACGGAACACCAAACGCCAGGCGGAGAGCTGCAGAACATCGCCATTCCCGAGTGGAAGTGGGACAACATCTCGATGGATTTTATTGTAGGATTTTCGAAGATGCCGCGGGGGAATGATGCGATTGGGTCATTGTTGATAGATTGACTATGTTGGCTCACTTCATTGCAATTAAAGTAGGATGGAGCATCGATCTGTTAGCACAAATCTACGTCGATGAGATTGTTCGACTGTACGGGGTGCCGGCCTCAATAATTTAGGATAGAGACGGGCGATTCCTATCGCATTTTTGGACGAGCCTACAGGCAGCGATGGGGACCAAACTAAATTTTAGCTCTGCATACCATCCCCAAACAGACGGTCAGACGGAGAAGGTGAATCAAATCTTAGAAGATATGTTACACCTGTGTGCGATCGACCAAAAGACTAGTTGGGATACGCATTTGTCGCTTGCAGAGTATGCGTATAATAACAGTTATCAGTCGAGCATTCAGATGGCTCCATACGAAGCGCTCTACGGAAGGAAGTGTCGTTCGCCAATATGCTGGGATGAAGTCGGAGAGCGACAAGTGCTTGGGCCGGAACTAGTGGAACAGGCCGTCGAGAAAGTTCGTTTGATTCGAGATAGACTCCGCATCGCACAAAATCGACAAAAGAGCTACGCAGATCTTCATCGATGATCGCTAGAGTTCTTGGTCGGGGACCATGTGTTTCTGAAAGTAACGTCCATGCGCGGTATGATGCGGTTCGGCGTTAAGGGCAAGTTGAGCCCGAGATTTGTAGGCCCCTTCGAGATCATCGAACGAGTTACGACGATTGCTTATCGGATCACACTACCTCCTGCCTTGGCTGATGTGCACGATGTCTTCCATATTTCACAACTTCGAAAATACGTGCACGATCCAAGTCATGTGGTTAGCTTCGATCAGTTGGAGCTACGTACTGACTTGTCTTACTCGGAGGAGCCTATTCAAATTTTGGACCGCAAGGAGAAGGTGCTACGAAATTGGTCGATGTCCTTGGTCCCCGTGCTTTGGCAGAACCATTCAGTCGAAGTGTCGACGTGGGAGATGGAGACGGAGATGAAAGAGAAATACCCTACGTTGTTTGTCTAAATTAAGGTCAGACCCTTGTTCTTAAGTTTCGGGACGAAACTTTTTTTAGTGGTATATTATGTAACGCCCCTCTTTCGATAGGCGACGAAATTTTGTAATATGCTTACGCCAAGTCAGATCGGCCGGGAACTTAGATGGCCATCTGACTCGATCGCTAAGCTTGGTAAACGATTAACGCCTTGCGGCATCGATTCAAATCGATTTGGACGGAAGATACGAGAATCGATCCAACTAATGGAACGACTTCTGTTGGAATAAGTCCTAGATACAGCGGGCTGCGTCTCGGCGAGTGAGCTCTATATAAGAGTTCCTTCGACGGGACCGGACCGCTGTATGGTTTTCTTGGAGCTTTTGCCGCTGGGCTTGAAGAAGTGATTTCGCGTCGTTTTCATGGATGCAATTACAAATTTTGAAGCAAGGGAAAAGAAGGAATTCTAACAAAGTATTGGTGCCATTGCAGGAGCTCGTGTAACTAAAGCTTGACATTGCGAAGCGCTTCAATGATCGGCACGAGCAAAGTGAACGGTGGAAGATTCGGACCTTCCTTCTACTCTGTCCCGCAAACAAATTCTTTGCCTCAAATTCATTCAAATCGAGCGATGCCAAGTTAATTGCATGCCAATCCACTAAGTTCAAGAACTCGAGAAAAACATATCAATTTAGAGTAATCTACTCTGAAAAATACAAGTTTATCACATAACCCAGAAAGTTTAAGGTTTTAGTAAAAAGATAGACTATTTCAAGTGCTACAAAATATTATGAAACAGCGATCATGGGTTATGATGCCTCGGACAATTTGGTGCCCACGGGACGCTAAATCGGGAGTACGGCTTTGGAAAAAATGAATCGTTGCATGATTTACGAGAAATGATAATGTCGTTCGATACTGTCCGCGCTATACAAAACTGTTTGCATATATTAAACTGTTCACGCATAGGCATGGTCATGGACAGCTTGTGCACAAGTTCATTTTCCTCGAAACGGTATCCGGGGCATCGGAACCGATTCGTCCTAGGGGGAATAAATTATCGTGCTTCGGCACGAGGCATACGGGACCTTCAGTAAGGCTTGCAACCTAGGCTGAAAGGGTAGCGTCGCATGCCAATTTCGATTAAGTTCCTAGTGGTGCGTAACACCAATGACCACATGTAAGATAGTAGCATGCTCATCTATTGTCTTACGCAGGTATAATTACTATCTCTATTTTATGCAGGGACGAGCACGACCGTGGTAAGAAACGTGATAAATTATTATGTTTTCTGTATGCTTCATTACTCAAAGATGGCTATCGATATGAACTGAATTCATTTAGTTCTAATAGAAAGACAACTCTAAAGCATGCCTATCTTAACAATCAGAGTCGGTTTAGACGAGTTGGTTCGTCTCGTCCACTTAGAAAGTGGGCTAATCCCCTCCCCCAATTTCCCCAGGTACGACGGGCGCTCCAAACTAGACTGAAGCTGAAGTACGGAGAGGCGTTTTGAAGCTCTTCCTATGCTGAAGTATTTTGAAGCCAATTCAATCGACGGCTTATGTATAAAGGGGCAAATGTATGGAACGGCAAGCGTTACTTCAGGCAGCTTGTCGAGTATGTTTTATTTCATTTTCAATCAATGTAGCCACAACGGCATCTAATGTAATTACGACTTGCACTTCGATGCAAGCTATGAATGAAAAGCAAATTTCTATCTTCCTTTACTGCGTCTTATATTCTGATAAGATTTGTGAAGTTTCAACTTGGCGTATTAATATGCAAATCAACGTAACATTCTTGTCTTGTACGAGTGTAACTCTAGACTCGTATGGCATCACGCCTTAGCGAGGACGATCGATTCGGCAAAATAATGTCGGGGACGAACGTTTGTCGACTCGGGACGTGACATATCTGTCTTATGTAGCACGTGTTCGACAAAATACCACTTAGAACTGAAAAGTATTAATTTTATATTCTGTTTTCATGAATTCCTTTCTAAGATGATTTATAACAACTTTCATGAAGACGGATCAGAAATTGACACAATTTCAGTGTCCGAACGGACACAGACACGCGTGTACGCGATCCCGTACACGGTCCCATGCACGCCTTGCTGTCTGTGCGTCATAACTCGATGCACAATGAGCACGTAGGGGCAACCTCTGCCCACTTGCTCTAAAAATTTCACGATGTTTTGTCAAGCGAGCGCAGAGAAATCCGACGTGCACTGGTCAGCCCACACAGTGCACGTAGCTGAATTTCGCCGCTAACACGGCCTTCGTACGCGGATACGACGCATCGAGGACCCATTCCAGGAGCACGAGCACATAGCCCTATACCTAGACTACCCAGGGACCCGATCCTGAGTTGTGGCGTGCTCGAATCGCGAGCCACGAGGCTCGACACGTGCCCACGGGCACGCACACACGCACGCACGTGCGCACAGACCGCACGGCTGTTCGCGGGTCGCTGTGTCGCGTAGGCACGATGTGGTATCGTGTCAGCATGTCCTAGTCCTACCCCGGGACCCTACCTAGCTGTTTGCACGAGCACGAGGCTTCTTGTTGTGTGTGTGGCGCTCAATCGAACGAGGAACGCACTCTTCGACACGCAAAATCGATTTTTTGATACGCATTCCGTGGACATGACACGAACACGGTTTCGACTCCGTGAGTACCCGAGCACGTCTCACATGTCGAGGCCAACATACTTGCCAAGTTTTACGGGTTCTAGTAGTGTATTTTGCGATTTGGGTCGATATGTGAAATTTCGGATTTTTACTTCAATGTAAATTTGAATAGTTTTGTAATGTTTTGATTTTCTGAATTTTAAGTATCAAATTCTGAGTTTACGATTCATATATGATATTCTGGGTTTGTGGGAATTGATCTTTGGTTTTATATCCTATTTAATTACCATTTACATATACAATTTGGATTTTTTTTCCTTTATGTATATATATGTATATTTGTGTATATATATATATATATATATATATATATATATATATATATATATATATATAAATGACTTTGTGTATATGTAAATATGTTGGAATGAGGATTCAAGGTTCTGATTTCCAGGTTTGAGTGCACTTCTCGGATTTGAGTAGCCTATTTCCTTTACCTATATGAGTATGTATATGTATATTTATGTATATGTCCAAATATGTATAAGTTTCCCTTTAAATAGATATATGTGTATATGTATTTATATATGTAATATACCCCATAGTTAAGTACTTGGTTTAATCTCAGATTTGATTCATAACAGCAGTCCTTTATCACACCAAATTTCCTTCAAGTCACATATTATATATTTATATGTGTATGTATAGATATATATGTGTATGTATATATATATATATATATATATATATATATATATATATATATATATATATATATATATATATATATATGTATGTAAATATATGTGTATGTATATATATATTACCTTAATAAATGTGGAATATATATATATATATATATATATATATATATATATATATATATATATATATATATATATATATATATATATATATATATAAATAAATAAAAAAAAAATATATATATATAAATAAATAAATAAATAAATATATATATATATATATATATATATATATATACATAGAGAGAGAGAGAAAAGATGGTGAGCCTAGCTCCTTGGGGAGACCTCGGTCTTGGGTGGGGACCCCCTTGGCGGTCGGCTCCCTGGTGGGCTGACCCTTGGCAGCTCGCGCCGGCCTCCGCCTACGGCCTGCTCCCCCTACCGTTCCCTCCAGGTAGTTTTTTCCTGTCACAACGCGCACCCTAGAGTAAGGGCACGAGACGTAGGTACGTCCAGCCTACGCCACAGTGTCGACGGTTGAACGCTGTCCTAGGTCAACATCTAACAATATAAAGGTACCTGTACAGTATATACACTCCGAATGGAGGTAACATAGCAAATACAGTCTCAATCACATCTAAGGTAGAGCATGATAAAAGATAGATAGATAGAACAGAAAGAAAATCTCAGAGATACAATCCAGATAAGTCTAAGTGTCTAAATAAATACATATCCCAAATACAACTCAGAATCTCAATACAGTAATCCAAAAGATAATAAAAGACATCCTAATCTAGGGGAGTGTCATCACCTGTTAGTGGGTCCTGCTGCTGGTCCAAGTCACAACAATCCTCTAGGGTCGCACCGTAATACGTAGGGCAGAACGCCTCAGCCTCGTCCTCTATAATATTTCAACAGGTCCAGTCAGGACAGGAGCGAGCACAATACATCTCAACAAATCATAACAGGTTAGGAAATATAAACATGCTAGAGAGTAAGATACAGGAAACTGAAAGAATAACATGATGAAAAAGAAAGACTGTAAATAAATAGATATAATATATAGAGAACTAACAGTGCTAGTGATTCAGAGTACAAGACGGTTATGTAAACATCACGATGTTATACACGAGTTATCTACAGAGGTTGTACACGAGTAATCTACTGGATTGAATACATAACCACTTCTACTCCCCCGCCCCAATCAATACACAAGGATCTAGCCAAATTATGTTATTGTACATGAAGTATAGTCGTACACGAAGATCATGTGAATACATGAGTATACACGATTTCACACGATTTGTACAAGAATGTCACGAATACAAGGAGTATACGATGCTCACGATAAAGTACACGAACACGAATGCCCGATGTATCCGCTAAGGTGATAACATCGCACGACAAGATCCATATAGTACTAATCCGTGTTTCCAATGTGTCAGCATCATATAAAGTAGTCTAAAACAGGAAATATACTCCTAAGCAGGATATGAAATGATCAGAGAATGTACTTGCCTGTATCCTTAGTATCTGATGAGTATCTACTGTCCGAAGAGTGGTGTCTGTCTCCTATAGAACAGTACAAGTCACTATAAGTCTAAAATGATAATAAGATGCATTACAATGCATTCTATATGAATCTAGGTCAATCTAGACCAAAGTCAACTCTTGGTCAACTCTGGTCAACCCTAGAAGTCAAACTAGGTCAACTATCCATTCTAAGTCTAATCAAGGCTATACTAGTCTAACTAGGTTATACTAGGTCTAAGCTAGTCCATACTAGTCCAACAAGCTATTCTAGGACCCAACAACAATATGCTAAGCTAACATCACACATAGTACATATATACATATATATTAGGCATTCAATATTACATATAGATGTATACATTATGTATATAGGCTACCACCCAATATATATATAGGCATGCATCATTCATGTTATATATACATTATACATATATTCATTATACACATTATACATTATATTATACATATAGGCATATGAATCTATATACATATACATACTATATATATAAGGGAAAAGTCACAAGTGTGTGTGTAATGAAAGCATGAGTGAAATAAAGTGAACAAGGGCAATGTGAATTTAGAGTGTGTGGCATGGTGTTCCTGTGAACAGGAAGTAGATAGGTGTGTGTGATAGTGTCATTTGGAAAATAGGAATAGTGTAGTGTAATACAATGGTTGACAGTAAAGGAAAACATGGCATTGAATCCACAGTTAACTTAAACATGGGGAATTAACCAAGTTCAGGAATTAAGCTTGTAAACTAACCTTCATTCAGTTGACAGTAATGGAATCAAAGTCAATGATATATGTGAAATTAATTTGATAGTTAACATGTGAAACTAGTTGACAGTTCAATATACCAATCAATCCCAAATTCGAATTCATAAATTCCATCCTAGTATTCAACAACAATTAAACCAAACCAATAATTACACAACAGTTCCTATTAAACCAGTTTTGACATGGGAAACTAACAATGGAATCAACATAGGAAAATAAAATCAGTTTAAAAGGAAGGAAATCAAGACAGTTTCAATAGGAAAAATAATCAACTCAAAACTGAATGTATCAGTTACACTAACACAGTCCAACCACAATGTCTAATTTCTATTCCATGACATAAAGCCTAATCTAATATGTAAAACCTATCTAACATGTATCAATACATATGTCCAGGATCCAATATGACAATTTATTCATCAATTAAACAGTTAAAGCTGGAATTTAAACACAGGAAATTAGCAACCGAACTTGTAAAACCTGCAACCTGATTTTCTGGAATTTATTGGATAATTGAATTAATGCCTCTTGGTTGATCATTAGTTTTTGTTGCTCGTTAGTTTAGAATAAGTTATTAGTTTAGTTATTATTATTATTATTATTATTATTATTATTATTATTATTATTATTATTATTATTATTATTATTATTATTATTATTATTATTAGTCGGATTAGGAAAATATTATTTTTAAAATTAACCATTGGATTTTGATTGTGGCCATGTCCCCGATCCCGTGCCCGGAGTCCAACCCCGAGTCCGGATACCGACTCCGAGTTCGAACCCGAATTCCCGAAGCCAGATCCCGTTTTTCGAACCCATCCTTAGACTTTTTCCATTAAAAACCTGATTTTTAAACTATTTATAAAATATATATATATATATATATATATATATATATATATATAAAACCAAAAAAAATCTATTTTCTACCTATGACCAGGACCACCCCCCCCACGACCTGGACAACTCCCCTCACCAAAACACCAGCTTTCCTCTCCACAACTCTCTCTCTCCTACTCATTCCTCCACATTCTTCAAATAAAAACCCACCACTAGTTTCCTCTCTCCCTCATTCTCATTTTGATTCCCCATCTCCATTTCCCATTCTTCTCTCCCCAAACTCCGATCGAGCCAGCTGCTCGGCCCCCCGCGCCTCCTGCCAGTCACCTCCTGCCGACATCCTCCCAACGCCCATCTCCAGTGGCTTCCGCGCCCGTCGGCCCGTGCCCGGCCGACTCCAGCGGCCTCCGCCGTCCGCAACCTCGCTCGGCCGTCCCCGAGGCCGCGTCCATCTCCTCCCCAAGCTTCACCGGAGCCGACCGCCTTCGACCCGACTGACCGCCCGCGCCGGCCTCATCCAGTACCCCTAGCGCCTCCGGTGTCCCGCGCCCAACTCCGCGGCTCCCGATCTCCGCCCGTGCACCGCCTCCCCGCCGGCCATCTCTGCCCCGGCCACCCTTGGCTGGCCTCCCTTGGTCAGAGCCCCGAACCGCCGCCTCCAGCGCTCCGGCCGGTCCGACCCCTCGGCCTCCAGCTCCTTCGTTCCCCGACCCCGCTCCGGTCAGCCCCCAGGCCGACCGCCCAGCCCGCGCGCGCCCAGCGCCGCGATCCCGTTCCCACGCGACCGCCACGGTCTCCGCGCGCCTCCCGCGCCGCGCCTTCCGTGCCGCGCCTCCCGCGCCGCGCCTCCCGCACCGCACCCCGCTGTTCCAACAGCGCTGTCCAGCGCTGTTCCGTGGTTCCCGACCTGCTATTTCTGTGGTCCGTGCTTCCCGCGGCCCCGTCGCTCCCAGACCCGCGAGGTTGCTGCTGTTCGGACGCTGTTCCGAGAGCTTCCGATGACCGTAGATTTTATTCCTTCTCTTTATTATCATCTGAGAGCTCTAGCCGAGCAACCCGAGGTATAAATTCTGTATCCCCGTGTCCCTTTCCGTTAGAATTGTCGATGATGATACGGTCCTCGATCCCGTTACGGGATTCGGTTTAGGCGATTATAGTTTCGGAATTTCCGAATCCCATTTCAGAATGATTCGGTTCTGTGGCTTTCGGTTTCCCGAACTTTATTTTGGGATTTTCGAATTTATTTCGGGAGTATTATGTGGTTTTGGCTGAATATAATTGTGATGTGTTTTCGAGTTTGATATTATTTCTGTGTGGAATATTATTATAGATGGTTTGGGTTATTTTCCTGGTTCGGGATATTGTTTATGTTAATTTTTGGCACCGTCCCAGGATTGGGTTGTCCCAATTACAGAGGAGATGATGCCCAAATTTTTGGGAAAGTTTTTAAAAATAAAGTATTTTAAAAATGGGTTTCTATTTTCAAATTCGATATTTTGCAAACGGATTACAAAAGTGATTTTGTCGATTTGAAAGTGGATTTTGGAGTTTCGTATCCCCGTTAGGCGACGACCGTATCGGTCGAATGAGCCTCGGCAAAGCACAAACGCTACAGGGTTCCTGTACGTTGAGGCGCTAGCCAGCAACATGACATTTGGACCAAGTCTGAGACGCATTTTACAACTATATTTATATTTATAATTATTTTTAGAACTGGTACTGCTGCTAGTATTTTTGGTGCAGGGCTTCGGCATACTATTTGGACCGTTCGCGGCACTCAGAGCTCGCCTAGATGATTAATTAATTTATATAAAAATTTATAAAGGGCATAAGCCCAGTTTTCTATTTTATTTCGCTGTGATCCTGTATTGTGTAGTTTAGGTTTTTACTTTCTTTTCTGAGTTGGTTTTCGTTATTAGACGCGTAATTATAATTTAGGTATTAATTATTTTGTATAAAATTAATAAGATTTTTCACGATAAAATTAACTTGAATAAAATATTGGTAAGTTAACAAAGTCCATGTTTTATCACTAAAAGAAAAATGTAGTTTTATACATATGATATAAAAATACAAAGTTTTGCCAAATTAACCGGTAATTGCCATTTTTCCAATTAATCAATAACTGACTTATTTAATTAAAAATAATAATGAACGTAGATTGCGACGTTAGACGATTTCCGGTAGATTAATTAATAAACTTAAAACCAGACTAGGGTCTACTTCTAGAGATTGTAACTAGCACACCTAGAATGGTTTCATTATGGTTCTATGCCAAGGTTCTCAACTGTAGGATCTCGGAGACGAACTTGACATCCTCCTCGGTACCGACTTTTCCGATCCAGTCAATTAACAGAGACAAGTTACGGTTATGTTTTCTTGTATTTATTTAGTAATTGTCAAGCTGCATGTTTAAACCACATTGCTACACGGAACCCTCTCCTAGGGTTCAGATATTGATTGATATTGATTGTGGGGATTGGAGGAATAGTGTAACGTTTATGGCCAATACCCCCCATATTGCATGATTGTGCGAGCTTACCCCTCTTACACACGGGGATAAGCCGTATCGCGTCGCTAGGACGTTATTGTATAACCCAAGCCGGTCATAGACGATTACACATTCAAATCACATTGTTTTTAATTATAGAATTGCTGGAAAATATTGTTTCAAACTGTTTAGCCTGCACTTTTCCATTATTACTTGAAATATGAGATACATATTCGTACTTGCTTCCTCCTGACTGGAGACAATATTTTTAGGTGACATTGAGGATGCTGAGCTATTGTACAATAGCTACTATGACCCGATTTTGTACCCTGTGGTGTTGCCGGAGTCCCCCTTGGAGGATGCAGGACCTGAGGCCGACGAGCCGACCGCTTAGCTAGTCGTTTCCAGTTTTTCTAGTTTTATTATTTTGGAGTTTTGTATTCAGCTCTTTATTTCAGTTCTTTCATTTCCAGTTGTACTTTTCAATTGTTGAACAAATTTTTTTTTTAAATTTCGTATATTCAAGTTGTGACAAATGTATAGATGTTGTTGTGAATACCTGCATTATAGAATAGCTTACTGCCCGCCGTCTCACAACGGTGCAGGCTGGGCATGATCCGGTTCGACCCAATAATTTGGGATCGGATCGTGACATGTTTTTAGTGGTGGCCCATGCAGGTCGATCAACAACTTAGGAGAACATATCTAGAAATAATTAGAACACTAGAACATTAATTTGTCACAACATAGGACCGAAATATATTATAAATAAATATTTTTGTTTGTTATAGATTGGTAGGCTACCTTGCTTATGTTTTGCATCCTAAACCTTATCCAGCATAGACCGATTGTCTGGTGGTCTATTTTTCTATCTACTTTAGTTTCTAGATTTATATATATATTTTAGTGTCCCTTGGCTTTCAGAGGTTAATTTCTTCCATATCCTTATCATACTCCAGCATTCTTTAGCATCTATACTCTTTTGTCATTTATGGATTAGGATTAGATTTTTTTCCCAATCTCCTTCTTCAATGAACCTATTTCAAAATTTTCAATTAGTTGATCAAATCATACTTCTCTATCTTTATTTAGAATCTAGATCTATTTCACTATTTAGAGTTTCAAATTCTCCTTTAGCAAACTTGGTAAACTTTTATCTATCCAGAGTATTTTTACGATTAGTGTATCAACCATTTATCTTGACATTATTTTCAATTGACTTTTTTGGGACCAATCCCGAACCAAATTCTTCTGGAACCATAAAGCCCCAAGGTTAATTATTACCAAAAGAATTGGTTCAACTTAGCTTGTTCACGAATCTTCCAAGGGAATTATTTTCCAAAAAAAAAAATCAATATTGATTGATATTTTCTAAGTTATTCTAAGACCAAAAAAATTTTCATTTGTTGATTTTCTCCACTCAACTCAAAACCTTACTCTCCCTAGGCAACCTCTTGATCAATTCAAGGCCTAGAAAGCTTTTAAACTCAATGCTTGAGTATCATGAAGCACGAACGGTCAGAGAATTGATTCCATCCTAATATCGAATTTTCTTTAGTCATTAGAAAACTTTTTGAATTGTTGAATTATCCCTTTGAAATTTCTATGGACAAAGTTAAAAAAATATTCAGTGACCTAATATGGCTTCGTACATGCATCACAACCATCTATTTAAATTATAGAAACTGTGAGTATACTGCAGCCAGTTGCGCACTGGCGGGGCATAGACTCTAAGTTGAAGTGATTCAGGTGTTGATAGTTTTTGGATATTATTGAGACTACGTCCTAAATGCATCAAATTTGTCTCCTTTGTTGTTCAGCCAGAAATGGATAAAGTTGATAGACCACTCGGTAACCCATCATTATTTAAGTTATGGAGCCAAAATTTACTGCAGTCAGGTGCACTCTGGCGAGGCATTAATTAGAGACGAAATGACTTCGGATATGTATGGTTCTAGGTACTATTGAGACTATATCCCTGTTATAAATATATCATGTTTGGTCTCTTATCACCATTGATAACTTTACAAGAATTGTCTTGATTCGTTTAAATTTTGGATTATTTGGAATCTTAGCGACTAGTTTAAATTTTCGAAAATCATTTCTATAGGATTCATATGGGAATTCCACTTAATTTTCTAGGACTATTTTCCAACATTTTAGTACCATCAAATTATTCTGATTTTTGCCGATTAGAGGATTTTCATTTCTACCGGTTGTCTCTATTTCCATAAATCTCTTATCACAAGCTTGAAGGAATAGATTTCCTATGAAATTCTACTTGATCTTCCTAGAACTTATTAGAACCATATCAATCTCTATTGACTCAATCTCTTTCCGGTTTGAACCTTAGTACGTTGTATATATATATATATATATATATATATATATATATATATATATATATATATATATATATATATATATATATATATATATATATATATATTTATATATATATATATATATACATATATATATTTATATTGATTTATTCATTTATTTATTTATTTTTATTTTTTTCTGGAAGCTGTAGATAGTTGTGGTTAGCTTTATTTATTAAATAGTGGAAGTACCTCTTGTAGATGACTATATGTTAATAGTTGATAGATATATGCGGGAGAAACATAGATTGTTACCTATCTCATTTCTAGTAAGGGCATAATTGGGATCAATATTAGTTAGCTAAAGGGTAGGAAAGGTAGAAGAATACCTTGAGAAAGCTAGTCTTGAGAGAGTGGTATGTCTTAACTTGTGACCTATTCGGGTTATAACTGTTGGTAGTGCTCACCAGTGCCTAAACCTCATTCAAACAAATGAGGGTATTTGACGATTCGAATTTTATGATTAAAGGAAAAAGTTATTTAAGATAAAGGAAGACGTAGGTAGAAGTTAGCAAGGAAGGTATAGAAATTGGTTGTGTTCTCCCATGGAGGAAGTGAATTTGGATATCTATATAAACATGTGAATGTCATGATCAAGCAAAGGAACACTTGACTAGGATCAACTTTTATGATTAGATGACCACTATACCTAGAAGGGACGGATATAGCCATGGAAGGAATAACACGAGCATTGGAATGGTAGGAATAAGCATAGTAGAATTGAGATAAGACCATTGGCATACAACTTTGGAAAGGAGCAATTGAATATGCGATTTCTACCAAACATTGGAGACTCATATTAGTTACGGTAAGAATGATTGAGATTTTGTGGTATTTAGCTAATGTGTGAGAACGATTTTAGGTGCATGGTTCAAGATTAAAATTGATTAGTGATTACCGTTTGGTCAATTGATTTCAAGAAATTAGAAATTATCGAATATAGAGAATGGATCAACTTTAAGAAGTTCCCAAGGAATTACTATGGCAAGGAAAGATTGTAATTTTGATGTAGTCAGTTTTGGAAGAACGGCGGACAATTGAAAATTGACGTCTGTAAGGTAACTTGATCAAGAGAAATACTTGAAATTTGAAATACATTTGGCATACGAGTTACAGATAATGATGGATGGAAATTTGATTTAGATGATTATGATTCCAAATAGATTTAGTCTTAATACCTTGACAGATATCTTAGTTTTAGGTAGATACCAAACGTTCAGCTAGCTAGAGAATGGTTTTGCATAGTATTAATCAGATAGTGATCTTGTAAGCCTTTTTCCTGCACATCTTATCTTTTGATCGTTGAAATGGTGAAACGATATCCTTTTTTTTTCCTTTGATCATCACTCGGCTCTCAGTGGAAATATATTACTCGAGTACATTCCTATCATAGTCATGTTATTCTAACCATACTTGCTATCCTACTATCATACAACTTTTATCTTTTTTGAGTCACAAACCCTTGTACCCCATTCCAATTTTGACATCTTAGTCCCTCATCTCAAAAGATTCTATTACTTTCTTCTTTCTCAATAAACCGTTGACATTCGTTTCTTACTTTACTTTTCTGTTTCACGAGACCTCATTTGATCTTTTTAATCTATCTTATGATCATTTGATTATACTTTAATCGTACCTACATTTTCACTTATGTCTAAAATAATTTTGATTACCACAATATTCTAACTCTATCTCAGATCATATATATATAATTTTGATCGTGCCTATATTTTATCATCTTAACTAGTGATCATGACTAGAATTCAATCGCGGCTGATGTTTTAAAATTCCATTTTTAATCAAGGTTACGTGATTTTGATTGTACCCCGGCCTTTATCGTTGAAATTTCGAGGACGAAATTTTCTAAGGAGGGAAGGTTGTAAAACCCGCAACCTGAATTTTCTGGAATTTATTGGATAATTGAATTAATGCCTCTTGGTTGATCATTAGTTTCTATTGCTCGTTAGTTTAGAATAAGTTATTAGTTTAGTTATTATTATTATTATTATTATTATTATTATTATTATTATTATTAGTCGGATTAGGAAAATATTATTTTTAAAATTAACCATTGGATTTTGATTGTGACCCTGTCCCCGATCCCGTGCCCGGAGTCCAACCCCGAGTCCGGATACCGACTCCGAGTTCAAACTCGAATTCCCGAAGCCAGATCCCGTTTTTCGAACCCATCCTTAGATTTTTTCCATTAAAAACCTGATTTTTAAACTATTCATATAAATATATGTATATATATATAAAACAAAAAAAAACCTATTTTCTACCCATGACCAGGACCCCCCCCCCCCCCCCACGACCTGGACAACTCCCCTCACCAAAACACCAGCTTCCCTCTCCACAACTCTCTCTCTCCCACTCATTCCTCCACATTCTTCAAATAAAAACCCACCACTAGTTTCCTCTCTCCCTCATTCTCATTTTGATTCCCCATCTCCACTTCCCATTCTTCTCCCTCCAAACTCCGATCGAGCCAGCCGCTCGGCCTCCCGCGTCTCCTGCCAGTCACCTCCTGCCGACATCCTCCCGGCACCCATCTCCAGTGGCTTCCGTGCCCGCCGGCCCGTGCCCGGCCGACTCCAGCGGCCTTCCCCGTCCGCAACCTCGCTCGGCCGTCCCCGAGGCCGCGCCCATCTCCTCTCCAAGCTTCGCCGGAGCCGACCGCCTCCGACCCGGCGGACCGCCCGCGCCGGCCTCATCCAGCACCCCCAGCGCCTCCGGCGTCCCACGCCCAATTCCGCGGCTCCCGATCTTCGCCCGCGCGTCGCCTCCCCGCCGGCCATCTCCGTCCCGGCCACCCTTGGCCGACCTCCCTTGGTCAGAGCCCCGAACCGCCGCCTCCAGCGCTCCGGCCGGCCCGACCCCTCGGCCTCCAGCTCCCTCGTGCCCCGACCCCGCTCCGATCAGCCCCCAGGCCGACCGCCCAGCCCGCGCCCGCCCAGCGCCGCGATCCCGTTCCCACGCGACAGCCCCGGTCTCCGTGCGCCTCCCGTGCCGCGCCCCGCTGTTCCAACAGCGCTGTCCAGCGCTGTTCCGTGGTTCCCGACCTGCTACTGTGTTCCGTGCTTCCCGCGGCTCCGTCGCTCCCAGACCCGCGAGGTTGCTGCTGTTCGGACGCTGTTCCGAGAGCTTCCGCTGACCGTGGATTTTATTCCTTCTCTTTATTATCATCTAAGAGCTCTAGCCGAGCAACCTGAGGTATAAATTCCGTATCCCCGTGTCCCTCCCCGTTAGAATTGTCGCTGATGATACGGTTCCCGATCCCATTACGGGATTCGGTTTAGGCGATTGTAGTTTCAGAATTTCCGAATCCCATTTCAGAATGATTCGGTTCTGTGGCTTTCGGTTTCCCAAACTTTATTTCGGGATTTTCGAATTTATTTCGGGAGTATTCTGTGGTTTTGGCTGAATATAATTGTGATGTGTTTTCGGATTTGATATTATTTCTGTGTGGAATATTATTATGGATGGTTGGGTTGTTTCCCTGGTTCGGGATATTGTTTATGTTAATTTTTGGCACCGTCCTAGTATTGGGTTGTCCCAATTACAGAGGAGATGCTGCCCAAATTTTTGGGAAAGTTTTTAAAAATAAAGTATTTTAAAAATGGGTTTCTATTTTCAAATTCGATATTTTGCAAACGGATTACAAAAGTGGTTTTGTCGATTTGAAAGTGGATTTTGGAGTTTCGTATCCCCGTTAGGCGACGACCGTATCGGTCGAATGAGCCTCGGCGAAGCACAAACGCTACAGGGTTCCTGTACGTTGAGGCGCTAGCCAGCAACATGACATTTGGACCAAGTCTGAGACGTATTTTACAACTATATTTATATTTATAATTATTTTTAGAACTGGTACTGCTGCTAGTATTTTTGGTGCAGGGCTTCGGCCTACTATTTGGACCGTTCGCGGCACTCAGAGCTCGCCTAGATGATTAATTAATTTATGTAAAAATTTGTAAAGGACATAAGTCCAGTTTTCTATTTTATTTCGCTGTGATCCTGTATTGTGTAGTTTAGGTTTTTACTTTCTTTTCTGAGTTGGTTTTCGTTATTAGACGCGTAATTATAATTTAGGTATTAATTATTTTGTATAAAATTAATAAGATTTTTTACGATAAAATTAACTTGAATAAAATATTGGTAAGTTAACAAAGTCCATGTTTTATCACTAAAAGGAAAATGTAGTTTTATACATATGATATAAAAATACAAAGTTTTGCCAAATTAACCGGTAATTGCCATTTTTCCAATTAATCAATAACCGACTTATTTAATTAAAAATAATAATGAACGTAGATTGCGACGTTAGACGATTTCCGGTAGATTAATTAATAAACTTAAAACCTGACTAGGGTCTACTTCTAGAAATTGTAACTAGCACACCTAGAATGGTTTCATTATGGTTCTAAGCCAAGGTTCTCAACTGTAGGATCTCGGAGACGAACTTGACATCCTCCTCGGTACCGACTTTTCCATTCCAGTCAATTAACAGAGGCAAGTTACGGTTATGTTTTCTTGTATTTTATTTAGTAATTGTCAAGCTGCATGTTTAAACCACATTGCTACACGGAACCCTCTCCTAGGGTTCAGATATTGATTGATATTAATTATGGGGATTGGAGGAATAGTGTAACGTTTATGGCCAATACCCCCCATATTGCATGATTGTGCGAGCTTACCCCTCTTACACACGGGGATAAGCCGTATCGCGTCGCTAGGACGCTATTGTATAACCCAAGCCGGTCATAGACGATTACACATTCAAATCATATTATTTTTAATTGTAGAATTGCTGGAAAATATTGTGTCAAACTGTTTAGCCTGCACTTTTCCATTATTACTTGAAATATGAGATAATATGAGATACATATTCGTACTTGCTCCCTCCTGACTGGAGACAACATTTTTAGGTGACATTGAGGATGCTGAGCTATTGTACAATAGCTACTATGACCCGGTTTTGTACCCTGTGGTGTTGCCGGAGTCCCCCTTGGAGGACGCAGGACCTGTGGCCGACGAGCTGACCGCTTAGCTAGTTATTTCCAATTTTCTAGTTTTATTGTTTTGGAGTTTTGTATTCAGCTCTTTATTTCAGTTCTTTTATTTCCAGTTGTACTTTTCAATTGTTGAATAAAAGTTTTTTTTTAATTTCGTATATTCAAGTTGTGACAAATATATAGATGTTGTTGTGAATACCTGCATTATAGAACTGCTTACTGCCGCCGTCTCACAACGGTGCAGACTGGGCATGATCCGGTTCGACCCAATAATTTGGGATCGGGTCGTGACAGAACTATGTATCAGTCCACTTAGGGAATTTCAAATTCGAATAAACAAACACATTAAGATGGTAAACTATAGGTTGGTAATGAACTTACAATGTAAATGTGTCCCATCACGAGGACACAGATGTGTCCAAACAATTTACAAACCAAATCAGCAACTGGACACAGTGGAATAGGGTCAGTCTCGTGCACGTGTTCCTTGGGCTCGTACACCCGACACGACACGACACAAACCTCGTGCTTGTATCCCAGTGTCGAGGGGGTCTAGGTCTAGGATGTGGACACCCTGAATTGGGTCTACGACACGTGTGTGTGTGATACGACACGTGTATCAGTGGCCAAAATTGGCTGAACCCGATACAGTGAACGACCAGTGCACACACGAATACGTGTTCGATACGACACAAGGACTCGTACAACTTGGAGAGCCTCGTGTCAGTGTCTGTCACGCCCTGCTCCCGCAGGAGCGATCGTCCTCGCTAAGGCGTTATGCTGCACGGGCCTAGGTTGCGCCCGTGCAAGGCTAAGTCCAGAAACGGCCGATTTGAGCTAGGCCACAGAGTCGTACAGAGTGTCCCCATTTGCAGCGGAAAGTAAATGAACACAAATTGAAAGCGAATTCAACTCTTTATTGATATTCAAGAAGTTTACAAGCGGCGCTAGGCCGATATTACAAATCGCTCAAGCTCTCTCTCTCTCTGAAACATAAAAGACGTGCCAAGTGGCTTACAAGATGGAATGATTCATGGCGATGTTCCGATACATTATGTCCTGTATATGGTGCTTCAGCTCCTAGCAACGCTCCAAGGCTTCAGAGATAGCTCTGCGCCTTAGCACGTTCGATGGAAGCTCCGCACCCGCCGGCGTCTCCTGCATCATGCAAGCAGACTGTGGGGTTATCAGTACATTATTATGCACTGGTGGGGAGGCTAGCTCGCCCAAAATGCTATCATTACCAAACATGTTCCATTTACTTTTGTGCACCGTCTATCATTCATTGTCTTTCTAATCTTGCCTTAGGATCAGTTTCATGGCATAATGCATAGCCTATCTCGTGTTGCGTAAAACAAGTGTCGCATGGAAATGCATGCACGACTTACCCATACTTACCGTCCGGCCTTTCCTGTCCAACGTAAACCAAGTTAGTCAATAATTCATATGAAATAACTTAACGTAGTTCATGTGAGCATTCAATGTCAAGTGCGTGTCCTTGCCTCGGGTTCTAGCACGTCGTAGGCACGTTTTCTAACTCGTTTTGCTCGAAGTACTCTTGATCATTTTGTGTATTATGTTCAAGCCTATTCAGAAATTGCTTTGTACAGTTAACTTAGACTACTTTGATTTTAATGCAAGGACTTGCACGTGGATTGCCACCAGCAAAGCCCACTTAAATCTATATGCACCGGTCGCTGGCATCACAAGCCATTTTGGACATCCAAGCCGTGGTATTTCTCAACTTAGCGTAGGGTGAGGACTGGCACACACCCCGTTAGTCTCTTGAAATACTCCTGCACTTACGTCCCCCGGGTGGCCGAGTCCGCACCCAGGCAGCCCGTAAGCCCCTTTTTGATTCCGCCTAGGCCGGCATATCCCTCATTTGATCATGCCGCGGAATCCCTTTTTCTTCACGGTCACGGCATCGCCACCCCTCGCCCGTGCCGTTTGTCCACGACCATTTCGTATTTTATTATCATAGGCTAACCCTTAGCCACAATACGTTATCGACCAGGTTGGCGTCCGTGCAGCGCGGGTAGCGAGCCCCGTTGTACGTGCCCGTCACACCTGTCGCTAACCATTCCTTCCTTCTTATCTTTTATTCATTCCTTCATTTCTTTCTTTCACTTGTCCATTCGTTCATTGATTCATTTTCGTATTCATCCTTTCGTTGATTCATTCATTCACTTGTTTATTCGTTCGTTCTTTCATTTATACATTAGCAACTTCCCGTGCGGGAGTCGCCTTGGTGACCCATCGGTCCCATAGCCTTTCAATGTGCTAAACTCTACTCGGAACGACAATGTTTATAGTCTTCCCATTTCATTGTTGTAAACCATTCATTGTTTCATTGTTGAACGTATAAGGGACTTGAACGTAAGCTTGTGCCTTAGCACGAGCGTGGAGCACGGTACGAGAGATCTCGTATTTTCCATGTTCCTTTCCATATTCTATACAAGCATACAATATGGGATTATTCCCTTAGCTAGGTGCATTGAGTCATTTATTAGCATACACGGTGTTATCGCCTAGCAATTTCAGTAATAGTGTCCGTATTGTTATGTGTCTAGGCTAAGCAAAGACGGGTTCATCGGAGCCACCCACCTTAGCGATGTTCGCATCGGCCGAGCGATACTCCGAGCGCGCCTTTGAAAGTCTAAGTCTGGATTCATCTTGACGGGCCAATGTAAGCCTTGCATCGATTCGCATCGATACTTCATCGGGTCGACGCAACTCTTCGAGTCGACGGCTCGTTTGAGTCGTTGTACTTGCCGTTTGAATCGGCGTTCCGCTAGGGCGGACCGGGGCATTACATAATACACCACTCAAAACAAGTCTCGTCCTCGAGACTTCCTGACTGCAGGTCATCCTACCGTTCCCTAACTCATGTCGTATGCGTATCTTAGACAATTCTATCGAACGGCTCTATTGTTCGATGGCATCGAACCATGCTCGGTACCTTTCCAAGTCCCGTGTCGCATACGTTTGGTCGATTTCATTGAATGACTTTTCATTCATTTTAGAGTTGATGGTACTTATTCAATTCAAGCGTTTCTTCGACTTGGTTGCTATTTTGTTGTGTCATGGGACTATAATGGTTGCACGAAGTACGTTGTACTTTATCGAATACGAGGGTCGTAGACTAAGGCAACTCACTCATTCGTTTATGCGCATCGTAACACCCACTTGCAGCTACATTCGAGTTCATCATATCGCTGAGTTTGGATCGTGCATGTATCCAAGGCGTCTCCCGAACACGTACATTTCAACCAAGCTTAGCGATTAGTGAAGTCGGACAAGCTACTCGTGATAGTTTTGATTTGCTGATCATTTTCTAACTTCGATTTAGAACCGAACTCATGTGCATCTCACTATCGTTTATCTCGGTCCTCGAGATTATTCGATTCGCTTCTCAAGTGTTATTGTCCATGAAATCAGTATGACTTCTTCTTAGCGGGGTCGACCAAGCCTAAGTAATTTCCGTCCGATTCAAAACCAAGTATTGCACCATCATCAAATATTTCTTCCTATCAACGATTCAATTCGTTATCCCAACTTTTACTTGCGCATCATCCATCCCTATCATTCCCTTCGTTTGGGGCCAATCTCGTCGTCGTTCACGCACACTCTCAGTTCCCCGTCC
The DNA here is from genome assembly GCA_029216955.1 of Iris pallida. Taxonomy (NCBI): domain Eukaryota; kingdom Viridiplantae; phylum Streptophyta; class Magnoliopsida; order Asparagales; family Iridaceae; genus Iris; species Iris pallida. The sequence goes on from JANAVB010015600.1 coordinate 2,706,051, forward strand.
TACTCTAAGTCTTATTTTCCCAAGTCTATCGTCCGTCCAGACGATACTGTAAATGCCATTGCACAGGTTCAATCACTAGGCATAGGGTCGTCTGCCTATCCGCTAGGTCAGCTCACAAGGTCATAGTTACACGTCAGGTTCATGGCTCGTCGTGCAAGGTCGTTGCACGACGCTCGCCCCAAATCCTATGGTCAAACCATTTGTTCGCTTGTACGGGAGTTTCTACCCACGTTCGTTTCACTCAGATTTCTAAACATCGAGCATGATCACCTAATTCGCATAAAGGCATTCGTCGTGCAGCACAACGAATCCATTCAAATCACCAATTCTAACCAATTCATGTATTCGATCACGAGGTCATCTAGCTCGACAATACGTTGTGTCCCAATCTCATGCGAGTCCGATTATCCACGATGGTTCATGAATCACCATGCAACGCTCTCACGGAATAATCATTCTCATCGGGACGTAACTCTTGGTTGAGTTTTGACTCATTTATTCTCGATACACGGATTGGACCTACTCAATCCTCAAACTTAATCATCAAGCACACCGAATCATTTTCAAGTCACCTTCGCATCAAACCATAAGTCAAAGCACACAAATTGCCGTGCCATGCTAGTTCAATCATCCCCGCTGTATGAATCACCATACCAGCGTTTACGTGGAGTGATCGCCCTAATCGACGCGACACATGTGCGAGGCTGGAGTTGCACTCGCATAAGACAAGAATGTCGGCGTTGTGGTTATCGACGAAGTAAATCCAAACATTTCATTTTCCTCCAAGCCAAGATCTCTATTCGATAGTCCGACCGTTATTCATTCAGCCAGAAAATCCTCGAGCCAAATCTATCTTTCCCTCGACACATCTTTAACATCCCAAGTATAGCATCCAACAGAACAATAACATTTGCATGATCGTTATTCACCGAGTCAGAGTACCCCCGAGTTATCGCATATCGATCTTTGATACGCCTCAATACCATCGACGATATGCGTAACCTGACGATCTTTCTTTGCAATCGATTTCGAGTCGTGCGTTGATGCTGTTGTCCGAGTTGGATCTTCCACAATTTCCTCGATATTCAAGATCAAGTTTGATCGCTATTCCTCAAGCTAGTCTCAAGATCGTTGTCCAAACTCAAATCATAATTTATTTGAATCAATCCAAAATCGTACGCGCGATCCTCTAAGTTTTCTCGATCAAGACCATTCATTTTTCATTCATCGTTCCGACCTATTTTTCTAACTCGCGTTGCCCATTAACAAGTTGTCCAGCGACATCTCGTTCGGGACTTTTGAAGTCACGGCCCACTAAGCGTGATACGTTCTAAGGCTCTGTGCGATAGTATCGCTTGTCGACATACTCGTACGGTCCGTAAGTCCTTTAGTCTCGCTCGAACAATTTCTATGACGTCCATACACCACTAAGGGTTCGAGCCACTCGACTAGTCATCGACATTCATTCTTATTCTTCTCTGAACCTATCACATACACCACTCGGATTCAAGCCATACGATCTAGTCCTCAATCACGTTCGTATCATGCGCTATGACATCCTTCAGATTCGTTCGACGAATCTCTAGCATAATCGCTCACGTCGCCTCGACGTACTAAGTCGTTCGCACTAATCCACAAAATCCAATAAATCTTCCGTGCACGCCTAAGCATTAGTTTGATAGCGTTCCTATCGATATACACTCTAAGTGTATCTCCGTTCCCGACCGAGCGGTACTTGATATCGCTCGCAACTCGATTGCACCAGAAGTCGAGGTGCGCGACACGCGGCACAATTTAGCCAAAAGGCTGCGTGCATAACCATCCCGTTCGAACTATACTTTGGTCTCGTGTACTCATTTGCTGTCAGCCTAATCTCATTCAAGCACGCACTGCGTTTGCTAACTCTTAGCATCGGTTCCTTCCAACTCAAGTCCGTGGTGGTGGCACAAAGGCCTTCGCCTATCGATCCCGTCCAACCGAGTACTCATACGAGCTTTTGAAAATATTAGACTTATTGTATGGAACATCCCAAGGCACAATGAGAGAGAGCGTACACTTCTTTTTCCAACGATGAGCTTTCAAAACTGAAAAATCGACGTGAAGTCCAAGAACGTAAAACCATGCTCTGATACCAATCTGTCACGCCCCGCTCCTGCAGGAGCGATCGTCCTCACTAAGGCGTGATGTCGCACGGGCCTAGGTTGCGCCCGTACAAGGCTAAGTCCAGAAACGACCGATTTGAGCTAGGCTACAGAGTCGCACAGAGTGTCCCCATTTGCAGCGGAAAGTAAATGAACACAAATTGAAAGCGAATTCAATTCTTTATTGATATTCAAGAAGTTTACAAACGGCGCTAGGCCGATATTACAAATCGCTCAAGCTCTCTCTCTCTCTGAAACATAAAAGGCGAGCCAAGTGGCTTACAAGATGGAATGATTCATGGCGATGTTCCGATACATTATGTCCTGTATATGGTGCTTCAGCTCCTAGCAACGCTCCAAGGCTTCAGAGATAGCTCCGCGCCTTAGCACGTTCGATGGAAGCTCCGCACCCGCCGGCGTCTCCTGCATCGTGCAAGCAGACTGTGGGGTTATCAGTACATTGTTATGCACTGGTGGGGAGGCTAGCTCGCCCAAAATGCTATCATTACCAAACACGTTCCATTTACTTTTGTGCACCGTCTATCATTCATTGTCTTTCTAATCTTGTCTTAGGATCAGTTTTATGGCATAATGCATAGCCTATCTCGTATTGCGTAAAACAAGTGTCGCATGGAAATGCATGTACGACTTACCCATACTTACCGTCCGGCCTTCCCTGTCCAACGTAAACCAAGTTAGTCAACAATTCATATGAAATAACTTAACGTAGTTCATGTGAGCATTCAATGTCAAGTGCGTGTCCTTGCCTCGGGTTCTAGCACGTCGTAGGCACGTTTTCTAACTCGTTTTGATCGAAGTACTCTTGATCATTTTGTGTATTATATTCAAGCCTATTCAGAAATTGCTTTGTACAGTTAACTTAGACTACTTTGATTTCAATGCAAGGACTTGCACGTGGATTGCCACCAGCAAAGCCCACTTAAATCTATATGCACCGGTCGCTGGCATCACAAGCCATTTTGGACATCCAAGTCGTGGTATTTCTCAACTTAGCGTAGGGTGAGGACTGGCACACACCTCGTTAGTCTCTTGAAATACTCCTGCACTTACGTCCCCCGGGTGGCCGAGTCCGCACCCAGGCAGCCCGTAAGCCCCTTTTTGATTCCGCCTAGGCCGGTATATCTCCCCTTTGATCATGCCGCGGAATCCTTTTTTCTTTACGGTCACGGCATCGCCACCCCTCGCCCGTGCCATTTATCCACGACCATTTCGTATTTTATTATCATAGGCTAACCCTTAGCCACAATGCGTTATCGACCAGGTTGGCGTCCGTACAGCGCGGGTAGCGAGCCTTGTTGTACGTGCCCGTCACACCTGTCGCTAACCATTCCTTCCTTCTTATCTTTTATTCATTCCTTCATTTCTTTCTTTCACTTGTCCATTCGTTCATTGATTCATTTTCGTATTCATCCTTTCGTTGATTCATTCATTCACTTGTTTATTCGTTCGTTCTTTCATTTATACATTATGCAACTTCCCGTACGGGAGTCGCCTTGGCGACCCATCGGTCCATAGCCTTTCAATGTGCTAAACTTTACTCGAAATGACTATGTTGATAGTCTTCCCATTTTATTGTTGTAAACCATTCATTGTTTCATTGTTGAACGTATAAGGGACTTGAACGTAAGCTTGTGCCTTAGCACGAGCGTGGAGCGCGGTACGAGAGATCTCGTATTTTCCATGTTCCTTTCCATATTCTATACAAGCATACAAGATGTGATTATTCCCTTATCTAGGTGCGTTGAGTCATTTATTAGCATACACGGTGTTATCGCCTAACGATTTCAGTAATAGTGTCTGTATTGTTATGTGTCTAGGCTAAGCAAAGACGGGTTCATCGGAGCCACCCACCTTAGCGATGTTCGTATCGGCCGAGCGATACTCTGAGCGCGCCTTTAAAAGTCTAAGTCTGGATTCATCTTGATGGGCCAATGTAAGCCTTGCATCGATTCGTATCGATACTTCATCGGGTCGACGCAACTCTTCGAGTCGACGGCTCGTTTGAGTCGTTGCACTTGCCGTTTGAATCGACATTCCGCTAGGGCGGAGCGGGGCATTACAGTGTCTGCCCCTACGTGTGCGTCAAATATCTCGTGTCCAAGTGTCGTGTCCAAGAAGGATTTGCCTCCGAGTAGCAGGGGACTGCTGTGCGTACGGAAACGTGTGTGTTCGCGTGTCCAAGCCGACACGACACAATACAATCATCACCTCAGTCAACCAGAATCTAATAAGCAATACCAGAACCTAATTTTCTATTCAAACACAAACTGAAAATATGATCGAAATGTCCACTGTGGTATTTCGTCGAACACCTAGGTATCTACACTGATACGTGTCCGATACAGACACGTAAACGACGCGAAACCTAGAAAAACCTATACCAACAGTTAGAGGACACCTAGGGCTTCCTATTCATGCCTAGAAATCAAAATTACATGAAGGGAATAGGAAGTTACCTATAGGTGTCAAATTGCTCAAAAAGCTCCAAAGAGGGGTGTTCTTCTTGCTATCCAAACTTCACCAAATTGTTTCCCCACTAAAATTCTTCACCATGGACAGAAAGTATACAGGGATTAGATCATAATGCGAGAAGTTTGAAGGAAAAAGGAATTGAAATGGAATAGATATGGATTGGGGAAGATTGAGATTTACCTTTCTTTTCCAATTTGCTAAATTCCTAAAGGAGGCTAGCCCTAGATGGAAGAGGCATTAAATAGGGGTATGGAACCCTAGGTGGCCGTCCACTAGTGATGGATTAGGGTTAGGGTTTCATTAGTTTGGCTATGGGCCTCTATGGGCCTTAAGTCATAAGCCATGGTTTATGAAGTCACAAGTCATTAATCCAACCTATTCAATATTCCTATTTCCCCAAATTAATTCTAATGACTAGGATATGGTTAACTTAAGTTAAACTAGGGTTTTATAATCTAACCAAGTGGTCATGGCTAGGGTTAGCTTCTAGGTCACTCTCCAAAGTCACCATGAGTCAAAGTCAAGAATAGCACTAAATTAAAATACACCAGAAATCACTTAAATTCCAATAATTCTAATTAATACAATATAATTCCAAATAATTCCCAAAAATACAAAAATGACCAAAATACCCTCAAGCTGGAAATGTGGTAGTGACAAATCTACCCCCCTTAAAATAATTTCGTCCTCGAAATTAAAGGGCGAAACTAACAGATGAGAAGGGTAGATAATCATACCTCACGGTACAAACAGATATGGGTATCGCTCACGCATCTCATCCTCCCGCTCCAGGTCGACTCTCCTGGAGAATGATGCCTCCATGCGACGTGAACCAAGGGTATCACCTGGTTTCTCAGCACCTTCTCTCGGCGATCCAGAATCTCCACATGCTGCTCTGGATAACTGAGAGTAGGTCCAACCTCAATCTCCGAATGATCAAGCACATGGCCAGGGTCAGCCACGTACCGTCTCAACTGTGATACATGGAATACGTTGTGGACACCCACTAGTACAGGTGGCAAGTCTAGCCTGTAAGCCATATCACCGACCCTCCCACTGATCACGAAAGGTCCGATGAAGCGCGGGCTAAGCTTCCCACCTCCACCAAAACGTATAGTACCACAAGTCGGAGATATCCGCAGAAAAACTATATCTCCAACCTAATCACAAGCAAGGTCTCAAGTTACTAAATAATCAAACACGATCAAACAAACAAACAAAATACAACCTACTTCTAATCCTATCTCTAAATCTGTACCTCAAACTCCAACGGCCTCCGGTGGCTATCGGCCCAGTGCCGATGTCTGTCCTGCGCCACGCGAAGTCTGTCCCTGATGAGATTCACCTTCTCGGCTGCGTCAACAACCATCTCTGGTCCCAGTATAGCTCGCTCTCCAACATCATCCCAAGATAAGGGTGTATGACACCTACGCCCGTACAGAGCCTCGAAAGGTGACATCTTAATGCTGGCCTGATAACTGTTGTTGTAAGCAAACTCTACCAAATATAGATGATCCTCCCAGGAACCTCCAAAATCTAGGACGCACGTCCGCAGCATGTCCTCAAGCGTCTGAATAGTCCTCTCTGACTGTCCGTCCATTTGGGGTGGTATGCAGTACTAAACTTGAGCTGAGTGCCCAAAGTAGTCTGCAGACTCCTCCAAAAATTGGAAGTAAAGCGACTATCCCGATCTGAGATAATGCTGACGGGAACTCCGTAAATCCTGACTATCTGTCGCATGTACATCTCTGCAAGCCTCTCTGTAGACGTACCCACCTTGAATGGCAAGAAGTGGGTCGATTTGGTCAACCTGTCAACGATGACCCAAATTGCGTCTTTCCCTCCTAGTGTACGCGGCAACCCAGATACGAAATCCATGGTGATATGCTCCACTTTTACTCTGGAATGGGCAATGGCTGCAATAATCCTTCGGGCCTCTGTCTCTTTGCCTTGACCTGCTGACATACCAAGCATCTAGCTACGAAGTGGGCTACCTCCCGCTTCATCCCGTACCACCAGACATGCTCTCGCAGATCCCTGTACATCTTGTTGGCACCAGGATGTATAGAGTACTGCGATCTGTGAGCCTCCTGCATGATCTGCTCCCTGAGCTCTCTACTAGGCACACATAACCTGGAACCGTGCCTCAAGGCACCATCCTCTGCAAGAGAAAACTCGCCATCCACCAGCCCTGTACGAACCTGCTTTCGGATACACCGCAGAGCCACATTCTCGAACTGCGTCGTCTTGATCCTCTCCATCAATTCCGACTGTATCTGAAGGCCCCACAACTGCATCTGCACTTCGGGCACGATCACCTCAATCCCAAGGTTTTCCAAGTCTGCAAGCAAGTGTCGATCCATAGTCAAACACATGGCTGTCGGATACCTACTCAAGGCATCGGCAATCACGTTGGCCTTCCCTGGGTGATACTGTAGTGAGATGTCAAAGTCCTTCATCAACTCTAGCCACCTGCGCTACCTCATGTTGAGCTCTTTCTGTGTAAACACATACTTCAAGCTCTTGTGATCTGTGAAAATTTCCACCCTCTCTCCATACAAGTAGTGCTTCCACAACTTCAGAGCAAAAATCACTGCTGCCAACTCCAGGTCATGGGTAGGGTAGTTCTTCTCATGGGGACGTAACTGCCTGGAAGCATAGGCAATCACCTTCCCATGCTGCTGCAAGACACAACCCAGTCCCTTCCCTGAAGCGTCACTATAGATAGTGAATCCTCCTGAACCTGAAGGCAATGTCAGAATCGGAGCTGTCGTAAGCCGCTTCTTCAACTCATCAAAAGCTGCCTGACACTCCTCTGACCAAACATACTCAGCATCCTTCCGGGTCAACCGAGTCAATGGCTCTGCAACCCGGGAGAAATCCTGCACAAATCTCCTATAATATCCTGCCAGCCCCAAAAACTCCTGATCTCTGCCACTGAAGTCGGCGCTGCCCATGCCTCAACTGCTGTGATCGTCTTCGGGTCCACACTGAGATACCATCTCCAGTCACCACATGACCCAAGAAGTCAACTCTGTCCAGGAAGAACTCGTACTTCGAGAGCTTGCCATACAGCCTCTCCCTCCTGAGTGTCTCCAGAACCACTCTCAAGTGCTCCTCGTGCTCCTCCTCTGTCTTCGAATACACAAAGATATCATCAATGAACACCACCACGAACTTGTCCAAGTATTGGTGGAATACTTTGTTCATTAGGTTCATAAACACTGCTGGTGCATTGGTCAGCCCAAACGGTATAACCAAAAACTCAAACTGCCTGCACCGCGTCCTGAAAGCGGTCTTGGGAATATCCTCCCCCTTCACCTTCACCTGGTGATAACCTGACCTCAAATCAATCTTGGAGAACACCCGAGCTCCGCTCAACTGATCAAAGAGATCATTGATCCGCGGCAGTGGGTATCTGTTCTTGATCGTCAGGTTGTTGAGTGCCCTGTTGTCGATACACATCCGTACCGACCCATTCTTCTCGGGTACAAAGAGTACCGATGCACCCCAAGGTAAAGAACTCGATCGGATGAAGCCCTTGTCCTGCAGCTCATCCACCTGCTTCTTTAACTCCACCAACTCACTGTTGTTCACTCGATAGACATGCTGAGAAATCGGTTTCGTGTTGAGAACCAAGTCTATCGAGAACTCTATATCCCTGTCCGGTGGAAGCCCTGGCAATTCCTCTGGAAATACGTCCATAAACTCTGCAATCAAGGGATGTGGAGCCACCTGCTCCTCAACTGAAGCTCCAAAGAAGACTCCGCTATCCTGCTCTGCCTGCCGCCGGGTGTACTCGAACTCTGGCTCTCCTGGCCCTCCAAACAAAACTCTACCCCCTCGGCAATCAATGCGGGCATGATGTCTACTCAACCAGTCAATACCTAATACGATATCGTAGTTCGGTAGTGGCATGACGAGCAGACTCTCCCCCAACTCTTGGCCTCCCAAAATAACGCTCCGCCCTCTGCAAACATCACTCACGAGGATGACCCCACCTCCGGTCGTGATCTTGCAGGTCCTAGGCAATAGCTCAGATACCAGACTGTGTCTAATAGCATATGATACTGACACAAAGCTGTGGGAAGCCCCGGAATCAAAGAGTACAAAAGCTGGAGTGGAGTCAAGAAGAACCGAACCTGCTATCAACTCTCCGATGGCCTCTGCATCCTCGACCGCCATGGCGAAAGCTCGTCCCTGCTGTCCTTCTCTCCGTGCCTGCTGCTGGTGCTGGTGGAACCTCTGTTGCTGGGTCTGTAGTGGCCCCTTCAGCTGACCTGCTGGAGCCTTGACTGCTCCACCACCTCCTAGTATCGGACGCACTGATGCTACTAGACAGTCTCGCATCTGATGGCCCGCTGATCCACACATCAAGCACCTACCAAGCCTCATCCTGCACTCCTCCCACTTGTGCCCAGGCTTCTTGTAAAAGGTACAACTGATAGTCTGCTGCGTGGGTGCCTGCTGCTGCCCTCTCGGCTGCTGATGCTGTACCTGCTGAAAAGGTGCCCTGCCCTGCTGTTGATACTGCTGAACTGGCCTATGCGGCTGCTGATGCTAGAAATGAGGCCTCTTGGCCTGGCCCCCACTGCTGCTAGCACCCTGGAAGTTACGACCCCTCTTCTGCTTCAACCCCAGGTCATCCTCCGCCGCCATAGCCCCAGAAAATATCTCCGCAAAAGTAGCGTTTCGGTCACTCTTAATCAGCGATCGAACCTCTCTAATCAAGCCTCGGCGAAACTTTCTCGCCTTCGTCTTCTAAGTCAAGTCATCTATGAACCGGGCCAATCGACAGAACTCCCTGGCATACTCAGCTACCGTCTGGTTCCCCTGAGCCAAACCCTCAAACTGTGCCTCGATGCCTCCCAAGGCCACATCAGGAAAAAACTGCTCCTTGAACAGCTCCTTGAACTGGGCCCAAGTCTGGCCCTCAACTCCTACCGTGGGATCTGTCTGGTACCACGCACGGGCTAAGTCCTGTATCTGACTGCCCGCCACCTCGATCTGGAGTTGATCTGGTATCTCTGCCAGCCTGAATATCTTCTCGATATGCTCTATCCAGTCGTCTGTATAATGGATGCCCTCTGTACCGAAGAACTCTCTGGGATGCATCTTCTGAAAGTCCTGTATGTCCTTCTCCCTCCGACGGGGCTGCTGCTGCGCCCCCTGAGCAGTCACCAACTCTACAGTAGTGCGAACCAGCTGGTGCGCCTCGTCTATCCCCTGGCGAAAATCGACAGTCTGTCACTGCTACTGCTGCTGGTGGGACTCCAGAATCCTCTCCACGAAGGAGAAGAGATGTGCAGCATCTACCATCCCCGCAGGCGGAGGCTGCTGTGGTGGAAGGATCTCAGGAATCACAGGGCTCTACCTCCTGGCTGGTGGAGGTGCTCCTCCAAAAGCTGCAAAAACACCGACTCCTGAAGGCTACACTGGCCCTGCGGTACCGGGAGCTGGCTGCTGGATACGAGAGGTGGCAGACCCCTCTCCAGCGTCTCCCGTCCCGGGGCGATGCGATCTCGTCTCAACCATCCTGGAGACACAGATCAAACAAGAAACAATTACTGAGAATGAGTCGAAATATCAAAGGAGGACAGTTTAAAATTCAAAGGAAGACAATAAGCAGCAATGTAGATGTACGGAATCTGATAAGGAGTTTTTTCTAGTGTGATTGAGTACCTTCAAAAAATATATACTAATTCCTACTGCAGGCTGCAGTGATATTCTAGTTCGAATACCACTACATTTCTAAACTAGACCTGCATGGGCCACCACTAAAAACGTGTCACGATCCGTACCCTAGAGAAAGGGCACGAGACGTGGGTACGTCCAGCCTACGCCGCAGTGTCGACGGTAGAACGCTGTCTTAGGTCAACATCTAACAATATAAAGGTACATGTACAGTATATACACTCCGAATGGAGGTGACATAGCAAATACAGTCTCAATCACATCTAAGGTAGAGCATGATAAAAGATAGATAGATAGATAGAACAGAAAGAAAATCACAGAGATACAATCCAGATGAGTCTAAGTGTCTAAATAAATACATATCCCAAATACAACTCAGAATCTCAATACAGTAATCCAAAAGATAATAAAAGACATCCTAATTTAGGGGAGTGTCATCAACTGCTAGTGGGTCCTGCTGCTGGTCCAAGTCACAGCAATCCTCTAGGGTCGCACCGTAATATGTAGGGCAGAACGCCTCAGCCTCGTCCTCTGTAATATTTCAACAGGTCCAGTCAGGACAGGAGCGAGCACAATACATCTCAACAAATCATAACATGTTAGGAAATATAAACATGCTAGAGAGTAAGATACAGGAAACTGAAAGAATAATATAATGAAAAAGAAAGACTGTAAATAAATAGATACAATATATAGAGAACTAACAGTGCTAGTGATTCAGAGTACAAGACGGTTATGTAAACGGTACGATGTTGTACATGAGTAATCTACAGAGGTTGTACACGAGTAATCTACTGGATTGAATACATAACCACTTCTACTCCTCCGCCCCAATCAATACACAAGGATCTAGCCAAGTTATGTTATTGTACATGAAGTATAGTCGTACACGAAGATCATGTGAATACATGAGTATACACGATTTCACACGATTTGTACACGAATGTCACGAATACAAGGAGTACACGATGCTCACGATAAAGTACACGAAAACGAATACCCGATGTATCCGCTAAGGGGATAACATCGCACGACAAGATCCATATAGTACTAATCCGTATTTCCAACGTGTCAGCATCATATAAAGTAGTCTAAAGCAGGAAATATACTCCTAAGCAGGATATGAAATGATCAGAGAATGTACTCGCCTGTATCCTGAGTATCTGATGAGTATCTACTGTCCGAGGAGTGGTGTCTGTCTCCTATAGAACAGTACAAGTCACTATAAGTCTAAAATGATAATAAGATGCATTACAATGCATTCTATATGAATCTAGGTCAATCTAGACCAAAGTCAACTCTTGGTCAACTCTGGTCAACCCTAGAAGTCAAACTAGGTCAACTATCCATTCTAAGTCTAATCAAGGCTATACTAGTCTAACTAGGTTATACTAGGTCTAAGCTAGTCCATACTAGTCCAACAAGCTATTCTAGGACCCAACAACAATATGCTAAGCTAACATCACACATAGTACATATATACATATATATTAGGCATTCAATATTACATATAGATGTATACATTATGTATATAGGCTACCACCCAATATATATATAGGCATGCATCATTCATGTTATATATACATTATACATATATTCATTATACACATTATACATTATATTATACATATAGGCATATGAATCTATATACATATACATACTATATATATAAAGGAAAAGTCACAAGTGTGTGTGTAATGAAAGCATGAGTGAAATGGGCAATGTGAATTTAGAGTGTGTGGCATGGTGTTCCTGTGAACAGGAAGTAGATAGGTGTGTGTGATAGTGTCATTTGGAAAATAGGAATAGTGTAGTGCAATACAATGGTTGACAGTAAAGGAAAACATGGCATTGAATCCACAGTTAACTTAAACATGGAGAATTAACCAAGTTCAGGAATTAAGCTTGTAAACTAACCTTCATTCAGTTGACAGTAATGGAATCAAAGTCAATGATATATGTGAAATTAATTTGACAGTTAACATGTGAAACTAGTTGACAGTTCAATATACCAATCAATCCCAAATTCGAATTCATAAATTCCATCCTAGCATTCAACAACAATTAAACCAAACCAATAATTACACAATAGTTCCTATTAACCCAGTTTTGATATGGGAAACTAACAATGGAATCAACATAGAAAAATAAAATCAATTTTAAAAGGAAGGAAATCAAGACAGTTTCAATAGAAAAAATAATCAACTCAAAACTGAATATATCAGTTACACTAACACAGTCCAACCTCAATGTCTAATTTTCATTCCATGACATAAAGCCTAATCTAATATGTAAAACCTATCTAACAGGTATCAATACATATGTCCAGGATCCAATATGACAATTTATTCATCAATTAAACAGTTAAAGCTGGAATTTAAACACAGAAAATTAGAAACCGAACTATGTATCAGTCCACTTAGGGAATTTCAAATTCGAATAAACAAACACATTAAGATGGTAAACTATAGGTTGGTAATGAACATACAATGTAAATGTGTCCCACCACGAGGACACAGATGTGTCCAAACGATTTACAAACCAAATCAGCAACTGGACACAGTGGAATAGGATCAGTCTCGTGCACGTGTTCCTTAGGCTCGTGCACCCGACACGACACGACACAAACCTCGTGCTTGTGTCCCAGTGTCGAGGGGGTCTAGGTCTAGGATGTGGACACCCTGTATTGGGTCCACGACACGTGTGTGTGTGATACGATACGTGTATCAGTGGCCAAAATCGGCTGAACCCGATACAGTGAACGACCAGTGCACACACGAATACGTGTCCGATACGACACAAGGACTCATGCAACTTGGAGAGCCTCGTGTTAGTGTCTGCCCCTACGTGTGCGTCAAATATCTCGTGTCCAAGTGTCGTGTCCAAGGAGGATTTGCCCCCGAGTAGCAGGGGACTGCTGTGCGTGCGAAAACGTGTGTGTTCGCGTGTCCAAGCCGACACGACACAATACAATCATCACCTCAGTCAACCTGAATCCAATAAGCAATACCAAAACCTAATTTTCTATTCAAACACAAACTGAAAATATGATCGAAATGCCCACTGTGGCATTTCGTCGAACACCTAGGTATCTACACTGATACGTGTCCGATACGGACACGTAAAGGACACGAAACCTAGCAAAACCTATACCAAAAGTTAGAGGACACCTAGGGCTTCCTATCCATGCCTAGAAATTGAAATTACATGGAGGGAATAGGAAGTTACCTATAGGTGTCAAATTGCTCAAAAAGCTCCCAAGGGGGGTATTCTTCTTGCTATACAAACTTCACCAAATTGTTCCCCCACTGAAATTCTTCACCATGGACAGAAATTATACAGGGATAAGATCCTAATGCAAGAAGTTTGAAGGAAAAAGGAATGGAAATGGAATAGATATGGATTGGGGAAGATTGGGATTTACCTTTCTTTTCCAACTTGCTAAATTCCTAAAGGAGGCTAGCCCTAGATGGAAGAGGCATTAAATAGGGGTGTGGAACCCTAGGTGGCCGACCACTAGTGATGGATTAGGTTAGGATTTCATTAGTTTGGCTATGGGCCTCTATGGGCCTTAAGTCATAAGCCATGGTTTATGAAGTCACAAGTCATTAATCCAACCTATTCAATATTCCTATTTCCCCAAATTAATTCTAATGACTAGGTTATGGTTAACTTAAATTAAACTAGGGTTTCATAATCTAACCAAGTGGTCATAGCTAGGGTTAGCTTCTAGGTCAGTCTCCAAAGTCACCATGAGTCAAAGTCAAGAATAGCACTAAATTAAAATATACCAAAAATCACTTAAATTCCAATAATTCTAATTAATACAATATAATTCCAAATAATTCCCAAAAATTCAAAAATGACCAAAATACCCTCAAGTTGGAAATGCGGTAGTGATATTTCCCCCCTCCCCGGCAGCCTCCCCCCGGCAGCCTCCCTTGCTGTCCTCGGTGCCGCCGCCCTCTCCATCCTCCGCGGCATCGGCCCCGGGGCCCCCGGCGTCCCCGTCGCCGGCGACGTCGCGGTTCGGCTTCTGCTGCAGTCGCCGTGCAGTTACCGGCCGGAGGTGTTCCTCCGCTGGGGTCGAGTGTGCCCTCGAATGGCGCGCCTCCCCTCTCCTTTGCTGCGCCTCCCCCCACTCCTCGGTAGCCGCCGCTCCCGCTCCCCACCCCCTCTCGTCGTCTCTCCAGCGGAGCCGCCCCCCTACTTGGCTGCGCCCCCCTTCACCCTTCCTCTCGTTGAGATGGCCCCTGGCGCCTACGGCTTACAATCACTCAAGCTCACTCTTCTCATATTACAAGTCACTCGGCTCTCTCTCTTCTCTAAATACTTGTCTTGAGCCAGCGGATGCTTCGGATAGGCGACGTCCATCCATTATGTCCCGTATAAGTCCAGTCTTAATGCAGAACACACGCCTCGAATCATCGAGGAACTCCGTGCCTCGACGCATCCAAGCAAGCTCCGCGCCATGAGCTTCTACCTGTTCCTGCACATAAACACTCTGTGGGTGTCAGTACTCAACTGTACTGGTGGCGTGAGCACCTCGTCTACCCATACAAAATTGACACGTTTATTTACTTTGTGCAACATAATTCCTTTACGATTGTCTTTCTACTCTTGTCTTAGGATCAGTTTTAGGACATAGACTCTCGGCCTATTTTGTGTCTCTAGACCATCCCGTGCCTTGCAACTGGCAACTTACTTATACTTTGCCTCTAAACCCTTCTCGTGTCAACAATGTCAACTTATCAAGTCGTATTTACCTTTCGGCCAATACTCAAAGACGCAACTACACGATAGTACCCAATTTCTATGTGACCGTGCTACAAGTCCATATGTCGTGTCTCGCAAACTCAGTGTGACTTAACCATATTGACGTTCCGCGGCCCTTGCTACTTTAATCACCAACTGACCCAATCAAGACTTATGGACTAAGTGTCACTCGACCGACTTTGCCTTGCGGCGTTTCCTGACTTAAACTCAAGATGACTCAAATCCAACTTATGCAACTTATATGCCGACAACTTAAGACTTGACGCTATATCTCGTGCCAAAGTACGGTGTCTTCGTTGTAGCCAAATCATAGGCCCAAACATTGTCTTCCGATCGTACAAGCATTCGACTCGACTCATTGATATAGTGCACACAATACTCGACTCAATCCAAAGGCATACACGCGAATCACCGTCCACTCATCTGTATGAACTAGTCACTAGGGCCCAGCGCTATCCTGGACACCAAAGCTTTTGTTAGACGGACGCCCCTTGCTAGCCCGAGTAGCGAGCTCCACTGCAAGTCTCCGCCTAACCCGTGCGGTTATCCATCACTGCTAATCATGTCTTCATCGAAACGGTCCCGTTGGCCGCCTGGGTCGCCGTTCGAGAAACATTATCTCACCTTGTACAAATTGTCCAATGACCATGCAAGACTCGACTCGAACTGACTTCTCACACAGTCATTCTACTTCTTGTGTTACCATCTCTTTCAGGACCAAGTTCAATACTTCTCACATCTGAGACTGCCTCGACGACCCATGGTCGCGAGCCTTCTTCTTTTTTGCCCTATCATTTCATTCAACTCAGGAACGACTATTCGAAAGCCCTTCTTTCCAAACTCCAAATGAATCAACCGTGACCCGTGCCTTAGAAACACTAAATTTGTGACATCCTGCCTTACAACAATTGATGTTCTGGAAGATACTACCGCCCAAGACATACCTATGCAACGGGCCTTACGGTCGTGGAACCAAGTAATTTTGACAACCGCAGAAAACATGGGACAGTGCTTAGAAAAGACTTCGATAGCCTATCATAACTCAGCCTAACTTAATCGTGCAACAACTTGACGAGCAAGTACTGCGTCAAGCCTTGGACGATAGGACAGTACATGCTTTATGAAGCATTTTTGCGGGCGACGCCTATGACTTAGGCTAACTCTTATCTTGTGGAGAAGGCCAACTTTTCCTTCTCCCAAGCCACGGGACGAAGGACCGAGTGTCATTTTCAAAGCACGTCGTGCACCAACTCTAAGCCGACCATTGGATATTTCCATATTCTAACTCAATTCGACCCGTCGGAATTATTCCCTTAGCTATGTAGATTCGTCTCTTTTATTATCAAGCCTACTTGTGCAAGTTGAAAACATACAATTTATTATATGAAGGCTAAGATGAGGCAAGTTCACCAAAACTATCCCACCTGAGCGAGGAGTTGCCTCGACTGAGCGGGCCTTCGAGTCACCGTTGCAAGGCCAAGTCCGAACGTCGTTGGTGTTCCGATTCCTCCGATTGACTGAGTGGGACGGGGCACTACATCATACACCAGTCAGAAAAAGTTTCATCCTCGAAACTACCTACATACACTTATCGACTTATAACTTGATTCAACATCCTACGTTTCTCGCACACATTTCTCCTATGCGCTCCCTCAATCCGAGCCACGCTCGTACTATCATCAATCTTTTCTTTGAAATACTATTTTAAAATTCTCGACACTTTTCCATTTCTCTAGTCTCACTTGATTCAACGTATCATTTAGTTGGATCGTGCACATATTCCAGGCGTCACCAAAATACATGTATTTCTGCCAAGCCTCGTGATAGCGAATTCTGCCATTACCACTCGAATCGGATCGTACTCATATTCAAGCGTCCCTGATATACATGCATGTCAGCCGAGGCTCACGAGTGGTATTTTCATATTCCTGAATTATTCCATTCATCAATACCAATATCCCAACCAATCAATCCTCAAGATCACTCGCACCGATGCTAACTCTCACAACATGGACGTCTCGTCTAACCGCTAGGCCATTTTTTAAGCTAAAGTCAATCCGTCAGTATTTGAATCATAGTTTCCAAACAATAATATCAACACTGACCCCATCCTAAGGTCAAACCAAAGTTGATAATACAGGGTTTTCTACCCAAGCTCGCATCACTCTAATTTCTAAACATCGAGCATAGATTCCTACTCACATCCAGACATTCGTCGCATGGGGTCTGAGTCATTCAGCAAAGCCATCCTATCGTAAGTTCACTCAACCAAATCATCGACACATCAATATCGCTCGACCAATAAGCCATTTCGCATAGTCCATCTTGTCGAATACATTCGACATAATCTACCTATCGATCCTTCTCAAGTCAAGCACGCTATGACACGATTCATCGCTAAACCATAATTCACATTTCATACTCCCTAAGTCATTTATTCCAATTCACGTAATCGATCATAAGGTCATCTGACTTAACAATATGCCACACCCTGATCTCACACGAGTTCGATTATCTACTGTGGGCATGAAATCACCATTCAACGCTCCCGCGGGATAATCATCCTCATCGGGGCGTAAGTCTTATTTTGTGTCTAGACTACTTCATTCTCGATGCGTGGATTGTACCTTCTTAATCCTCAAGTTTCATTCAATCGTCAATCTCAAGTCCGACTAATCCTCGAATCCACCTTCACATCAAACCGCAAGTCGAGACAATCCAAATTGCCACGTCTTAATTTTTCGAGTTCGATCATTTCCGCGACATAAATTACCATTTCAGCACTCACGCGGAACGATCGCCCCAAATTTGACGTGACGTATATGCGAGGCTAGAGTTGCGCTCGCACAAGACAAGATCATCGATGTTGTGGTTATCAATGCAACCATCAAAACAATTCTGTTTTTATCCCAACATCCATTTCAATCAAAATCCAAAGTATAGCATCCATCAGAACGATAAAACTTCTACGATCGTCATTCGTCGAGTCAGAGTATCCCCGAGTTATCGCATATCGATCTTTGATACGTCTAACTACCAGCGATGACATGCGTAACCTGACGATCTTTCTTTGCAACAAATTCTGAGTCGTACGACTGATGCTATCGTCCAGCTAGATAATCTCCTCGACATTCAAAATCAATTTCGATCATTATCCCTCGAATCATTTACATCATCAATTCGTTCAAACCCAAAATTACGTATTTTCATCCGTCTAACTTAAGTCATCGACCAACGTATTCTCTCAATTTGCATCATTCCTTTGCTAACTCAAATCATCGAGCAACATTCAATCCAATCTTTAGAGTCGTAACTTCAAAATTCACCTTTTTCATGCATGCTATCTTTCCATCGTGCTAACTTTTTCTATACGATCTACCTATCGATTTTCTTTATCAAGTCATCCATTCGCTACATCTTAACTTTTTCTCGATTTGATTTGCCTACTCTATCATTTCCATATTTCATACTTGCGCAATCTCAATCCTATGCTCGTCATTTCTAACTTTTGTTCGAATCAACTTATCAAATCTCAAGACTATAACAATTTAATCAACAATACTCAATCTAAGGCTTTGCGTACATGCGACGCTCACTGATAGACTCATTGGCACCCCGCATCCTCAATCGATTGACATTTCTGAAGCTATCGCATACACCATTCAGGGATACAGTCATTCGACAAATCCTCAAACTATCATTCGAATCAAAATCGACTTCTTCAAATTTTCTGTTCGAACCATTCTTCGAATTCCAAGCATGCTCATCTATATCGCACCGACGTTATCGTCGCTCGATAGCACCCCTATCGATCGTCATCTTACTTTTCTCAATCAAGTTCAATTTATTCTTGCTCGACGCATTTTCAATCCCACATACGACTTTTCTTAGGTCGACACAACTTTTGATGTATATGCCCAGCCCGACTTAGCCAATCGTGCTTACGCGAACCATCTTTTCGTTTATTGTCAAAAACTGTTCTCCTACGTTTTACAAATTATATAGACTTATTGTATGGACATCCCGTGGGACATTTGAGAGAGAGCACACCAACGATATCAACTTGCGAAAGCAACAGAGTTAAAGAATTTAATCGATAGTCCAAGGACGTAAAGCCGTGTTATGATACCATTATGTCACACCCCGCTCCCGTAGGAGCGATCGTCCTCACTAAGACGTGATACCGCACGAGCCTAGATTGCGCTCGTACAAGGCAAGTTTCATAACGACCAATTACAGCAGCTGCGACGGGGTCGTCACACAGAAGTCTCAAGCAGGGACATTGAATAATAGCAGCAGAAATTTGAAACAAAACACAATTTATTCAAAAAAGCACTTTATTGATATTGAAACAAAGGTTACAATGGGACGCAAGGCCAAGATTACAATCACTCAAGCTCACTCTTCTCATATTACAAGTCACTCAGCTCTTTCGCTTCTCTAAATACTTGTCTTGAGCCAGCGGATGCTTTGGATAGGCGACGTCCATACATTATGTCCCGTATAAGTCCAGTCTTCACGCAAAATACACGCCTCGAATCGCTAAGGAACTCCATGCCTCGACGCATCCAAGCGAGCTCCGCGCTAAGAGCTTCTACCTGTTCCTGCACATAAACATTGTGTGGGTGTCAGTACTCAACTGTACTGGTGGCGTGAGCTCCTCTTCCACCCATACAAAATCGACACGTTCATTTACTTTGTGCAACATAATCCCTTTACGATTGTCTTTCTACTCTTGCCTTAGGATTAGTTTTAGGACATAGACTCTCGTCCTATTTTGTGTCTCTAGACCATCCCGTGCCTTACAACTAGCAACTTACTTATACTTTGCCTCTAAACCCTTCTCGTGTTTACAACGTCAACTTATCAAGTCGTGTTTGCCTTTCGGCTAATACTCAAGGACGCAACTACACGATAATACCCAATTTCCATGTGACCGTGCTACAAGTCCATATGCCGTGCCTCGCAAACTCAGTGTGACTTAACCATATTGCCGTCCCGCGGCCCTTGCTACTTTAATCACCAACTGACCCAATCAAGACTTGTGGACTAAGTGTCACTCGACCGACTTTGCCTTGCGGTGTTTCCTGACTTAAACTTAAGATGACTCAAATCCAACTTATGCAACTTATATGCCGACACCTTAAGACTTGACGCTATATCTAGTGCCGAAGCACGGTGTCTTCGTTGCAGCCAATAATCATAGGCTCAAACATTGTCTTCCGCTCGTGCACGCATTCGACTCGACTCATTGATATAGTGTACACAATACTCGACTCAATCCAAAGGCATACACGCGAATCGCCGCCCACTCATCTATATGAACTTGTCACTAGGGCCCAGCGCTATCCTGGACACCAAGCTTTTGTTAGACGTACGTCCCTTGCCAGCCCGAGTAGCGAGCTCGCCGTTCGAGAAATATTATCTCACCTTGTACAAGTTATCCAATGACCATGCAAGACTCGACTCGAACTGACGTCTCACACAGTCATTCTACTTCTAGTGTTACCATCTCTTTCAGGACCAAGTTCAATACTTCTCACATCTGAGACTGCCTCGACGACCCATGGTCGCGAACCTTCTTCTTTCTTGCCCTATCATTTCATTCAACTCAGGAACGACTATTCAAAAGCCCTTCTTTTCAAACTCCAAATGAATCAACCGTGACCCGTGCCTTAGAAACACTAAGTCCGTGACATCCTACCTTACACCAATTGATGTTCTAGTTGATACCACCACCCAAGACATACCTATACAACGGGCCTTACGGTCGTGGAACCAAGTAATTTCGACAACCGCAAAAAACATGGGACAATGCTTAGAAAAGACTTCGATTGCCTATCATAACTCAGCCTAACTTAATCGTGCAACAACTTGACGAGTAAGGACTACGTCAAGCCTAGGACGATGGAACCGTGCATGCTTTATGAAGCGTTTATGCGGGCGACGCCTATGACTTATGCTAACTCTTAGCTTGTGGCGAAGACCAACTTTTCCTTCTTCCAAGCCACGGGACGAAGGACCGAGTGTCATTTTTAAAGCACGTCGTGCACCAACTCTAAGCCGACCGTTGGACCTTTCCATATTCTAACTCAATTCGACCCGTCGGGATTATCCCTTAGCTATGTGGATTCGTCTTTTTTATTATCAAGCCTACTTGTGCAAGTTGAAAACGTATGATTTATTATGTGAAGGCTAAGATGAGACAAGTTCACCGAAACTATCCCACCTGAGTGAGGAGTCGCCTCGACCGAGCGGGCCTTCGAGTCACCGTTGCAAGGCTAAGTCCGAACGTCGTCGGCATTCCGATTCCTCCGATTGACTGAGCGGGACGGGGCACTACAGGGCGTGACAATTTTAATGACAATATGAATGTTGAGGTAGGTATCTTAAAAGTAGAAATTAAAGAAGTTTTAGATACTTTAATTAATTTATATGAAAAAAAAAGTTGTGTCGAGCCGACCAGGTACAACCGTTCAAGGTAGTAGTACTAAGTCCAATTTTATGTCAAAATTACCACATTTTAAAAGTGTACTGAAAAAGGAAGAAACAAAATTAATCTTCCCTATCAACTCAAGAATTGTCCTTATATTTAAATTCTTATAAAAAAAAGATGAGATGAATCTGCATCGTATTTTTTAATTTTAAAATGGTGAAAAAGACATGAAAAACGTATCTTATACTTTCTTATATGGTACGTGATATTCTAATGGTTCTGATGTCCATGGTAGCATCAGAATATTGTTTTAGATGCATGTTAAAAGATGCTAATCAAGAAGAGGAGTAGGACGCTGCCAGATATTCTGGACGCTTGCGTTGGCATTCAAGATTTGGTTTGTCCGAAAAAGGAACTCAAAACTCAAAACTAAAGAGATGAAAGTACCAACATCAGTGAGTTGGACTTTCAATCTCTTATTTTGAAGGATACTACTAGAGGAGGAGCTGAGCAATAAACTTAGTCGGATGATGGACGACGGAAAAGAAAAAAAAAACTTGTACAATTTATTACAAATTTTATGAAAATAAAATATCAACTTTCAATCTTTTTGTTAATTAATGTTATAGCAAATTTAAATTATATTAACATTAATAAAAATTTATCAATTTTTCCTTCTCAAAATTCTTCCTCAATGTTTATATTAGTTAATGTTGTTTGCATTTAATGTTTTTGGTTATGGAAAGGATAATTTTCTATTTAAATTTACATATAAAAAAACTAATTAACTAATATAACAAAAAAAAAATTAATATTGACAAATCTTAAATATAATTTTCTATTTAAATTGACTAACAAATAACTAATATATATATATATATATATATATATATATATATATATATATATATATATATATATATATATATATATTCCATTTTTATGTGAAAAAGACTCGTATCAATAATAATGATCTTACATATGGACAATTCCTCAATATCTTGTTCATTCGCAACAAAATATTTTTTTTGTGCGTCGATAAAAAAAAAAAAATTTGGAGAGGGAGACTATTTCACCAAGCGAGTCACAGGTATCTGACATATTCATACCTAACGATTTTCTACAAAGTGGTTATGAAACGTATAACTTGTACAAATCTTTCCATTTTCTAATTCGATCCGATCTATTCGTTTGTAGCGCTATTTACTCGATCGCAGACATTTCTGCAACACCTCTAAAAGAGGAACTAATAGTCAATTTTGAAAGAACTTTTATATATATATATATAACGTGTCGACCCGACCCGACCCAACCCAACTCTGAACCAGCCTGGTTCGGCCCGGCTCCGACCTAGTCATGACTCCGGACTGGGTTGAATATTTTCGCTTCCGGATGGACCGGCTTGGTCCGCTTGCTCTTCCTGTTTGAGCTCCGGTCCGGTTTGAATTCGGCCGAGTCCGATCGCCACGGGCGGCCCGGCCCGGCTCGATCATTTACACACCATGAGATTTTGAAGGACTTTTCAACGTTAACTTAGAGGGAGAAAAGAGAAGTTTCAATGGCCAATAAAGGCGTCTCCCGTGCTCTGTCACTTGATCACGTGTTGTCGTGGCAGGAGCTGATTGGATTTGAGACAGGAGGAAGGAGTGTTGAACGGATCATACGCAATGATGAAGCCTGCGGCGAAGGTGGGGGCCACCTTGTCCACTTTGAGGGAGACAGTTCCACAGTAGCAATCATTCGTACGGTCGAGATATGAAAACAAACACATGCATGCTGTTTGTGGGGACCCCCACCCCCAAACCTCATATTATTTCCAACTGATTGGTAGGAAAGAAAAAAGAAAAGAAGGAAAAAAAAAACAAAAACTGATCAGTTGTCCAGGATTCGGTATCTCAACCATGTCCTCCATTCTATAATATGTAGATTCCACCGACAAAAATTAACAAAAAAAGTCCATATGTTATAAAAGGAGAAAAAGATAGGGACACCGGATCAGAAACAGCTGATCCGGTCTCCTCATCTTACTCTTACCGGCTGGTAGCTGGACCCAAACACAAATGATATGCGCAAAGGTAATAAATACTTTTCACATTACCGAAATATTACGACAACACAATCCTAAGTAATTAGAGATGTAAAATGGGCCGGACGATCCGAAATCTAGGATGGACGGGCCAAGTTCGCTCAACTTTTAGAGCTAGTCTATCAATTTTTCTAGTAATCTACTGGATTTGCTCCCCTTAGATCCGAGCCCAGACTGGCCTGACTTGGTTGCCCAAATGGGTTGAGTAAGGTTTTCTTCGCCAGGCTCGATGTCTGGACCGATCCGGTCAGCAGATCGGTCCAGTCCGACAAGGACCTGGTTCAGTTCATCCACCCGCCTGTGGGTCTTGCCATAAATTTGTTGTTTTTTTTTCTTTTTACTCTTTTACCTCCATCTGTTATTAAGCCGTTAGGGAGGTATTTTGGTCAAATACCTTCAACAACCATAATTTAATGGTACTTTGATCATTTATGGATATTTTTACCAAAATATTTCTATAATTTTGCTTTTTATGAATGTTATAAGGGGTAGTTTGATCATTTTGTTGAAAATGACTAAAATACCCATACAATATATGTATTTCAAGGTATTTGTGAGCATTTGCTTGTCCAAAAAATTATACAAATTACCTCAACAAAAGTTCTTAATCTCTACTAATACATTTGTTCAAGATTTATTTGGTGATTAGCTTCTTCCTTACCGTTACAGAAAGTGAACAACCACCGCAATAATCAGAATGTCCGTAACCTCAATCATCGCAACCTCAGGGGGCACAAGGCAACGGAGGAGGACTTAGTTGTCAGGCCCCACTCACGAATAATTGGATACGTAACGTGAATAGGTCCAGCCTAAGTTGCGGCATTGGCAATAATACGTTGTTTATACCTCAATATCTCATATCAATCCTCGCTATAAATATCCACATTGCTCACTATCAACTAAACTGCATCAAAATCGATGAAAGAATTTAAATAGGCTGAAAGCCTGAAAGCATACAAATAAAAGCTATGTATTTCAAATTGTCAACATGAATGTAAGATAACAAACCTCGATCCAATCTTGTAGAAAAGTCGTGTAAGCTGCCAATGTTATCCGATCATGATTGGACAAAACACAATTACACATAAAGTTACCCAAATATAGGATAAAGCTATATGGAAAAAAAGGGCAGTAAAATAATAATAATAAATAACAAAAGAACTGCATGAAGTAATATGAACTATAATATATAAATATGAACAATAGTCTAAATGTTAAGGAAATAACAAGATCAATATCAACCTATACTAGTGTGATTGGAATACAATTTTGGGTATGTGGTTGGCTACGATACAGCTTATCGATAAGCGATGTCTCTCCATAATAAAGGGTATGGCACGTCGATACATGTATTGTGTGACATCTGTCACGACCCGCTCCCGCTTTTCGAGATACGAGTACGCGGCCAAGTCAAGCCTACGCCACGGCATCGACGGTAGAACGATGTCTATACCTCAAATACAACAAAATCATATCTATTTTGCTCATTCACAATAATTATTTAAATTATAATCTAACAATACAACCAAATTATATTCGGGAACAATCCGCTAAACATTAAATTCAAAAACTATATATTCTAACTAGAATCTATGGTTGGCCTCCAAGATACCTCTAACTCCACCCGAAGAAACTCAAAGCAAGATAGCAAGTCATCAAGAATCTGTCAACTGAAAAAAAAATTCAGCCAGGATGGGAATAAGTACAAGTTTAGCCAACACAGTACAAATACAGTATAAAGCAATATAACACTAAACATGAGAAACAATGATCAATGGAAACATGAACAATATGAACAAAAATATATGCAATATGATAAACTAAATAAAAAGTATCAACTGTTGGAGTGGGTGGGGTTCCCAACCTATGTGGAGAATACTCCGGAGTGCGACGAGCGCCATCCGTGTGTCGGAGAAGCTCGGGGAGTGCATGGATCCTATTTTGGAACATATATGGTAAGGAAATATATGATTGTATTTTTATATTTACTTTGATCATATATTTATGATTTGATCCTTCATATAGTAGCATTCCATATAATTGGGCTTCCAATTATGGCACGCCAATTATGATTGGATTTCTATTAAATATATGATTGATGCATATTGGAAGTTTCCATATATATTGGCCTTCCATGTATGGATTACCAAGGGCTTATAAAAGGGTGATGCATGCTAGTTGTAAAATTATCTCAAAATAAGAATGTTTTACAATCTTTGAGAGAGAGAGAGGATTGAGGACTATTGTGAAGTAGAGATTGCTTCGAATAATTTTTCAGCATCTCTTGTTCTTCGGAGTCCGCAATCAAAAAATTTCTTCTTTCAAGTGAGTTGTGGTGATCCGTGTTGGATCGGGAGGAGCTTATAGAGGGTGTATTCTCTTTATTCCATTAGTGGAGGTTCTTCAGGGTTGGACTCCGATCGTCCCGTGATTTTTCCCGTAAGGATTTTCTACGTCAAAAATCTTTGTGTCTGTGATTGTGTTTGACATTTTTGGTTTGTGTGCTTTTGCTCGGTTCTCTCGCAGGACTTTCTGGTTTAGGGGAACGGTTTTCGTGCTTCGTTCCCAACAGAGTGGTATCAGAGCTTTGGGTTCAAAGAAGTGTCAGGAGTTGACAGTCAAACCAGGAAGCAGAGATGGACGTGAAGCCGGTGCGCATGGTGAACCTGAACGGTACCAACTACCATTATTGGCGAAGCAAGATGAAGGATTTGTTATTCGTCAAGAAGCTGCATCTTCCAGTATTTGCATCCGAGAAGCCCAGTGACAAATTCGATGAGAACTGGAACTTCGAGTATATACAGGTATGTGGGTACATACGATAGTTCGTTGACGAGAACGTGTACAACCACGTTGCCAATATTGAGCATGCGAAGATATTGTGGGAGAAACTAGAATCTTTGTACGCAAAAAAGATCAGGGTAAACAAACTGTTCCTGATTCGGATGATGATGGGTCTGCGGTACGAAGATGGTGCATCCATTACGGATCACTTGAGTGAGTTCCAGGGCGTGGTGGACCAGCTATCCTCGATGGGAGTCAAGTTCGACGACGAGGTTCAAGGACTTTGGTTGCTATGTAAATTGCCAGACTCGTGGGAGACCGTACGAGTATCTATGATCGCTTCTGCTTTAGAAGGTGTGATCAATCTGGAGTTTGCCAAGAGCGGGGTACTGAATGAAGAGATGCGGAGACGTTCTCAGGACACTTCATCCACATTCCTTCACTCAGAGGCACTAGTTTCAAAGAACCGCAGAAGGGGTAAAAGCAGGGGTCCAGATGGTGGCAGAGACAGGAGCAGAGGGAAGTCCAAGGGTCGGTACGAGGACTCGAAATGTTACCATTGTAGCAAGAAGGACCACATCAAGCGGAACTATTTTGCTTGAAAGAGAGAGAAGAAGGGCGACAAGGGGAAACAAGATGAGAACACTATAGCGGCGGCCTCGATACATGGAGACGATGTGATCGTCGTAGGGGACGAGGTTATCACAAACCTCGCCTGCGATGACAATTTTTGGCTGGTGGACTCAGGGGCTTCAGCGAACGTATCTTATAACAGGGCACTATTTGCCACTTATACGATAGAAGACTGTGGAGTGTTGAAGATGGGCAATGGAGATGTGTCGAAGGCGGTTGCCATTGGAGATGTACATTTGAGGACGAAGACGGGTGCAGTTTTTATTCTCAAAGATGTTTGTCATGTCCCTGATATCCGTTTCAATCTGGTGTCGGTTGGAAGGTTGGATGACGAGGGATTCTTCAGTCTCTTCGAGAATAGTCAGTGGAAGCTTTCCAGAGGTTCGATGGTGATTGCCAAAGGAAGCAAGAAGTCCGGTCTCTACTATAAGGAGGGGAGCGCACAGGGGGCACAAGAGGTAAACACAGTCAGTGATGCGTCTACCGAGTTGTGGCACAGGCGGCTCGGCCATATCAGCAAGAAGGGGATGAGCTACTTGGTGAACATGAAGGTGATTCCAGGGCTCAAGTCTATAAAGTTAGAGAAATGCACGCACTGCTTAGCTGGGACACAAAATAGGGTATCTTTTCAAAGTTACCGTTCAAGAAAGTTGACGTTGCTCGAGTTGATTCACTCGGATGTCTGCGGTCCAATGAAGGTAAAATCTATTGGTGGTGCTTCTTACTTTATAACTTTTATTGATGACTGTTCCAGGAAGGTTTGGGTCTATGCCTTAAAGACCAAGAATCATATGCTACCCACTTTCAAAGAGTTTCAGGCCTCTGTTGAAAGAGAGACAGGTAAGAAGTTATTGTGTGTTCCGTCTGACAACGGCGATGAATACATTGGTCCCTTTGATGCGTATTACAGAGAGCAAGGGATACGACACCAGAAGACTCCGCCCAAGATACCTCAGCTCAATGGTGTAGCGGA
Source organism: Iris pallida (assembly GCA_029216955.1). NCBI lineage: Eukaryota > Viridiplantae > Streptophyta > Magnoliopsida > Asparagales > Iridaceae > Iris > Iris pallida. The sequence continues at coordinate 2,734,067 of JANAVB010015600.1, forward strand.
GCGCATGAACAGGACACTGATGGAGAGGGTGCGGTGTTTGATGTCAGAAGCAAATTTGCCAGGCAGTTATTGGGGTGAGGCTCTTCTCACAGCTGCTTATGTTATTAATTTATCTTCTAGTGCTCCTTCGCAGGGTGATGTGCCTGACAAAGTATGGTATGACAAAGAGCCGTCATACAATCACTTGCGAGTATTTGGTTGTAAGGCCTTCGTGCATGTACCGAAGGACGAGAGGTCCAAACTTGAGCCAAAGACAAGGCGATGCATCTTTGTCGGCTACGGTCGGGATGAGTTTGGATATAGACTCTACGACCCAGGGAGAAGAAAGCTCTACAGAAGCAGGGACGTGGTATTCGTCGAGGATCAGACCATGACCAACACTCAGGATTCCGAGACGCCTTCTGAGGCTGAGGAATTATCTGAGTTAGAGTCATTTCGCTTTGAGCAATTTTCAGAGGACATCGCAGAGGATCCAGTTATGGGGGAGCCAGTGTATGGAGTTGCTCCCAATCTTGATCATCAGCCTGCTAATGGTGGTCAGGGTGTCCCTCAGGAGGATGAGCACGTCGAAGAGGCAGTTCATGAAGGGAATGAGACTGTTAGTATACAGCCAGCACCAGTGGCTCCACTGAGAAGGAGCGACAGAGATCGTCGACCATCTACGAGATACTCACCGGGTGAGTATGTGCTACTGACTAACGAGGGAGAGCCCGAAAGCTTTGCAGAGGCTATAGAAGACGAACACAACTAGGAGTGGATGCAGGCTATACAGGAGGAGATGAGTTACTTACACGCCAATTCCACTTATGAGCTGGTGCGGTTGCCAAAGGACAAGAAGGCTTTGAAGAATCGATGGGTGTTTAGAGTGAAGCAGACGGATGATGCTACTCGCCCTCGATACAAAGAGAGGCTGGTAGTTAAAGGCTACGGTCAGCAAAAATGTTTGGATTATGATGAGATCTTTTCACCAGTCGTCAAACAGTCGTCTATTCGGGTGGTGCTAGCATTGGCAACCAGTTTCGACTTGGAGGTCGAGCAGATGGACGTGAAGACGGTATTCCTCCACGGTGATCTTGAGGAGGAGTTATACATGGAGCAGCCAGAGGGATTCTGTAAGAAGGGCAAGTCACATTTGGTCTGCCGGTTGACGAAGAGCTTGTATGGTCTGAAGCAGCTCTGAGGCGATGGTACAGGAAGTTCGAGTCATTTATGGGAGAGCATGGTTACGCACGGACGACGTCGGACCATTGGATATTTGTGAGGTACTTTGCCGAGGATGATTTTATCATTTTATTGCTCTATGTTGATGACATGCTATTAGTGGGTCGGAATGCCACTAGGATAGCAGAGTTAAAGCGCCAAGTGGGCACGGCCTTCTCTATGAAGGATTTGGGTGCAGCAAAGACTATTCTTAGATGGAGATCAGCCGAAAGAGAGAGAGTCCAAGCTGCTACACTTGTCCCAAAAAAAGTATATTCACCGGGTACTTCAGCGTTTCGGGATGGACGGGTCGAAGAAAGTGAGTTGCCCCCTTGCGGCTCACTTTAAGTTCACTGAGGAGCAGTATCCATTTACCGAGGACGAAAAAAAAGATATGGAGCAGGTTCTATATGCCTCAGTCGTGGAAAGCCTTATGTATGCTATGGTGTATACGAGGCCAGACATCGTTCATGCAGTTGGCATAGTTAGCAGGTACCTTTCAAATCCTGGAAGGGGTACATTGGAGTGCGGTCAAGTGAATTCTATGATACCTTCAGGGCACTGCTGATTAGAGACTTTCTTTTGGTGGTGACGAGCCGAAGCTGGTTGGGTATACCGACGCTGATATGGCTGGAGATGTAGACACGAGGCGATTGACTTCAGGCTATGTGATGATGTTTGCTAGAGGAGCGGTATCATGGCAGTCGCGGTTGCAGAAGTGTGTTGCCTTGTCGACGACAGAGGCAGAGTACATTACGGCGATGGAGGCCTGCAAGGAGTTACTGTGGATAAAAAAATTATTGCAGGAAATGGGGCTGAAGCAAGAGCAGTATACTTTGCTTTGCGACAGTCAGAGTGCCATTCACCTTGTAAAGAACCAGACATTTTATAGTCGGTCCAAGCACATTGAGACTCGGTATCATTGGATACGAGATGTGGTTGAGAAGAAGGACGCGATGCTTGAGAAGGTCCATACTGATGACAATGAAGCGGACATGCTCACGAAGGTCCTACCAAGGGAAAAGTTTGAGTACTGCAGGCGAATCATCGGGATGACAAGTTCCTCCACCTAGTTGTGAAAGGGGAGATATGTTGGAGTGGGTGGGGTTCCTAACCTATGTGGAGAATACCCGGGAGTGCGACGAGCGCCATCCGTGTGTCGGAGAAGCTTGGGGAGTGCATGGATCCTATCGTGGAACATATATGGTAAGGAAATGTATGATTGGATTTCCATATTTACTTTGATCATATATTTATGATTGGAACCTTCATATAGTAGCTTTCCATATAATTGGGCTTCCAATTATGGCAAGCCAATTATGATTGGATTTCCATTAAATATATGATTGATGCATATTGGAAGTTTCCATATATATTGGCCTTCCATGTATGGGTTACAAGGGCTTATAAAAGGGTAATGCATGCTAGTTGTAAAATTATCTCAAAACAAGAGTGATTTATAATCTTTGAGAGAGAGAGGATTAAGGACTATTGTGAAGGAGAGATTGCTTCGAATAATTTTTTGGCATCTCTTGTTCTTCGGAGTCCGCAATCAAAAAATTTCTTCTTTCAAGTGAGTTGTGGTGATCCGTGTTGGATCGGGAGGAGCTTGTAGAGGATGTATTCTCTTTATTCCATTAGTGGAGGTTCTTCAGGGTTGGACTCCGATCATCCCGTGGTTTTTCCCGTAAGGGTTTTTCACGTCAAAAATCTTTGTGTCTGCGATTGTGTTTGGCATTTTTGGTTTGTGTGCTTTTGCTAGGTTCTCTCGCAGGACTTTCTGTTTTGGGGGAACGATTTTCGTGCTTCGTTCCCAACACCAACATTGGAAAAACATAGACTCATGTAAATAATAATATTGCACGTGTCGTGAGAAATACAACGTTCCTACCCATGGAAGACTTGGACGAACGATAAGGTTATAAATGGCCAGCTCCCATAAACGGGAGAGTTGCCAACAATACAATCGGGCTTTGTCCACGTGCCTAGTAATTGTACCCCTCTCATATCCATACCTCAAAATCATGCAAACACGGTCACGATAAGGATCACGATAATAATAAGAAAACATGAACAATAATCAATCAGACAACTCTCGTGTGTGTAAACAGTCAAGACATGAAAAAATATCATATGAAATACTACAATATAAAGTAAATACACATGAAAGTATAAACAAGTACTTGCCTCAGTTTGATTGGAGTTGACTGGCGCGGTATTATCATGTCGGCACAGAAATAGTCTCAGTTGTCAAAACTATGCAAGATAATCCCAAATGATGGGATGTACCGTTCCATTGAATCCATAATAGCCAAATTAGCTAGGGATGATATAAGAAGTCCAAATTCGATCACAAGGAATTAGGAAATAATTGAATAGTCTTTATCAAGAATTGATTTCCAAGGAAATCGTAAAAATAAAAATATATACAACTATTTTTAGAAAATATTTATTCTAGTAGGAAACTATATTTTATCTATCAAAATACTTCAGATAAATACTTGAAATTTATTAAAAAATATTTTAGTGCTAAAAATCTAATTTAGTCAACTTCGATTTTAGGTCAAAACTATTTTCTAAAAACCGATAAAAATAATATAATAATATTGTTACACTTCAAAGTCCAGTTTGAAAATAAATGTAAATGTAGGGCCAAGACCAAACGATATTTTGTAACCAAATAGTTTAGAAATATTACTATACATTTATTTAATAAAACAGAATAATAATAATAATAAAGCTTATAACAATACATGTATAGATATTACATTAGTTAATAATATAATCATATTGCCATTATAAAGAGATAAGTAAATAAATAAATAAATAATAATAATAATAAATAATAAAACATTAACAAATCATTCTCTACGAGTTCTTGTGCAAATCATTCTCTACAGGTTCCTGTGCGTTCTCTTAGGAAAGGAAAGAAAATAATGTAAGAGAGAGAGAGAGAGAGAGAGAGATGAGAAGTATTCTCTGGAAAAAAGAAGTTGAGGAGGAGAACTAAAGAAGAGGGAAAGCGAGAGCTGGATCGAGAGGCAGCGGAATCAGTTAGTGATATATTTGTCCAGTGTTATGCATGCCTTACTCGACGCGGAGGTATTGTGTTGGCTTCATTGTTTGTGTATGGATTCTGACTTTTATATGCTGATTTAGATTTGTGTTGTGTAAGATATCGCAGGATTTGAGCGGTGATACATGATTGTTTAACTCGGTCGGATTGGATGGTTTATGGAGCTTGATTTGTGTTGATGGTTATACTGATTGAGAAGTTTGTGCATCACATCAAATCGTCTATCATAGTCATGGTTTGGTATATACTCGGTCGAGATAGATAGGATTTCTTGATGGTGGGTGATTTCGATGATCCTTAGATCCTTTTTTACCTTCACTCTTAATGAATTAATGTTGTATGTAGTCCTTTTATGCTACGAGTTCTGCTGCATGCTAATAGAAGAACCATGTTAAATGAGACTAATAGGAGTATTGCTAGATATATATCATATGTACATGAAATGTTGTGTACACTGAAATATATAGCATAGTATTTTATGTATATGATGTATATTATGTTGTCTATATATGCAGAGAATGACAATAGTAAGTATGTGACACGGTACCATAGTTCATATGATTAATGTGTGGCTCGACGCTACGGTAAGTATGAATAAGTTGGACATGGTACTACAGTAAAAATGATGTGAATGTGGTGCAGTACCACGGAGGGGTATAGTACTACGGTATGTTTAGTACCTATAGGTTGCCAATCAGAATATAGAATAAAAGTAGTTAACATGAGTATGATCAGTGGTATGAGTGATGATGTGTGATTTTTGTATTCAGATTATATACCATATATATATTAGTTAATTAATTGTTTACGTTTATTTTATGGTTATGGACAACTTGTGCACAAGGTTATGGTTTCCTGGATCAGCTTTCGGGGGCCACCGAAACCGATTTGGCATAGGAGAAATTATGTAGAATGTGCTTCATGTATGGGGTATTACATGACCTGTAGTGGGCTTGCTACCCAAATGGAAGGGCTCGTTGCATTACCGGTATCTTGGGATCTTCGGTGGGGCTAGCTACCTACACGCGAAGGATTGTCGTCATATCAGAATGATTATTCTAATATAGCTTGTGATGTAGTGACCTGATATAGTTATGCTACATGCTAATGTTATCTTTTTGCAGGCTTAACTATTTGGTTGCGATGATGAATACACACACATATATACATGTATCTATGAAGGCTAACAAATTTTTGGTGTAATGACACAGATCCTGGCACGTTTCTGTTTATGAATGATATCTTGGAAATGACAGAAAATAATGATAATTATTGGATAAGATCAACTATTGTATGTTTGACACTTCTATGCTTAAGACACATTTTATTATGCAATAAAATTGAACCTTAGATAAGATTAGAAAGACCATATATCTGTCTGCACTTACTTATTTTAACTGTGTTGGTTTTTGGCTGAGTCGGCACCAGTACACGAAATGTACTGACCTCTAATTCTCCAGGTGTGGAGCTGCTTGGACGAGATGAGGCATTGGAGCTCGGTCGGTGCTTGATGATTTTCGGCTGGAGATGATACTTGTGTTTATAGTGGACATAATGTATGGAACAATCATGTTTTATTATATCTTGTGTCTATTGACTCCTCTAATTAATTTCTGCTCTTGATTACTTGTATTTGAGATGTTATATATATCTGCTGTGCTTCGTTATGCCTTGTACAAGCACATACTTAGGCTTGTACGGTATCAAGCCTAGTAGGAACTTTCAATCTTGCGGGATCGGGGCATGACAAGGAAAGAGATGTGGGAGTTAATATAGGAAAAAAGACGTGAATCATGTCTATTGAGATGTTCTTATGTCAGCAATCTCAACCTTCAACAATCCTAGTCATTCCAGAAAAGAGCAAATACCCAATAGATAAGGACGTAGCCCAATCAGCAAGTTGACTGGGCAAAATGTTGTACAAAAATATATTGTCAATATTCTAACAGTATATTGTCAGTATATTGTCTGTACAAAAAAAACCCTAAAAATAGGAGATTTTGGATATCCAGCCTATATACGGATCATAATATGGATCTAGGGTATTGCTCATCTAGGAGTCTAGGGTAGTCTCACATATCAAAATGATATCCAAAATACAGTTCAAACTCGGTTACGAAATCCAATTACAAAAAATACGATAACGATACACAAAAATATGAAATATAGTATATAGCTCGATTTACGGGAAAAAAAATTTAAATAACAAATATTTAAAAATACAAAATCTGGGAGCGAATGTGACAACTCATGACAGGTGACGACGAGGTCGCAACCATCATCAAAATAAAATGCTCAAAGAAGATGAGGGGCTGGAGTCGGGGTCCTCATGGTATTGCACGCAAAACTCGACGAGCTAGTTGTGGCGATGATTAGTTGTCTTTATGGTCTACCGAACTGAACAAGATAAAGGGTGGCTTCGATTAGCAGCCGAAAAAGAAAATGATAAGGGGGACAAAGGAAATGGGGATCGTTAAGGTTGTCATGGTGGATGTTTGGTGCGATCTTGGATGGCCAGAGATAGAGTCGACACTATTGTTGGTGGGGCTCAGAGTCGGGGCTACCTTTGGCATAGATATCGACGACGACTGTAGGGATGTGTGTATGTGCGTGTGCGTGTGCGTGTGCGGGCATTCGGTTATTCGTGAGTTGCATAGATGTATAACAAACTTATGTTATGAGAATCTTCTTATGTTTAGATGATATTCTATACGTTTAGTATAATTATCTTGCTATTCGTTTCTATATTCATATCCTAAAATCTTTTAGGCGACAATCACGACTGCGGGTACCAGGGTATTTGTACATTGCGTAGCCCGAGCACATGCAACGTACTTGACTCACTGTATTTTAGGAGCGATTCGTGATATAGATTAACTTGATCTCCAAATCGAATTTGGTGCAATTGACTTTGTTATTTGTCATCCTTAATTCCGAAGTAGAAAACTCTCCCCTATACCTTTATAACTAACAACTTCAATAATTATGATCTAAGAAGATAAAAAAAACGAAGCTTCGTCGTCATGACCGTTGACATATATCTAGGGGTGAGCATTATTCAGTTTTGAATCGGGAACAAAACCAAATAAGTAACTACATTTAATTTGAAGCAAATTTGGTTCAGCTTCAAAA
>JANAVB010015600.1:2746474-3031876 GCA_029216955.1 Iris pallida
ATATAAGAGTCAAGATTAAGACAAACTAAGAATGGGTTGCTATGCCACAATGAAAATATTTCAGAATATGATAAACTGTTCAAGTAATGGTATCCTGGCAAAAGTAGCAGAATGTTGTTTCGTGTAGCAAATGCTATTTAGCCTGTCTACTAACAAAGATCTGCTATGCAAAGGAACTTGTAAAGGAACTTGTTCGAGTATCCCCAGCCTTGAAGATCTGCTATGGAAAGGAACTTGTCCTGATCCCTTGGTGTACTGCAATAGTGAAATATGGTCAAAATACAAGCAGTTAATAACTTATTTACTAAATTACTTTGCAGTGTGCACATATATCTAATTGGCAGGTGATCAGATATCTATATCCAGTCACATGGAACTTTGTTACTGATTACAATGAAGTATTTTAATTTGAAAATATTAAAGTTTCAGCATTGAGATTAGAAAAGAATTTTAGGTAAAAAGGAAGAAAAATCTTGAATTTTGGAATGTTACCACCATGTAGCATTTACTTTATTTCAAGATTCTTCATAAACAGTGAAGCCTACTCCCGTAGGAATGTGGCCGGCCTGAAAAAGACTTCCATTATTGAATTTTTTTTCTTTTGATTATTTTAATTATATTGTAACTTTTCCCTCACGTTGCAATCTAAAAACACCAATAAAATTTTATTTTTCATACGCTCAATTGAGAGAAGTACATTATTAGCTAGCTTTTTTTTTCTTCTCCAGCGAACCAACAAATGTTAGACATTAACAATTTCTGTTAATATGTCACTTCCATCAATGAAAATTTTATAAATTTAACTGACACACATCTCTTAGCTGCTTTTCATAGGAATAGGAATATGGGAATAGTACCTGTTGCATACTTTGTCAAGGATATACACAATAAAACCTGTGCATAAGAAGAAATTGTTGTTGCTCAAAAGATAATCAAGCAGAAGAGAAACAATTTAGCAAATCCTTGTTTCTGTATTTGTAGCATACAGAAAGAAGATACTTACGCTTGAACTCGTCCATCCCTCCTTTGGTGCAGTAAAATTTAGCTACAACGGCAACTCCAATAGGGTGACCCTTCTTATCATATCCTTGCATGAACATCTTCTTCTGAGCGAGCTCATTTTTCACTTCTATATCTGAGATGAAACCATTAGGTACAGATGCTTTCTTCCATTTCAGATATTTGAGGAACATGGTTGAGGCTGTCTATGTCTAGGTCACGAGCTCGCAAAAATCTTGTCAATGTATAATCATCTACCTTCTGTATATGAGAGAAAGATTCATGGGATTGAAAATGATATATTTAAAATAACTGAGTTTGTTGAGAGCCGAATGCCTAAGAGAGGAAAAAAAATCCTATCATAACATAAAATAAAATGGTCTTGCAATAACTATTTGCAGCTGCAAAACCTAATGCAACAGATAAAAAACCATCCAGTCTATATCTGCATGTAGCATGCACCAATAAAGTAAGACTACAAAAGAGTTACATGTCCAAATTGCAAAACAAGAACCTCAATAACACATAGGTATCATCAAAAATAGATATCCATTTGAAGTATCTGCTAAATGTTTAGTTTCAACCAAAAATTTGTCCTTTTGGAGCCCTCCTATATATATAAATTGACAAGGCAAATTACAAACACTAAAAACAAGGAAAAGAATGCTGAGTTCATCTCATGATTATATAAAGGCTAAAATATATGTAAAGCCCTTGATCTAGTATGCACAGACACTCCAAAAATGTGTATTGAACACAACCAGGACACTCTAAAATACATTAGGACACACCAAGATATGTGTCGTGTCGGCATCAGCCTATCCTTACCATGTTATGTCACCTGCATCAGAGCCAAGGAATCCATATAATTAAATTGACTCCAAGTAGTTCCAAGAAAACATACAGTGAAAAAAGAGTATAACCTGTAGAGATTCAAAACATGGATGGTAATAATAAGAAATGGAAGAAAGGAAGTAGTTATGTGTTTTCCTATTTCTTCCATATTAATAATGAAAAGTACATGTGAATATGAGAAGGAAGAAGAGCGTATCCAGACCAGAATCCTGGTTCCTGGAAATCAGAATCGTTCCTGGAAACAACAGAATCCCGGTCGATACTATGTTGTACAATAGAGGCTCCGAGCTCCTATTTACAAGGAAATGCACTAGAAAAATTGGCATTAAGTAGCCGGAATAGTGTGAAGTACCAAACCGGACATTGAGAAATGTCACTTGACCAAATCTGAGACCCGATCGGCATAAGAACCCTTTGTGCTTCACTTTCCAAATCAAGAATACACGATGGGCAAAATAAAGCATTTCTAAAAGATAAACATTAAGGGAATGTAGTTTCTGAAATATACTTAAACATAAGTGCAGTAAATATGAGAACAAACTTAATGGGCAATATTACAAACAACAAGCTTGCAGCTTTCTCAAATCAATAAGCAACTTTTTGCCTCATTAAATTAAGTAGCACATATGTATTCACTTACCTTGTTGCAGATGTAACATATTGCAAAGTTATAGCAAGTTGCCGAAGATGAATTTAAGATGAACTATTCCATACCATAATTTTGATAGTAACCCTTCTGTCACAATTAGGACAAGATTAAAATCTAATGTATAGCAGTGAAAAAGGATATTACTTGATGGAGACATGCACTTGAATGCAAATAATGTTAGGATGACTTCCAATGAAAAGGATACACGGTCTACAAAAATCCCTATTGAATAGATATGGGTTATGATCTGATGGAAGCCTATTAAGTTTGAATGTATTTCATAAATCAAATAAATGCGGTTGTTTAAATAGAGACAATTTCTGTTTCATAAACAAAGTAAGCTAACAAGAAGCCGACTCAACTTAAAATTAAAACAATAAGAAGAGCGTCAGACATCAGCTAAAAGATAGACTTCCTAGTCATATGCAAGCAATCATGCTGATAGACTTTATCAGTCTCCAATCTTCTTGAGACATAACAAAGTGTATTACAAGTGGAGGACTTCTCTAATTAGGATATCAATATAACTTGATTCTATTAAAATAAGAACAAATCATACAAACTGTTAACTTGCTGACATTTGGAATGGTAATATCAAGTGAAGGCATAGAGCGTAAAATTTTCCTGGTTTGTAAGACATTCTGGTAGGCATAACTGAGATAGCACAAACAATTTGACATGTTGGTTGGTCGAATTAAAGAATGAAGACACTTTTAAGCTAAATTCAAATGTGTATAACAGCTATTACTATTAGCACGCACCTTTTATGTAAGCATTTCTGATTCCTAACACATCCTGAAAAGTGAACATTAATTTTAAAAGTGAAATCCACAAGTTATAGAAAAGTTTGAATCCTTACAGTGTTAATTTGCTGGCGCATGTAGCCATTCTCGTAAACAAGATGTGACACTTGCTTTTGAAGTCTGTCGTTTTCTTCCATCAAAAGTTTGTTCATGGCAGCCAGCTTCCTGTTAACAGTCAGGAGGCGAGACGCTTCCTTCCTTTGTTTCTCCCGGCATCTAAGTAAACATATTCCAATTGTTAAACTATTGCAGTTTATACTTCTATCATGTCATATATGCATTAAAAAAACCTAGTATAAGCATTTTTCAAAATTGGTAGATAAATCTAAATCACAGCTAATTCAATACAAGTCATTTCTCCAATGGAACTCTTCGAAGCTGACCATGCCGTCCCCGTCCTTGTCGACGCCGTCGATCATCTTTCTGCACTTCGCGACTAACACCCCCTCGCCGAGGCTCCGCAGCACCTTGGCGAGCTCCTCGACGGAGATGGAGCCGTTGCGGTCGAGGTCGAACATGGAGAAGGCGTGGCGGAGGTCCTCGAGGGCGGCGGTAGGGTCCACCTGGAGGATGTTGAGGTCGATGAACTCGTCGAGGCTGATGAAGCCGTCGTCGTCAGCGTCGGCCTCCTCTATCATCCGTCGAAGCCCTAATTTTGAAGAGAACGGGCTCTAGGGTTAGGGTTTTAGAGTTGGGGGAAAGGAAGGAGAAGAAGAGGAGGAGAGGAGGGTGTTGCTGAACTAGAGTTAGGGTTTTGGATCTTTCCTTAGGATTTTGGAGTTGGGGGAGAGGAGGGAGGAGAAAGGAGGAGAAGGAGAAGACCGATCAGAATTAGGAGAGAGAATTTTTTGTTGAAGCGCGCGGGTTGTAGAAGGATTTGCCAAAAATTGAACTTAAAAAATATTACAAGTTTGCCACCGCTCTAAACTATTAATGATGTTTTATTTTATAAACGTTATAAAAAGCCCAGAATTAGCCCAAACCGTCATAGAAAAAAGGTATTTTTCAACTTAATAACGCTTATGTATCAGCCGTCATTAAAACTCCTTGTCGAGCGTCATTAAAAGGGTTTTTTGTTGTAGTGTCATGTCATGTCAGGTAGCCGTCGCAACAGCTTATCAAGGTATAACATGTCAGGTTATCAGGTCAAGTGTACTTGTCAGGAGTGCGCCACGACGGGCCACTATCAGGTCATGCCAGGTTACTCATGTTAGGAGTGCACCACTACGGGTCACTATCGTGTCAGGCTCAGTTATCAATTCCAAATATATCAAGTAAATTTGCGATTATCAAGTTCATGACAAAAGGCGTAAGGATATAAAATGGGCGTAAAATATCTAATAAAATATCAATATACAGGGCTATAGAAGAGCCAAGCCTAAGGAAAATAAAATCAAATCTGACACGCTGACATAAGGCCAGGTCAGCCAAAGGCCATACGCTCAGTGCAAGCTACGCTCAGGCCAGCGTACGCTCGAGTCATGCGTACGCTTGAGGCCAGCGTACGCCTTGCTCGCTTAAGCTAGCGTACCATGGCACGCGTACGCTCAAGCTAGCGTACGCATCAGGTCTGCGTACGCTCGAGCTAGCGTACCAAAGGGTCCATACACTTCCAATGGGAAGCGTACGCAAGGGTCAGCGTACACAAGGGCAAGCTCAAGCTACAGGTCAGCGTATGCTCAAGCTAGCGTACGCTCAAGACTGCGTACGCTTGAGCTAGCGTACGAAAGGGTCTAGGGAACGCTCACGCTAGCGTACGCAAAAGACACGCTGCCAACAGGCAGCGTACCAAGGCTAGCATACGCACGCTAAAGAGCAGCGTATTCAAGTTAGCGTACGCTCGCTAAAGAGCGCGCGCAGCTCAGTGGCGTAAGCTAAAAAGCTAGCTCACTGTTCACTGTCTTCTCCAATTGGCAAGAACAGCAAGAACTCTAAAGTTGGATCTAAGCTTCAATTGTCCATATCTTGGTCAAAACAAGTCCGAATCCAACTTTCCAAAGGTCAAAATTGGATAGAATAAAATTCTCTACAACATGGAACCATCAAAACTTAAAAACAAGCAAGTTTGATAGATCAAAACCACCAAAATCCAAAAATAACTAATTTCTAGATCTACAAGAATTAAAGCCTCAAAATAGAAAATGACAAGTTCTAATGTGGTTTAGAATCATAAGGAGAAGCTAATGAAACCATCAAAAGGAGTTCTCTTGTGGAAGCAAGTTGCACTTGCCTATGGTGTTCTTGGTTGGTGGAGAAGAGTAATGGTGGGGGAAGGAGAAGTAAATGAGAATTATGGAGGAGGGAAAAGGTTGGTGGGGATAATAAAGAGGAGGGTTGTGGTGGAAAGGAAGGAGAAGCATAGGCTAAGGTGTTCCACCCTTGGCCCATGATGAACCAAGCATTGGGCCGGTCGAACCAAGCCAACCCAAACCGAGAGTTAAACCAAGCCGAGAGCTAAACAAGGAATCACGCAATACAGAATAAAATACGTATACGCATCCCAAAATACGTAATACGAACACAGGTATTACAACTCTACCCACCTTAAAAGAATTCCGTCCTCGGAATTTAACCAAGAGGCTAGAGGAGCAATGACAAGCTATATTAATCACATGCAAGCTATAACTAGGCATACAATCACTCATTCAAGCAAGGAATCGAAGGCATGAGACATAAAAAAGGTATTATACCTCACGAGTCAAACAAGTCGGGATATCGCGATCGGATATCATCCTCACGCTCCCACGTTGACTCCCCCAAAGAGTGATGACCCCAAGCAACTCGGACTAACTTGATAGTCTTGTTCTTGAGGATCTTCTCTCTCCGGTCCAATATAGACACGGGCCTCTCCTCATACGAAAGGTTGGTACCAACAACCAATTTTGAATGATCCAGGATGTGGCTCGGGTTCTGTCACGCCCCGCTCCCGTAGGAGCGATCGTCCTCGCTAAGGCGTGATGTCGCACGGGTCTAGGTTGCGCCCGTGCAAGGCCAAGTCCAGAAACGGTCGATTTGAGCTAGGCCACAGAGTCGCACAGAGTGTCCCCATTGCAGCGGAAAGTAAATAAACACAAGTAGAAGCAAATTCGATCTCTTTATTGATATTCACGAAGGTTACAAGCGGCGCTAGGCTGATATTACAAATCGCTCAAGCTCTCTCTCTGAAACATAAAAGGCGTGCCAAGTGGCTTACAAGATGGAATGATACATGGCGATGTTCCGATACATTACGTCCTGTATAGGGTGCTTCAGCTTCTGTAACGTCCTAAGGCCCGGAAGTTGGCTCCGCACCTTAACACGTTCGATGGAAGCTCCGCACCAGCCGGCGTCTCCTGCTTCCTGCAAGCAGACTGTGGGGTTATTAGTACATTGTTATGCACTGGTGGGGAGGCTAGCTCGCCCACAATGCCATCATTACCAAACACGTTGCATTTACTTTCGTGCACCGACTATCATTCATTGTCTTTCTAATCTTACCTTAGGGTCAATTTCATGGCACATATCATGACCTATCTCGTGTTACTGATTTCAAGTGTCATATGGAAAATGCATGCACGACTTACCCATACTTACCGTCCGGCCTTCCCTGTCCAAAGTAAACCAAGTTAGTCAACAATATAAAATGAAGTAACTTAACGTGATTCATGCAAACATTCAATGTTACAGGCGTGTCCATGTCTCGGGTTCTAGCACGTTGTAGGCATGTTCATTCACGTCGCAGGCATGTTCAGAGTGTTAGGTTTCGAGCATGTTCAGAAGGCACATTTCTAGCATGTTCAGGGTGTTATATTTCAAGCATGTTCAGGCATGTTACATTTCGAGCATGTTCAGGTTCAGGATGTTACTTTGCAAGCATGTTCAGGAGACACTTGTTCATTTAACTTAGACTACTTTGATTTCAATGCAAGAACTTGCACGTGGATTGCCACCAGCATAGTCCACTTAATCTACATGCACGGGTCGTTGGCTTTACAAGCCATTTAGGACATTCCCCTGTGGTATTTCTCAACTTAGCGTAGGGTGATGGCTGGTACACCCCGTTAAGTCTCTTGAATATACCCTGCACTTACGTCTCTTGGTGCCCAAGCCCGCACCCAAGCAGCCCGTAAGCCCCGTATTGATTCTGCCTAGGCCGGCCACGGTTTACCCCCCAACGCCCGTGCCGCAGAATCCTTCCACTCGACGGCCACGGTTTTCCCCTCCATCGCCCGTGTCGTTTGTCCACGACCATTTCGTATTAACTTGTCTTTTACTTAGCGGATATCTCCGAGCCGTAGGCTAACCCTTAGCCATAATGTGTTAACGACCAGGTTGGCGTCCGTACAGCGCGGGTAGCGAGCCCCGTTGCACGTGCCCGTCACACCTGTCGCTAGCGTCTTCCATGTCTTATCTTTCATGTATTCTTTCTTTCATTTTATTCTTTCACTTGTTCGTATGTTCATAGAGTCATTCATGTGTTTGCTTATTCATTCTTTGATTCATTCATTCATGCATTATGCAACTCCCAGTGTGGGAGTCGTATTGGCGACCCATCGGTCCCATAGCCTTCCAATGTTGCTAAACTCTACTCGGAGCGACTATGTTGATAGCCTTCCCGTTTTATTGTTGTAAACCATTCACTATTTCATTGTTTGAACGTATAAGGGACATGAACGTGGGCTTGTGCCTTAGCACGAGCGTAGAGCGCGGTGCGACCGTTTCTATTATTGTCGAGTTTTTTTCCATGTTCTAAACAAGCATGCAAGATGGGATTATTCCCTTAGCTAGGTGCGTTGAGTCATTTATTAGCATGCAAGATGTTATCGCCTAGCGATTCTCGTGAATGTGTCCGCATTGTTATGTGTCTAGGCTAAGCACAGACGGGTTCATCGGAGCCACCCACCTTAGCGATGTTCGTATCGGCCAAGCGATACTCCGAGCGCGCCTTTGATAGTCTAAGTCTGGATTCATCTTTTGACGGGCCAATGTAAGTCTTCCATCGATTCACATCGATACTTCATCGGGTCGAAGCAACTCTTCGGGTCGACGGCTCGTTCGAGTCGTTGCACCTGTCATTTGGATCGGCGTTCCGCTAGGGCGGAGCGGGTCGTTACATAATACACCACTCAAAATAAGTCTCGTCCTCGAGACTTCTTGAGTGCAGGTCATCCTATCATTCCTTAACTCGTGTCATCGTGTTTCTTAGACAATTTTCATCGAACGGCTCTATCGTTCGATGGCATCGAACCATACTTTGATATCTTTCTAAGTTCCGTGTCGCACGCGTTTGTCGATTTTTATTGAATAGCCTTTCATTCCTTTTATAGTTGATTGTACTTATTCAATTCAAGTGTTTCTTCGTCTTGGTTGCTATCTCTCTGTGTCATGGGACGGAAATATTCGCACGAGGCACATTGTAATTCGTCAAATACGAGGGTCGTAGGCTGAGGCAAACTCACTTTCATTTATCTCGGTCATCGAGATGACCCGATTCGCTTCTCAAGCGTTCGTGTCCACGAAATCAGTATGATTTCTACTTAGCGGGGTCGACCAAGTCTATGTAATTTTTGTCCGATTCAAGACTAAGTATTGCACTATCCTCGAGTATATCTTCCTATCAATGGTCCAATTCGTTATACCAACTTTTATTTGCACGATATCGATTCCATATCATTCACTTGTTTAGGGCCAATCTCGTTGTCGTTTACGCACACTCCGCTTACACGTTTCTTTGATTCCGAGCCACGCTCGTACTAGTATCGATCCTTTACTTAACGCAATTTCAAGATCTTCGACACTCTCCCATTCCTTAAGTCTTGCTTGAACTCAATGTATCACTTGGCTGGATCGTGCACGCATTCCAAGCGTCCCCAAAATATATGCATTCAGCCAAGCCGCATGATCTAGAAATTGTCATTCTCATTCGAGTCGCATCGTGCACATACTCAAGCGTCCCTGAATATATACATGTCAGCCGAATCTCGTGAGGGGTATTCCTATATTCGTGATTCACACTATCCATGCGTGCCAATCCTCAAGATCAATCCTTCGATTGATAACTCATGAAACAGGGCGTCTCGCCTACCTGCTAGGCCATCTTTTCGAGGCTAAGTCAATGTCAGGATTGGAATCATAGTTCCCCAACAATAATGCCAACACTGACCCCAATCCTAGGGTCAAACCAAAGTCGATAGTACAGGATTTTCTACCCAAGCTCGCGTCACTCAGATTTCTAAACATCGAGCACGATCACCTATTCGCATCAATGTATTCGTCGCATACCGCAACGAATTCAAATACATTCAAATTACTAAATTGACATACTTCACAGATCCATTCTAACCAATTCACATATTCGATCACGAGTTCATCTAACTTGACAATATGTTGCGCCCCAATCTCACACGAGTCCGATTATCCACGGTGGTTTATGAATCACCATGCAACGCTCCCATGGAATAATCATTCTCATCGGGGCGTAACTCTTGTTTGGGTCTAGACTAATTCATTCTCGATACGCGGATTGGACCTACTCAATCCTCAAGCTTAATCATCAAGCACACCGAATCATTCTCAAGTCACCTTCGCATCAAACCACAAGTCGAGGCACACAAATTGCCACGCCATTCTAGTTCAATCACCCCCGCTGTATGAATCACCATACCAGCGCTCACGCGGAGTGATCGCCCTATTCGGCGCGACGCATGTGCCAGGCTGGAGTTGCGCTCGCATAAGACAAGCATGTCGACGTTGGGGTTATCGTCGAAGCAATCCAAACATTTCATTTTCATCCAAGCCAAGATCTCTACTCGATAGTCCGACTGTCATGCGTTCAACTAGAAAATCCTCGAGCCAAGTCTATCTTTTTCTCGATACATTCTTTTTACATCTCAAGTATAGCATCCAACGGAACAATGACATTTGCACGATCGTCATTTGTCGAGTCAGAGTACCCCCGAGTTATCGCATATCGATCTTTGATACGCCTCAATACCATCGATGATATGCGTAACCTGACGATCTTCCTTTGCAACCAATTTCGAGTCGTGCGTTGATGTTGTTGTCCGAGTTGGATAATCTACCATTTCCTCGATATTCAAGATCAAGTTCGATCGCTATTCCTCAAGCTCGTTTCAAGATCGTTGTTCAAAACTCAAGTCATATTTCATTTGAATCAATCCCAAATTGTACGCACGATCCTCTAAGTTTCCTCGATCAAGACCATTCATTTTCATTCATCGTTCCGAACCATTTTCTAACTCGCGTTGCCCAATGACAAGTTGTCCAACGACATCTCGCTCGGGACTTTTGAAGTCACGACCAACTAAGCGTGACACGTTCTAAGGCTTTGCGCGATCGCATCGCCTTGCCGACATACCCGTTCTATCCGTATATCTTGTAGTCTCGCTCGAACAATTTCTATAACGTCCATACACCACTCAGGGTTCTAGCCACTCGATAGTCGTCGACACTCATTTATATTCTTCTTCGAACCTATCACATACACCACTCGGACTCAAGCCATCCGATTCTAGTCATCAATCACATTCGCGTCATGCGCTAAGACACCCTTCAGATTCGTTCGACGAATCTCTAGCGTAATCGCTCACGTCGCCTCGACGTACTTAGTCGCTCAGGCTAATCCTCAAAATCCAAGCCAATCTCTCGTGCACGCCTAAGCGTTAGTTGATAGCGTTCCTATCGATATACACTCTAAGTGTATCTCCGATCCCGACCGAGCGGTACTTGCTATCGCTCGCAACTCGATTGCACCAGAAGTCGAGGTGCGCGACACACGGACTAAGTTGTGCCGTATAACCATCTCGTGCTGACTATATTTGAGTTTGCACGCTCACTTGCTAGGTCGACGCAAGACTAGTCAGGCACGCACACGACTTGTTAACTTAGCATATGATCTCTATCGAGTCAAGTTTAACATCGTTCGACATGGTTAGCGTAAAGTTATTCAAGCAAGCCTTGTGTTTGCTAACTTCTAGCATTTTAGTTTTCCTTCGACTCAAGTCTGTCGTGGTTTGGCACAAAGGCCTTCGCCTATCGATCCCGTTCCACCGAGTACTTGTACGAGCTTTTGAAAGTATTAGACTTATTGTATGGAACATCCCAAGGCACATGAGAGAGAGCGTATACTTCTTTATTTCTAACGAGCTTTCAAAACTGAGAATTCGATGTGAAGTCCAAGGACGTAAAGCCGTGCTCTGATACCAATATGTCACGCCCCGCTCCCGTAGGAGCGATCGTCCTCGCTAAGGCGTGATGCCGCACGGGTCTAGGTTGCGCCCGTGCAAGGCCAAGTCCAGAAACGGCCGATTTGAGCTAGGCCACAGAGTCGCACAGAGTGTCCCCATTGCAGCGGAAAGTAAATAAACACAAGTAGAAGCAAATTCAATCTCTTTATTGATATTCACGAAGGTTACAAGCGACGCTAGGCCGATATTACAAATCGCTCAAGCTCTCTCTCTCTAAAACATAAAAGGCGTGCCAAGTGGCTTACAAGATGGAATGATACATGGCGATGTTCCGATACATTACGTCCTGTATAGGGTGCTTCAGCTTCTGCAACGTCCCAAGGCCCCGGAGTTGGCTCCGCACCTTAACACGTTCGATGGAAGCTCCGCACCAGCCGGCGTCTCCTGCTTCCTGCAAGCAGACTGTGGGGTTATCAGTACATTGTTATGCACTGGTGGGGAGGCTAGCTCGCCCATAATGCCATCATTACCAAACACGTTGCATTTACTTTCGTGCACCGACTATCATTTATTGTCTTTCTAATCTTGCCTTAGGGTCAATTTCATGGCACATATCATGACCTATCTCGTGTTACTGATTTCAAGTGTCGTATGGAAAATGCATGCACGACTTACCCATACTTACCGTCTGGCCTTCCCTGTCCAAAGTAAACCAAGTTAGTCAACAATATAACATGAAGTAACTTAACGTGATTCATGCAAACATTCAATGTTACAGGCGTGTCCATGTCTCGGGTTCTAGCACGTTGTAGGCATGTTCATTCACGTCGCAGGCATGTTCAGAGTGTTAGGTTTCGAGCATGTTCAGAAGGCACATTTCCAGCATGTTCAGGGTGTTATATTTCAAGCATGTTCAGGCATGTTACATTTCGAGCATGTTCATGTTCAGGATGTTACTTTGCAAGCATGTTCAGGAGACACTTGTTCATTTAACTTAGACTACTTTGATTTCAATGCAAGAACTTGTACGTGGATTGCCACCAGCATAGTCCACTTAATCTACAAGCACGGGTCGCTGGCTTTACAAGCCATTTAGGACATTCCCCTGTGGTATTTCTCAACTTAGCGTAGGGTGATGGCTGGTACACCCCGTTAGGTCTCTTGAATATACCCTGCACTTACGTCTCTTGGTGCCCAAGCCCGCACCCAAGCAGCCCGTAAGCCCCGTATTGATTCTGCCTAGGCCGGCCACGGTTTACCCTCCAACGCCCGTGCCGCAGAATCCTTCCACTCGACGGCCACGGTTTTCCCCCCATCGCCCGTGCCGTTTGTCCACGACCATTTCGTATTAACTTGTCTTTTACTTAGCGGCTATCTCCGAGCCGTAGGCTAACCCTTAGCCATAATGCGTTAACGACCAGGTTGGCGTCCGTACAGCGCGGGTAGCGAGCCCCGTTGCACGTGCCCGTCACACCTGTCGCTAGCGTCTTCCATGTCTTATCTTTCATGTATTCTTTCTTTCATTTTATTCTTTCACTTGTTCGTATGTTCATAGAGTCATTCATGTGTTTGCTTATTCATTCTTTGATTCATTCATTCATGCATTATGCAACTCCCAGTGTGGGAGTCGCCTTGGCGACCCATCGGTCCCATAGCCTTCCAATGTTGCTAAACTCTACTCGGAGCGACTATGTTGATAGCCTTCCCATTTTATTGTTGTAAACCATTCATTGTTTTATTGTTTGAACGTATAAGGGACATGAACATGGGCTTGTGCCTTAGCACGAGCGTAGAGCGCGGTGCGAGCGTTTCTATTATTGCCGAGTTCTTTTCTATGTTCTAAACAAGCATGCAAGATGGGATTATTCCCTTAGCTAGGTGCGTTGAGTCATTTATTAGCATGTAAGATGTTATCGCCTAGCGATTCTCGTGAATGTGTCCGCATTGTTATGTGTCTAGGCTAAGCACAGACGGGTTCATCGGAGCCACCCACCTTAGCGATGTTCGCATCGGCCAAGCGATACTCCGAGCGCGCCTTTGATAGTCTAAGTCTGGATTCATCTTTTGACGGGCCAATGTAAGTCTTCCATCGATTCACATCGATACTTCATCGGGTCGAAGCAACTCTTCGGGTCGACGGCTCGTTCGAGTCGTTGCACCTGCCGTTTGGATCGACGTTCCGCTAGGGCGGAGCGGGTCGTTACATAATACACCACTCAAAATAAGTCTCGTCCTCGAGACTTCTTGAGTGCAGGTCATCCTATCATTCCTTAACTCGTGTCGTCGTGTTTCTTAGACAATTTTCATCGAACGGCTCTATCGTTCGATGGCATCGAACCATACTTTGATATCTTTCTAAGTTCCGTGTCGCACGCGTTTGTCGATTTTTATTGAATAGCCTTTCATTCCTTTTATAGTTGATTGTACTTATTCAATTCAAGTGTTTCTTCGTCTTGGTTGCTATCTCTCTGTGTTATGGGACGGAAATAATCGCACGAGGCACATTATAATTCGTCAAATACGAGGGTCGTAGGCTGAGGCAAACTCACCTTCATTTATCTCGGTCATCGAGATGACCCGATTCGCTTCTCAAGCGTTCGTGTCCACGAAATCAGTATGATTTCTACTTAGCGGGGTCGACCAAGTCTATGTAATTTTCGTCCGATTCAAGACTAAGTATTGCACTATCCTCGAGTATATCTTCCTATCAATGGTCCAATTTGTTATACCAACTTTTATTTGCACGATATCGATTCCATATCATTCACTTGTTTAGGGCCAATCTCGTTGTCGTTTACGCACACTCCGCTTACACGTTTCTTTGATTCCGAGCCACGCTCGTACTAGTATCGATCCTTTACTTAACGCAATTTCAAGATCTTCGACACTCTCCCATTCCTTAAGTCTTGCTTGAACTCAATGTATCACTTGGCTGGATCGTGCACGTATTCCAAGCGTCCCCAAAATACATGCATTCAGCCAAGCCGCATGATCTAGAAATTGTCATTCTCACTCGAGTCGCATCGTGCACATACTCAAGCGTCCCTGAATATATACATGTCAGCCGAATCTCGTGAGGGGTATTCCTATATTCGTGATTCATACTATCCATCCATGCCAATCCTCAAGATCAATCCTTCGATTGATAACTCATGAAACAGGGCGTCTCGCCTACCTGCTACGCCATCTTTTCGAGGCTAAGTCAATGTCAGGATTGGAATCATAGTTCCCCAATAATAATGCCAACACTGACCCCAATTCTAGGGTCAAACCAAAGTCGATAGTACAGGATTTTCTACCCAAGCTCGCGTCACTCAGATTTCTAAACATCGAGCATGATCACCTATTCGCATCAATGTATTCGTTGCACACCGTAAGTCGATAGTACAAGATTTTCTACCTGTTAGTCTTCCGACACCGCGGTAACATGATTGTCACATTAAGGGTCTTTGACAATGTGATATGTCGCTAAAAAGATATATCCTTATAGTTCTCCTACGGCTGTTGAAGAAAACCTCTGTACTTCCTCCGGATCATGCCGCCGGCTGTGCTGCTTCCCCCTCCTCTTTTTGCCCACTTCTTCTTCCCCGACTCTACACTTGAGCTGGATGTCATATGTTGCTGAGAGAGTCAAATAAGAAGAAGGGAAGTAGAGGGAGGAGCAGATTTATTCAGAGCCATGGTGGAGGAGAGGAGAAGGAAGATGCTTGATCAGAACGGATGACTCAGAACACAAGCCAAGATTCATTCTAGCATACATTAGTGTGAATCATCTATGTTCTATACATATGGTGTAGTATATGTTCTTATCGTATCTAGTATCTGAAGGACGTAACAGAATCAAGATGAACTCACTAATGTATGCTAGAATGAATCTCGGGTTGTGTTCTGAGCCATTCGTTCCGATACTTGGCAATTAAGCCATTCGACTGGCGAGACAGAAACTATAAGGCTACTTGCACGTTCTTCCAACTTTAAATTACAAGATTACTATATTAGGTTAAATAAATCACTAACCTCATCACGGTGAGTCTTGGTGTAGCACTCAAATGTGGGGCACCTGTAATCTATGTGAGTTCATCTTGATTCTGTTACATCTTTCAGATACTAGATACGATAAGAACATATACTACACTATATGTACAGAACGTAGATGATTCACACTAATATATGCTAGAATGAATTTTGGGTTGTGTTCTGAGCCATTCGTTCCCATACTTGGCAATTAAGCATGTAAAATAGAACTGATTATGTTTAGTTTGTCTTACGATACAGATTTTCACATCCAAATTGAAATGGATCATTACTTCGTTGATCGTACATGGGTGTACTATAGAGGATCAACCTCCTGGACCGTAGGTACTTATAAGTATTGACCGTATCGGATTAGTATCGATCTATCGTTTTGGTATGGGCCGTATCGGTTGGTATTGGTCTTAGCGAATTGGTATCGTCCTATCCGATATGTATCGGCCGTATAGCTAGGATTCATATTGGCCTTATCGATTTGGTATCTGTCATATCCGATAGGTATCGACCGTGTTGGATTATTATATACCATTTCGGATTAGTTTCGTAGAAGGTTTAGTAACAACTGTACTTGGATTTCTCTCTTCTAGAGCTAGATTACCATTGCAAAAGAGTCACGAGAGCGTAAATGGCCAGTTACAGAACATACATACTTCCTTTTCAATCTTGCTTTTCCTGATAGAAAAGGAAGTATGTATGTTACTGTAACTGGCCAATCACGATCTGGTGATTCTTTTACAACGGTATTCGAGCTCGAGAAGAGAGAAATCCAAGTACAGTTGTTACTAAACCTTCCATGAAACTAATCCAAAATGGTATATAATAATCCAACACGGCCGATACATATCGGATATGACCGATACCAAATCGATAAGGCCAATATGAATCCTAGCTATACGGCCGATACATGTACATATCGGATATAGGACGATACCAATTTGTTAAGGCCAATACCAATATGATACGTCCTATACCAATCCGATAGACCGATACAGGCTTGATACACTAGATACTAAGTACATCTGGCCTATACCAGCGGATCCACAAATTACTGCACGATAGGCCCAACGACTCCAGTTACATCCGGTTATTGGTGAGTACATGATTACATAGTAATTCTGTTAGTCTTGTGATACAGATTTTTACTCATGCTACCAACGTCACAACTTTTCCAGTGCTGCTCCCTCTAATGATGATGAACGCAAAAAACCAACGTCACAACTTTTATAACTTGAGTAAATTTCTTTACCCTATATAAAAATTTCTGATGTCAGAAAGATGTCTCCTAGGACTCGTCGAGGTGGTGCTGCTAGTCGAGGAAGGGGTCGAGGCAAGAAACCCTTGGAGGTCGACACGGAGGAAGTCTCCGTCGTCAAACAAGAGCCGGTGACTGTTAAGGAGAAGGTGTTACCAAAGGTCGAGGTCAAGGAAGAACCGATGACCATCAGGGAAGAAATTGCTCCCAAGCTTGAAGCTAAGGAGGAGCCACCGTCAGAGAGTAGTAGCATCGGGACCGACCCTCCTGTCCCTACAGAAGACCTCAACCAGATTGAGCCTTCGTATGCAAAGTGGCTGATAGAATGGTACATGCCTCAACGCAACTATCATTCCTGGCTGTGAGAATTCATCGTCTGACTTGTGGTCATTGTTGAGGCGAAAGTCGATTTTTCTATGTGTTTTAGAATATTTATGAAAATTTTGGAATATTTGTGTTATGATCGGTCGTCAGGATTGGATATTAGGTTACTGTAACTGGCCAACTCTTTCCTATGTGTTTTGGAATATTTGTGAAAAATTTAGAATATTTGTGCAATGATCAGATTATAATGATGGATATTAGGTTACTCTTCCGGATAATTGATGTCTATTTTATATTAATTTGGTTTGGTCTATATGATTCTTGGATAATTGGTGTGCATTAAATTCGTATGTGCATTACTTGGTCTATGTGATTCTTGGATAATGTGACTGTATTATATATTTGGTCTGTGTGATTGTTGGATAATTGGTGTGCATTATATATTGGTTTGGTTTATGCATATATTTGTGAACAGGGAAAGTGCTGCAATTTTTTTCCCAAAAAACCCAGTTAGCGACGGACTAGTGACCGTGTAGCGACGGATACTCCCAGTTTCCGACGGGTTGTCGACGGGTAATCCGTCGCTATCTGGAGTTTTTAAAATGTTTCCAGGCAGCGACGGGTTATCGACGGATTATCCGTCGGTAACGTTCTGGTGGTATAAGATTCGACGGACTAGCGACGGAAAGGCCGTCGCCAGGGCGACTGGTAGACAGCCGCTAATCAGTCGCTCTAAATAGTGACGGCGTAGCGACGGCAAATCCGTCGACATGGTTCTGGAAATGCATGACAATTTCAGAACCATGGCGACGAATAATCAGTCAGAACTCTGTCGATGTGGCGTCGCCGTAGCGACGGGTTAGCGACTACGATTCTGTCGCCATGGTGCTGGAAATGCCAAGCTTTTCCAGATCCTGCTCGACGGATAGTCCGTCAGGAATCCGTCGGAAAGCGGTCGTTAATTACCGACGCCTTGCGACGCATTAGCGACGGAATGATACAATCTGATACGCTGTTACGACGGGTTACCGACGAAAATGTACGTCGCTATAGCCTACACAGTTCAGTACTTAAAAGCTGAAGTGGACGACAGTCCGTCGAACATCCGTCGCTAAGGCTTCGTGTTGTAACGTCGAGTATCCGTCGCTAGTCCGTCATGTGACGACAACTTAGCGACGGAAGGTTATTAGCGACGAGCTGATTGCCGACGGATGTTTTTGACCAATATCCGTCGGTACTCGGTCGCTAATTGTATTTACCGTCGTCTTAGCGACGGATGTGGCCGTCGCTAAAACGATAAATTTTGGTAGTGATCGTCTAAGCTTTGAATTTTATTTTTTCCTTTTTGGAATTAAATGAACCATCTAATGTTCCATTAAAAAACCATATCATATTCTTCACATTAAGACCGGATCCAAACAACAGTCCCCAACCATGAAGACCGGATCTTTTTGACATATCTAGGATCTCAAACAAATTTCTACATTAATTAACAATAATTCCAGTTCCGCCTACCACTAGTCAACATTTCCAACCAAATTCTAACAATTGGATCAATAATTACAACTCAAAAATAGGAATTACCGCCAAATTTCGGGCCCAAATCCCAGTATCAGAGAGAAATTAGCAATAAAATTGAATAATAACATCAGATCTAACAATTTGGAAGAAAAAAAAGTTAGGGTTTTCCTCACCTCCGAGCGAGATTGGAACAGTGATCCGATGGAAAAAGAAACGTCTAGAATTTTTTCCCCCTTCCTCTCGCTTCTACTGTTATATATATCGAAAAAATTCTTTTTCGAAATCTTCTAAACCCTCTGGAGCAAGTAAAAATTCTTTTAAAAAAATCATCTTCTAAACCAAAAAATTCTCTAAAAAAATTACAACAATTACACAGAATCGTGCTAATGTGCCATATGGTACAAGTAAAGATTCTTAAAAAATGAAAAAAAGAGAAAAAATTTCACAAAAGATCCAAAAAAATAAATATCAAGAAAGAAAATCCTAGATAATGATCGATTCATCTTCTAAACCCTAACAAAAGAAGGAAAACCATCATCGATTCCAAAATCCCCAATTATTATGCTTATAAAACCCTACATAATACATAAAGAAACAAAGTGAGGGATGACCTAGACTTACGATAGAGATGACCGCCGGCTCCAGCTGAGATGGTGGCGCCGACGACGATGGAGATCGCTCCGCTCCAGCCGATATATAGAGAGAGAGCTGAGATGGTGGCGCCGACGACGATCGAAATCGCTCCAGCCGATAGAGAGAGAGAAAAAAAGTTTCAGGAGAAAAATATTTAGTGGAAAAAAGGGAAGAAGAGAGATCTTATTTGGGATTATTGGAACCACGGGCTCGAAAGAGAGCGCCAAACTTTGGAAAAGTTTTCAGGAAGCGGTAAAACAAATTTTTGGGGGGAGAATTAAATATTCAGATGTCACGCCCCAAAACCAGAATACTGGAGAGCGGGGGCGTACATAGCCAGCTATGTATATTGAAGTGCAACCCACCTCGCTATACGGTCACGGCTGTCTAGATACATGAGAGTTTAACTACAAGCCAACAGTCTCCTATGGTCATGAACAAGCCTATTGTATCAATCTCAAGCAAGCAATAATAGTTACAAGATGTCAGAGCACCAAATATATAATAGCAAGGCGACCCATACATTACATATTGGATGATCATGAAGCTAGTCGTACAAAATATCAAGACTAGCGAGAGTTCAATCATACATGATCAACCCTAGGATCTGTCAATCATGTTACAGCCCGTAGGCAGACAGTAAATAAAGATACAACTGAGCTAACACGTGCTCGTCGGCTAAACGCCTCAAAAGAATAATTTTACAATTAAGTGGGAGGACAAAAGAAACCCACTCGTTGTCAGGGTTACGCCTGGTGGTCACCATCTGGCTGGAAGACAGGAGGATCCTTTGGAGCTGCTCCGATATCTGGCCACACAAAACCAGCTGTGTCAGACCCCAGAAAGAGCAAGTGCCACAAAGGAGGCTTCACTTAGGAACTAAAACCAGCAAATCACAATAGAATATTAAAGATAATAAATAAAGAACTAATAATAATAGAGATAACAACAGTAAACTGAGTACGAGAAAACCATTCAAGTAGCCAGGTCACAACCCTTAATCCAAAAAGGACCGGGGTTGCAGCCCTTCACTTGAATAGAAACCCGTCTCAAATACTATTGGTACAGTGAAGACAATAAACGAAGAGAGGACACAGAATTGCTCCAGGAGCCAGGTTACAACCCTTAAACCAAACAAGGACCGGGGTTGTAACCCTTCGTCTGAACAGAACTGGACCCCTGATCCTTATTGCCAAGGCCAGTATACATAATTAATCATGTTGTTGAAGTAAGGTGAAACATGACGAGCATGGCAGGGGTTACAATAAGACAATAAACGAAAAGAGGACACAGAACTGCTCCGGGAGTCAGGTTACAACCCTTAAACCAAATAAGGACCGGGGTTGTAATCCTTCGCCTGAACAGAACTGGACCCCCGATCGTTATTATTAAGGCAAGCATCAATATTCATGTCTGTCACTCCCCAATCCTGGAATACGTATTTTAATACGTAAACCGATAAATTATATTTACCTTGAATTTATACTACATTTATTATGCAGTATTTCTTCATGCATTTCCCAAAAAATATTCGACAAAATATTATTTCTTAATTTATTTTCTGCATTTGGGGCTACAGTTTTGGCTCATTTGGGTAACATATTCTTGGTTCACCAATGGTTCATCATGAACCCTTTGGTTCATCATGAACCCATGGGTCCAAGATCTTTGTATATAACTCATCTCATTCTCTCTCCTCTCATTTACTTCCTCTCATTTACTTCTTCCACCAACCAAGGCAAGTACCAACTTGCTCAAGAGATGGATCAAAAATTTTGTTAATAATTTCTTACAAAACTATTTGCCAAAATATGTTCTTCTCCTCAATCTATACTAGTTTAGAACTTGGAAATTTCCATTTTGAAGCTTTGATTTTTGTAGATCTAAGTTTAAATCATTTTCGGATTTCCTTGGTTTGATCTATTTTCGTTGGGGTTTTGTGGGTTTTGATGCTTCCATATGGAAGAGAATTCCATTTCATCCAAGATAGAACTTTGGAAATCCGGATTTGGAGTTCGGATGGCCAAGTTGTGATGTTTTGAAGCTTTGGGTTCATCCATGGTGTTCTTGCTGTTTGGAGAAGACAGAGAGCAGTGTGCTCCTGTTTGAGCACGCTTCCTGTTGGAAGCGTATCTTCCCTTGAGTCTGCGTGACTTTTCACGCAGCTCTTCCCTTGAGCCTGCGTGACTTTTCACGCAGCTCTTCCCTTGAGTCTGCGTGACTTTTCACGCAGCTCTTCCCTTGAGTCTGCGTGACTTTTCACGCAGCTCTTCCCTTGAGTCTGCGTGACTTTTCACGCAGCTCTTCCCTTGAGCCTGCGTGACTTTTCACGCAGCTCTTTCCTTGAGTCTGCGTGACTTTTCACGCAGCTCTTCCCTTGAGCCTGCGTGACTTTTCACGCAGCTCTTCCCGTGAGTCTGCGTGACTTTTTACGCAGCTCTTCCCTTGAGTCTGCGTGACTTTTCATGCAGCTCTTCCCTTGAGTCTGTGTGACTTTTCACGCAGCTCTTCCCTTGAGTCTGCGTGACTTTTCACGCAGCTCTTCCCTTGAGTCTGCGTGACTTTTCACGCAGCTCTTCCCTTGAGCCTGCGTGACTTTTCATGCAGCTCTTCCCTTGAGTCTGCGTTTCCCTTGAGGCTGCGTGACTTTTCACGCAGCTTTTCCCTTGAGCCTGCGTGACTTTTCACACAGCTCTCCTCTGAGTGAGCCTGCATGACTTCTCACGCAGCACTCCTCTGAGTGAGCCTGCGTGACTTTTCACGTACGCTGTCTTGAGTGAGCCTGTGTGACTTTTCACGCACACTGCCTTGAGTGAGCCTGAGTGAGCCTGCGTGACTTTTCACCCCTTGAGCGTGCGTGCTTTTGTGTGTACGCTTTGGATATTTTATCAGTTATTATATGCCCATTTTATATCCTTACGCCTTTTGTCCCGAGCATGATATGAGCACTAATGTGACCCCGGTGAACAAAGTGTTCCTACCTGATACATATACCTGAATGTCCCAGTTCTTGTTCATGCTCGACAAATGACTCGTAACTCCACATGGCATATTTGCAATGATGTATTACACTAAGGAGGGTAGCACATGTTGACATACTGATTGACATGGATCATCTTTGGGGTACTCGTACTAAAGTACGACTTTAGGAGGATAATCATGCAGGCCACAGCATGGGAGTCCAAGGTTTCACCTAGGGTTAAACTAGGCAACTAAATATACTAGATGCATGGGGAGGGCAGAATCCCGAGATCGTGTTACACCAGCCGCCTTGAGATATTATCTTGACGCACCGGCTGGTCTCCACGAATACTGTGTCATCTGCAACGAGTGGATGACTATATCCGATTAATTCCTGCTATATATTATATGTTTTGGCAAGGTGGCCTTACGAGGGACCTGTGCTCAATCATACCTGTCTACGCGAACCCCTGGGTTGGCTAGCCTTGCTGGAAAGATACGATCTGAGGATTTTCTAATAACATGACGCGAGGATAACCTCGTCCCACTAGAAACTCGTAGACTTGATTGGCCATGAAAACGACTTGCTTGTATCTTATTACCTTCCGTGAATAACTAAGGGAAGCGGACTGTCATGGTACGTGATCCAACCCATGTTCTTGTTTGATTGTTGGGTTGGTTATCGTACTATGATAGGCTGTGGACCGAAGTTATGAACGAAAGACTTATTCTGATTGTGAAGTGCTACTTCTGTGAATGACTGAGGAACATGGTCTATCATGGTACATGATCCAACCCATGTTCTTGTTTGATTGTTGGGTTGGTTATTGTGCTGCGATAGGCTATCGACCGAAGTCACGATCAGGAGATTTTATTGTTTATACCTTTTAACTTATGTGAAAGTTATAGAGTACGACACGTCCCGACTCCATGCGGCACCTTTTGTCCTTGTTTGGTTGTAAGGGTGCCATATGGGTTCGAGGATGTTGCGCTACCCTATAATAGTAGCATAAGTATTACTATTATCAATCATTCTATTTAACTGGATTTTTAATCTTAACTCTTGTGCCCCTTTGGCGGTACTTGCTATTCGGGGCTGACCCCGCTGGTTTTGTTTGGCCAGATCTCGTAGCAGAGCCGGAGGACACGATCTTCCTCCCTGACATCCATGGTACATACTAGGAGCATGGCGGTTCGGGGACTCGAGTGGGTTTCTTCTCCACCACTCCTGCTTATACTTTTGCGGCGTTTAGCCACCGGCACCTGTTAGCCGGATTACTCGATATTTTGGTGTCAGTACATAATTGTAATTAAACAGACTGCAGTTGTTTATAATTTTGTACTTCTGACTCTCTGAGATAGCTAAATTATAAAGCTAGTCTCTCATGACCATTTTGATGAAGCGTCGGGGACGCCTTTGTCACTCCCCATTCCCGAAATGCGTATTTTTATATATGAACAACTCATGTGTATTTATTTAGTATTTATCATGTATTATTCTGTATTTAAATTCCTTTAGTTTCATGTTAATTAATTATTTGCTGTTTAAAATTTTCATGTTAATTAATTTCCTCCAATTTTATTTCTGTAATTATATTTCTGCAATTTTATTTCCTGTATTTTATTTGCTGCTTTAGTCTTATTGGGTTTCGGTTTGCTGAATCCCCTTAAACCCGGCCCAACACCCCACCTACCACCACTCCCCCTATTTAAAGCTTCCATCTCTCTCTCTCTCTCTCCTCATTACTTCATTCTCACCATTACATCTTCTTCTTCCTCTCATTACTCTCCACCACCTACCAGCAGCAGGAGAAGGCAAGTGCAAACTTGCTTCTCAATCACCCATTTTTATGGTTCATTTGCCTTCTTCTCGTGATTCCAAGAGAGATTAGTTCTTAGCATTTTTGATTTCTACGGTTGGTTTTCTCTAGATCTAAGTTGTAGTATTTCGGTTGTTCATGGGTTCTTAGTCCATCAACTTTGGGTGTATTTCTCTGGCACTGGAGCGAAGGCTCCATAGTACTTGGAGTTCGGGAAATGTTGTACGCACACGTTCTTACGTGCTCACGTAAAACATCAGCCCAGTCACGCACGCATCTTTACGTGTTTGCGTGTATTTTCAGTCACGCACGCGTCTTTACGTGTTTGCGTGTATTTTCAGTCACGCACACGTCTGTACGTGTCTGCGTGTATTTTCAGTCCCGCACACGTCTGTACGTGTCTGCGTGTATTTTTAGTCACGCTCACGTTCTCATGAGCGTGCGTGTATTTTTTAGTCACGCTAACGTTCTCATGAGCGTGCGTGTATTTTCAGTCACGCACACATCCATGAGCGTGCGTGTATTTTAGTCACGCACATCCTTGCGTGCGTAGATTTCTTGTCACCTTTTCACGCTCACTAGAGTCTGCGTGAATTTTTCTTCACGCTCACGCTGTGCTTGCTTGCGTGACTTTTCACGCTCACGCTTGCCAGCGTGTATCACTTTTCACGCTCACTATTCACGCCCATTTTCCACGCTCACCCCAGCTAGACTTAGCGTGACTTGTTAGTCTTAAGCATAGACTTCTTGCATGACTTTTGGCCTTAGCATAGATTTGTTGGCGTAACTTCTTGACCTGGAAGTTTTAATTGTCTTATAATTATTCATTTAATGATGGCATGATAATTCTTCTATTATATCCTTACGCCTTTTTGTATGAACTTGATAAATCATGACATGTTAATATTGTAAATATGGATTGTTGTGTAGAATGTGTCATGTGTCTTGATTAATCTATGGATACCCAGTATGACTAGAACTTAATTCTGAGGAGTTATGGACCCGACCCCATGTAATATTGATGACTTTCATGCCTTGTCACCATTGATAATGATTATGACATGGACTAAATAATTGATCATGCATTCCTAGTTGGAACTAAGAGACTGGCTAGTCGTCTTATTGAATGAAATGAATGAGACACGTTCATGTAATGAACTATTATACTCGATTAGACGATCCCGAATATTGGCATACAGGCACATGCAGGTTTCAAATTAATTATTTATCTATTTTACAAGACAGCATGTGTACTTTATGGTCAAGGCATGATTATTCCGTGGTTAAATTGATTGTTGCATCACGCTATGTAAAACCTACAACCTAGCCGCACGGGTATCGTTGTAGAGTTGCGCATATCGTACCCCGTACGAAAGTACTCATTCGAATGACCATGATCCACGGCATGGAACTTCACTCAACGTAGAGACCATTAAGTTAAATAAAATAATGATGGCATGGAGAGAATGGATTCTCGAGTTCTTACATGGCAGCCCCCTTGGGACTATTAAGTGCCCGACGGGCCGGCTGGTTCCCACAGATACTGTAGATCTGTCACACGGGCAGGGAACGATATCTGCTTATATTATTGTACATGCTATAACGGCGGGCGTCCCGCTGGGACTCGTCTAACTACATGAT
The DNA here is from genome assembly GCA_029216955.1 of Iris pallida. Taxonomy (NCBI): domain Eukaryota; kingdom Viridiplantae; phylum Streptophyta; class Magnoliopsida; order Asparagales; family Iridaceae; genus Iris; species Iris pallida. The sequence goes on from JANAVB010015600.1 coordinate 2,772,151, forward strand.
TGGCGCAATTGATTGATTGGATAGACTAGCCTTGCTTGCACATAGTAAGAACTGAGGAATCTCTAATTGCATAATTCCAGGATAACTTGGGACTCATAATAGTAAGCCGTAGAATTTGATTGGCCGTTCAAGATGATTTGTTTGTGTACTGTACTACTCTGTTACCTAACTGGGATGATCAGAATGTCAGGACATGACGGGCCAACTTCTGTCCTTGTTTGGTTGGGAGGTTGGTTCGAAGTGTCATGATGTGATGTGAATCCTAGTAGCAAGCAGAGATCTATTATTATATTCTTTTACTTACTAGTTTATGTCCTTCATATCGTCCTTCCTTGTGGTACTTGCTATTAGAGGTCTAACCTCTCTGGTTTTGCATGGCCAGATTTAGAGCCGGTTCCCGAGGATCCAGCGTACTTCTACCTCCAAGATGGTCAATACTAGAGGCATGATTGCAGGAGGACTTGAGTGGGTTTCTTACTTCACCGCTCATTTTGTTTTTTACCTTTATACTTAGCCGTTTGGCACCGACATATTAGTCGGATTGTCTTGTACTTACTTTTACATGATTGTAATTAAGTCAGACTGCAGCTGATAACAATTGTGTATACTTGCTATATCATCTGGCTATATTTTGTAAAGCCAGATCTCAAGAACATTTTGACTGAGCGTTTGGGACGCCTTACTGCTTTATCTTACATGTTCTTTATTACTGTTTCCTTGTTTGAATGATTGAGACAATAGATGTGAAATGACCATAGTAAGACCTTTATGTAGTATGCACCCCCTCGTCTGGTTAGACAGCATTGATCGTATTATACGGTATTCATCTACCCATAATACGTAGCTGGCTGAGTCATTCCCTCGCTCTCCAGTATTCTGGTTCTGGGGCGTGACAAGGTTTTAGTGGTGGCCCATGCAGGTCTGATTTCAAACTTGTGGGGTATTTTAATTTATAGGATGTCTCAATCACATGTGTTCTCCCTTGATCTCATGATTCGTTGTTCTCAACCCTTGCTTGACATTCCGGTATCCTTTGACTTCATTGATCCTTCATGTCCGGTCGTTTGATTGTTCTCTTGTCCCTTTTCTTAGGGGCACCTCGTCCGCATCTGTCAGAGCTGGACAGCAACAACATGGACAGCAACATGGATAACCTGACCCTGTTGGTCAGCAACAAGGGCCAGTCTCACCTCAGGAGGCTACCCAGGAAGAAGTGATAGTGGAACCAGCGGTGGATCGCAGTATCCGGACGTTCCACCACCACCGACAGTTCCACCTACCCAAGTGGACACACCAGCCCTTCTAGAGATCATGAGAGGAATGATGGCTACTCAGCAACATCAGATGTTGGCCCAGCAGCGCATGCACACTCAGCTACAAGAGTAGAATGTGCTACTCAACCAAGGATTGCAGACGGCTTTGGAAAGAGGAGTGAGGACTGATTCAGGAGCATCAGCCAGGTTTTGCAAGTACAACCCCCGCCGTTTCGAGGGCACGGAGGATGCCATCTCAGCAGATGCATGGCTTAAGGATATTGAGGCTATCCTGACATCAGCTAAGGTACCGGCAGCAGAACGTGTGGATCTAGTGAAGTTATTACTTCAGGATCTCGCACGTGATTGGTGGGAATCAGAGGAAGTGGGCATCAGACGTCCTGTGGCTTGGGACGATTTCACAGCAAGATTCAAGACCAAGTACTATGGAGTTGTGGCACAGTTTGAACTACAACAGAAGTTTATCAGCCTCAGGCAGGCTGGCAAGACTGTAGATGCTTATACAGCGGAGTTCTGCAGATTGAGTAGATTCGTCCCAGAGATGGTAGCAACAGAGCGCCATAGGGCCATGAGGTTTCAGCAAGGGTTTCATCTTGAGCTCTTGCAATTAATAGAGGGGCACAATTACCAAACTTTTGACGAAATATTAACGACAACTCGAAGGCATGAGCTCAACATTCAGAGGCTTGCGACCAGGACTGGGGGTCAGAAGAGATCCCACAGTCATATTGAAGGAGGAGGGGGAGCAGTACCCCGAACAACAGCACGATCCCCTGGCATTCGTATCCACGATGTGGCGATACGAGGACCAGCACCACCCAGGCAGCAGCAGCAACAGCAACAGAGGAAGAACCAGCAACCCCCGACGGGATGTACTTATTGTGGGAAGATGGGACACACTAGAGATGTGTGTCGGACATTGAATGGACTATGTCTGATATGTGGAAATCCAGACCATCGGGTTACCACATGTCCCATGAATTCGAGGTCAGGAGAACCAGGACAGCAGTTTCCTGCTCTGCCAGCACCAGGGGCAGGCCAGTATCGAGGACCAGCAGTGGCAGTAAGGCCGTTGGCACAGCGTCCGTTAGTACCGCAGGCTCAGATGTTTCGGCAGCAGGGACCGCCGATGCAGCAACACCAGCATAGACCACCCCAGCATCATCAACGAAGGGGCCAGCAGCAGCATCAGGCTAGGCCGCAGCATGGAAATCAGCAAGGAGGTCGAGGGCAAGCATTCACTTTATCCTTGGAGGAGGCATTGGCATCGGGAGATGTTGTGGCAGGTAACATTCTCGTCGCCTCATATCCTGCAGTAGCATTGTTTGATTCGGGAGCATCCCATTCATTTATATCTGCACAATTTGTGACACGGCTAGGAATGGAGTTCGAGGCATTGCCAGGGAGGCTGAATATACTCACTGGTAATGGGCTCGTAGGAGTTAGTAGAGTTATTCTAGCGTGTAGTGTTGTAGTTTGCGGGCATTCCTTACCCGCCCAGTTGATAGAATTTCCTGTTGGAAATTTCGACGTTATCTTAGGCATGGACTGGCTGAAAGACAGTCATGCGACAATAGATTGTCGTAGTGGGAGTGTATCTTTTAATATTCCAGGCATGAAGAGGTTCACCCTAGTCAGATAAGAGGCAATTCAGCAAGAGCATGGAGTAGTAACAGCAATGGAAGAAGTTCCAGTTCCGAAGGTAGTTGAAGAATTTCTAGACGTATTTCCCGAAGAACTTCCCGGTCTGCCATCAGTTAGAGATATTGAGTTCAGTATAGAATTGGCACCAGGAACTAAACCAATATCAGATCGGATTTACAGAATGGCGGATTCAGAGCAGGCCAAGGTTTATCAGCACAAAGAGGAACTGAAGGAGAAGAAATTCATCCAAGCTAGCGCGTCACCATGGGCAGCACCAGTGGTACTTGTGGGGAAGAAGGATGGGTCATCCAGATTATGCATTGACTACAGGAAGCTTAACGCGGCAACGGTGTAGAACAAGTACCCATTACCCAGGATCGACGACTTATTTGATCAGTTGAGCCAGGCTAGAGTTTTCTCCAAGATAGATCTTCGTTCAGGGTACCATCAGGTGAGGGTTCGGAAGGAAGATATTCCCAAGACAGCATTCAGGTCGAAGTATGGGCATTATGAGTTCTTAGTAATGCCGTTTGGTTTGACCAATGCTCCAGCAATATTCATGGATTTGATGAACCGTATCTTTATGCCATACTTAGACCAGTTTGTCGTTGTGTTTCTTGACGACATTCTCGTATACTCTGCTAGTGAAGAGGAGCATGAAGACCACCTCAGGAAAGTGTTGTAGATTATGAGAGAGAACCAGTTGTATGCCAAGCTCAGTAAGTGTGAGTTTTGGTCGGATCATATTTCATTTTTGGGTCATATCATATCAGGAGTTGGAGTAGCAGTAGATCCCAAGAAGGTAGAAGCAGTAGAGAGTTGGCCAGTACCCAAGACCGTAGCAGATGTACGGAGTTTCTTGGGATTGGCAGGATATTACAGAAGGTTTGTGTCAGATTTTGCAAGGCTTTCAGCGCCCATGACCCGCTTGACCCGGAAGGATGTGCCATTTGTTTGGTCGGCAGAATGTCAGACATCATTCGAGACTTTGAAGCAGAAGTTGATATCAGCACCTATTCTTACATTGCCAGTTGGACCCGGAGGTTTTACAGTATATTGTGATGCGTCAGGTAAAGGACTTGGATGTGTCCTTATACAGCATGGGAAGGTGATCGCATATGCATCTAGGCAGCTTCGGGACCACGAAAAGAATTATCCAACTCATGATTTGGAGTTAGCAGCAGTAGTGTTTGCTCTGATGTTATGGAGGCATTACTTATATGGTGACCGAGTGGAGATGTACACAGATCATAAAAGTCTGAAGTACATCTTTACTCAGAAGGAGCTGAACATGAGGCAGAGAAGATGGTTGGAATTGATCAAGGATTATGACGTGGAGCTTCAGTATCATCCAGGCAAGGCTAATGTAGTAGCAGACGCTCTTAGCAGGAGAGGCGGCGTATTTATGTTGACCACGCAGAAGCATATCTTAGAAGACCTTCAGGAGATGGGCATCGAAGTTATACTTCTTAGTGATGTAGGAGTTCTAACAAGTCTGCAAGTTCAATCCGACTTGGTAGACAGGATCAAGGCAGCTCAGGCACAGGACCCAAGGATTCAGAAGCTTAGGGAAGAATGTGAGTCAGGACTCAGAAAGGAGATGAGGATTCACGAAGATGGTACACTTAGGTTCGGATCGTATTTATGTGTGCCTAGTGGAGATATCAGACAGGAGGTCATGACAGAAGCTCACAGTTCTCAGTATTCTATTCACCCTGGAGGGACCAAGATGTACCAAGATATCAAGCAGCATTTCTGGTGGAACGGAATGAAGAGGGAGATAGCTAGATTTGTTTCCCGTTGCTTGGTATGTCAGCAAGTGAAGGCAGAACAGCAGAGGCCAGCTGGGTTATTACAACCGCTTTCTATTCCGGAATGGAAGTGGGAACACATCACAATGGACTTTGTGACCGGTTTACCGAGATCACCAAGTGGTAAGGATGCAATTTGGGTAATAGTAGATCGGCTTACGAAGGTAGCACATTTTCTTCCTTTCAGAGTAGGGCAATCTACAGAAAAGTTGGCAGAGTTGTATATGCAACAGATAGTCAGGCAGCATGGAGTTCCTGTCAGTATTGTGTCGGATCGGGATACCCGCTTTACATCACATTTCTGGAAGAGCTTACATCATAGTCTGGGTACCAAGTTAAGCTTTAGAACAGCTTACCATCCACAAACAGATGGACAATCAGAAAGAACGATTCATACCTTAGAAGACATGTTGCGAGCTTGTACTCTAGATTTTGGAGGATCTTGGGAGAGCCACCTGCACTTAGTTGAGTTTTCATACAACAATAGTTATCAAGCCAGTATCCAGATGGCGCCATTCGAAGCACTATATGGTAAGAAGTGCAGGTCACCGCTTGCATGGGATGATATCGGGGAGAGGAAGATGCTAGGCCCAGAAATGATTGTTCAGACGGTTGAAGTGGTTAAGGGAATTAGAGAGCGACTTCGAGTTACGCAGGACAGGCATCGTCATTGGGCGGACCAGCATCGTAGGCCGTTAGAGTTCTCTGTTGGGGACCACGTATTCTTACGGATCTCCCCTACTCATGGGGTCATTAGATTTGGCGTTCGCGGGAAATTGAGTCCGTGGTACGTGGGCCCATTCGTTATCCTTGATCGGATAGGCGATGTTGCTTATCGTTTATCCCTTCCACCTTCGTTACGAGAGGTGCATGACGTGTTTCATGTATCTCAATTACGTAGGTATGTATCGGTCCCAAGTCATGTCCTCGATCATTCAGAGCTGGTTGTTGGTACCAACCTGTCTTACGAGAAACAGCCTGTGTCCATTTTGGACCGAAGAGAGAAGATACTCAAGAACCGAATAATTAGTCTTGTCCATGTTGCTTGGGGTCATCACTCCTTGGGAGAGTCAACGTGGGAACGTGAGGATGATATCCGATCACGGTATCCACACCTGTTTGACTCACAAGGTATCTCTCTTTCTGTATACCTTGATTGTTCTGATTCTTCATGCTTATCGCTTTATGGGTAGCTACTTGATATCGTGGATTGATGGATTTACATATATAGTACTTGCTTTTGATATGGTAAAATGATTACTTGCTCACTAGGATTGCTTGTATTAGTTTAGCCCCGATATTTCTACCTGCTTGGATTTGAAATTCCGAGGACGAAATTTTTCTAGGGTGGGTAGAGATGTCACTCCCCGTTCCCGGAATGCGTATTTTTATATATGAACAACTCATGTGTATTTATTTAGTATTTATCATGTATTATTCTGTATTTAAATTCCTTTAGTTTCATGTTAATTAATTATCTGCTATTTAAAATTTTCATGTTAATTAATTTCCTGTAATTTTATTTCTGCAATTATATTTCTGCAATTTTATTTTCTGCATTTTATTTGCTGCTTTAGTCTTATTGGGTTTTGGTTTGCTGAATCTCCTTAAACCCGGCCCAACGCCCCACCTACCACCACTCCCCCTATTTAAAGCTTCCATCTCTCTCTCTCCTCATTACTTCATTCTCACCATTACTTCTTCTTCTTCCTCTCATTACTCTCCACCACCTACCAGCAGCAGGAGAAGGCAAGAGCAAACTTGCTTCTCAATCACCCATTTTTATGGTTCATTTGCCTTCTTCTCGTGATTCCAAGAGAGATTAGTTCTTAGCATTTTTGATTTCTACGGCTGGTTTTCTCTAGATCTAAGTTGTAGTATTTCGGTTGTTCATGGGTTCTTAGTCCATCAACTTTGGGTGTATTTCTCTGGCACTGGAGCGAAGGCTCCATAGTACTTGGAGTTCAGGAAATGTTGTACGCACACGTTCTTACGTGCTCGCATAAAACATCAGCCCAGTCACGCACGCGTCTTTACGTGTTTGCGTGTATTTTCAGTCACGCACGCATCTTTACGTGTTTGCGTGTATTTTCAGTCACGCACACGTCTGTACGTGTCTGCGTGTATTTTCAGTCCCGCACACGTCTGTACGTGTCTGCGTGTATTTTTAGTCACGCTCACGTTCTCATGAGTGTGTGTGTATTTTTTAGTCACGCTAACGTTCTCATGAGCGTGCGTGTATTTTCAGTCACGCACACATCCATGAGCGTGCGTGTATTTTAGTCACGCACATCCTTGCGTGCGTAGATTTCTTGTCACCTTTTCACGCTCACTAGAGTCTGCGTAAATTTTCCTTCACGCTCACGCTATGCTTGCTTGCGTGACTTTTCACGCTCACGCTTGCCAGCGTGTATCACTTTTCACGCTCACTATTCACGCCCATTTTCCACGCTCACCCCAGCTAGACTTAGCGTGACTTGTTGGTCTTAAGCATAGACTTCTTGCGTGACTTTTGGCCTTAGCATAGATTTGTTGGCGTAACTTCTTGACCTGGGAGTTTTAATTGTCTTATAATTATTCATTTAATGATGGCATGATAATTTTTCTATTATATCCTTACGCCTTTTTGCATGAACTTGATAAATCATGACATATTAATATTGTAAATATGGATTGTTGTGTAGAATGTGTCATGTATCTTGATTAATCCATGGATACCCAGTATGACTAGAACTTAATTCTGAGGAGTTATGGACCCGACCCCATGTAATATTGATGACTTTCATGCCTTGTCACCATTGATAATGATTATGACATGGACTAAATAATTGATCATGCATTCCTAGTTGGAACTAAGAGACTGGCTAGTCGTCTTAATGAATGAAATGAATGAGACACGTTCATGTAATGAACTATTATACTCGATTAGCCGATCCCGAATATTGGCATACAGGCACATGCAGGTTTCAAATTAATTATTTATCTATTTTACAAGACAGCATGTGTACTTTATGGTCAAGGCATGATTATTCTGTGGTTAAATTGATTGTTGCATCACGCTATGTAAAACCTACAACCTAGCCGCATGGGTATCGTTGTAGAGTTGCGCATATCGTACCCCGTATGAAAGTACTCATTCGAATGACCATGATCCACGGCATGGAACTTCACTCAACATAGAGACCATTAAGTTAAATAAAATAATGATGGCATGGAGAGAATGGATTCCCGAGTTCTTACATGGCAGCCCCCTTGGGACTATTAAGTGCCCGACGGGCCGGCTGGTTCCCACAGATACTGTAGATCTGTCACACGGGCAGGGAACGATATCTGCTTATATTATTGTACATGCTATAACGGCGGGCGTCCCGCTGGGACTCGTCTAACTACATGATTGGCACAATTGATTGATTGGATAGGCTAGCCTTGCTTGCACATAGTAAGAACTGAGGAATCCCTAATTGCATAATTCTAGGATAACTTGGGACTCATAATAGCAAGCCGTAGAATTTGATTGGCCGTTCAAGATGATTTGTTTGTGTACTGTACTACTCTGTTACCTAACTGGGATGATCAGAATGTCAGGACATGACGGGCCAACTTCTGTCCTTGTTTGGTTGGGAGGTTGGTTCGAAGTGTCGTGATGTGATGTGAATCCTAGTAGCAAGCAGAGGTCTATTATTATATTCTTTTACTTACTGGTTTATGTCCTTTATATCGTCCTTCCTTGTGGTACTTGCTATTAGAGGTCTAACCTCTCTGGTTTTGCATGGCCAGATTTAGAGCCGGTTTCCGAGGATCCAGCGTACTTCTACCTCCAAGATGGTCAATACTAGAGGCATAATTGCAGGAGGACTCGAGTGGGTTCCTTACTTCACCGCTCGTTTTGTTCTTTACCTTTATACTTAGTCGTTTGGCACCGACATGTTAGTCGGATTGTCTTGTACTTACTTTTACATGATTGTATTTAAGTCAGATTGCAGCTGATAACAATTGTGTATACTTGCTATATCATCTGGCTATATTTTGTAAAGCCAGATCTCAAGAATATTTTGACTGAGCGTTTGGGATGCCTTACTGCTTTATCTTACATGTTCTCTATTACTGTTTCCTTGTTTGAATGATTGAGACAATAGATGTGAAATGACCATAGTAAGACCTTTATGTAGTATGCACCCCCTCGTCTGGTTAGACAGCATTGATCGTATTATACGGTATTCATCTACCCGTAATACGTAGCTGGCTGAGTCATTCCCTCACTCTCCAGTATTCTGGTTCTGGGGCGTGACAGCCTTACTGCTTTATCTTTAATGTTTACTTAATTGCTGATGTGACTTGATTGATTGAGACATAGAACTCTGTAGGACCAAAAGAGACTTGATTGTAGCATGTACCCCCTAGTCTCTCGACAGCCACGATCGCCGTATGACGTTACGTACCTCATATGGAGTAGCTGGCCTAGTCCGTCTCCGTATTTCGGTACTGGGGCGTGACAATGTCATATCACAATCTTGTATAGGATCAGGACAAGACTAAGCTGAGCTGGATTCCATCCAATCAATCACTGCCAAGCAAAGAGTACGGCTTGATACTTTAACTAACAAGGGTTATCACAGGCCTAGTTACTAGCAAGATGCAATAAGATTATCTCAACAGCCACAAGCCCAGCAGACCATCCGGTTATCCAGGTCGAATGTCCGTTTATGATGAATGCAACACGTGGTATTCAGGGGTCCCCATCCTAGACATGATGCAAGATAGTACTTGTTTATTTGTACAAACATAATCGTCCACGGTGTCCAGGTCAATCATTCTTGTCATGTCATGTCATATCATGTTAGCCGTCGCAACAGCAATTCGAGATAATCATGTCAGGTATACTTGTCATACCACGCCATATTCAATTATCATTAACATATTAAATAAATTCGTGATTATATAAAAGTAAAGGTGTACGCCACAGGAACTCAAGTCTCTACGCGCGTACTACTACGCTAGACCGAGGGCCTTCAAGCGCAAAGTGGCTTACGCTTAGCAAGAGCAAGGTAAGATAGCTCTACGCGAGCAAGGGTACATGCGGGTGGGGTTTTACGCTAGCCGGGTTTTACGCAACTAAAATAATACGCGCGTAAAATTCTACGCGAATGAGATTCTACGCGAGGAAGCACTTGAGCGAAACTTTACGCTAGCAAGAGTCTGCTCGAGCCAGTGGTTTTTACGCTAGTGAAACTTTACGCGAGTCCAAGTCTACGCGAGCACGATTTTACGCGAGTGGGAGAGCCCCGAGCGTAAAAATCGATGAACCCAGCGTAGAGTGGGATACGCTGACACGCAATGCGTGAGCGTAAGGGGGCACTACGCAGGCACGTTAGGACGTGAGCGTAAAAGGCTGAATAATACGCTGGCACACAATACGTGGGCGTAAAAAGCTAACACTACGCTAGCACGTTAAGACGTGAGCGTAAAAGGCTGAATAATACGCTGGCACGTAAACGTGGGCGTAAAAAGCTAACACTACGCTAGCACGTTAAGACGTAAGCGTAAAAGGCTGAATAATATGCTGGCACTTAAACGTGTGCGTAAAACTCCATCTTCTCCATATGGCAAGGTCAAACATGCGTAAAAGCTCAGGAACTCCATCTCGGCCGGGACTTGGTGAAATCCGGCCATCCTAAAACCAAACTTGCATAAAATCAGAACGCGTACTACAAGGAACTCTTAGTTTTCGAAAATAAGCCATTTTAGTAGATCAAAACCAAGAAGATCAAAGAATACTAAAAACTCAGATCTACAAGGGAGGAGCCATGGAACTCGAAAATGCTAAGTATTAAAGTATGTTAAAATCTTGTGGAGAAGAAAATAGAACAATAAAACTTGGGTTCCTCCATGAAGCAAGTTCACTTGCCTAAGCCCTACTCCCTGGTAGGTGAAGAAGTGATGGTGGAGAAGAAGAAGTAATTGAAGAAGAGTAATGAGGAGAGAGTGTTGGGCGGCTATAAAGGAAGGGTGAAGTGGTAGGTGGGAGTGGTCTACTCAAACCAAGCAAAACCGATCCTATGCAAAACCAAGCTGAACCAAGCCAACCAAGTCAAGCCGGGCCGAACCAAACAAGGAATTACCAGAATCAACCATGCCAGGAAACATGCAATATACGTATACATATACCAAAATACGTAATACGAACCACAGGTATTACATCAGACGACACCTACCAAGTGTTGTGTTTAGTATAATATTTTATACGACATTCAAAACTTTTTTTAAAAGTGTTGTCAAAATTAGGTTAATGACACTTTTTAGAAAGTGACATAGATGATGATAAATATTAAATTATAATGACACTTTTTAGTATACTGACATCACAAAAAAATATAATGACACTTAGTTAGAAAGTGTCGTAAAGAAAGTGTCATTAATTATCTATTTTGTTGTAGTGGTGGTTGAACCACTGGTTGAACCAACTGGTTGAACCAATTTGACCCGACCCAGTGCCTTGGCCGGGTCAACCACCGGTCCGATTTTTAAAACATTGCTTAATACCTAACAGTAACATATATGCATCAGCAGAAACGTTACAGAAACTGAACTGAAGGGTAGTGGAATATAAATTCTGATAATTAATGTAACGTACACTGTACGTTTGGGAATTTTTTTGGGGAGGGAAAGAAAAATTTGAGGGGAAGAAAAATGGAGGAGGGTGAAATGAAGGTAAAGTTAATTTTTTCTTTGTTTGGATGGACAAAAAGTAGGGGAAGAAAAAGTTTAAAAATAACTTTTTATTTGTTTAGGGATAGAGATACAATTACTATTTAGTCCTTGGTATTTTCAAATGATAATTTATTATTACCTTTATGAGGGGTGATGGAGTAAATTCACTCAAATTTCTTTCCATTCACTACAAAAAAAGTGTCTTTCTGGGACGTCAAAAATCCGTCTTAAAAAGACCCAAATCAGTCCTAAATTGTAATTTGGGACGAATTTTAGGACGGTAAGTAACAGTGCTATTAGGGTGGCGTGGCAAAAAGTTTTAGGACAAAAAATAGCGTCCTAATTTGGTTTTAAGGTCGAAAAAGCTAACTGTACCAAAAGAGTTTGAATTATTATATGTTTACGACGGTTTACAAAATTGTCCCAAAATAAAAGAGTTTGTGACGAATAACATCCGTCATAAACAAATTTGCCAGCGTTACAAAAGAATATCGTTTATATCTAGGATAATTGCATAACCGTCCCAAAAGCAATACTTATAAAATTATTGTTTGTATTTTTCAGCTATAAAACATACAATTTAAATACACATAATATATTTCATATGATCATGACTGTTGTCAAGTTTGTCTTCAGATCTATCTCCAGGTATCAGAGCTCCAATACAAAAAAGAAAGCTTAACAACATCAAGCATTCTTTACCATTAAGTAGAAGACAACAAAATCCATATATAACTAATATGTTCAAATGATAAACAACAAAAAGCTTAACATTAAGCATCCTCAACCACCATTTCCAAAATAAATCCAAAACACAATATATCACCCATACCATCAGTTACAAAATGAACTCATTGTCCCCACCATTACATATAAAATTCTGAACCCAAAATATTAAGCACTACACCATACTTTTGAACATTAGTTATCCAACACGAACCCAAAAAATTAATCCAAACTTTTTTCCATCACAAGATCGTCGCCCATCATTTTAGCATATCCAGAATACTTTTGAAGGACCTGCAAATGAAGATATGCCAATATATTAGCAACCTGCTAACTGTACACGAACAACTAGAAAAGAAAGACAAGTTCTTACAAACTGTACAAAGTAGTCTACATTAGTTTGTGAATGTTTAAAACAGAACAAAAGGATCAATCCATCTGTACAGACCTGCTAACAGTTCTTCCAAACTGTACAGACCTGCTTACAAAAAAATGGGGAAAAAAATGTACAGAAACAAGCTTCAAGTGACAAAGAAAGCTTCAAGTGAAAAAGGAAGCTTTAAGTGAAGACGCAAAAAATTGGGAAACATTTTAAATGGGAAGAATCATGCATTCTGTCATAAAGTTCTCATTGTATTTCGAAAACTTTGATGGTAAATGTTTTCTCACTGACTTTGTAAAAGAAACTGCATAGTTAATTTGATAATGCTCGGATTGAGAAGCCTTTTAGGCCACATTTACCAGATAACTCTTCCGCTTTTATATATTTTTTGAATGTATGTGAGACTTATTTTTGGTTGAAACCTATTTTACATGGGTCGTTGTTAGCTTTAGTATGCTAAATGGGTTCAGGTACAAAATATTATACTTTTCTCTGTACATGGTAAGAGGGAATATGTTTAAGCAACATTCTATGGTGTCGTTGTTTGCTTAAGAGTTGGTTGTTTGTACTTACTGTAAATACATTGTACGGAAGAATTTAACCTAAATCCTATATGAACTTGGACTCCAAATTTATTATAAGGAATAATTTACTGTAATTATTTTAAGTTTACCCACCATTATCAATTGAGCACTAGTCTAGCTATGCAGCATGGTGAGAGCCTATAGTTTAAATTCAAAATTATGGCTTATAATGGAAATTTGTCCTTTTATAGACATAAGTTGTTATTATTTGACAAAAGCATCCTCTATATCCTTTGTTTCTTATCTATCATGGGACATGACTTTGTTTCAGTGTGCTTGTTTTCTGCAATGCTATTGGAACCTCGTGAGTTCACCATAATTAAGGTTTTTATTTTTTTTTAGTTCATACTTATATCTCCGAGTTATTCCTTTTACCAATCTGAGGTTATAATTAAACACCATAGTTATCTAAGTTGTGGTTCCTTTTTCCTTGTGGTGCTAGAGACTCTTTCAAACGAATGGTACCTGAGGATGTTGGAGGGAATTTGAATATTGGGTTTGAGTCATTTGTTGAAAAAATGGTAAGCTAATGTACTCTCAATTTTCTTTTCCTATGGTTAAAAACTAGTTTATGCTATTGTTTTGATACTATATCTGATTTATGATATGGAATCAAGTTCTACTGATTATCTGGTAGCATATTTGGTCTATCAACAAATACTCTATCCATATATGGTCTGTCCTTCAATGTTTTTATCATTTGTTAAATAACAACTTCATAAGAGATTTCTATCAGTTGCCTTACTAGGTATACATTATTGTGCTGATGTATGCACAACTTTTATAAGGTCTACTTCTTTTATTTTTATTTTTGTATTTTAGACAAGGTTCACAGTATCGGAATCGGTATCGGTCTCTTCCTATGAGTATCGGAATCAAATCGACAATGTCGATAGTATCGACGGTTTTGGATCGGAGTATCAGATTTATTTTTTTATTTTTTGCAATTGTCATGAACTGTTTCGTTGATTATTGAAATGTTCTCTCTAAGCTATAGACTTTAGACACTATCGTTTTCAAAGCACAATACTTTTTTCATTGGTTAAAGGCCCTATATACTTATTATATATATAACCTAGCTAGAAAAGGCCTCTCTGTTGGAGCCATAGATCTAAGCCAATCATCTACACTGGACAGAGGTACCTTACTCTGTTCTCAAACAAAGGAGCAAAGTTTCTCTAAAAAGGAGTAAAGTTTCTTGGACAACTAATTAGTTTGAGTTGTTGTGCATAAAGGTTTGGTGACATGTCGTGTAAACCTAGATTAGTAGCAGCTGGATTTTGAGCATGTTATGGATTTTTTTTCTCCATGTGGTCTAGAATGGCATGCCTGGTAGTTAGGTATTTGGTTTGCATTATATCTACAATGACTATTCAACATTATGCCTTTGTTGTTGTTCCAAGACAAATATTGTAGTGCTATTTGTGAGACTGTTACTATCATAGGGCAACAATGGTCTATAAATATCCTCACTGTTGCACATCTTATGTGGTTAGATTATGATAACCCCTCCAAACCACTGTAATTGTACATAAATTCATCTGGAACACAGGTAAGCATTGTTCTTATTAAGATACATAAAAGCTTGAGGTTCTTAAATCCTGCAATGGGCTTTCACAATACCTATTTGTATATATTCTGATATACATTTGTTGTTTTATTCCTCCAGAATGAGAAGAACGTGACTGTTGGATCAGAAATCGAGGCATATGCTATTGCTGATACTATAGATGTAAGTACAATAACTTCATATGTCTTATAACATCTTTCATCTGTAAGTACAATAACTTCATATGTCATGTAAAAACTGTGCATTTGGTTAAGGTATGTGCATTTGAAATGGAAAAAAGTATGCATTTGATTTCTATAAAAATTGTCATAAATTTCATTGGTTAAGTTATATGCATTTGAAGAAATTTTGATCCATTTTAATTTTGAACTGTGAAAAGTAAGGGTCTATGGCATTGCTAATTGGCCACTTTTTCTCAGTGAATTGGAATAGAAATAGGTCATTCCATGGCTTTAGAGAAAGGATTATTTTTGATCAATTATTTGAGAGTCATGTGTGGCTTGTTGTATTGACAAGCTATTTCACACCAATTGATTTAGTTTTGGTCTTACCTTCGCACATCTACTTTGCCAGCTCATATTTGATCTTAACATGTATGCTTTTTGGTTCTCTGAGATTTCCTTAGCCTTTGATTGTTACTTATGACTTGTGTAGCATAGTGGTAGTTGTACTAGTAAAAATGAGTATCATGTCTTAGCACCTGAAAGTCTGATACCATAAGATTTGTGTAGCAGGTTTCATTATAATATTAGTCTGATACCACAAGATTTTAGCTTGTTGCTTAAATTGGTTCGACTCTAACTCGATATGATGCAAAACTTTTGAATTTTAGCCTGATATGATGCCAAAGAAGCTATGCATCTGAAACACGATATAAAAAATTAGCTATAGATACGGATTAGTTGTACCTGATCGAATTTGAGCTTTTCTGATCTGAAACTGTAACCCTATAGAAGTTTTTACTGATATATGGCCTATACAAGTGTTTGCTGATATATGGCTGGTAGTATTTGCTGATATATGGCTGGTATAACATTCCAATATGCGACACTATTAGGGTGTAGGCTCGAAACTATGTGATAACATAACCAACTGTGGCAAAAAATCAGGGGCAATACTCAGTAAAGGTAACCTAGTCAGTCTGTCTGCATGTCATCTGGGTTATTTGAATGGTTGGATCCCCGAGTATCCTCTGGTCTAGATGGAGAACCCTTGTGTCTCAGTATATTTCTACATGTTCTGAAATAAGCCAAAATCAAACCAAGTAGAGAGAATAAGAATGAAGGAACAAGACAAAATGAAATATGTCTGGACAAATAAGATCAAATAAGAATAAAAGTAAACAAAAAATTACGTGTTCAAGGCCTCCGTCCTTTTCTTGGTCTCATGAGACCAAAGTACAGGATCAGTATTCTTTGGCAATGAATCATGTTGCTGAGATTTCTCCTGTAACCACCGTTGGGCTTTATTGCATTCATTGATGACCTATAAAAAGAAGTAATTGATTTTGGATGTTAAAAACTGAATGCAAGTATCATATTCTGCCAATAAGGGATTCATGGATCTTACAGCATCTCGTTCATAAGTTGCCACTACCTTCACAGCCATTATGTGGTCAATTATGCACTTCAAGAGCTCTCTGGTTGCCTGCACCCTGACTTCTTCATCTCGGTATATGTTTTCAATGGGATCTACGAGCTATTGGCATCCAAGTAATGCAAGATTTGTTAAGGGGTCATCAAAGCAATGAAAAAGAATAATATGTAGAGAATTTAACACATCTATAAACTACTAATGAAAAGAAAAATATGAATGACCAACGTGGTAAAATGATTAAACTCTTAAACATTAATCCTCAAGGTCTTGCAGTTTTCAACTGTATGTTTAACACCCAAAAAATATATATAGTTTCGTCACTTTCGCATAATTTATCCATAGGTTCTTCTGTCATGCATACCTTACTAAAGTTAGTTTTATGGATCATGTATTCAATGTATGTCTAAGATCCAAAAAGATTTAAAAAAAAAAAAAAAAAAACCAAGCCAAACATACCCAAGAATATTATGCCTAATTCAAGGTAAAATCAAGCCCTAGAAAGCCATTAACTTAAATTAGGTCACATTCGAGTCCAGACGCAGGAAATGTTGCTCTACTGTAGACATCAAATCTTCCTGTGTGATTCCACTCTCTTCCATACATAAGAAAGAGGATATTTGCATTATGTTTGCTCTAGCACCAAGTATAATGCAAAAATATTTGGATTTCCTAAGATATAATTTAATTCTGACTACTTTGTATTTAGGTATCCATCTTTTGTGTCACATTCCCTATTCCTAATAACGACCAGAGTGCCATAGCACACTGAGGTGATGATCATTGTTTTCACTAAGAAGCACACTGAGATTGCCACTCATCTTGTTCAATAAATACTCTTACCACTCTCCCTTAGGTTCTCAACTCCATTCAGCTTGCCTATTTCTGCATCAAGACACAAAAAAAACTAGGGTTTTATATTGGGTAAGATCAGTCATGTATGTGTAGTGCCGTGTGGATGATGAAATTGGGGACCGACAACAATAATTTATTAAGTTTATGTACATTTTCCTAAAAATAGTGGATATAATTCAAATATTAATCTTTTGAAAGTCCAGTTTGAAAATTCTTGAACATAGAAGATTTTAGTTTATCTTAGTATCTTATTACCATGATTTACACTGCTCTGCCTAGTGTCACTCTTCTCCTTCCTCTACTTCTTGCTTTTTTCTCTTCCTCATCTTGTTACCATGTCTTCTTGCTGCATAGCTAGTGCACCAAGGTGCCTATGCACTTAGAAGAGCATATCACCTGGGTCCACTTGAATGTACATTGAAAGTGTTATAAAATAAATATTCCTTGATTAAAGCCTCTAGAGGCCTCATAGGAACAATTAGAATACAATAATACAGACTGTTGTACTCTTCTTTTACCCAACTAAGTAAAGAGCATCATAGTGGTCCTGAATATGGGAGTTTTTGATAATAAAAAAATTAGAAGATAAAAATCCATGAAATCTTTAAAACTAGTAATTTTACCAAGTTCTAAAACTTCTCTATATATTGCTATAACTAGAAAAATCCTTCAAATCTTCTTGCAGCTTTACTTTGTAAATGATTCTTACTGAAAATACAGTCTACCTAATATAGGAATTATTAGTTTTCACTAGGCCAATATCATATAAGTGGAAATCTTGCTTATAATATTTGGTTGTCAATGCACAGATATACAATTCATAACTCCAAGATCAAGAACATGTTAATGTTAACACATATTATCTAATTTGAAAGGGACAAGCATGTCCAAATATCTTATTTAAATTCTGCTTTGGTGGTTCTTACCAGGTTTGCAGAAAACTTTCAGCATGCTCAGTTCCACATCAAGTCTCTCAAGTTCATACATATTGTTTTCATGCATCATTATAATCAATAAACCAAATCAGACGTACATTCACATAAGCAAACAACTTTTCCAAAAAAATTGCCACAACTGAAGTATCAAAAGATAGGAATTCAATAACTGTAGCCAATACGGTAAGCCTCAACTTTATGGTATCCTCCTCGCTTGGTGATTGCAACAGTAGTTAATATATTTGCATGGTAAGATAATTAAGATCCATATATAAGCCAACACTTGTTAAGATAATATTTACCTCGATGTTAGAGGCAGAACAAGATCATACTTGACCAAAGCTTTTTGCAACTATGGGTCAAAAATACTTCTGTTCTCCAAATGTTTTATCCCGTGTCGTAAGCGTGTCTTTAAAATAGAACATATAACACTGTGCATCTTTACTGAAACCATACCCAACTTTTTCTACAAATAAATATGGTATATGACCAAAATAAGACGAGAACTATTTTCCATAGAAAATCACAAAATCAAACTGGCATGATTTTTACTTCAATATATAGATTAATGACCTAGATAATCTCCACTCAAATAAAATAAAGGACTTAATTGAAATAACTCCTTAATCGAATAAATTAGAAGAACAATAAAGATTGAATAGAAGATTTTTCATCTCACGGAGAAGCCAATTATTCTAATTTTGAAAAAAAAAAACTTTAAGAAGAATCGTACACTTTTGGCGAGGTGGTCGACTTCTTTCCTGCGAGATTCGAGAAGCAGCCCGAGGTTCTGTTCAGAGTTGGGATCTCCTCCATTGCTTTCTTTCACCTTTCTTTTCGTCGATTCCTATATTTTTTTTTCACAAACTATGCCCTTTCATAAGATAAACACAAGACTCAGATGTCTCTCTACTCATCAACCATCCAACAGGTATATGCCACCAAAGTGGCACATGTTTATCCAAGGTTTAAAGTATGGGCCGAAACCACCAATAGGCTTCAACCATTTCGGACCAGAGTCTGTGTCTGAGAATTATTTTGGAAATACACTATTTGTCTTATTCGTGTTCGTACAAAAAACATATTCCTATCCATGCAAATGTGTTCCAATTTTTCACAAAAAAATCTAAATTTTCACAAATAATTACAGTAATTCCTACATGAACGCATAATCACAATAATTTAAAAAATTAAAATCTGCAAAGAACATAGCCATGTTCAAACTCATGTTCATGTCCATGCAAATGTGTTCCAATTTTTCACAAAAATCCAATTTTTCCTGAATAATTATAGTAATTTCTACATGAATGCATGTAAATAGTGTAAAATACTCAAATTTCAAGCAAATAATCTAGAACAAAATAACATGCATCCAAAAATTTGGGCAAAGACTAAAAAATTTTGGTAAAAAATTCTAAAGATTGGGAAAAATATACCAAGCAGCAGCAATGAAGCACCTAGGGTTGAAAGGTCGGACAGAGAGAGAGAGAGCAATGGTCGGAGAGAGAGAGAGAGAGAGAGAGCAGTAGCACTGGAGCACCTAGGTCAGAATAATGGTTGGAGAGAGAAAGAGCAGCAGTGCTGGAGCACCTAGGTCGGAGAAAGAGAGAGAGAGAGAGCAGCATCACCCAGTTTTTTGATCGGAAAGAGAGAGATAGAGAGAATTTTTTTTAGGTTACTTTGATATTGAGAAGTGTGTTTTCATCGACTAACTTCTAAATATTTTGGGATGGACGGTCTGGATTAATCCATCCGATCGAACGGTTGAGATGGAAACACGTGGAGGTAAAGTTCCCCCCCATAAGATTTGGCAATTAGCTGCCAAATGTGTGACATTTCCGCCGATCTATTTGGGACGGTAATGTGTATTATTTGGAACAGAAATTTTTATTAGTCCCAAATGGTGATCCATTTTCACAATCTGTCCCAAAAAAATACAATTTTTTGTTACTAAAAATATATCCGTCCCTAGAACTATACTTTTAGGACTTTTTATACTAGTGTTCCTTATAATGTCGTCCCAAAAAGACACTTTTTTTGGTGATTTTTCTCCCACTTTTGGAAGAATTTTTTTTAGTGGAACCCACCTACTTTTTTTCCTCAAATTTTTCTTCTCCATTTTTCCTCCTTTCCAAACACCATCACTTTTAATTTTTCTCTCACTTTTCCCTCAACTTTTTCCTTCCTCCCATTTTCTCCCCTTCCCAAATAGTACCTTAGAGCATCTCCAGCCCCGTCTTGTTATGTGTTGTGATTTTATGTGGCATGAGACACAAGACAATATTTTTTGTAGGTTCCAATTTACATTCACAAAAGACAATTCATTAGAAAAGTCGTATCCAATGTACTTTTTCAACTTCCAAAGACAATAAAAAGTACTTTTTCAACTTCCAATGCAACTCCTAGTTTTTTTTAATAAATGTTATTATTCATAATTGATGATGTGGAGGTGAAGTTATTGCCAAGTGCATTGTCTAAAACTGGACAACCAACTTCATAATATTTTTGTCATGTCATGTTATGTTATCTTCATAATTTATTTGACATTTGTAATGAAGTAAGCACTTTATAAATGAAAACTTGTCGTTACTATGTGACAACAACTTTTGTTTCCAAACTCAAAATAGGACTGGAGATCCTCTTTGCCTCGTTTGGTTGGCGGAAAGGAATGGAAATGATAGCAATTCCATGGTATTTTCTTTTCTTTGAAAAATTACAATTAATTTTCGTTTGATTTTTCTTTATGATGTTTGGAAATGCCATAAAAATTAGAAAAGAAAGAGAATATTTAAATATGAAAAAGTAATTTTTTGTTTGGTTGAATGGAAATTAATTTTTTCTAATTTTTTTATTAAAAATCTTTTTCATTTTCTCTCAAATTTCTCCGGCACTGAAACATTGAAAATTAATCCATTTTTTTTTTCAACCTGAAAAGTCGAGGCCATGTTTCATCTACGCATGCCACTCACTGGCCAGTGGGCCAGCCCCCTGTGGCTTCTTCACACATGACACATGTCCCGTCTTGTTTCATAATTGCAATAATTGCGCCATGCTGAGAAGAATGACCAAGTAAAAGAGTACAATGAATGGCAGTACTTCTTGTAGTTGTACTCATGAGACAAGAAGCACAGGAGTTTCTATTTTCTTAATAGAGAGATTTTCCAAAACCCTATTCTTCTGTCACACTTTTTTCAAATTTGATTAGTTTTTTTATTTTAAAATATATATGATTCAAGCTGATTAGACTGCTGATCCACCAGCCAAGAGCAGTCCAATCCAGTAGAGCTGGAGATTCAATTCGGAGGGAGGAAGATCTTTGGTGTGTGATTCTCTCGTTCTGAGCAATTAGCTATAGCTACTGAAGAGACCATTCATGCATGCATGCATGCATAGTAACCCTACTATTACAGTGCAAGTCTCTTTCTGCCTCTACATGTAGTCACTGTCTCTTACTTGTTGTAGACGAAGTTTGGTTGTCTTTTGTTGATTACATACTGCAAATTTCATTCTGCAGTCAACTATTATTGATTCTGGCTGGGCCTAATTGAATTAACAAAGTAGGGGGGAGTGGGAAGTCAAAGCTTGGGAAATTGAAATTGGAGTTAGTTACAGGCTACAGAATCCTAGCTTCCAGATTTTCTGCTGGCTGATTGATTTGAGCATTCATTCATTTTGGAGGGAATTAAGTATAAGTTAAGTGGCCTCGTAAAATCCAACCTAAGCCCAATCTTGATGGGATGGCCTATGTGTGTGTTATGTAGAGAAGCTGAGAAGGAGGAGGCATGCCATCTGCAACAGAATCTCATATCATCAACATGGTTGGTAGTTCTGTAGGACTTGTACTAAATATTTATTTTCTTCTGTAAAAAGATATAAGATCCTATTAATTATTTTTAAAAATACGCTAAATTATAACCGGATATTTTTTATATTTAAATTTTTTTTACTTGATATCCTTAACTTTAACAGATACTAATTTAATATATTTTCTTCATACTTTTTCTAACAGTGTGAACTAAATGAATAAAATAACAAAAATGTCCCCCATTCCCTCTCCCTTCGTCTCTCCCTCTCTCTCTGCAGCAGTAGCGAGCAGGAGCAGCCGACACAGCAGTAGCGAACAGCAACAACAGAGGGATGGCGCGACACCGAAATGCAGGACGCATAGCAGCTACGCAGGGGAGGGGCGTCAGTAGCAGGAGGGGAGGAGGTGCAGCAGTAGCGAGCAGCAACAACACAAGGGCGACGAGGATGCAGGGCAATGCACAGTCGCAGGGGGCGCGGTGGGGGGATTAATGTGAATCCTTACGCTGTGTTTGGGAACCTAGGAGGGGAGGGAGAGGAAAATTTGAGAAAAAAAAAAATGGAGGAGATTAAAATGAAGGTAAAATTAATTTTTCCTTCACTTGTTTGATAAACAAAAAGTAGGGGAAGAAATTTTTTAAAAATAATATTTTATTTATTATGGAGAAATATATAATTACCATTTAGTCCTTGATTTTTTCAAACATAATTTATAACTACTTTATTGAAGGGTAGTTGGGTAATTTATTTCACAATCCTCTCATCTCTTTCCATTTTTCTTCCACTTTTGGGAGAAATTTTTTTGAGTGGGACCCACATGAATTTTTCTCCCACATTCCTCTCCCTCAATTCTCCTCCCTCTTTCCAAACACCACAACTTTTAATTTTTCTCCCATTTTCTCCTCAAATTTTTCCTTCTCCCCATTTTTCTCTCTTTCCAAACAATACCTTACACTGTGTTTGGGAACATTTGGGGGGAGGGAGAGGAAAATTTGAGGGGAAGGAAAATGGAGGGGAAGGAAAATGGAGGAAAGTTAATTTTCCCTTCCTTTGTTTGGATGGACAAAAAGTAGGGGAAGGAAAAGTTTAAAAACAATTTTTTATTTGTTTATGGATATAGGTATAATTACTATTTCCTCCTTGGTATTCTCAAATGATGATTTAATTTTAACTTTTTGAGGGGTGGTGGGGTAAATTCACTCAAATTCCTCTCATCTCTCTCCATTTTCCTCCCACATTTGGGAGGAAATTTTTTTGGTGGGACCCACCTACTTTTTCCTCTCAAATTTTCCTCCCCCATGTTCTCTCCCCCTTTCCAAACACCATCATTTAAAATTTTCCTCTCACTTTCCCCTCAACTTTTTCCTTCCTCCCATTTTCCACCATTCCCAAACGGTACCTTAGAGCATCTCCAACCCTATTGTGAGTTTGAAAAAAATTGTTGCCACATAGGAATGACAACCATTTTTTCCAAAAGTACTTCTCCAATGCAAATGTGAAATCAAGTGTGGAGTTGACATGGCAATGACATGGCAAAGACAATGTGAAGTTGGTTGTCTAGATTTAGACAATGCACTTCACAATGTCTTTATGTCCACATCATCATTTGTGAATAAAAATGTTTATAAAAAGAAGTAGAAGAGTAAAAGTTGTCTTGGAAGTTGTAAAAAATTACTTTGTATTGTCTTCTCAATACTTTTGCATTGGAGATGACTTTTTAAACTCATTGTCATTTGTGAGTATAATATTGCCACCTATACAAGACATTGTCTTGTGTCCTATGCCACCTAAGATTCACAACACAAAATTAGACAATAGGGTTGGAGATGCTCTTAGAGAGGAAAAGTGAATCATAGGATTAGTGGGAGGGAATGTGAATTCTTAGAGAGGAAAAGTTGCAATTCCAATCAATTTTTTTCGGTGTTTGAAAAATATCAAGAAAATTGGGAGGAAATGTGACATGAAAAGTGAATCATTGGAATTTGGATTATTGGGAGGACCCATTTTTTCTTCTATTTTTTTCCTCTTGAAAATCAATTTTTTTTTCCTACTCCTTTTCTTTGTGGCATCCAAATACTAAAAAGAAATGAATTTTATTTTCCAAGGTCCTCATTCTGGTCATTCTCATGTCATAATTTGAGGGGTTCATGCTCAGGAGGCCAATAACACACCCGAAAATTATGGCAGGAAACATCAATTTGAGTGCTCTACCGCACGAATTCCTTCTGTTGAGCTTAAATTGTCCAAAAATTAAAATTACATCCAAAATGTTCTTCCTATAATATTAATCAGATAGGTCCTCTCAACCCCTCAAAAAATTCTATAGTTGAGCTCCACTCTCATTCCATCTCTTTACTAATATCAAGGAATCCTCAATAAGTAGCGAGAAAGACCCAACACATTTTTATCATGTTATTGAATAAATATTTTATTTTATTATATTTTTAGCCTTGGTCGAATAATGTAAATAGCTAAATGATCATATAAGAAAATTTTAATATAGTTGTACCGACACGAAAAACCCACGATAAAATTTTGAAAGGTATGTTCGGGCCATATTGTTGGCCCAATATATTTTCAATTAAGATTTGGACCTTGCCAGGCCGGACCGCGGCCCATTATCATCTCTTATGCTTTCCAACTAAAAACTAGAAATGCTTTCCTGATCCAAATTAAGTCCAAACCCAAGTCTTCTCTATAATACATGAAACATATGTTAAGGCCACCTTTGGGCAAAATCAGGACGTCGAAAAAGAAAAGTCATTAGTTTTTTGTATTTGGATATCAAACAAAAAGAAGCAGAAAAGCAAAAATAGTTCACATACTAAAGGAAAATAAGAGTAAATGGTTTTCCCACCCACCCTAATAATTCATTTTTTTCTTCCAATTTTTTGCATTTATTACAAAATTTTTGGACTAAACTATCTCGACTCTAAGAGGTAATTTTTAGGGGTGAGCATTATTCGGTTTTGGACCAAAAATCGAACCGAACCGAATAAGACGTTCGGTTCGGTTTAAAAAAATTCGCTCGATTTCGGTTTTGAAAATACTAAATTTTCTTATTCTGTTTCGGTTTCGATTTCGGTCCAAAATCAAAAACCGAATAAGAAAATTATATATATATATATATATATATATATATATATATATATATATATATATATATATATATATATGGGTCGTTCTACAATACATCCCCCTGGAAAAGGATGTATCAATACATCCGAAATTTGGACCGTTGGATGTTGATCCAATGGTTAGGATTGAATAATAGAGTAGAAACATCATTTAATGCGAATTTAGACTTTTGACCTGTTGGTAATTTGCTTTAGCAGGTCATTCTTCACTTTAATTTTTTCAATGAACACCCTAAATTAACTCATATTTACTCTCTCTTTCGTCCATCCAATTTAATATTTTGTACATCAACGTATAAATTTCGTTTTTTTGTTACAGGCCGTGGTCGTGGCCTTGGTGGTGGTGGTGGTGGAAAGAGAAACGTAGATGAAGAAGGAAATAAGAATCGGTCCGGATCGCGTCGAACGTCGTCGAGCCCTCCTAGAACAACGAGGAGTACCAGCTGCGCTGAGAAGAATCGGTCCGGTTTGCGTCGGACGTCGTCGAAACTTCCTCGAATAAGAAGAAGTACCAGCGGCGCCGCTCTAATTTTACTGTCCATGCCATTGTCAGAAATCTTATTTTTCATCTAATAATTTAATATTTTGTTAATAAAGCTACATGTAATGGTAGTGGTGGTGAACTGAGAAAACCTGCTTCTGAGGTCGGACGGATCATCTGCTCACATATTTAAAAAAAATCTGCATTGATCGGACGAAATATTTTTTACTTTTCTAATGATAATATTTTTGAAGAATATTTTTTTTTGGACGGTGAATGGCCATTCTCTTTGCTTTTAACACGGAGAATGGTCATTCTCTTTGCTTTTAACACGGCGAATGGACGGAGAATGGCCATTCTCTTTGCTTTTAACACGGAGAATGGTCATTTTCAAGGAGAATGACCATTCTCCATTCCTTTAACATGTAGAATGGTCATTCTCCTTTCTTTGAAACGGAGAATGGACACTCTCTGTGCTTTTAACAAAGTATGGTACATTTATGGCTGAAAATGTTCGAGTATCTCATATTTTTTCACCAAATATTTACAGTATTTTTAATATCATTTACCAAAGTATATTCATTTAATATTAAATCATGTTCAAGAAAATCTGAGTATCATTTTATCAGGCTTCCACTGTTTGGCTGCACAAAATTTCTTGCGAGTGTTTGAATATAATTAACCTACTATCTAAGAGAATTTTTCTTACATTACATTATGCATTACACTGACATCGAATTCATACTGATGGCATCGATGTACTGATGGCAATAACAAAGGATGAACCGGCAGGATTACAATTTTGCTTCAGCAATAACAAGGGATGAACAGGCAGGATTACATTATGCATTAAACTGGCATCGAATTCATACTGATGGCATCGATGTAATATTTTTTTACAGAAAGCAAAATACATTAAAATCAAATAAAGTTTTAGTGATACCATGAATGCATCTGTAATAAGGCCATCTGTAAGCCCTAGGAATGCACCCAGGACTCATAAAATCTGTAAAGGGCATCTGCAAATCAAAGGAATACAATATCAATATCATCTGTGAAGGCCAACTACAAATCAAATAAACGCTTCAACCAAAAAATCATAATCAAATTAAGTATACTTCATTCCAAGTCCAATAAACTGCATAATCCACGTTACAGTAATCTGTCAAATCCACGTTAGTAATTCAACATAGAACCAGCATAATTCATAATACAATAATCCAAATAAATATCATACCTACTATAAATTCAAGACCATATTACATTTTCCAAAAAAATTACGAACTATGCACTTAGTACAAGCGAAAAGTTTAGTCTTACAATATTTCAAAAACTAAATTTAGTTACACCGCCATGACCAACAAATATTCAGAACCATATTACAATTCAAATATTACTTACAAATTGAAATAAAAGTTTCAAAACTCAAAAGATGAATCTTCATAGCCATGTCCATCTTCTTCTTCATCTTTTTTTCTTCTTCTTCTTCTTATCAAAATATCCTTCACCTACACCTTGAGGGAGGAAATAAGAAAAATTATAGTCAGTATGGACTCACTGTATACGTAGAAATGACATCCGGTAATATAAATAGAAGTATCAAAGTGATGGCTAGCATTAAAGTGTCAATGTGTACAGTGTGTATTTTTACATAAGAGTTTGGGCTAGCCCCATTTACCTACTTCATGAGGGAAGGGAAATCTTATTCTTGGTCAGCAAATTCAACCTCTATCTGGTTAATCTTATCCAGAATCAATTTCTGGTTGTCGGATATAGTCATCATCTCTGTGAAGACATTCTCAAAGTTTGCAGCAACAAAATTGTATAGATCATCAACCCTGTCCTTAGTGTTTTTGATTCCATAAGTTGATGGTTTTCCAGATGTTGATGGATTGCTTGCAGCTGCTGCCCGTTTTCCAAACATTCGAGTGAAGGTTAGTTTTCTCATGGGGCCTTTGTTTTTAATATAAACATTCCCTGCTAAGCTTGGGACAGAATGTTTACTAGCCATCGAGCATACAAATCCTCCGAAAGGGAGAGCTGTCCTTGCAGTTGGTTTTCCTATGAGATGCATCATTCTACTGAACATGTAGGAACCTATATCCATTCTTTTTTCTTTCCCATAAAATAAAGAAATTTTACTCTATCGGGATGGATGGAAAACTCATGTCCAGTAGGGTTGAGTGTTTGAGATACGTTGGCATGCAACAATTTATACAAAGTTTTTAACTGATCTTTGTATACATTTTGAGGGGTCATGGCACCCACTGATACACCTGTAATCTCATGAATTGCATCCCTCTTATCAACATCTTTCATATCAAACTCAGGAACTGGATCAAATCCATAAAATTCGTTGATGACAGCAGCATTTACCCGAATCAGTTTTGCTCTCAAAAATAGTACCAGTTGTTGATTCTCTTCTTTTTCTTTAATTTCAGTCGGAAGATTTGAGTAAAATTCTCTTACTATTGTTTGAAAGATTTTCTCAAGACATGATTTGTTTAGTTTCTCCAATTGATAGAATTTTAATATATCCAGGAAAGCTTCATCTTCGACATCATCCATCTTAATTGATCTTTCAGGCATAACAGCTTTTTTCTTGAAATATTTATTGTAAATCTTCTTAGATTTAGAGTCTTTAAAATTTTTTACCTCCTCTCCATCCTGGGACTTATTTGATGATTGCTCTTCCTCTTCATTTTCCTCTTCTAATGAGGATTCAAAATTCTCAGAGTACGCTGATGACTCTGTATCCATTGTCACCTTAGCCTTCGCTTGAGTACGCCTTTGATCTTCATAAGTTGAGTCTTCCGACGACTCTGTATCGAAGATAGATTTTTCGGTCTTTATCGAGCAATGAGATTTTTTAGCCTTTTTTGCAGGTGGCTTGGCTGCCGCCTCCGCTTTCATCGTCGCTGCTGCAGCCGCTGCTTCCGCCTTTGCCCTTTCGGCCTCTGTCCTAGCAACCATAATCTTGGTCTTCGCCGCCCTTGCATGTTATGCCCTTCGGGCCTGTATTACATTCCTTTGTGGATTCTTCCCCTTTGGAGACGGTCGTTGTTTCTTCGGCCGCATTTTGATTAGAAGAGGGTTTGGGAGAGGGTTTGAGAGAAGAAGAGAAAAAATTCGACCGTCTTTATATGACCTTGGAAAGTGGAAAAAATTAGAATAGTTTTGAGTCTTAAATTAAATTTATTACTATTATTACTGGTATAAGACGGTCGAATTTATTACTACTAAATTTTAAAAACTATTTTCCAAAATTATATTTATTACTATTATTACTAGTATATATCCATGTGAAATGACTACATAAACCTTTAGGATTTTGAGACCCTAATTTTAAAAATTACTTTCCAAAATTAAATTTATTACTATTATTACTAATATATATCCTCGTGTTCCGTATAAATTATTAAAAAATTTGGCACAAAAAATGGATGTATCGATACATCCCAAATCTGGACCATTGTAATTTAACAGGGAGAATGTCATTCTCCGTTTCAATTTAAACGGAGAATAGCATTCTCAATCGTTTTAATACTGGGAACGACATTCTCCGTGTAATTCAACACGGAGAATATCATTCTCCATTTCAAATGAAACGGAGAATATCATTCTCCGTTTAAATTAAAACGGAGAATGAACATTTTAATGTATTTTTAACACTGGGAATGTTATTCTCCGTTTAAATTAAAACGGAGAATGAACATTCTATTTTGTTTTTGACAACATATTTAAGAATGTGAAGTTTCTAATCTCAAAATTTTTATTTTTCGAATATTTGATTAAATTTTTGAACGTATTTTTTTTTTTGCATTGAGCCGTCATATACTCGTATTTTTGCCATCCCGAATATTTCACGTTTTACGACTTGGTAAGAATACTATATACTTGAAAAGAGTAAAATTGAAACCCTCAAATTTGTCCTCCAGTTTACTTTGTAATCATATTTAAGATGGATTTGACGGCAAGATTGACGCTGGCAGTGTAATGACCCGCTCCGCCCTAGCGGAACGTCGATTCAAACGGGAAGTGCAACGACTCAAACGAGCCGTCGACCCGAAGAGTTGGCATCGACCTGATGAAGAATCGATGTAAGGCTTACATTGGCCCGTCAAAGATGAATCCAGACTTAGACTTTCAAAGGCGCGTTCGGAGTATTGCTCGGCCGATGCAAACATCGCTAAGGTGGGTGGCTCCGATGAACCCGTCTTTGCTTAGCCTAGACACATAACAATACGGACACTAATGTTAGAATCGCTAGGCGATAACGCCGCGCATGCTAATAAATGACTCAACGCACCTAGTTAAGGGAATAATCCCATCTTATATGCTTGTATAGAATATGGAAAAGAACATGGAAAAATGTGAGAACTCTCGTACCGCGCTTCCCGCTCGTGCTAAGGCACAAGCTTACGTTCAAGTCTCTTATGCGTTCAACAATGAAGCAATGAATGGTTTTCAACAATGAAACGGAAGACTATCAACATAGTCGTTCCGAGTAGAGTATAGCAACATTGAAAGTCTTCGGGACCGATGGGTCACCAAGGCGACTCCCGTACTGGAAGTTGCGTAATGTGTGAATGAATGAATCAACGAATGAATGAATGAATCAATGAACGAACGAACAAGTAAAAGAAAGAAAGAATGAATGAAAGATAAGAAGGAAAGAATGGTTAGCGACAGGTGTGACGGCCACGTGCAATGGGGCTCGCTACCCGCGCTGCACGGACGCCAACCTGGTCGATAACGCATTAAGGCTAAGGGTTAGCCTACGGTGCAGAGATAGCCGTTAAGTTAAAATGACAAATAAAATGAAATGGTCGTGGACACCTCCATCGTATACGGGGAGAGGGGAAATAAGGGATTTCCAGCGACACGGTCAAGGTGTAGGACGTGCCGGTCCGGACGGAAATCAAAGAAAAATGGCTTACTGTACATGCCTGAGTGCGGGCTTGGCCACCAGGGGACGTAAGGCCGGGTATTTCAAGAGACTATCAGGGTGTACCAAGCCGCACGCCATGATAGGTGAGAAATTACCAAGGGGAAACATGTCCAAATTGGCTTGTGATGCCAGCGACCGATGCATATAGATTAAGTGGGCTTTGCTGGTGGCAATCCACGTACAAGTCCTTGCATTGAAATCAAAGTAGTCTAAGTTAACTAAATGAAGTGCCTTCTGAACAGGCTTGAATATAACACACCAGATAATCGAGAGTACTTCGACAAAGGAGTTAGAAAATACGCCTACGACATGTTAGGACCCGAGGCAGGGACACGCCCTTGACATTGAAAGTTCACATGAATCACGTTAAGTTATTTCCTATGAATTGTTGACATTGAAAGTTCACATGAATCACGCCCTTGACACTTGGTGCAATCGAGTTGCGAACGATATCAAGTACCGCTCGATCGGGAACGAAGCTACACTTAGAGTGTATATCGATAGGAACGCTATCAAACAAATGCTTAGGCGTGCACGGAAGATTGATTTGGATTTTGAGGAACGGGCGAATGCGCGATTGAATATATCGAAAGGGAATCGAATGATCATTTGAGGATTTGTAGAATAACTTGACCCCGAGTGGTGTATGTGATAGCTTCGGAAAAGAATAAGAATGAGTGTCGACGACTAGTCGAGTGGCTCTAATCCTGAGTGGGGTATGGACATTATAGAAATTGTTCGCACAAGACTAAAGGATTTACGGATAGAACGAGTATGTCGACAAGCGATGATATCGCGCAAAGCCTTAGAACGAGTAACACTTAGTTGGTTTTGACTTCGATAGTCTCAAACGAGATATCGTTCGGACGAATTAAGAATACGTAGTTCGAATTACGAAACGATCGAATAGAGAGTCGGAACGATAAAACGAATAGAGGTTTTGGTCGAGAAAACATAGAAGATCATGCCTGCGATTTTGAATTTAGTCGAAGAGATTTAAACTTGAGTTAAGGTGAAATACCCTTGGACGAGATCGAAAATAGCACGATCGGAAGATAGCGTGCATAGGAAACGTTGGTTTGAAGGTACGAGAATGACAAAGGATTTGGAATAGATGTTGCTTCATAACGAGTTAGCACGAGAAAATGCTAATTGAGGAAATTAAGTTGCACGACTCGAAATTCGTTGCAAAAGAAAGATCGTCAGGTTATGTGCATCATCGATGGTATTTAGGCGTATCAAAGATCGATGTACGATAACTTGGGGGTACTCTGATTCGATGAATGATGACCATGTTAGAAGTTATTATTTTGAAGGATGCTATATTGGGGATCGGATAGAAATGAATGTTGGATGCAGAGGGAAGTGACTTGATTGTTTGGTGATAACCACAACGACAACGATCTTGTCTTGTGCGAGCGCAACTCCAGCCTCGCACATGCGTCATGTTGGATTTGGGACGATCATTCCACGTGGGCATTGGCATGGTGATTCATGTCCAGCGGGAATGATCGAACTCGAAATACCTTGATATGGCAATTTTTGATTGTTTCGACTTGTGGTTTGAAGCGAAGGCGAATTTGAGGATTGATCGGACAATAATAGACGGTGAAGTAAAGTCGAGGATTGAGTAGGCCCAATCCGCATATCGAAAATGAGTAAGTCTAGATGCAACACAAGAGTTACGTCCCGATGAGAACGTTTATTCCGCAGAAATATCGACATGGTGATTCATGTCTGTCGTAGATAATCAGACTTGCGTGAGATCGGGGCATGACATATTGCAAGGCTAGACGACCTTGTGATCGACTACATGAATTGGATAGGTGAACTGTATCAAAACATACTTGAAGAGATAGACTATGATAATTGCTAGTGCGGACGCACGATATTAACATATCGAGGATTTGGTTGAGGATAACTTATCATATGATGACTTTCCTAACGAGCTCGGACTTGGAACGGAGAATGTGTTGAGGTGAATAGGGTGAACGTTGCTCGATGTTTAGAAATTTGAGTAAAATAAACTTGGGTAGAAACTTCCGTACAAACGAACAAATGGTTTGACCATAGGATTTGGGGCGAGCATCGTGCAACGACCTTGCACGATAAGCCGAGAACTTGACTTGTAACTATGACCTGGTGAGATGACCTAGAGGATAGGCGGACGACCCTGTGCCGAGTGATTGAACCTGTGTGGTTTATGGTATCGTCTGGACGGACGATAGACCTTGGGCAACAAGACTTAGAGTAGGACGAGGAATAGGGAGTGTGCGTGAACGACGACGAGATTGGCCCCAAACAAAGCGAATGATAGGAATGGATGATGTGCAAGTAAAGTTGGGATAACAAATTGAATCATTGATAGGAAGACGCACTCGATGATAGTGTAATACTTGGTCTTGAATCGGACGGAAGGTACTTAAGACTTGGTCAACTCCGCTGATAAGAAGAAATCGTATTGATTTCGTAGACAAGAACGCTTGAGAAATGAATCGGATCATCTCGAGGATCAAGATAAACGATAGTGAGATACACGCAAGTTCGATTTTAAATTGAAGTTAGTAAAACGATCGGCAAATCAAAACTATCACGAGTAGCTTGTCCGACTTCGTTAATCGCTTAGCCTGGTTGAAATGTACGTATTTGGGGGACGCCTTGAATATGTGCACAGTCCCCACGCAGTGATATGATGAAGTCGAATGCAACTACAAGTGGGTGTTGAGATGTGCATGAATGACAATTGAATAAGTACCATCAAGTCTAAAATGAATGGACAATCATTCCATAAAATTCACCAAATGCATGCAACATAAAACTTGAAAGGATAACCGAGCAAAATTCGATGCCATCAAACGATAGAGCCGTTCGATAGAAATTGTCTAAGAAAAACGACGACACGAGCTAAAGGAATGGTAGGATGACCTGCACTCAGGAAGTCTCGAGGACGAGTCTTGTTTAGAGTGGTGTATTATGTAATGACCCGCTCCGCCCTAGCGGAACGTCGATTCAAACGACAAGTGCAACGACTCAAACGAGCCGTCGACCCGAAGATTTGGCATCGACCTGATAAAGAATCAATACAAGGCTTACATTGGCCCATCAAAGATGAATCCAGACTTAGACTTTCAAAGGCGCGCTCGGAGTATCGCTCGGCCGATGCGAACATCGCTAAGGTGGGTGGCGCTGATGAACCCGTCTTTGTTTAGCCTAGACACATAACAATACAGACACTAATGCTAGAATCGCTAGGCGATAACACCGCGCATGCTAATAAATGACTCAACGCACCTAGCTAAGGGAATAATCCCATCTTATATGCTTGTATAGAATATGGAAAAGAACATAGAAAAATATGAGAACTCTCGTACCGCGCTCCCCGCTCGTGCTAAGGCACAAGCTTACGTTCAAGTCCCTTATGCGTTCAACAATGAAGCAATGAATGGTTTTCAACAATGAAACGGAAGACTATCGACGTAGTTGTTCCGAGTAGAATATAACAACATTGAAAGTCTTCGGGACCGATGGGTCGCCAAGGTGACTCCCGTTCTGGGAGTTGCGTAATGTGTGAATGAATGAATCAACGAATAAATGAATGAATGGATGAATCAATGAACGAACGAACAAGCAAAAGAAAGAAAGAATGAATGAAAGATAAGAAGGAAAGAATGGTTAGCGACAGGTGTGACGGCCACGTGCAACGGGGCTCGCTACCCGCGCTGCACGGACGCCAACCTGGTCGATAACGCATTAAGGCTAGGGGTTAGCCTACGGCGCAGAGACAGCCGTTAAGTTAAAATGACAAATAAAACGAAATGGTCATGGACACCTCCATCGTATACGGGGGAGAAGGGAAATAAGGGATTTCCAACGGCACGGTCAAGGTGTAGGACGTGCCGGTCCGGACGAAAATCAAAGAAAAATGGCTTACTGTACAGGCCTGAGTGCGGGCTTGGCCACCAGAGGACGTAAGGCCGCACGCCATGATAGGTGAGAAATTACCAAAGGAGGAAACATGTCCAAATTGGCTTGTAATGCCAGCGACCGATGCATATAGATTAAGTGGGCTTTGCTGGTGGCAATCCACGTGCAAGTCCTTGCATTGAAATCAAAGTAGTCTAAGTTAACTAAAGTACCTTCTGAACAGGCTTGAATATAACACACCAGATAATCGAGAGTACTTCGGCAAAGGAGTTAGAAAATACGCCTACGACATGTTAGGACCCGAGGCAGGGACACGCCCTTGACATTGAAAGTTCACATGAATCACGTTAAGTTATTTCCTATGAATTGTTGACTAACTTGGTTTACTTTGGACAGGGAAGGCCGGAAGGTAAGTATGGGTAAGTCATACATGTATTTCCAAGCGACACTTGTATTCGGCATCACGCCTTAGCGAGGACGATCGCTCCTGCGGGAGCGGGGCGTGACAGGTAGCATAATCAATTCTATGACGTAACAAGTCATTGATGGGGATATCGTCGCTGATATATGGATTTGACGTAACAAGATTTGTTAATTGAAAAATAGATAAAATAGTTAGTCGCTTGTAGCCGAAACCAAATTGATTTAACAAAATATTATGTTGCATTAAATTCCAGCTTCGTCATCGGAACATTCTCCGACGAAGGATACAAGAGGATGAAAAAAACTGTAAAAAACTAAAAAGAAAAAGAAAAATAAGGGGTCTACCCCTCACTAGCCTCGCGGAGGATCTCCGCAAAGTCCTGCAGGGTGCGCACACCCGCGCTATGGATCAGGCGGCGCAACCCTTCCCTCTTCTCCAGAGAAGCCCGTTCCTCCGGAGTGATCGGCTACAGGTCAAAGTTGGGCGCGGGATGAAGAGGTCGAGCGATGACCTCCATTGACAACCCGCAGGAGGTCAGGAAATCTGCAGCCTCTTCTAGCCAGTCATGGGCCGGAGGCGGTGCAGAGGGTGCTCCATGCAGAGAGGCTCGGCGACGGCAGGAAGAAGACTCTGAATATGGTTCCCAACCAGATGATCTTTTTGGAGCCAAGTTAAATGTGCAACCTACTCAAATGAATGGGGACCCCTATATATATACGCGTTCCTAACCGAATCTTCTTATTCCTTATTGAAAGTTGGGGATATTCAATTTCTTATTCTTTATTGGAAGTTGGGGATATTCAATTTCTTATTCCTTATTGGAAGTTGGGGATATTCAATGACCTCCAGTAACTCTTCTTATTCCAAGCTTAGTTGGTTGTGCTGTTTGGCTTTTATATGGAAGGCCTAGGTTCGAGTCTGGTGTGTGGGTTCTGTATAATTTTTCTATTGTTAACATTTTTTGGGTGCTATTATATGCTTTTAACTTAGTATGGAACAATTTGGGACGGGTAATGGCCATTCTCCGTTCCTCTAACATGGAGAATGGTACATGTAGGACAGAGAATGGTAAATTTAGGACAAAGAATGGTACATTTAGGACGGAGAATAGTAGATTTAGGACAAAAAATGGTACATTTGAGACTGTTCTATAGGGTTGTGAATTTTAAATCGTTTGGCTGTTTAGCTTTGTTTTGAATCTATATAAATGAGTATTGAAGGCTGGTGAAGATGAATAGTTTGGCTGTTTGGCTGTATAAATAGATTTTAAAGGGTTGTGAAAAAGAAACCAATATTTTTGTATCGATCATCATTAATTATGGTGAATGGCACTGATACCACTAATATGAATATAATTTGCACCGCCAGAATTCATCTTGAAGAAGGTAAATTCTGTGTTGGGAAATGTCGAAATCTCTTGGATATGATTACACTGAGATGTTGTATTAATGGTAAAATCTGTGTTGGAAAATATCGAAATCTCAGAAGTGAGCCGTCTTAGGCGTTATTATATCACAGTCCATTTTATTTATAAAAAAATTAATCATGTAAAAAATTATTGACAAAAGTAAAATTTTGTCAAAATTGAGAATCGAACTCAGAAAAAATATCTTGCACCTTAATGAAATGAGTTAGAAGCGTATTTAACCATAATTGGATAAAATTCAAATTATAAATTGGTGGTAAAACTTTTGAATTCCTAAAATACCCTTGAGTATTTATAAACATGATGTTATTATGTCAACTTGCATGTCATTTATGTTTAAGTGTCAAAGAAATAAAGTTTGCATGCAAGTTTCATTTTTCCATATAACATTATGTTCCAATGGTAATAAATTTTATTTTTCATTACCATTTTCTAAACGTTATTAGTCTCAATGGAAAAAAAATTTAAAAAAATTGTACTTCGAATCTCTTGACATCTAAATAGTCACCTGAAAAAAGACAAAAAGATGACAACTGACTTTATAATATTCTAATTAAAATACGTACAAAGTACGTATATGTAGACTAGTGAAAAATATAAAGAAATGCATGCATGCATGTATGCTAATGTTTTCACCATTCATCCAAGGAATGATTGATGATATCTAAATCACTATACATTTCGTATCCAGGTTCCCCTTGGATTACATCATCAAAGGGTCGTTTAAACGTCTATATTATATCACAAATTTTCCTAAGGCCGTCGTCGAAGTGCACGTTGAAACACCCACGTATGTCGTGCACACGAAGACCCTTACAGTTGCATATGATAGATCGCAGCGTGTCTCTATTGAACATGACGAATCCCATCTGTAGGTGCTCGAGACGCGGCATCGAATCAGCCACGGCCTTTTCCTCCGTCTCGTTCTGCGTGTTCATCACGAATCTGTTCTTGAGCATGAAATATGGTGGGGCATGTTCCTCCTCAGCTTGACCAGACGGTGGCAATACTTTCCGACGGAAAATATTCCAGTCGACGTGATATAGAGGCAGTAGCTAATGTCGAGTTCTTCCAGCACCGGAAGAAACTCCAAGTGTCTCACGAAAGTTTCATCAATCACGTCGCACTTCGGAATGCACAGCACCCTTAGAAATTTCCCATTGTATTATAAAAATAGAAAAATATTAATAGAAATTAACAAAAGTATACGTAAAATTTTGTAATAGAAAAAATAAAGTATTAGAATAAGACCAAATAAAATTTTGCACTGGCCTTAAACATGCAAAACAGAAGGCTGCTTCGTCGAGCTTGTACGCGAAGAAGGACCCTAGATATCCCCCATTGCGAGCCACGAGCTTCTTTACGGTCAAACTAATCTCAGCGGTTTGTTGGGTCCTCCGGCACCATTGTACCAAGTCGACGTTAGACCAATACTCTAAGGGACTATTGAGAGCCTTCCACCACGAACGGCAAACTGGGACCACGTTGCACATTACCTCGTCCGCCGGCATCCCCGACAGTACCAGTATTATCGAGAGAATCTCGGTAGGGATGACGGCCCATCCGCTGCAGTTGATCTAGCTCTTGCTCCTCTCTATTGCGACTGTTCTTCTTCTTCTCTCCTTTGTTTCTCTCTAGTCGGATGGGTTCTCTTCTTTGAAAAAGGCTATTTAACCCCTCGTTTCGGGGGTGTAACCCGCTCGGGAGGGGTATGATCGAATGTCACGACCCGTACCCACTTTTCGGACGCGAGCTCGTGAGCAAGCCAGCTACGTATCGAGCAGACTCCAGCCCGATTCGAGTACGTATAAGCTGTCAAGGTCATGGGTATCATGTCTAATCTAAACTATATCTCAATCCACACACTACAAAAAAAGTGACCTTTGGGGACAACAAAAAACCGTCTTAAAAACTGCAATTACCGTCCCAACAACTATTTGGGACGGCCTTTGGGACGGGAATGGCCGGTCCCATTAGGGTGGCGTGGCAAAAAGTTTTAGGACGAAAAAAACCGTCCTAATTAGGTTTTAGGGTCGAAAAAACTAACTGTCCCAAAAGTATCTGAATTATTATATTTTTATGACGGATTATTAAACCGTCCCAAAATATAAGTATTTGTGACAAAAAAAACCGTCCTAAAAATTATGGACGTAGTCACAAAAGGATGTAATTTATTTTTAGGACAATTACATATCCATCCCAAAAAAGTAATAATAATTGTGCTAATTATTATGAAATTATTATTTTCATGTTCCACCTATAAAGCATACAATTAAAATACTTAAATAACAAAATCCATTTATAAATATATAAGTTCAATTGCATATTGTAGTATTGCATTAGCAAAAAATATAGTATTTATACAACATCATTAAACGTATATCTAATCGTTTATAAAATAAACCCAAGGTACATCATTGAGCTTCTAAAAAATGAACTCAAAACTCTTTGCATCATTAAACGTATACCAAAAAGATTTACATTGTTAATCATATCTCTCAACATTTACAAAATGAATCTAAAATGCTTTACATCATTTAGTGTCATCTTCCATCATTCGCAAAGTAAACCCAAAATACTTTTGAAGCCAGACATAGCAGAATCATCAATGACCTTTGGATGTTTGGCCGGACTCTCCTTCTCGCTCTCTTTCTTTATCAGTTTTATCATTCTCAGCCACTTGCGTTGGTTTTTACTTAAAACTTTTTTCGTAGTTTCTGCACAGAGATGTAAGACATTTGTAAATCAGACAAATTGCAGCAAAAAGATGGAACTCGCCATTATAACTTATATGTTCCTTTCTTAAACTTAAAAGTGAAAGAAGACCAACCTGGGCATGCTGATTTTGGATGTCACAAGGTCTCTTGAGGGTTGTTAAACTAGAATGTCCAAGAAAGTTTAGCCCAGTTGCTACTCTCTTTCCTCCAATATTCTGCTTGCATTTTACATCCTATATGAAATGCCATGAAACAACAATTCAAGCAAATTCCAAGTCCAGTCAATATTGACATCACATGAAAGCTAAAAACCAAAATAAATGGCTATAATAAAGGTTCTTGAACCAAACGGATCGCATAGTATTGATTAGTCAAACCTTATGGAGCATATCTGCATGTCCATAAAGAAGCTCACAAATTAGGAAATTATTAAAAATCAACTTCACTTATCGTCATATATCTAGGAGAATATAGATTTTTGTTCTAAGAATCTGTTCTAAGAATGCAGTTATTAAATTTACAACAATAATTTCCAGCAATATGTAGTTATTAAATTTACATAAATATGTTCATTAAGATAACATTATTGGAAAATCAGAAGATATGCAATATGCATTATTTTTACTATACCAAAAGATGTTTTGTGAGAAAACATGCAAAAAGTTATGAGTGATGTAGTTTGAATATACAATACAAGACAAAAGGCATGTAAAGATAAAGACTTGAACATGGAACATGGATATGGTTATGATATATATATACCAATTATACAACAGTTCTTTAAATTTTAGTAAACGAATACGTGTCGATGTTGAAAAAACTAATTTTGGTACATCTATGAACTCAAGTTTCTATGTTACTTCAAGTTAAATTGCTCTTCTATGTAGTCAACCTCTAAAAAAAAAACCACAAGATCGAACTCTGGGCATATTAGAATTCAGGGGAAAAAAAAACAAGCATAGGCACTTTGCTAGTAGTGATGTATCCAAGTACACGAAACAAGAGTATGGCCACTTTGCTAATAATAGTAAATGCAATGGCAAAAGAAACATAATAGTGTTATGGGAGGATGTGTATGATTTCCTAGAAACTGGTGTATTAGTCCAACAGTAATGAAAGCTTAAATGTGTTAACTAGCTACACAAGCACCATCATATTGATTGGATTGACTACATAACAACTAAATATAATATATAGTCATCATGGAAAGTGTATTTACCTTCAAATGCATGATAGAAGAAACAAGAGAGAGGGAGAGAGGGAGAGAGGTTTTCAATGTTCTGACCAATCGAAATTCATTATATTCTTCCCCTTAAACGCAGAAATTTCCGAGTCTGACCTTCCAACGCTTTCACCTGAAGGAGGGACATCGTCATTGGAAACCATGTGACTATCACCATGTCATCATTAACAGTCATCATTTTGCGGGCTTGAAATTCGGAATCCTATTGATGTGATCCGACAGCAACACCAGATTTCCACAAAGATGCCATCCAGACAGTAGCACCATATTGTAGATCAAACTGTAGCAAGCACCTTTTGATCCCTATGTCACCCTAACAAATAATATTTCAATAAACTCCACTTGTGCATAATAATCATATTTACCTGCACATTTCCAAATTTCCTTATATAGTTTTTCAGATAAAAATGACTTGGATTACCAACATTGCAAACAATTAGGATATTAAAGAAGATAGAAAATTATAGTAATACAAATTAGGATATCACAGTTTGCAGCTTACCACAATAAGTACAGTTATGGCAACAACATATATCTGTTAAATGGAAGGGCGGATCTAGGAGGTCTAGTAAGAAGGGGCTCCTTTAATATGAAATTCCACGCATGGTATTGCAAAGAACATAAAAAATGTAAACCAAGAAGAAAAAAAGAATAAATAATACCTAAACAACAACAAGAAAAGCTCTACCCAAACTCTCAGGGTCAGCCACATGAAATATTTTCTCCCGTTCCACTCTCCTAAGAGCCATTCCTCTCTAATTTAACCTAGTTCTAGCAGCTGCTAAGATTTCATCTCTGTTACACATGTCCAAAGTCCAAACCACATTAGACAATTGGCTATGCAGCTTCAGCAACAGGAAAATTTCAAGGCTTGTCTGAATATTGGAAATTTTTGATCCAGTGCCAATAAAAGTTACAACTATTGGCATCCCGATATGAAATGTAAATATCTTAATCTTGTAGGATTGCATGACGAAATCAGGCAACACAAACAGAAGACTCAGAAATACGCTTAGGTAAAAGTATCCTTCTTACAGGTTAAAGTCTACTACCTACCAAAAGAAATATTAGAGGTGGAACTGCACATACCAATAACACTCTTTTTGATAAGTGATATTCTTGCTCAAAAGCTTGGAAACATGGATCTTCTACAAAATGAACCAGTTGACTAACACAAGCTTCTCTCGATTGGTGTTTCCCCATGTACATATTTTCAGAAACCATAGCTTCTTGAAGCTTCTTGTAAATCACCTGACGAAGAAGAGATTATTCTTTATATCAAATAGTTAAATAGGGACGAGAAGCTAATCAAGATTTAGTGATAGTAGTCACACTTTTGAAGAAAATAAAATTTTCTCGAACTGAAGAATGTGCTAGCATGAAAGATAGATAACAAATAATTTCTATAGTAGGTTCTGAAAACTAACTACATTCAATACATGCTACAGCAATATTACAAGAATAACAAAGCCTTTATCCCAAAAGTTTTGTATTGGGTACATGAATTGTCTTCTTCCGTTGCCTGTACATATTCCTTCAGAGTATTCAACCTGAGTAATCAGAGGAACAAAAAGATGTCCAATACAGAGTTATAATTTTATGTCAACAATAAAAATCATATGAAGAGATACTGGGTCATATGTTTTGTTTGCACCATTACACAGTCATGGATTGACTAAATGACCTATGAAAATTATCTGTTTAGATGAATTGTATGATCCATTATAAACATAAACATTAAGTAATCAACTTAAGTCAAAGAAGGAACAGAAAAGATGTCCAGAATATAGAGTTGTAATATTTATGTCAACATTACAAAATCAGATGTAGAGTTACTGGATCATATGTTTTTGCACCATTAATCACAATCATGGATTGTCTAAATGAAGTATGAAGAGTATCGTTTGGTGAATTGTATGATCCAGTGGGTCCATTATAAACATAAAGAATAAGCTAACTAGTAATCAATGTCAGCTCATTGATGCAAAATGAACATCCAAGGCCGTGCAGTCCTATAACATATTATATGTGATTATGCGCTGAAATATCAGTGTCTCGCCCAAACAAAGAAATTGTACATGAAATTGGTTATTCTAAGATATTATTACAATAAGTATCGCCAGCTGACAAGTTGATGTGGTATAGTACCGTCATGGAAGTAAGCTTATGAGGTGATCATAAGGTATAGGCCAAAAGAAACTCATGACTTTAGTATTTGTAAGGGAATTTTTTTTCCTACTAAAGTATCCAAGTCAGCATCATTTTGATCAGCTTTAGCACATACTTACAAAGTTCCTTGGGATATAATGATCGTGTTCTGAAGTGCACCTCTCTCTTAAGAAACACAAATATATCAACCTAGCATTCTGCCTCATTAGAGTTTAATCAAGTGATGGAGGTACCCCCTCACAAGCGACAGTCGACAATGTTCTACATGTATGATTCCTCGAGAAGGAATGTGCTGTTGTGCTTACACTTGACCTATCATCAAAACACCAACTCTCTTCAAAGCTTGTAAAAACTACCTCCGCGTCTTCACTCTGCATATTGCAATAGTAATCAGGGATGTCCCTTTAGAAATAACAAGATAGCTTTTAACCCAACTTTTCAAGTACATACAAAAAGCAACTCAGGAAAAAAAATGCTAGAGCAGAATTTTGTAAAATCGATAGATGTCTTACAACACAAAAGAGGAGGAAAATAAAGGATTCAAGAGAATGGTAATTTGTGTCGTAAATGAAACTGAGAGAGGAAGGGTTTGCCTATAGATATTCACTATCATTGAGTGCCAAGGTTAAGTTTAAACCATGGTTTAAAGTATCGGCCGATACCGATCCAATACGGCCGATATCGATACGGTTTGGCGTGTCCCGATCCGATACCGACCGATACCCGATACTTACCGATATCAACATTGAGGGTCTCTTTTCCGGTCAATTCGACAAAGAAAATTAAACAAAAAAGACAAATCATCAAGGGTTTAAAGCATAATAAGATTGTAAAAACATGTAAAGAAGAAAATCAATCTATTATATGTAAAGTTGTAAACCAATCGCTAAGGGCGATTAAAATGTTATTTAATTTCAAAAGTACTACGAAATAACACTGAAAATACTTAAATTATGCCTAAATGTATAAAATATATGTTTTTAAATGTAAATAATTTATTAATAATTATTTTTTTTCGATACCAAAAAATTCGATACTCCGATCCGAAACCGCCGATACTACTGATATCGCCGATACCAATACTCGTAGGAATAGTCCGATACCGATACCGATAATGTGAACCTTGGTTTAAACAAAGAGGGGAAGGTGCATAGAGCATAATTGGGTCTTATTAGTTAGCAATATGATCCTCACATCAATATTGTAGGGTCAAAATTGTTCACAGATGAAGACATATAACAACTAAATTCCAACAACAACAGCAGCGGCAGCAACAACAACAATAATAACAGCATGACCTTTCTATACTCTAAATAACAAAATGACCAACCTGGATATCCTCATCAATTTTCAATGCTTTAGCTTGTTCCCCAGAAAGAGAGGCAACCTCATGAGCTTTCTAACATGAAAAGTAATTCATAAATCAAACAAAATTAATTATCATGTAAACATCTCAAAAGTTTTTGTTTACTAACCTTGAGATCGTCAAGATGGTGAACTATGAAGAAGAGACTTTCCTCTTTCAATCTAGAGTACAGATCCAAACTAGGAATCTGAGGTGATCCATATGACAGATTTTCATCTATTTTACGAGACGACTTTGGATAAATGACTATCGAATCTGGAGCCTTCTGAAATTCTATCGAATCTG
This sequence comes from Iris pallida, assembly GCA_029216955.1. Lineage (NCBI taxonomy): Eukaryota > Viridiplantae > Streptophyta > Magnoliopsida > Asparagales > Iridaceae > Iris > Iris pallida. The sequence continues at coordinate 2,816,160 of JANAVB010015600.1, forward strand.
GAGCCTTCTGAAATTCCCATTCACTGTCATCGAAATAACTATCACCATTAAGGGAAACCGAATCTGGACTGATCACAGCTATATTTGATCCACCACTGGTAGGAATTTGTGTAGGGAGAACTGGATGAGATTGATCACTCTCATTATAAAGACTTGAAATGATATCATCAAGAGCAATTACTGAATGAAACATTGAGTCCTTGATTCCTATTTCCCCAGCATTAGGCTTGCCAAAAGATCCACCGGTTTCTTTAACAGACCAAGTTAGATTTTCTTTCCCATTATTATCAGTAGACGCATGATCAAAGCCCGGGCTACTCTCCCACAAAATGGCAGTGTCCTGCACGTCCTGATTAATCAGATTCTCCACAAGTAAACTTTCCATGTGATAAATGCATTGCAGTTTAATTTCCATTATCCACAAATATGCATATTGACAGTAGAAGTAATAACTAAAGAGAAAATAAATGAACAAAAGAAAAGTGAAATATATTCTAATAAAAGTTAAAAGACCTTACAAATATTTAACTGAATTTATTTCATTCCAGAGGAAGTAAAGAACTATAAAATTCCGACTCCAGTTATTGTCATGTTTATTATTTATTTCTCATAAAAGAATACAAAATAATATTCCCACCAATAAAAATATCCAGTATGGCTGCATTCCTGCATTCCTACAAAGTGTTCTCTGCTCAACAAAAAAATCAAGAGTTCAGTCATTATTAGCACTCTTCTAAAAATCGGGATTAGCCGGCGTCAAGGCACCCACCTAGTGCAGGCCCAACGGCCGACAACCAGGTTATTTGGGGTTTATGGCAATTTTCAGCAAAACAAATTTGGATCGCTTTTTTGGGACCGCCTAGAATTAGGCGGGGATAGGTGCCCAGTGCCCGCCAGACTCCCGCCTAGTGACTTTTACAACCTCGATTATTAGTCTCGCTTGTAGAGTTTCAAACTAGTGAACATAAAAGAAAGTATAAACTGTCAACCCATTGTCCTTAGCCAGCAAAAAGCAGCTTCATACGAGAAGAGTGCCTTTCACCAAGCACATGAGCAGCATGAGTACCTTAGAGGACAGAAATAGGCACACGACATGAATGCATCATTGGCACTACTAGCTTGGTAAGCATGCATTTTAGAAAGAGAACAATGATAGCCACCATGTAACTTTGTAGCACGTACTGTAGTAAGAACAAATTGAATAACATGCATATCCCACATTTTTATAAGATGTAGATGAACAGTTGAAAACTAAATAAGGATGAAATTTCAATATTAATCACAGATGAAATACTGCAAGCATGGACTAGTAATTTCCTAGCATCTTGAATTCCAAGAAGTGGAGATTAAACTGTTGAAACTGCAGAATTATGTATCACAAGAGTGGCACTGTCAGTACGGGACATATTGTGACAAAAAAATGCAAACACTAGTATATACAGCACATTACATTGTAATATGTAGATATAGTTTATAGAACTATGGTATTTTCCTGGCAATAACTGGTGAGTACAGAAACTTACCTGAATTTTGTCAGTAGACTTAAACAAGTCTGCTTCAGCATCAGGAATCTTCTGTTTTTTACAGAACCCATAAATAAGCATTTATTAGTAAACGTAAAAAGACAAGTATGACAGGGTTAGTCTAAAAAGTATGAAGATTAAAAATAGTACATTAAATATTACCATCTTGAGACCATTACAAGATTTAATGTCATTCTGTTCTAATATAGGTCTTTCCTGTCCACCTAATCCAACAATAAATACTAGTATCAGTCCTAAGTATGATGCTGAAAGCTAATATATGCATCATTACAGGCAAAGGATTTTTACAGTGTATAATGTGCATCATAAATCACTTTATACGGCGTGCATGCTTACGCCGTATTAGCCCCTATCGTAAAAAGTTACTAGCTTTTACGACATAACCTGTGTGTCGTCTATACTTTAACTTCTTTGAATAGAAAGGATGCTTACTGTTCCGTGTAAGTATCTGATCAAAATACATTTATATTTTATAACCAATTAATTGAGAATCAAACTGGACAAGTTTCTGTTGGTATTCAAATTTAATCCATCTAGAAAAGAGAGTGCGTGGTTTCCTAAAGAGAACCAGACCAAAGTATAATCGAGTCTTTTCCCTCAAAATAAATCTTGGTGCTCATATATATATATATATATATATATATATATATATATATATATATATATATATATATATATAGCAACAACAACAAAACAACCTAAGGCAAGTGGTTGCATTAGACTAAGCAAAACAGCAGCAGACTGTAACAATAGGGAGATAAAATACATACCTCTTTGAGGAAGGTAAAGACGAAGAGCCTAGTTGGAATACAATTAGGATGAGTGCCATGAAGATGGTCTTGTAGTGAACCATTGGACGTGAAGGGGTAGACTAGAATTTAATGATCATATTCACAGCAGTAGCCAAGAAGTGGGACCAAATTCTCATGTCGAATAGCTGAAAGTAGGGTTACCTATCGAGTAGCTGAAAGAAGGTTTACCTGTGAAACAAGATTTACTCTTGAAACCATGAATAAGAAGGCATTTGTTCTATATATAAAAAATATATATGTTTTGACAACAAATTTTTTAAGTCATTCCTGGCAACTACTCTATAGAACTTTCTGTACTTGCAAGTAAATACTGTTGTAACTACATCTCATTACTTCAAAGTTTGGCAAAACACATATTTATCTCATAGAGTTAAATTACCAGATATTACATATGAGCATGGTTATCTAAATATCAACTATCAATATTTGCTCAGAAACTGAAAAGCTCCTAAACCCCTTTAAATCTCCTTGTTGGCTGAGATATTACATAGTGCACCTAAGAGGGTTCTAAAACAGAACTGCAAGCTATGGTGTATGGATACGGAAAAATGATGTCCATATCCATATCATGTCCCTAAGTGCGTCTTCGTGCAACAGAGGTGATTACATTTTACCTGTTAGAATACCTTTGTATCAAGTACCTATATCTTGTCCTTATCCGTATCAGTGTCCATATTCGTGCAACATATAATGTAAGCATTCATTTGTGTTAGTACATAATGCACCTCAGTGGTTTCTAAAACATAATTGTAAGCATAAAATTTAGGAAAACAAAGGGTCATGTGAACCTAATTCCTAGTACAAGCACACATTATGATAAATATTAAATAGACAAATAAGTAAATATTTATAATGGATTACCTCATTATATCAAACTTACGGGTTCCTTGAGTCAAAGTGGATGAACGAACCTTTATTACGACCTCTTGGCCCTGTGGTAGAGTACCACGGTAAACAGCTCCAAACCCACCCTTTTGATATACTGAAGTGAGGACAGGACTACAGGATTCAAGTAGGAATCATGGGTATCGTGAATGCTGGACTCCGAGAAAATTATATCTGCAGGGTTTACAGAAATTCAGATGAGCCTATCCTAATAAATTTCGTAAGTAGTATAAAATGTATGAATTATGACCAAACATATTCAATTTAATCACTACCGAACATTGCTAATATTCAGTGTATATATAAGAGATTTGGTCACACATAGACTATGCAACTTATTTTATCCCGAACTACTTGTCTAGCTGTTGGTTGCAACATTGAGATGGAGCCGAAGTTTCATCAAAAGAAACTGCTGAAGTTGTTGGATTAGTTGTTTTAGTGCCCTTCTTTGTTTACATTTCTATTGTTGTATGTGAGTTTTTTATAGACCGTAGACATATAAAAGGCTCATAACAACAGGGGTGAGCTTGGTCGGGCTCCGACACAATACAGGTGTCAAACAAATCATTTTTTTCATGTTAACTAGATGTTCTAATCAATTAAAATCCCTAATCATCAAGTTCTCAAATCGAATATATTTGATTTCATCAAAGAGCTCCCAAAAAATTAGTTCTTTAATTGACAGCATGAAGCATAACATTTTGGATCATCGGGAAATATTAATATTAATAGGGGATAACAAGTATAGAAATTTAGGTCTATTTGGTTTTACTAAAAGAGACCTAACAATTAGTTTTTTCTTTTATTCAATAGCATAAGTGTGACAAATTAGTATATCAAGAAATACAAAAATACACCATAAAATGACACAATCAGCACAACCTTTTGGGGTCAAAGCCGGCACAGAAGGCGAGGCGGAACTCATTGTCGCTAACGAGAACCACACCGGAGCCCAGCGAGCACAGATGCTCCAGTATCCTAATATTTTTGCTGGCCTTGACGGCATAACCGACGATGGAGTCGAGCCTCTATAGGGCCTTCGCCATGGCCTCCTCCACCGTGACACCCTTAACGGAGAGGTGGCCTCGGAGGAGCGACTGAAGTAGAGGTTGGTGGCGGTGGTAGGTTCGGGGATTCGGATAGGACTGCTTTTAGGGTTAGGGTTACGGTTTTACTTCTGGTGGTGGAGAGGGAGAGTGACGAATTATGTGTTGGGGTTGGGGTTTAGGAAGGGATTAGGGTTTTCGGAAGGGTTTTAGGGATATGAGGTTGGTGGTGGCTGACATTGGAGGGTTTTTTCTCTTTGTTCTCTTTGTTAGGGTTTTAAACGAGGAGGGGAGTGGATGTTGGTGTTGGAGTCTGATCGAGAGAGAAAGGGTTTTGATTTCTCCCAAAATAAAGATCGATGTGTGTGATCCAACGGTGGAAGTTTCTGTTGAGAGAACCAACGGATAGGAGAGAATAAGATGGAGGAAAAAAAATTTGCAAAAAAAATGGTAATGAGCCGCCAAATATTTGACATTCCCGCCGAGATTATTTGGGACGTTCCTAGAATTTATTTGGGACAAAAAATTATAATAGTCCCAAATAAGAGACCTATTTTACAATCTGTCCCAAATAATACTATTTTGTTGTTACCAAAAACATATCCGTCCCAAAAACTAAATTTTTAGGACGTTTCAGACTAGCGTTCATAATAGCGTCGTCCCAAAAGCCAACTTTTTTTGTAGTGACAAGAATCATGTAAAACAAGAATGAACAAGTATGGGTCATGGTCTGCAGCCTATTAGTATATTGTTCGATTAGACTCTAAGAATGATATGAGTCTATAAAAGAAGCAGAGTATATCATGATACTGAATATAAAGTACAAGAGGATAATAAAGAAATATCACAAGCAAATACCTGTATCATGCATCGCAATCCTCTACCATCCCGCTCTGCTAACTAACTCCATACAATCGCTAAACCTGAAGAGATCATCAGGTCCTCGGAGGACATAGCAAGATACATAATATACATGCCTATCTAACAGTTTTACCATGCGCAAGAAATAAATAAGAAAGAACAAGAACAAGACAAATGACTATGAACACGAACACGAATACGAACACACGAACCCTAGAACATGAATACTAGAACACGAACACTAGAACAACTACGTATAAATGAACTGCCGGATAAACGATAATCACGAGATCAATAGAAGAAACCAAACCCTCATCCCGAATGTGGACTCACGGGTTTGAACTAAGCACTAACCCTCGTCCTGAGTGTGGACTCTCTGTTTAGCTCACAGCAAGACACCCTCGTCCCGTGTGTGGACTCTCTGGTGTAATTGGTCAACCCTCGTCCTGAGTGTGGACTCTCTGGTGCCAATGATCACGACAAACACCCTCGTCCCCAGTGTGGACTCTCTGGTGCACCAAACAACCCTCGTCCCGAGTGTGGACTCTCTGGTTGTGCAAAACGATAATCAAGGCTATGGCAGTTCAATTACACGTACTCGTTCTATGACACGACTCAAGCAAGGTACGGACAAAAAACTCCAAGTAGGAACCACAAGACCATCCATAAACACGACTATAAACAATAAAAACTCCACAGAAAATAACACGAAAAGCACATGTCCATAAACAATCAAATGACTAAAAAACGAAAGAAAATGCATGTAAGTAAAACTGTAGAGGAAGGCAAGGTATACTTGCATGTGGTCCTGAGCTGCTGGCACGGGTCAGAATCCGTATCAAGATCCAAGTAGCCTGTTTATGAATTGATAGAATCAATACACAATTTAAAGGTGCAAATAAGCTATCTAATGGTTTGTTTCAGGCTTCTAGGTTTATATCTCACTCATCCCTTATCCTATATAAACAGCCCATATATATATATATATAACTTTATATGCTTACTTATGACTCCTTTGTCTATATGATACCTTCAATACAACTATACCTATTCTCACACTAGTTACCCATTACCCAGGTAAAAACATAACTACTGTTGTCATTTAAGGCAAGTTGGCACCCACTTGCTATTGGCTGCCTAGGTCTAAGCCCAAGTAACCCATTCATTGACACTACCCATAGGGTCACCTGCCTACACTCATCATACTTTGATACTCTGTCTGCTTATTTTGTGCATTAACAGGACATCTCTGAACCTAGCAGTGCATCCTTGTTTGCTACTCCTTGTTACTAGGACACTACTTCTCTCTAGTGCAGACATCTAGGGTACCCTGACTACATTCATGGGTTAAATCCTAATCCAGGTACCCACTCTCGATCCTGCTACCCTTAATCTGAGGTGTAAGGACACCCTTCCCTGCTACTAACTTCTCTGCGTACCTATTTGTCCTTGGAACTGTGTTTGGCCTAACCATACCTGTCAATACATATATCCAGGTATCCCAAGTCTCCTATTTTGGTTGTTCCCTGCTGTATACAGACTTCTCTTAGACTGATTACTAAAGTGCAGGAAGCCAAACATTAGATGGGGCTGAGCTAGGTACCTGCATATACTAGTTTGAATATATGACATTGAGAACTTGTTTAGCAGTACCAATGAGTACAAAGGACAGTCCACTTATCGTGCACCACCATGTGGTTCTTTAACCTAGGAACAAGTTCCCAAGTTTGAATGGTTTAGCTATGTACTGTTGTAAAGCTGGAATTGCAGGGACTGTTTGCACTTGCAGTCCTGTTTACAGTTATTGAACATACTCTCACTTATACCCAAGTAATTTGTAATCATGGCCTGTACACATACCTCACTATTTTATACCGTAAAGCACATAGATGACTATCTGTGGTTGGGAGCCCACAATCAAATTGTCATTTATAATAGTATAGTTCATGCCTGAAACAGTGAACTCACATCCAGGTTTTTATCTCAGTGCTTAGGGTGTCTCAAGAATGGTGTTGATAGGAGTTGTATCTCAAGTTGAACTTGAATACTCAATGGTATTCCCTTCTACAAGTTTATTGGTCCTCTGATGTGGGGTCTTTATGGGTATCAGTGAAGAGTTCATATGAGTACAAGAAAATCCCAAATAGTCACACCTAATGGATACAAGGGAATTTCTCATTGATTCATTAGAGATTTAAGACATCTCTAATTTGAATCAATCCAACTTCTAGGAGTCGGTCAGTAACACAAGAAGTTGAGTTGAATTTGTGAAACTGCACTAAAGCCCCTGTCAATTCCTAAATTCCCCTTTTTAACTCTTATTTGATATTTTAAGTAAAACAAACAATAAACATAGCAATTTATAATAGACAAATAAAATGGTATAAACTTAATAAATAAATTAATAAAAATAACAAGGCACGAATCTATTGGGAAATAACGGTAATGTCACTGTATTAATATTAGCAATTAGTCGTTTGGGCTCCCAACATATTTGGGTGATGTCATCTCCCATTATGTGGCATCTGACATGGCAGATGACATAACAGCTGACATGGCAAATTATTACCCCAAAAATTAATTACCCAATTTTTTTTAATGTTAATATTAATGTCAATATTAATATTAATATTAATGTTAATGTTAATGTTAATGCTAATGCTAATGTTAATGTTAATATTAATATTAATGTTAATATTAATGTTAATATTAATATTAATTAATATTAATTTAATATTAAATTATTTATTTACTATTAATGTTAATTTTAATATTAATTTTATTGTTAAATTTTGTCATGTCAGCTGTCATATTAGCAACCATGTCATATGCCACATAATGGAAGATGGTATCGCCCAAATTTTTTGGGAGCTAAATAGCATTTCGTAATATTAGTTTCAATTATATTGTAAATTTTAAATTAATAGAAAAGCCAATGTAGATTTAATATTAATGCTACTGTTAAATTATTCCGATCATACTTCGATACTTACGAATGTCGACCGAGATACCGTCTTCATCATTATCAAGTTTTGTCGTTGTTGCCATAGGAGTCCTCATTGACTTGGATGAGTCAACTGTTGGGAACCCTTTGTCACACCCCGATCCAGGAAACGCTCGCCTTTGCTAGATTTCACCCGAATCATCGTCCTCTCTGGGACATGATGCCGCACGAGCCTGGAGATGCGCTCGCACAAGGCAAGATAATAGATTCACAATAGTGTTTATTGCTCAAATTGATAACATAAGCAGCGGAAGGAAAACGTAGTATACAACAAGAATTCCTTTTATTGATAATGAACTGAAGGTTATAATGGCTCTGAATAGCCCAACTTAACATGTCAATTGGCTACAACGCTCATGATCTCTCTAGCTCACAAAGGATTACATTGTTTCATACATTATACCTCTTTATAGCCAACAAGTAGTCTTCGGCTGAACATCTCCATGTCGCAAGTCCGAACGCCAATGCGGTAGCTTCTCTTGAACGCTAAGGACTCCATGCCTCGGCACGTCCAAGCCGAGCCCCGCCTCGAGCCGAATATATCCTGAACTTGTCCACTACCGTGTCCCTGCGGCAGATACAGTTAGACATAATCTTAACAAAAACATAGTGATCATGCTCATCTTTGTCCCATTTCGCCGAGCCTGCAAGGTTAGAACTTTACATAAGAAATTATATAATTTCACTCAACCAACCAACCGTAAACTTAAACATATACATAAGGGTGGCAGGCCCTGCGCCTGCACCCAGCGCTAATCTCAGTCCACCGGCCCTATCTATATGAAGGTCACGGTATTTCGCACCGTAATGCATCTTTGGCATCCTTATTTGTAAGCCTATGGTCGCTTCGATACGGGTTACTAGCCCAATATTCGAAGGATCCCAAACTTGCTAATATCATAGCTTTTCATAATACTGGACGGTCGCAACCCGTTCTAATAATGTGCACTATAAATACCATACATAATTCCCTCCTTTGAATTACTCGGTTGATTTGGCCTACCGTGTCCATGCCACACTCCGTTGCAAGGCGACGATTTAGTTTTGCGGACACTTTGCTGAATAAGGCAAAATGTTGACCTCTTATCGTCCAGCGTAAAAGCATAGCATGTACACCAAATCAACTAAAATCAGCACTTGCTCAAACGGGACTTATCCTTTGCATCAATTCGATTCATAGATTCCAATCGACTCAAAGCTTACCTTTGGCCAACGTAACTCTTGCATCTTTGTCCCCAAACAGAATGTGAATGTTGTATCGTAAACTCGGTACATGGTGCAGTATTTCCATCGCCCAAGTCATACTTTATATGACGAGCTTTGAGATTGATGTAGTGCCCCGTCCCTACATCGACCTCCGTTTTCGTCCACGGGGTGCGCGAGAAAGGAACAATGTCGCTACCGATTCAGTTGGGACCGATAGATCGGAATCGGCCGGGTCGATCGAACGGGAACGGTTGAATTAAGATTCATTCCACGTTATGGAATGGCTTCTTTGGAACCAAGTCCCATATTCAGCGGGTTGCAGGTAATTGCGTAGGCAACGTCAGTGCAGCCAACCAGTCGCTTACTTGAAGCAAGTCTAAGGCGAGTGGCTGACCTCCTTCGCCTCGTCCCTCTACTTCAAAATCAATATGTGAAGTAAATGAATGCTTTTATAATAGTGTAGAATCAAAGAAAACTCCGAACTTTTGCAACGGTGCTAGGTACTGGCCATTGACTCTATGGCCACTATCTTCTGGGGGTCCACTTCCACTCCATCTCTGGTGATGATGTGACCTAAGTACGAGATACAATCCAGCCAAAACTCGCACTTACTAAACTTTGCGTACAACTGGTGTTCCTTGAGTATCTAAAGAACTACACGAAGATGCTGCTACTCTGCCTCACTCTTGCTATAGACTAAGATGTCGTCTATGAACACTATCACGAACTGATCCAAATAGGATATGAAGATACGATTCATGGGGTCCATGAATATGGCTGGCATATTGGTCGCTCCAAATGGCATAACAAGGAACTCCCAATGTCCATACCTCGATCTGAATGCTGTCTTCGGGATGTCTTGCTCTCTGAATCTGATCTGATGGTGCCCTCATGACCGCAAGTCAATATTCGAGAATACAACCGCTCCCTTGAGCTGATCAAATAAGTCATTAATGTACGATAACCAACACATAATCTTGATGTACCATCCTTCTTCTTCACAAGAAGTATTGGTGCTACCCAAGGTGATCCACTAGCACGAATGAATCCCTTGGTTCTAAGTTCTTCAATCATCTTGTACAAGATTTCCAACTTTGAAGGTGCCATCCTGTAGACTCTTTCCGATACTGGTGCCGTCCCTGGAATCAAGTCGATGGTGAAAACTCTGCCTCACCGAAAAATGAATACTCTGCCTCACCGAGAATACCAAAAATAATCCTGCCAATATGGCAGTCTATTCTTGTGTATTGCTCCTTCAACCAATCCATTCCTAGTCCAAAGGACCGATTCGGCGCGCCGTAAAAGGGTCGCCGTCTAACCCAGCTATAGTCCGTGATGGCTTGACATTACCAGTGGCCTTCACACCCTTTTACTGCTTAACAAATGCACGTGACACGGGATGGTGCTTGCTATACTTCGATAGCCCAACAAAACTCTATTCTAATGTGTTCGTGCAACGACTTGACAAGCAAGGGCGACATCAAGCCTTGCATCGAGGGAACATGCTGTGCACGCGTTCGACTTGAACAATCAAGTTCTTTGGGTGCATAGACTTAAGCAAGAAGCAGTAAAATATGACTTAAACTACGGGACAAGCGAATGTTAATATTAATTGTAGTTCCAATTACATTTTAAATAAAAAAGAATACAATTTTAACTTTAACTAGTTTGAAGTAAATGTTAAATCAAAAACTATTTTAAATTTTATTATTAATATTAGTTTCAGTAATATTGTAAATTTTAAATTAACAGGAATACCACGGTATTAGAAACCTAGCTAGCTGATGTCACGTTGCTCGGGCTCGGTTAGTGTTCGTCTAAACTCGTACGTGCGAACTAGTTATTAGTAATGAAAACCAAAAATTGAATTTTAAATTTAAAATCTAGTCGAGCTCGATCCTTCTCTTTATCCCATCTCCTACACACTCTCTCTCTCTCTCTCTCTCTCTCTCTCTCTCTCTCTCGGGTTCTCTCTCACAGGTTGTGTTCACTAATACCATATCATTAGAAATATTTACACAACAGATCCCGTAGCATTAAATGCTGCTGCATGTATTATCCTACACAATTTAATAATAAACACTGATACCATATCATTAAAAGAGTAAAAGTTGTCTTGGAAGTTGTAAAAAATTACTTTGTATTGTCTTCTCAATACTTTTTTGCATTGGAGATAACTTTTTAAACTTATTGTCATTTGTGAATATAATCTTGCCGCATATATAAGATATTGTCTTGTGCCTCATGCCACATAGGATACACAACACATAACAAGACAATAGTGTTGCGTAGCATTAAATGCTGCATGCGTTATCATATAGAAGAGGGACACGTGGAGAATGCTGCTGCATGCTTCCTCTTGCGTTATTAGCTACAAAATCTAATAATACATGTACCCAGAAGACGAGAAAGTTGTGTTGTTGGAAGTTGTTTCCTTAAAATTATGCTTGCTCCTAGAATCACTCAAGATTTTCATGAGCCATCCAAAGAGGGCCACGTGGCGGACGTACAAGGAAGACGAAAAGGTTGTGTTGTTGCCTTGCTGGAAGTTATTTTTTTCTGAATAATGCTTTTTGTACCTCCAAATTGTACTTTCAAACTGTCCCTCCTTACGTGGCAGCTGACGTGATATGTTGATCTGGCAGCTGACATAGAATTTTTTTTAAAAAATAAAAACAAAAACAAAAATAAAAATAAAAATTAACATTAAAATTAATGTTAACATTAACATTAACATTAACATTAAAATTAATGTTATCGTTAACATTAACAATAATATTAATATTACTATTAACATTAACATTAATATTAATATTAACATAAGTTAATATTAACATTAAATTAACATTGATATTAACGTTAACTTATTATGAAGAAAATTGGGTAGTTAACTTTTTAGATTAAAATTTGTCATGTTATCAGTCATGTCAGATGACACACAATATTATTTAACATGCCACATCAGATGGGAGGGCTATATATTAGAGGGATAATTTGGAGGTACATATAGCATTACTCTTTCTTCTTATATTGTTTCTTGTCCTTCGTTTCTTCTGTTGGTTTCTAACACACTCTATTTTCTTCAATGTCGACTTCACATGGAGAAACTGATCGTCGTGTGGAAGATTTAGTCGATGAAGAAAGCTTCGTTTCAAGAGCAGTGTCAGATGATTTGGATGATGATCAAAGTTTGGAAGCTGTTAACTTTGGAGACAACAAAGAACAAGATGAAAAAACAATGGAACAATGCATCATAACGATGACGACGACATCAACGCAAACAATGAAATGTTATTTCGCATCACCATTTCTAATAGATTTAAGAAATGTATTATATTTTTATATTTATTTCTCATATTTATTTTGTTTTATTCTGTTCTTTGGGACAACGGTGAATCTCCATTGGATTTCGATGCAGCAACGATAAAAAAAATATTGCAGTCTGCCAACATTAACAAAGATCCAAAACAACTCTTAGAAGAAGATATTATTGGCTTACAGTTCAACTTTATTGAAGAAGCAGAGACATTCTACCAAATATATTCAAAAGCATATGGTTTCAGTATTAGAAAGAACGAAGTAAAGAAAAATAAATCTTGGATGGTGGTGGTCCGTAGTTGGCGTTGTTTGGATGCGGGATTCAGACACAAGAAATACAATGAAGCTCCTAACAGGGTTCGTGAGCCAAGAAGTGAAAGCAGAAGTGGTTGTAAAGCAATTTTTCGTATTGGGTACACCAATTCTATAAAGATGTGGGTCGTCAAAAAATTTCATGTACTTCACAACCATAGCCTGGCGAATGATTATGAAACAGTTTTTTTGAGATCCCATCGTAAGGTATTACCCGCAGAGTTGGAAGAAGTTAATCTTATGAAGCAATCAGGGATGGGGACTGGACAGATATGGAATTTAATTGTCCACAAGAAAGGTGGCTGGGATAAGGTTGGATGGACGAAAAATGATTTATACAACGCTCTAGCTCAAGATAGTAAAGCACTAGACGATGTTGCTGCTACGACAACACTTAGATTTCTTCAATCTAAGGAAAGCATTGACCCAAATTTCTTCTACACATACAAGGTAGACGAAGATTCCAGATTGACCCATCTCTTTTGGGCTGACGGTGCATGTCGTTTCGATTACGAATTATTTGGAGATTCACTAGCATTTGATTCTACATATAAAACAAATAGAAGTCAAATGCCGTTGGTGGTTCTAGTGGGTACAAACAATCATGCAATGACTTGTGTGTTTGGATTTGCAATGATCCATAATGAGACTGCAGAGACATATTCTTGGGTTTTAGAAAAATTCCAAGAGTGTATGAATGGCAAATTACCAGTGACAGTTCTCACGGATGGTTGCAGATCCATGAATAAGGCAATTGAGGATTTAATGCCCAGCGTAGTTTATCGAACGTGCTCATGGCATATCCTAAACAATGCATCCAAACATGTACATCGAGAGGGTTTTGCAAATAAATTGAGTCTTCTGATTAAAAGGTACATCGCATACTTGCTACTTTACTTTGAAGTATGTTGTTGTTAAAATATTACAACTTTAGTTACTGTCTATGTTTTCAAAACGGGTACTATTCAGTCGAAGAATTTGAAAACTGTTGGCAGCAGATGCTAACGGATTATAATGTAGAGAACAATGAGTGGACCACTGCATTGTACAGAACGAGGCAGCGATGGACGGACACATTCCTACGTGAAAATTATTTTAGTGGTTCTACTGCAACAAATAGATGTGAATCTATGAACGCATTTCTGAAAAGATTTTTGAATGAGAAGCTGCCACTATGGAAGGCCCTTCAAAATTGTGACTATGGTTTGGCGGCCTTACGTTACGGCCAGATGAGTAAGCATGCCACTGATAAACTCTCAACACCAGTTGTGAATCAAACAAGCATGGCCGTGATAGAAGATAAATTTGTCGTAATTTACACTAAAACGGTGTTTATAGAGGTAAGGAAGGAAATCACACATTCTGATGCATATATTGTTCTCCATCATCACATCATAAGAGAGGCAGAAGTTTGCACTATCCAAAAGTATATGTCGCCAAACAGTGTCAACCGGAAGGTTACATTTGATCGGGCCGACAACATCATAAAATGTGAATGCTTGTGGATGGAGACCAAGGGAATTCCTTGAAGGCATATTTTTTCAGCAATGAAGAGATTGCAAATTGGAGATATTCCAAAGAACTTGATAAAATCTCATTGGCTCAAGGATTGCAAAGAGAGTTATCACTCCGGACCTGGCGTAGAAAGAAGATTCATCCACCCAGACATTATCGAGAGCAGAAGGTATGGTGGTATTAATGAACAAGTTAATCTATTTACATACTATTGTAAAAAATCAAGCAAAATTCAAGAGAGGGGAACGGAGTTGATGTCGTATGTTCTGATGGAGTTGAAAGAAATGGTGACCGATATTGGTGAAGGAGAACAAATGGTAGCTGATGCAGTTCATGGAGTGCATAAAGCTTTAAAAGAGCCAAATCCGGTCGCAACAAAAGGAAGGCCTTCTCAAGGGAAATCAAGCCAGCCTACAGTAAGTCAGACTATCCCGAAGCCTAGAACTTATAGAGTTTGTAAAAAATCGGGTCACGATTTTCGTAATTGTAAAGTACGAAAGCGAAATAGCGACAAAAAGCAAATGGAATCAAATGAAACGTCGTTGACTTGGCCTTTCCTATGTGGCAAGATGTCATTCACACAAGACAATTAGATAAAAATATGTTCTCCAATGCAAAAGTTTGAGAAGACAATTAGATAAAAATGCATTTATTCGACTTCCAAGATAAGTTTTTCACTTCATCTTTTTTATATGTATAAAAGTCATTTTGAAGGGGCAGATGCTCACATTCTCAATCGTTTTAATACTCAATCATTTTAATGCTGGGAACGACATTCTCCGTGTAATTCAAAACGGAGAATAGCATTCTCCGTTTAAATTAAAACGGAGAATGAACATTCTAATGTGTGTTAATTTCTCCGTTTCAAGTTAGACGGAGAATTTCATTCTCCGTTTCAAATTAAACGGCGAATAGAATCCTCAATCGTTTTAACACTGGGAATGCTATTCTCCGTGTAATTGGAAATGGAGAATACTATTCTTCGTTTAATAAAACACAGAGAATATCATTTTCTTTCGTTTTAACTCTTGTAATGCCATACTCCGTTTAATTGGCACAAAAAACATGGCGGAAATATGTATAATTAACAAAATTTGACAATATATTTAAGAATGTGAAGTTTCTAATCTCAATATTTCCATTTTTTGAATATTTGATTAAATTTTTGAACGTATTTTTTTTTTTGCAATGAGCCATTCTATACTCAAAAAATTGAGAAGGGACAGATTCATTGGTATTAATTTTCGAATATTTGATTAATATTTGAGTAAAATTGAAACCCTCAAAGTTGGCAGAATTCGAAGAGGCAGATTCATTGGTATTAATGGCATATAAATGGCAGTAGTTGGGAGAGTTTGTTCTCGTCTTACTTAACTTTACTTGGGAAGGGTCAGATGCATTGGTATTGATGCAAATTAATTGAATTAAATTCGAAGTGACTGCCACTTGGCGCATGAGTCTGAGTTGTTCCTTGCCTATAAATGGCAGTAGTGTAGGGAGAGTTTGTTCTCGTCTCACTTAGCATTTCTTGTGGAGATGGACTCTACCGATCCTCCGCCTTGGCAAGACTCTTTCTTCTTGGTTGTCGATCTCCTCGTTCGAAGAAGCTTTGGTGGTGAAGTCCTTCAGAAAACTGAGATGTGCCTAGTGGACTGTCCGTGTTCGTGCACTTCATCGACTGTGTGCCATGATGTTGGTTTTTAGAAAGAGCCCCAGGATTTGGATTGATTGCCAACCCACACTCTGTCGAAGCGCCCGCACATTGATTCGCTCGGACTATGCACGGTGTTCCTTTGCCGCACGGAGTTCCTTTGTTCAACGTGTTCCATTGCTCTGACGATGCACAATGAAGTGAATTCCTTTGCAAGTCCTTTGCCTCAACGAATTCCTTTGCAAGGTCCTTTGCTCTCAAGGAATTCCTTGGCACTCAAGGAGTTCCTTTGACTCCTTGATTGCATTCCAGTTTTTGTAATGCTGGAAGAGCCACAGGAACTCCTTTGCCTCAGTGAGTTCCTTTGCTCGGACGATGCACGATGAAGTGATTTGCCTTAAGGAGTCATCCAATGGTTCCTATGCTCTGACGATGCACGATGAAGTGATTTTCCTTAAGGAATTCCTTTGCCTCAAGGAGTTCCATTGCACCGACGATGCACGATGAACTGAATTCACTTCATCGTACATCATCGGAGCAATGGAACACCTTGAGGCAAAAGAATTCCTTGAGGCAAATCACTTTACCGAATCATCGTCAGAGCATAGGAACCGTTGGATGACTCCCTGAGGCAAATCACTTCATCGTGCATCGTCAGAAGAAGAGCAAAATTAATTCCTTGAGGCACAGGAACAGAAGCAAAGGAATTCCTTGAGAGCAAAGGACCTTGCAAAGGAATTCCTTGAGGCAGAGCACCTTGCAAGGGAATTCACTTCATCCTGGAGATGGACTCTACCGATCCCCCGCCTTGGCAAGACTCTTTCCTATTGGTTACTGGAAGAGCCGCAGGGTTTGGGTTGAAGCGCTCGCACTTTGATTCGCTCTGACTATGCATGGAGTTCCTTTGTTTAGGGGGTTCCATTGCTCTGACTATGCACGGAGTTCCTTTGTTCAGGGAGTTCCATTGCTCTGACGATGCACGATGAAGTGATATACATCAAGGAATTCCTTTGCCTCAAGGAGTTCCATTGCTCTGCGATGTCCGTACGCAGCTCACATTCAACTTTTTTCTTGATAGTAGGATTTTATGTAGTAGTTCAGACTTTCATATGTAAATAAAAGTCAAACTTTTTGTGGTTTTCACAATGTAAATGTAACTCAAAAATGATTTTATTATAAAAGACAGAGCAGAGCAGACATTATAAAAGACAGAAGTTCCTTGCCCATTACATAATTACGTTATTGTTTTACAATGTCATTGCTAGGTTTGTGGTGTTACATATTCTCTTGAAAGCAAATTCTTATTCCATACCAACCTCATCATTATAGTCTTTTTAGCCCAAACCAACCTCGTCATATTCTCATCAAGCTCATCTTCATTCTCCTTTTCAAACTAAACGGAGAATGTCATTCTCCGTTTCAAATGACACGGAGAATGTCATTCTCCATTTAAAATAAAACAGAGAATGAACATTCTAATGAGTTTTAACACTGGAAATATTATTCTCCGTTTCAAGTTAGACGGAGAATGTTATTCTTCGTTCCGAAATAAACGGTGAATAGAATCCTCAAATGTTTTAATTTAAACGGGAAAGTTATTCTCTGCTTATATAAACGGAGAAAGCTATTCTCCGTTCTAAATAAAACGGAGAATATAATCCGAAGGGGCAGAATTCATTGGTATTAATGGCATATTAATGTCATATAAATGGCAGATTCATTGGTATTAATGGCATATTAATGGAATATAAATAGCAGATTCATTGGTATTAATGGCATATAAATATCATTCTCCGTTCCAATTGGGCGCAACAGTACATGGAGAATGGTGTTCACTTGGCAGAATTCAAAGGGGCAGATTCATTGGTATTAATGGCATATAAATGGCAGTAGTTGGGAGAGTTCGTTCTAGTCTTACTTAGCTTTACTTGAGAAGGGGCAGATGCATTGGTATTAATGCAAATTAATTGAATGGAATTCAAATTGACTGCCACTTGGCGCATGAGTTCGAGTTGTTCCTTGCCTATAAATGGCAGTAGTTGGGAGAGTTTGTTCTCGTGTTACTTAGCTTTACTTGAGAAGGGGCAGATGCATTGGTATTGATGCAAATTAATTGAATTAAATTCGAAGTGACTGCTACTTGGCGCATGAGTCCGAGTTGTTCCTTGCCTATAAATGGCAGTAGTGTAGGGAGAGTTTGTTCTTGTCTCACTTAGCTTTTCTTGTGGAGATGGAATCTATCGATCCCCTGCCTTGGCAAGATGCTTTCCTCTTGGCTGTCGATCTCCTCGTTCGAAGAAGCTTTGGTGGTGAAGTCCATCAGAAGACTGAGATATGCCTAGTGGACTGACGACTTCGTCCACTTCATCGACTGTGTGCCATGATGTTGGTTCCTGGAAGAAACCCAGGGTTTGGGTTGATTGCCAACCCACACTCTGTCGAAGCGCCCGCACATTGATTCGCTCGGACTATACACGTTGTTTCTTTGCCTCAAGGAGTTTCTTTGCCTCAAGGAGTTCCTTCGTCTCAAGCTCCTCCTTGGTACGTTGACGATGAAGTGATTTGCTCTGCGATGCACGGTGTTCCATGTTCGTGCACTTCATCAGAAGTCTGAAATATGCCGAGTTTTCGTGTTCGTGCACTTCATCGACTGTATGCCATGATGTTGGTTACTGGGACCAGGATCGTCGCGACCCAGTTTTTGTTATGCTCCGACGATGCACGATGAAGTAATTTGCCTCAAGGAGTCATCCAACGGTTCCTATGCTCTGACGATGCACGATGAAGTAATTTGCCTCAAGGAGTCATCCAATGGTTCCTATGCTCTGACGATGCACGATGAAGTGATTTGCCTCAAGGAATTCCTTTGCCTCAAGGAGTTCCATTGCACCGACGATGCACGATGAACTGAATTTACTTCATCGTGCATCGTCGGAGCAATAGAACACCTTGAGGCAAAGGAATTCCTTGAGGCAAATCACTTTACCGAATCATCGTCAGCGCAAAGGAACCGTTGGATGACTCCTTGAGGCAAATCACTTCATCGTGCATCGTCAGAGCAAGAGCAAGAGCAAGATGAATTCCTTGAGGCACAAGATGTAAATAAAAGTCAAACTTTTTCTGGTTTTGACAATGTAAATGTAATTCAAAAATAATTTTATTATAAAAGACAGAGCAGACCAGATGTTATAAAAGATAGAAGTTCCTTGCCCAAAAATGATTTTATTAGAAAAGACAGAGCAAACCAAACGGAAAAGGTTTCTGTCAACTGTCCTCCGTCGATATAAAACAGAGTAGTCATTCTCCGTTTAATTTGAAACGGAGAATGATCATTCTCCGAGTTAATTAAAATGGAGCTGGCTATTCTTATGGTTGGTAATGACATTCTCCGTGTAATTTAACACGGAGAATATCATTCTCCGTTTCAAATTAAACGGAGAATAGCATTACTCAATCGTTTTAATAGTGGAAATGGTATGCTCCGTCTAATTCCACACGGAGAATAGCATTCGCCGTTTCAAATGACACGGAGAATTAAATTCTCTATCTTATTCAACTTTTTCTTGGTTGTAGGATTTTATGTAGTAGTTCAGACTTTCAAATGTAAATAAAAGTCAAACTTTTCGTGGTTTTGACAATGTAAATGTAATTCAAAAATAATTTTATTATAAAAGTAGATCTTATAAAAGACAGAAGTGCCTTGCCCAATTACATAATTACATTGTTGTTTTACAATGTCATTGCTTGGTTCGTGTTACATATTTGCTTGAAAGCAACTTCTTAGCCCATACCAACCTCATCATTGTAATATCCTGGTGAGTTTCATCGTCATTTTCTTCCGATATTTTGAAGGGAGTAGTCATCAACATATTCATATAATACGCCGTGTACAAGAGGCAGTTGGGTGCCCGTTGTTGTGGGCAATTTGGAGAACAATTCAGCACTTTGCTCTCATACTCCATCTTCGCCGGGCATCTCTCCCTCATCATATCAACTTTTTTTCTGACGATAGGCTCTAAGGTCTTCTTCATTAATTCTGCATCCACCTTGCACTTTTCGTACGTGGTTTGCCTCAAGGAGTTGTAGTGTGTCCAATCGTAGGAGATAAAGTTGAATATGAGCAGAGTATAGTGTTTGATGGGTAAATTAAAGAGTGTGATGAATAGCAACTCTATGTCGTCCTCCAAACCCATGACGAAGTCTACTACATCTATTTGGAAGTCTTCAAGGGCGCCGAATTTTACGTCTGGTTCAGTGGCACGTTTAACGATGTTCTGTTTTCCAAAAACAAAACACAATATCATGAGTATTTTTTTTTTCTGTCATTTTTTATCGGTATACACATAAATATGGATTTTTCTGTTCGGATTCTTACCAATGTGTGGAGCATCAAGAATGCATACCACTTATGTTTCAATGTTTGGGGCGCCGGCTTTTGCTTCTGGATCAATGGCACGTCCTTTGAACTAGACGGGGCACACCTTCTTTTAATATCTTGAATTTCTCTCAGCTTCCTTATTATTAGGTTCAGTATGCCAGCCTCAATGTCTTCATAATTGAGTATGTCTTGCAGGTCTATTGCCGACAGTTGGACTGTAACTTTATTTTCACCCTCTTTCGGCAAAAATAAGTATACAATATCACTACACATAAATTTAGTTTAGATTAAATTAATAAAAATAGATTCTCATTTCATAATTATGAAAAAATCTAGAAAAAATAAAAGAAAAAAATGGGTTCAAAATACATACTCTGGACACTTCTTTTTGGGAATTACGATGTCGATGTATTGCTACTTCGGCTCTTCATCTGCATCTTTCCAAAGTAAGAGTTCATCACATTCCCTTAGTATGACACGATTTTTCTTTAATTCAGCCATTTTGGCGTCTCCTCCGGATTTTGGAGCGACATTAATCTTCCGCTTTTTATTAGCCTCTCCAACTGTATTCTTTTCCAATGGAGTAACACCTTCAACGGCTAATGGCGCTGATGGTTTTTTTGAACCTCTTTTCCCCCGATCCTCTCCTCTTCTTTTGGCTTCTTTTGCAGCAGCAAGTTCAGCAGCTGCTTGAATCTCCTGACGCTGCAATGCTACAACCATGGCTTCGAGATCAACGATTTTCCTATCCTTTTCAATGGCTTCAATATTGAACGATTCAACTTTATTTTGAAGCTCCCTTTTCTCCTCAACGAGCCTTTTATTTGTTTCTCTGAGTTGCTCGGTTGTTCGCACTGAAATAAAACAAACTACAATGAAATGTATGATGTGAATCTAACACGGAGAATGACATTCTCCGTGCAATATAATACGGAGAATAGCATTCTCCGTTTGGAATTACACGGAGAATAACCTTCCCAGTATCGAAATGATAGAGAATAGCAATTATCTGTTTCAAATAACACGGAGAATGCCATTCTCCGTGTTATAATACACGGAGAATAGCCATTCTTCTGGAAGATTACAAATCAGAAATTTGAAATAGAAAAGATTTTACCTTGTGCATGTAGCTCTGAAATAAAAAATAGAATTCTGCTTTCTCAAATCCTCCCGTTCATGCACAACGCCCTCCATCACAACGTTGACTGCACGTTGTTGCGCTTCTTCTGCCTCGACCTCTTTCAGCTTTTCTTTGAGTATGACATTCTCAAGGTTGGCTGTACGTAACTACGCTCTTTGTGCCTCCATCTCTTTTAAGTTTTTTTTGAGTTCTTCATTCTGCGCAAGAATATCAGAATGATGTCTTCTCAAATCCTCCAGTTCATGCACAGAGCCCTCCATTACAATGTTGACTGCACGTTGTTGCGCTTCTTCTGCCTCGTGCTCTTTCAGCTTTTCTTTGAGTATGGCATTCTCAAGGTTGGCTGAACATAACTGCGCTCCTTGTGCCTCCATCTCTTTTTAACTTTTCTTTGACTTCTTCATTCTGCGCAAGAATATCAGAATGATGTCTTCTCAAATCCTCCAATTCCTTTGCTGAGTCATCCATTACAGCGCCCATTTCATGATGCTGTGGTATCCATTGTTCATCAAAATTATCCCCACCTGCTTCTTGGTGTTCTTTCTCTCCCTCCTTTTCAACTTCTTCTATAGGTGGCTCATCTTCTTTGTGCCCTTCTTCTTTGCCAACAGGTATAACCAGATCTTCCAATATCATCTTTGATCTCATTTTGTTGTGATATTCGGCCTTGAGAAAGTTTGAGATTTCGTACCCATTCCATGTGAAAAATCTAGGATAATCAGGAATTGGGAAGAACTTCCTTCCCACAAATTTACTGTGTTCTGCAAACCAATAGAGGAAGTATATTGTGCAACCTTCCAATTTGTGGAAAGCTATTGAGTAATCCCTCCGTTCAGTTTTTTCTTCTACTCCTCTTTATGCTATCCATTACATATGCCAGGATTAATCTTAGCCAGCATATACTGTTGATGACGTCCACACTGTCTACCAGGGCCAAGAATCTGTACGGCAAATTTGAACCGCCTGACTTTATGAAGAATACTGTTTGGCACAAGTGGAAGATTATTAGCTTGGCCAAATCATCTGGATTAACAGCGTTATCTCTGCCACGAAGCCGTCGTAACAATTCAAAGAACTTGTCTCTTACTTTCCTATTCGTGACTTCTGCGTGTTTGCCCTTAGAATTAGCCAGCAATCTTGTAAAGTGATCTCTACACAGGCTCAATGATGCTGGTGGTGTGGGCTGCTGTTGTTTTTCCTTTATCAATCTTCCGTAAAAAATATCATTATCGCCTTCTTCATTCAACGGTAGGCCGAAGATGACTGCCATATCATCGACGCTTGGCACGATTTTAACAGTGGTGCTCAATTCAAAGCACCCGACGCCATCTTCTTCTTCTGTGTAACTTGCAATTAAATTCTCAAGCCCTTCCGTTACCTTGGCCAATTCGGAGACGTGGACTCTGTTTTGGTAGAAAATCTCGACAAAATTCCAGAAACCGGTATTCTTCAAGGAATCAATAACTGGCTCAGGTAAACGGCCAACATCTTAATTGACCTCCTCCATTAGATTTAGCATTGGCTTGAAGGTAGAACGGAAAAGTCTTGAATCCTTATTCCTGACAGATTTTTTTTCTACAAAACAAAAAAATAAAAAATTAGGTCGGAGAATGGCCATTCTTATGGGTTTTAACACTGAGAATGACATTCGCCGTGTAAACTAACACGGAGAATGTCATTCTCCTTTTCAAATGACACGGAGAATGTCATTCTCCGTTTAAAATAAAATGGAGAATGAACATTCTAATGTGTTTTAACACTGGGAATGTTATTCTCCGTTTCAAGTTAGACGGAGAATTCCATTCTCCGTTCCAAACTAAACGACGAATAGAATCCTCAATCGTTTTAACATTGGGAATGCTATTCTCCGTGTAATTGGAAACAGAGAATGCTATTCTCCGTTTGTAAAAACACGAAGAGTAGCATTCTCTTTCGTTTTAACTCTTGCAATGCCATACTACGTTTAATTTAACACGGAGATTAGAATTCTCCGTTTCAAATTAAACGGAGAATAGCATTCTCCATTTAAATTAACACGGAGAATAGCATTCTCATGTGTTTTAACAATGAGAATGCCATTCTCCATTAAAGTAGACGGAGAATGATATTATTGATTTAATTTAGACGGAGAATGGCATTCTAATTGTAATTCGACAGGGAGAATGAACATTCAAATGCGTTTTATGACGGAGAATGTTATTCTCCGTGTAATATATACAGAATTTGCGAACATAAACTCAAAGTTATACCTTCTGTTTGCACTTCTTTTTGTTTAGCAATTTTTCCTTTTTCTTCTGTGAATCTTTCTTAGAATAGGGTTTCGGTTGTTCTCCGTATTTTCCTTTTGGATTTTCTGTAACTGGTACATCTTCTCTAATTGGTGATGCTGCAGGTGATGATTTTGCCGCTGATGCCGACATGGCATGAAGATTGCGAATGGGGAGAAAGGTTTGAAGATTTTGGAGAAGAATGACCTAACTTTGAGTACAGAGTGGAGTATGGAAGTAGAGAAAGAATCGAAACGGTTTTTTTTTTTTTGTAATAAAAGGGTTCGGGGGTCTTTTGAATTAATTAGAAGGGAAAAATGTCATTCGATGGATGGGTAAAAAGAATCGAAACCGTTTGAACTCATTTCTGCTTAATTATATTAATTTGAAGGGCAAAAATGATTCTGCTTAATAAAAAAGAATCGAAGCCGTTTGGCAAAATTGTCATTACAACTCAACAAAATAAATGAACATAATACATTAGATATAAAAGAAGAAGAAAAAAAATTATCGTCTTCCATATTCAATCATTTCAGATTGAACTCCTTTTAGTACTTCATTGTGCTCTGAAGTTGTAATCCATTCAGCAGTTTTGCGTCTTTCCATTCCCGTATCAAACTGCATATAACAAACATAACATCAAAAATATTGCTCTAAAAAGTGTAAGTTTTTGACGACATATTTTCAGACTTACATTGAGAGAACGGTAGTCTAGACTACATCGGTCTTTCATGAATGCAATTACAAAAATCCCACAATCAACAAAATTGCCTTGGTGGGGAACATAAGAACGACGTTTTATTACAAAAGTAGAAAAGCTGAACCTAGCATCTCTCAACTTCAAAATCTCTTCTTCGAGAAAGAGATCCAAATTTGAAAGCTACAATTACCAGAATACAATATGTATTAGTATACCGCGTATCTTGTACCCAATTCATAAAAATTGATGAATATGAGCATACTATTTCTTTTATGACTATTTTGTTTTGAATCGGATCATCTTTAGATGCAAGTGAGTCCCAAATTTCAACAGTCCTTATTTTAACCAGAACTCTTGCAAGAGTATAGTGTCCGTCCAAAAGAATGGGTATGTATATCTGAATCAGGATTAATTAGGTAAATAAATTAGTAAATTTTCAGAAAATTAGGATTAATATTTAAACAGAAATACATTAATACCTCGTTACAAGTGCTTAAAGATCCCATGTAATCCTGAAAATATTTGTACTTCTTCCATATTTCATGAAGCTTTTTGTCGGATGTAAGTAACGTTTCTTTCTACATACACATCAATTAATATATTACGAAGGACAAACAAACGAGAAAATTGTTAATGCATATGCATTGAAGAATAAAATGCTCACTCACCGATATCCTTATTGGTAAAAACCAAACATTAGCTTTATTGGAGGTTCTTTTCCGTTCCTCCGCGGTGAGAAGAGCAGAGACAATGCCTACAATCTGAATAAATCAATAAAAATGTCAGCGATGGAATCGAAGTAAACATAGATGGCATCTAAGAAAAAATATACTATCTATACATACCCCAATTTTAATTCTCGTTAAAGGAGCTAAGGTCTTCATCTCAAACTGAGACACATAGATTTTGTTGCAAGATGATATTATTTCTCTAAGAAAAGAAATGAATAAATTAGGAGAAAAAACTGTTGGAATTAAATCAAAACTCATATTACTTACTCGTCAGGTCTATCATCGGCAAAAATATAGTCGTAATAACTCGAAGAACCACTAGTACAATTGCTAGGCTTCGAGGTTGAACCCCTTGTTAAACTTTTCGATGGTGTGGCCGGATCTAAACTTTTCAATTGCTAGTACAAGACTGTAGCCCCACGTCCTCCTCATCGGAAGAAGATTCAACGAAAACCACCTTCACATTATTAAATACTCCAGATGAAGATGCCTTCTTCAAAGCTGGAGATTCTTCAATCTTCTCCAAACGCCGAGAGAAATTCATTTGTTCAATTTCTATTGAACAAAGCTTTGAATTGATCGATGCAACATCAGCTGAAATCGTCGACAGTTGATCTACAATCCTGCACAACATACGCGGAATGAAGGTTTCATTTGGAGCTGGAAATCAATCTTCTACGTCTTCTACATTTTCCACCACACGAGTAGACATCTTGAGAACAAGAAAACTATTGTATTTCAGACAACTATTATATGTATTTCAGAATAAACAATAGTACTATGAAACAAGAAAACTATTGTATATATAGCAAGAGAAAAGTACAAAAAGTGAGGAAGATGGAAAGAAATAAATTTTGAGACTAGCAAACAATCTACTAGCCGTTTGATTGAGGAGGGCTCGAGGAAGATTCTACTAGCCGTTTGAAAAATACAAAAGGTTATCATGATCAACTTCAATTAAGGAACTCTATAAGAGGTTTAATTCCGTTTGATTGAGGAACTCGACGAAGTTTGCCGCGGACCGGAACTTCTTCTTCTTTTCTTCTTCATCTCCGTTTCTCCTTCCACCACCACCACTATGGCCTGTAGCTTTACAACAAAAATATTAAATTGTTAGATGAAACAAAAAAACTAATTATGGAAAGATTACTAAATCAAAATCAAACAGAAAACATATTCATAGAAAATATGAGATTAAAGATGAAAGTGTCACAGAAGCAACACCACAATTTTACAACAACTAAACAGACTCTGCTAAGCAATAACTAAAATTAGGGATTGTGTCCTCCTTGGATTTAATTTACACAAAGAAGAGATTTGAGAGAACGAGCTTTTATCGGCTTCCTAAATGTACCATTCTTCGTCCTAAATGTACCATTCTCTGTCCTAAATGTACCATTCGTCGTCGGTGTCATCATCTAGATCGCCAGCGGCGGTGTGTCATCTACATCGCCTACAGACCTGGACATACTGTGTCCTTAGGGATTGTGTCCTCCTTGGATTTAATTTACACAAAGAAGATATTTGAAATGACGAGCTTTTATCGGCTTCCTAAATGTACCATTCTCCGTCCTAAATGTACCATTCTTCGTCCTAAATGTGCCATTCATCGTCGGTGTAATCATCTAGATCGCCAGTGACGGTGGTGTCGTCTACATCGCCTACAGACCTGGTGTAGAACCCACTTTTTGAAATAAGGGTATTTTAGTCATTTTAGCCATTTTAGTCATTTTATGATTTTCTAGATATTATTGACTTGTGATTGATTTAGCCTTTGGTCTAACTTTAGAAGTCCACATTAGAGACTAACCATGACCTATGATGAGTATCTAGCTAATTAGATTTTATTTTTAGGCTTTGGTGTAATTTAGAAGCCATTTGGCTATTTTTAGGCTAATTAATTAATTGGCCTTTGTAGCCTTTTGTTAATTGAGTTTAAACACAACTTAAATAGAGGAGTGGGACCCATGAACCATCCTTGACCCTATTAGGACTCCTATGGCCGGCCAAAACAGGAAGCTCCCATCCCCTATATAAGCATTGCATTGGAATAGACACCCCCTTTACAAAACCCTAGTTTCCAGCTCTCCAAAACCCTAACTTTTTCATCCGACCTCCGTTTCACCCCAAACGAAGTGCGTTGTGATCGTGGGAAGGAGAATTTGCTGGAGCATTGTTAGCAAGGAGTTGGAGGCGTTTTCCTCGGTGGAAACTGGTCGTCTTATCGATCGAGGAGTCAGTTTCTTGATTTTTCAACTCGCAATAGGTAAACCCCTAAACTCTATAGTTTCTTCTGATTTTTCTTCATGGTAGCATGCATCTAGGTACCCTAGACCCACCCATGAAGTTTGGTTAAGTTTCGTGTCCGTTTGATAGGGTATCGGACACGTATCGGAATAGGTTTATAGGTGTTCGATGAAATTCCTATTAGATTTCGAACATGTTTATTTTGTAATCTAATTTCACGGATTTATAGCCCTATAGGTGTGGATTCCTAAACCCTAGGTTCTTGGTTAAATTGACTCGATTTCGTGTCCCAAAATAGGACATGTACGTGCGCACGAGGACAGCGTGCGTGTCATGCTGCTGCCGTGTGCGTTCTCGATGGACACGACGTTTCGACTCGAGAAAATTGGTGAGTAGAGAGGGACCATGACTGACAGGGTGCTCGTAAAATTTTGTAGGATTTCGTGGAGTATCGAGGGAGAAATCGACACGGCATGGGGCGTGCACTGTCGCGCGCGCGTGAAGAACGCGCGTCCGATACGCACTTCGTGCGACTCGGACACGTGGCAAGGATCCTGTACAGGCACGTGGATGTGTATCCCTATAGTTGGGCTACATGTACGAGCAACCACATGTCTTACCTTGCTCTGTGTCGAGCCCTAGATCGTGTGACACGCATGCACGATGTTTAGTTCAATTTTGGGTTTTTCATGTCCAGGACACTTCGTGTCCTATTTTGTTGGACACGATTGCACCAACACCCCATGATTAGGCCCAGGACACGTTACCAACCTTCAGGTTCGAGTATTAATGGGTTTTTCGATGTTTTGGGTGGTGAGTAGATCGAATGGTTGAGTATCAGGTTTTTCTGAACTGTTCTTACAGTTTCAGTTCCTTCCCTTTCGATTTGATGATATGTATGTTCATGTATTAATTAATCCTCAGTTCCTAATTAACCTCCCAGGTGTGATTACCTATTAGATTTCATAATACTATAGGTTGTAACTGATTGTGTTGAATTTGGGTTCTTAGGAGTATCGGGTATACAGTGATTTCAGTTTTCTGATCAGAAGTTGATGTGTTCCTTTAGTTCGATTATTGACCCTGTAGATTTTGACCTACAGATCTTACACCATATCTGGGTATATAACCATTAGGTGGTAGCATAGAGGGTTTGAGTTGGAGGGTCGTGTTTTAGGTATCAAACTTTGAAACTCCTGTTTCCTGTTTTCTGTTTGCTTTCCTATACAGTTTCCTTTAATTCAGATTTTCTTGATGGTCAGAGATTTAATATGTGTTCAGTTCTTCAAATCCTAGATGTTAACCCCTGTACAAAGCCCAGCATTCAGGTCCTAGGTGATATCATCTAGGTAATATCTAATTGGGTTGCATCATGAGGAGAAGGTATATGGAGTTGTGTAGGTATTAGCATGGCTATGTTATAGTTGGTTAGCTATAGGTTTTTATTGAGTCCTTATATTGGTTCAGTTGATGTTCAAGAATCTGAACCTCTATTACAGATTCAATTCATGCCTTTTGGCTGTGAAAACTGAAACCTACATGTCTTATTTAACCCTCCTTTTAGATACCTGTTAGCTCACTTAATGACTAGGCTGTGTTAGAAACCATGTTAGCCATGGGGATGGGGTTAATACCAAGTGTAGTTGGTAGCTAGATTGTTGTTGAGAGTTAAAGTAGAAATTGGTTTAGAAGTATATGTAAGTGTGTTATGTGTTGAGAGAAATAGGAGTAAAGAGAAGGGTTGCAGCAGCAATAGCATGCCATAGGGCAGCAGTTGCTGGCATGGTAGCCACTGCAATGGCAGTAGCAACACAGTCTTGGCCTAGTACATGTGTTTAAATGTGAAGGTGCATTGGTTGAGTTGTGAAGGTTTAGCATAGGCTATGCTCAATGTATTTTTCCTATAATAGATATTGGATTGATGCAGGATTTTATCTTAGGATGATGAGTCCAGTCAGTCTACTATAGTCAAGGTTAGTTAGTTAGTTAGTTGATAATTAGTTAGTTAGTTTGCATTGGTTGATAGTTCTAGAAGAGTTGGTTTTAGATGTGTACATGTGTGGTGTATAGTTAGGATAGAAATCTGATTTTTGTGTATTAATAGTTGGTAGGATTTTGGTATTAGGTTTCACTTTGGTATTTGATATTAGGTCATGGGTATTATGCTCTAAGATAGCCTTTTCCCCTTAGCTTGAAACCTAAGATACCACCAACCATACCAAAATCAACTCTAAGACTAGTATTGACCTAAAAATTGACTTATAGACTAGTTGACCAAACTTTGACCTAGTTTGACTAGCTTGGTTGACCAAAGTTGACCCAAGGTTGTTTGACTTAGATTGACCCAAATCATGTAGAATTTGCATTGAAGACTTCTTTTATGATATTTTAGACTGTATTATGACATGTGGTTGTTTTAAATAGGATCATATTACTCCAGTCCAGTCACGTTTCATCATCAGCAGTTCGGATTGCCAGGCGAGTACATTCTCTGATCTTTTCATGCTTCTTTGGATATGTACTCTTGTTATAGACTAGTATACTTGATGCTGACACGACGTTCACACGGATCGGTACCCTATGGATCTTTTTATGCGTTGTTATCCCATCGGATACATCGAGTATGTCATGTTTCATGTACTTTATCATGTTCATCATGTACTCCATGTATTCACTTTTATCCATGTGCACTCATATGTTATTCATGTACACTCATGACCATATGAGCTCCATGTATACAGTAGTTGTTATCCATGTGCAATAACATAACATGCTTCGATCCTTGTGTATTGGTTGGGGGCAGGGAGAGTGTAGTTGGTTATGTGATCATTATCCCCAGTAGTTGTTATCCATGTTCTTTTCGTAGTTGTATCCATGTGCTACCCAAGCTGTTTACATAACTAATTCATGCTCTGTTTCACGTAGAAGGTTTTATTCCTTATTTATCATATTTATATCACAGTTATATCTTCTCTCATGTTGATTTCTCTTTACAGAGATTTATGTATAGTTTTCTATAGCTTGCTTTATATGTCCATTCCTGATATGAACTGTTGTGAGAGATATGTGCTCGTTCCGTCCTGATTGGGCGTGTTGAAAATTTTACAGGTGATAATGAGGAGTACTGTCCTACTTATTCTGGCATTGGCTTAAATGACACTGGCGACGTAGGCCCATAGGAGGATCCCACAGTCGCTGAGGACTTGCCCATAGTCTAGCTGAGACTTAGTACTTTATTTTGTATTTTCTATTTGAGACTTTTATGAGTTGTACTTGAGATATTTCTGGTGGTTTACACCTAGACTTTATTGTGACTCTCTTGAGATCCTTCTTCTATTCCATCTTAGTATTGTGATTGAGTTACGTATTATTTTTACTCTATTCATAGCTTGGTTAGATTGTGTTAGATATGGTGACTCAGGACAGCGTTCTACCGCCGACACTGCGGCGTAGGCTGGGCGTTCGTTACTTCTCGTGCCCTCACACTGGGTGCGGGTCGTGACACGTTTTTAGTGGTGGCCCATGCAGGTCTGTTCGCAATCACAACTAGTGTGATTCGTAGTGGTACTCGAACTAGAGTATCATTACAACCTGCAGTAGGATATAAGATATAAGTTAAAGTACTCAATCACTATTAGGAATTCATGAGAGATTCCTGGGACGACCTTTGAGAATCTCATTTTGAGCTTCGATTTAAATTCCTTTTTCCCTTACTTTACTCCACCTTCCTCCCTCGATTCTTGCATCTTGTTTGAACTCTTTTCACCAATACCCTTACTTCCTTGTGTTTAATAATGGTTAGGAAGATGGCTACACTGCTATATACTCATTGGTCAAATGCGTGGCTAGGAGGATTACATTAAGGAATTGGGATACACGGAGATTTTGATTAAGTTATAAGGGCATTTTTTTAAATGGATGCTTTAATGATTAGTAGTTTGTAAGTTGGGATATTACCAAGGGAATTTATCTTGAAGATTCTAAGTAGTAATCACCAGAGGATTATAAAATTATATCTTGATACCGGAGGAAATTAGTTAGAATCTAAATAAATTGATTTCAGGAATTGATGGGATTCATGAATTATTGGATTATGATTATACATACTTACGTATATAGATTGGTTTGAATGATCAAAAAAAAGGGGTGGCAGTATGAACTATTAAATTGAGTCGTACAAGCTGCGATGTATATATTGAATTTCAAATTTAAGTGAAAACAATATTATTAAAATTTTTGGTTTAGAAGATCGGGAAGATATGAAAACGATTGTTTTTGGAAGAAATTTTTATTTTGGAATCATGTCAATTGATTGAAGATTTAAAAATCTATTTGGATTTTGGTTTAAGAAGTAGTGATTATGTTTCAATGACTTAGAAGAAAAAATTATGGTTGATAAGCGCATTAAAATACTGAGCTGTAACAGCTAGATTGCCGTGATAAGCTGAGTGTCTATTTTGAGAATTATTTGAGACAAATTGGGAGTTTTTAAATTTATGAAGTGATATAGAATTTTATGGATTCATGATTCATTGACTCTGGAGTTTAAAGTTGGATTGGGATGTTAAATTTGGAAAGGTTAGTAGTAACGAGATAAAAGTTATTATGAGATTTATGAAAAGGACTTAAATGTTAGTCGTGGTTAGATTGGAAGGCTTAGAGTGAATACAAATTGAGGTAGTTATTTTTTTTGGAATTTCTTTTTAAAGTAATGTAAAGGTAGGCCACCAAGGTAACCTTAATGAGATAGAAGTATCCCACACTAATTGCCATATCACTCATGACTATGATAGTAGTATATACTCTAGTGTTGTTAGTCGTCTGCCAAACTATGTGACTATATCTCAAATCTTGACCTACTCAACCTTCCCTCAAATCTAGATCTTTTATTGTGACTTCTAACCATTTGTATTTGATCATTCCTTAACAGTATTCGCCTTTAGTACTGTGTCCCTAGATTATTTTACTGGATTCTTAATTGAATTTATTTTATGCTTCAACTTGATTTTCTTTATTCCTGTACCCTCACCATGAAACTAAAATACCTTCTGACTTAAATTCGAGGTTCAACCATGACTCAATTCTTTCGACCCGACATGGGATGGAGTTCTTCTTGTTCTTTAAATGCTTAACATTGCACCTTATCTTGATTGCTTGACCAGCTTAGTTAAGGATCTTGGACTATTTCTTTTCTTCTTCATCATTACCTTCCTTACTTATACTTGACTACCTTATGTTGCTAATTTAGCCTTAGTTTTGCAAGCTTATCCTTTTTGAGCTTGATCATGACATATTTTATTGGGTCGCGATCCACTAACATATTGTCTAATCAGAATCGGTGTATGATGGTCTGATCAACCTAGTGCACTTGGTTCGCTTTCATATATTACTCCACGTGGATGAGACTCTAGAACATCTGTCTCATCTACGACAGTTTGGCAATTCTCCTTGAACTATTTTCGTCGTCTATGAACCACGTATTGTACTCATTAGTATCGTCCTTGAACCCTTTTGTTTTTGCCTTTCACATAATTCAGAAAGGTAAGGCACTATACTTAATAGGTCAACCCAGAGTATCACGTTTAGCTTCTTTATCAAAAGGAGGATAATGGCTTAATTCTATATCCTCACAGTATCCTTTAGGATCTCAATAAGTGTTGAATTCTAAACCCACGATCGCGACCAGTCGACTTGGTCATTCCCTTATCGTCCAATGTTTGGAACCTTATTTAGTTGAATTAATCCAATTGTGACATGGATTTCAAATCTTGGATATTCGTGCCGAGACTTCAACGACCTCGTTCTCCATCTTGACCAAACCTCGATTCATCCTGGATTTGATCAACTTAGATCATATCGAGACTAAAATTTCTATAGATATATATATATATATATTTTTATATATATATATATATAAAATATATATATATATATATATATATATATATATATATATACATATATATATATATATATATATATACATATATATATATATATACATATATATATATATATATATATATATATATATATATATATATATATATATATATATATATATATTTTATATATATATATATATATATATATTTTATATATACATATATATTTTTTTTTATTTTTTTTATATATACATATATATATATATATATATATATATATATATATATATATATATATATATACATATATATATATATATATATATATAGTGTGCTTGGATTTCAGTGTTATTGACAGTCGTGCTTTAAACTTTCGATTCTTGATCATCTTTAGAATATTAATGCTTTATGGTTAATTTCAGTTGTTTTTATAATCACCAGTAATTGTATAGGATGATATACTGCCTTACAGCCCAATGATTTATTATTTATCCTTATCTTTCCAGAATGGCACCCATGACCAGAGTTTGTCCCCAGTGCACAGCTGCAATTTCGGATGAGATCGAGATTGTACCTTTTCCTTCTATTGCTCAGGAGGTGTTAGCAGCCTCATCTGAGAATTTCCCTCCATCTCCAGTCCTTCAGGAGGGGACTGCAGTTCAGCCGGAGACTGAGGGCCTTCCTTTGCCTCCTGGAGCGGTACCCCATGCCATTCCTGTCGAAGCTCATATTCACAAATTTCTCCAGGATTTGCGGGAGGTACAGAGACTTCAGGCTGAGCTTATGAGAGAGCAGAGTCTCAGTATCCAACTGTTGTAGGATTATATGCATTCGAGGGAGGAGCCTAGTCCCAAGAGAGCAAGGAGCAGTTTATACCCAGAGCCTCAGGAGTACCCAGGCTTTCAGCCTAGACCAGCCTATCCAGTTCAGATTCCTGTCCGGCAGAGACCAGCTGAGCGAGTGTCTACCTGTGCCTTCTGTAAGAAGCTTGGGCACGAATGGAAAGACTGTAGGAAGAGACAAGGATTGTGCCTATTTTGTGGGTCAGCTGCACACAAGATACGGGACTGTCCTACTACACTTGCCCCTAGACGAGGCCTACCTCCAGGAGAGAGAGTTCCAGCTACCATACCTAGTAGAGGTGAGTTCTTGACCCATACCTTATCCTATCTTGATGATTATTGTACCCTACCATAATATTTGTATGTTTGATACCTTATGACTACTTTTGATCTAGTATAACTTTAGTAGCTAGACGAGACTCCAGACTGATTGCCTGCCATAACCCTGTATGATTTCTTTTCAACTGCATGATTTAGATAAGTTTTCTTGAGACCATGATTGTTGGGGATTGACCTGGAAGGAGTAGGATCATCTTAATTTTGAGGAAGAAATTATTTTAAGGAGGGTAGACTTGTAGCACCCACTTTTTAAAATAAGGGTATTTTAGTCATTTTAGCCATTTTAGTCATTTTGTGATTTTCTAGATATTATTGACTTGTGATTGATTTAGCCTTTGGTCTAACTTTAGAAATCCACATTAGAGACTAACCATGACCTATGATGAGTATCTAGCTAATTAGATTTTATTTTTAGGCTTTGGTGTAATTTAGAAGCCATTTGGCTATTTTTAGGCTAATTAATTAATTGGTCTTTGTAGCCTTTTGTTAATTGAGTTTAAACTCAACTTAAATAGAGGAGTGGGACACATGAACCATCCTTGACCCTATTAGGACTCCTATGGCCGGCCAAAACAGGAAGCCCCTATCCCCTATATAAGCATTGCATTGGAATAGACACCCCCTTTACAAAACCCTAGTTTCCAGCTCTCCAAAACCCTAACTTTTTCATCCGACCTCTGTTTTACCCCAAACGAAGTGCGTTGTGATCGTGGGAAGGAGGAGAATTTGCTGGAGCATTGTTAGCAAGGAGTTGGAGGCGTTTGCTCGGTGGAAACTGGTCGTCTCATTGATCGAGGAGTCAGTTTCTTAATTTTTCAACTCGCAATAGGTAAACCCCTAACCTCTATAGTTTCTTCTGATTTTTCTTCATGGTAGCATGCATCTAGGTACCCTAGACCCACCCATGAAGTTTGGTTAAGTTTTGTGTCCGTTTGATAGGGTATCGGACACGTATCGGATTAGGTTTATAGGTGTTCGATGAAATTCCTATTAGATTTCGAACATGTTTATTTTGTAATCTAATTTCACGGATTTATAGCCCTATAGGTGTGGATTCCTAAACCCTAGGTTCTTGGTTAAATCGACTCGATTTTGTGTCCCAAAACAGGACACGCACGCGCGCACGAGGACAGCGCGCGTGTCCTGCTGCTGCCGTGTGCGTTCTCGATGGACACGACATTTCGACTCGAGAAAATTGGTGAGTAAAGAGGGACCATGACTGATAGGATGCTCGTAAAATTTTGTAGGATTTCGTGGAGTATCGAGGGAGAAATCGACACGGCACGGGGCGTGCACTGTCGCGCGTGCGTGAAGAACGCGCGTCCGATACGCACTTCGTGCGACTCGGACACGTGGCAAGGATCCTGTACAGGCACGTGGATGTGTATCCCTATAGTTGGGCTACGTGTACGAGCAACCACGTGTCTTACCTTGCTCTGTGTCGAGCCCTAGATCGTGTGACACGCGTGCACGATGTTTAGTTCAATTTTGGGTTTTTCATGTCCAGGACACTTCGTGTCCTATTTTGTTGGACACGATTGCACCAACACCCCATGATTAGGCCCAGGACACGTTACCAACCTTCAGGTTCGAGTATTAATGGGTTTTTCGATGTTTTGGGTGGTGAGTAGATCGAATGGTTGAGTATCGGGTTTTTCTGAACTGTTCTTACAGTTTCAGTTCCTTCCCTTTCGATTTGATGATATGTATGTTCATGTATTAATTAATCCTCAGTTCCTAATTAACCTCCCAGGTGTGATTACCTATTAGATTTCATAATACTATAGGTTGTAACTGATTGTGTTGAATTTGGGTTCTTAGGAGTATCGGGTATACAGTGATTTCAGTTTTCTGATCAGAAGTTGATGTGTTCCTTTAGTTCGATTATTGACCCTGTAGATTTCGACCTACAGATCTTACACCATATCTGGGTATATAACCATTAGGTGGTAGCATAGAGGGTTTGAGTTGGAGAGTCGTGTTTTAGGGATCAAACTTTGAAACTCCTGTTTCCTGTTTTCTGTTTGCTTTCCTATACAGTTTCCTTTAATTCAGATTTTCTTGATGTTCAGAGATTTAATATGTGTTCAGTTCTTCAAATCCTAGATGTTAACCCCTGTACAAAGCCCAGCATTCAGGTCCTAGGTGATATCATCTAGGTAATATCTAATTGGGTTGCATCATGAGGAGAAGGTATATGGAGTTGTGTAGGTATTAGCATGGCTATGTTATAGTTGGTTAGCTATAGGTTTTTATTGAGTCCTTATATTGGTTCAGTTGATGTTCAAGAATCTGAACCTCTATTACAGATTCAATTCATGCCTTTTGGCTGTGAAAACTGAAACCTACATGTCTTATTTAACCCTCCTTTTAGATACCTGTTAGCTCACTTAATGACTAGGCTGTGTTAGAAACCATGTTAGCCATGGGGATGGGGTTAATACCAAGTGTAGTTGGTAGCTAGATTGTTGTTGAGAGTTAAAGTAGAAATTGGTTTAGAAGTATATGTAAGTGTGTTATGTGTTGAGAGAAATAGGAGTAAAGAGAAGGGTTGCAGCAGCAATAGCATGCCATAGGGCAGCAGTTGCTGGCATGGTAGCCACTGCAATGGCAGTAGCAACACAGTCTTGGCCTAGTACATGTGTTTAAATGTGAAGGTGCATTGGTTGAGTTGTGAAGGTTTAGCATAGGCTATGCTCAATGTATTTTTCCTATAATAGATATTGGATTGATGCAGGATTTTATCTTAGGATGATGAGTCCAGTCAATCTACTATAGTCAAGGTTAGTTAGTTAGTTAGTTGATAATTAGTTAGTTAGTTTGCATTGGTTGATAGTTCTAGAAGAGTTGGTTTTAGATGTGTACATGTGTGGTGTATAGTTAGGATAGAAATCTGATTTTTGTGTATTAATAGTTGGTAGGATTTTGGTATTAGGTTTCACTTTGGTATTTGATATTAGGTCATGGGTATTATGCTCTAAGATAGCCTTTTCCCCTTAGCTTGAAACCTAAGATACCACCAACCATACCAAAATCAACTCTAAGACTAGTATTGACCTAAAAATTGACTTATAGACTAGTTGACCAAACTTTGACCTAGTTTGACTAGCTTGGTTGACCAAAGTTGACCCAAGGTTGACTTTGACTTAGATTGACCCAAATCATGTAGAATTTGCATTGAAGACTTCTCTTATGATATTTTAGACTGTATTATGACATGTGGTTATTTTAAATAGGATCATATTACTCCAGTCCAGTCACGTTTCATCATCAGCAGTTCGGATTGCCAGGCGAGTACATTCTCTGATCTTTTCATGCTTCTTTGGATATGTACTCTTGTTATAGACTACTATACTTGATGCTGACACGACGTTCACACGGATCGGTACCCTATGGATCTTTTCATGCGATGTTATCCCATCGGATACATCGAGTATGTCATGTTTCATGTACTTTATCATGTTCATCATGTACTCCATGTATTCACTTTTATCCATGTGCACTCATATGTTATTCATGTACACTCATGACCATATGAGCTCCATGTATACAGTAGTTGTTATCCATGTGCAATAACATAACATGCTTCGATCCTTGTGTATTGGTTGGGGGCAGGGAGAGTGTAGTTGGTTATGTGATCATTATCCCCAGTAGTTGTTATCCATGTTCTTTTCGTAGTTGTATCCATGTGCTACCCAAGCTGTTTACATAACCAATTCATGCTCTGTTTCACGTAGAAGGTTTTATTCCTTATTTATCATATTTATATCTCAGTTATATCTTCTCTCATGTTGATTTCTCTTTACAGCGATTCATGTATAGTTTTCTATAGCTTGCTTTATATGTCCATTCCTGATATGAACTGTTGTGAGAGATATGTGCTCGTTCCGTCCTGATTGGGCATGTTGAAAATTTTACAAGTGATAATGAGGAGTACTGTCCTACTTATTCTGGCATTGACTTAAATGACACTGGCGACGTGGGCCCACAGGAGGATCCCACAGTCGCTGAGGACTTGCCCATAGTCTAGCTGAGAATTAGTATTTTATTTTATATTTTCTATTTGAGACTTTTATGAGTTGTACTTGAGATATTTCTGGTGGTTTACACCTAGACTTTATTGTGACTCTCTTGAGATCCTTCTTCTATTCTATCTTAGTATTGTGATTGAGTTACGTATTATTTTTACTCTATTCATAGCTTGGTTAGATTGTGTTAGATATGGTGACTCAGGACAGCGTTCTACCGCCGACACTGTGGCGTAGGCTGGGCGTTCGTTACTTTTCGTACCCTCACACTGGGTACGGGTCGTGACACCTGGACACACTGTGTCCTTAGGGATTGTGTCCTCCTTGGATTTAATTTACACAAAGAAGAGATTTGAGAGAACGAGCTTTTATCGGCTTCCTAAATGTACCATTCTCTGTCCTAAATGCACCATTCGTCGTCGGTGTCACCATCTAGATCGCCAGCGACGGTGGTGTCGTCATCTACATAGCCTACAGACCTGGACACACTGTATCCTTCCTTTTCGGCTGACACATAATTATTGTTTTATATACGTAGTTGCACAAAATATTAAATTACATGGACGAAAGAGAAAGTAAATATGAGTTAATATAGGGTGTTCATTTGAAAAATTGCATTAAAGAATGACCTGTTATAGCAAGTTAACACGAGGTCAAAAGTCAAAAACAGTATTAAATGATGTCTCCTGCTTTATTTCATCTAAATTTAATCTGAACCGTTGGATTAACATCCAACGGTCCAGATTTCGGATGTATCATGTAACTCCACTTTTCTATATTGAGTTTTCTCCTGTGATTTATTTAAAATTTTATTTACTTTTGATTTTCTTGACTAGTTATTAATTTTCATTAATGATTTTCAAATTATTTTAAATCTTTTAAAGAATATTCCAATTTTTAAGATTTGTTTTCTCTAAAATTGCTATTGATTAAATTATTGGGATTTATTACTAATCCTTTATTAATTTTCTCAGTCATTTAGCATTTCAGTCATTTTTGTCCAGCCAGCAACTCCATGGGCTACCCAAACTATTTTCTTAATTCCTATTCAAATCCTTCAGCCCGTCCTATTAAATTTTTTCCAGCCAGCCTATTAAGCCCGACCCAGCTCTAAAGCAGCCCGGCCTATTAGCTTATGGGTGCGGATTCGGGTCCAACCCACTGACCCACAAACTCGCTAACCCTTAACCCATTTAGCCGTTAGCATAAATTCAAATTCCTTCTTCATTTTCATTCTTCCCTCCACTCTCTGTTCTGCAACAGCGAGATGACGACAACGACGGACGATGACGACGACGGTGACGGCGACGCCGAGAAGACTCCAGTCTCCTCTAAAAGGTTCTCCCCCTAACTGCCTAACCGTCTCTCTCATCTCCACCATCGATTCCCCAACAACCTGATCCCTTCTGGCCGTCGGATCATAACCGACGCTGCCCGCCTAACCGCCTCGCCGCTGCCCGCCTGCCCGTGCAACCACCTGCCCGTCGCCACCGCGCTTATAAATAGGACCCATTCCCTCCTCCTTCCTCACCACTCCTAGACGGCGAAGTGCTGCCGAATTTTCTGTTGGCCTTCTTCTTCCTCTCCTTCTTGATTCTCCGTGCGTTCAAGTTACAATGGCAGCCATGGCGATCAGTGGCGACTCCCTGTGTTGTCACGACCCGCACCCGCTTTCGGACGCGAGCTCGTGAGCAAGCCAGCTACGTATCGAACGGACTCCAGTCCGACTCGAATACGTAAACGATGTCAAGGCTATGGTATACTACCAAATCATGGCAAACAAATCTATATCTCAATCCACAATAAGAATAATAAACAAGAATGAACAAGTATGGGTCGTGGTCTGCAGCCCACTAGCATATATGTCCGATAAGACTCTAACGATAGTAACAAGAGTCTAAAACTGAATCAGGAAACATGATAAGGTATGAAAGCACGAAAGGATAACAAACGTAATCATGATACCTGAATCCCACAAGAGTTACAAAATCC
Source organism: Iris pallida (assembly GCA_029216955.1). Classification (NCBI taxonomy): domain Eukaryota; kingdom Viridiplantae; phylum Streptophyta; class Magnoliopsida; order Asparagales; family Iridaceae; genus Iris; species Iris pallida. The sequence goes on from JANAVB010015600.1 coordinate 2,856,864, forward strand.
TCCGCCATCCAGAACTACTAGCTAACTCCATGCAATCGCTAAACCTGAGGAGATCATCAGGTCCTCAGAGGACATAGCAAGATACATAATATACATGCCTATCTAGCAGTTTTATCATGCGCAAGAAATAAACAAGAAAGAACAAAAATAATACAATGACTACGAACACGAATACGGACACACGAACACGAACACTAGAACAACTACGCATAATGAACTGCCGGATAAACGAAACACGATGATCAATAGAAGAAACCAAACCCTCGTCCCGAGTGTGGACTCACTGGTTTGAACTAACACTATCCCTCATCCCGAGTGTGGACTCTCTGGTTAGTACTAACCCTCGTCCCTAGTCTGGACTCTCTGGTTAGTTCACGGCAAGGCACCCTCGTCCCGAGTGTGGACTCTCTGGTGCAAATACTACATCCTCGTCCCGTGTGTGGAATCTCTGATGTAAACACCCTCGTCCCGAGTGTGGACTCTCTGGTGCAAGTCAAGTTATAATCAAGTCGAGAAAGTCGTGGTGTAGGACTAGACGACTCTAGCAAGGAATACATATGAGGCTAACACAGTGTAACAGATAGAAATATCATGACAGAGAGAACAAGAATGTACAGGCAACTAGAAACATGTAAAGTGAAACTATAACAGAAAAAGTATACTAGACATGAAATAAAGCAATCACGAATGTAAGGAAAAATATAGCAGCGAGATGGTGAACATGCATATAAATTATACTGTACAATGGAAGAACCAAACCCTCGTCCCGAGTGTGGACTAACGGGTTTGAACTAACATTAACCCTCGTCCCGAGTGTGGACTCTCTGGTTAGTACTAACCCTCGTCCCGAGTGTGGACTCTCTGGTTAGTTCACGGCAAGGCACCCTCGTCCCGAGTGTGGACTCTCTGGTGCAAATACTACATCCTCGTCCCGTGTGTGGACTCTCTGATGTAAATACCCTCGTCCCGAGTGTGGACTCTCTGGTGCAATAATCGACATCCTAGTCCCGAGTGTGGACTCACGGATGTAAACAGATCAAGAAAAACACCCTCGTCCTGTGTGTGGACTCTCTGGTGCCAAGGAAGCAATATCAAGGATTTAGCAGTTCACTACATGCACTCGTTCTATGACACGACTCAAGCAAGGTACTGACGAGAAACTCCAAGTGTGAAACACAAGGTCAAAACATTAACATAGCTATAAACAATAAAAACAACTCCAAAGAAAATAACAGGAAAAAGCACATGTCCAATAATAATCCAAAAGCTGGAAACTGAAAATATAATGCATGTAAATAAAACTGTAGAGGGAGGCAAGGTATACTTGCCTGGGGGTTGCACGAAGAATCAATAAAATACCGTCAACTGGTACGCCATAAAGTCCAAGTCATCACAACTATCTCCGAAATCTGAAACAAACATTACCAACATTCTCAGAATAGTCAAATTAGCTGGAATTGCCTGTCCTTAAGTCCAATTCTGGATACAGGGGCAAAACGGTAATTTCGGGCAAAAACGATGTCCGCCGTTGGACCCGCTTTGCACCGAAAAATGTGCCAGAGTCAAAGGTCTCTAAAGTTATCAAACTATATGTCTACAGATCCAATTTTCTGATACGATCCCAACCGTATGTCCAAAGTTAGATTTCGGCGGGCCGTGCACAAAATCGCCCGTTGTGTGGGACCGTGGGGCCCGCAAAACGACGTCCGATTCAACTGTCTCAGAATTGGACCAAACTTGGCATGCAGGACCAGAAAAATGATACGGTCCTGTTGGCGCAAGTTTTGTCTCGATCTGACGAGCGTGCATGAAGTAATTAGAAAACTTGCACAGAGGCCGATACGGGGAATTTTGACGGATACGTATCGAATTCGTCGCGCACACGCGACCAATTTGAATTCCGTCAAAGCCCACACAAACACGAAGTCGTTACGCAGCTTTAGATGCTTGCGGTGCACGACCACGTCGCCCGGTTTGGCGGGACGCACGTCGTGTGGGTGAATTTCTATATTTTGAAAACAGATTTTCGCTAAACTTCGGAATTGAATAACTTTTTATCTGTTTGATGAAATTAGAATCTACAAAAAGGGTTGTGATGTCCTATAGGTTGTCTTCAACTTCTGTGCATAAGGTTCGTCAATTTGATGAAAAGGTTGACAAAAAATTTGATGCCAAGTTGCGACAATAATCGGAAAAGTTTAACTGTTTTAGTGCTATTTTATTTCCGACTTTGATTCGACATATCTTTTTATACGATGAACGAAATCGTGATCTACAAAGAGTAGGCTGTTCGTGTTCATGTTGTCTTCGCAACGAATTAATCGGATCGCGAAATGATGAAACGAGGAGAGAGAAAAATACCTGCGAAGTTGGAGTCTCCATTGCTTACTGCTGTTGTTCGCTGCGCTGTACACGCGCGCGCGCGAGAGCATCCTGGCCTACTCCGGCAGTATTTTGGCCTCGAGGTGGCCGCCCAAAGGTCTTGGGGGGGGGGGGCAGTGGCCCTGGTGGCGCGCGCGACGTTTAGGGTTTTCCTCATGAGTTTTCGTCGAGCCGACCCCTCGGGTTGTTCTCGTCTCTGTACGATCGGGTATAAATGCATCAGCTGCATTTGTATAGAGGGTCGGGGGATGTTCAACCTGGGGGATGAGGCTGTGGCCTCAGGGACTTGGGCTCGGGCCTTTGGGGTTTTAGTATATCTTATTCTTTTTCTTTTTCTTTCCTCTTATATATAACTAATACTTATATATATTTATATATATATATGCACACATTTACCTTTATATATTTATATATATATGCACACATATATACATATACATATATACTTATATATACACACACATATGTTTATTCATATATCTATTTATATATAATAATCTATTTATATATAATATGATACTTCCAAATTTAAATAAACTATAAAATGTTTTTTTTTTATAAAATGCTATAACATTTCGAGATTATTTATATCAAATTATTGTCATTATATATATACACATCCATATCTACACACCTCGTATATACATATCATTAAATACTCAGTTAGCCAAAAATATTAATACTATGTATATACATAGTATAAGGTCTTATTTACAGGAATATATATACACAGATATATACATACCATTTATACAATAAATGATTTAATGAACATAGATCGTTATCATACAATAACTACAAAATAATGTTAATGATAATAATAATCCTAATAATAATTAAAATAGTCCAATAATCGTTTTGATGGATACATCAAGCACACTACTCATCTGGCTCCCGAAGATCCTACAAATTTTATAAAACATTATTTAACAATAATAATTATCATAATCTACCTATAACGAATATTTAGAAAATAATTGCCAATTCCTAAAAATATATATACAAAATATTTGCACTTACCAAATATGTCTACAAGGTTGTATTTGGTCCCTCTACAAGATTACATGGACTCAGTTTCGGTTCGGGTCTAGTCCGAACTAAATCGACATAAACCGGGTCTCTTACAAGTCAATAATATAATTAATAAATAATTTAACTATTTATAATGGTCATGTCACAACTTGGCCTAGTTTTCCTAGTTAGGACACACCTACGGCTCGGCATTCCCCTACCATGGCTAAACACTGGTCAAAGCACGCCACTGCACTATCCGTGCCATGATTCCTAGTCGTCCGGTACTTCAAAACTCAATCATGGCTAAAATTATCTACCGTAATAATTAACCAAATAATTATTCCTAAAATTCTAATAATCACCATTAAAATCAAATAAATAAAAAAAATATTCTAAAAATTTTCGGGAAGGGAGGCTACAAATCTACCCACCTTAAAAATAATTTCGTCCTCGAAATTTCAATTCATGACCATCCCTTAAATTCAAAGTCTACTATTACCTTAATCTCCCCAAATTTTAATTCCTTAAAACATTTTATAATCGTCTCTAGCCATTTTATAATCTCGAATACTTGAGGACTTCTACCCACCTTTGGTCATTCTACTCCTCCAAATATGGTCACTAAAATCTTATAACATCCAACTAGTTGCTAACATCACTATCCCTAGGTATTTATAGCATATGGTATATATAATACCCTCATATCTATTAAGCAACCAAAATCCAACCATCAAGCAATATCATACCATAATTAAGAATTTCTAATGAATCCTAGACAGTACGATCATTCGTCACCCCGGAATAAGAAGGGACGTGAATCAATGGTACGAAAAACAAGGAAGTATAATCGAGAGAAAATTTGGAGTTTTCAAGGACGTAGAGAATTTCTAGGAGAGTTTTCAAAGCAGAGTGGATTGAGATTTCTATGGTTTAGTCAAAGTCGCAGGCTCGTATCAGTACAGTTACGTAACCGATACGATATGCTCTGACCTGCATGGGCTACCAAAAAAACTTGTCACGACCCGCACCCGCTTTCGGACGCGAGCTCGTGAGCAAGCCAGCTACATATCGAATGGACTCCAGTCTGACTCGAATACGTAAACGCTGTCAAGGCTATGGTATATTGCCAAATCATGGCAAACAAATCTATATCTCAATCCACAATAAGAATAATAAACAAGAATGAACAAGTATGGGTCGTGGTCTGCAGCCCACTAGCATATATGTCCGATAAGACTCTAACGATAGTAACAAGAGTCTAAAACTGAATCAGGAAACATGATAAGGTAAGAATGCACGAAAGGATAACAAACGTAATCATGATACCTGAATCCCACAAGAGTTGCAAAATCCTCCGCCATCCAGAACTACTAGCTAACTCCATGCAATCGCTAAACCTGAGGAGATCATCAGGTCCTCAGAGGACATAGAAAGATACATAATATACATGCCTATCTAGCAGTTTTATCATGCGCGAGAAATAAACAAGAAATAACAAAAACAATACAATGACTACGAACACGAATACGGACACACGAACACGAACACTAGAACAACTACGCATAATGAACTGCAGGATAAACGAAACACGATGATCAATGGAAGAAACAAAACCCTCGTCCTGAGTATGGACTCACTGGTTTGAACTAACATCGTCCCGAGTGTGGACTCTCTGGTGCAATAATCGACATCCTAGTCCCGAGTGTGGACTCACGGATGTAAACAGATCAAGAAAAACACACTCGTCCCGTATATGGACTCTCTGGTGCCAAGGAAGCAATATCAAGGATTTAGCAGTTCACTACACACACTCGTTCTATGACACGACTCAAGCAAAGTACTGACGAGAAACTCCAAGTGTGAAACACAAGGCCAAAACATTAACATAGCTATAAACAATAAAAACAACTCCAAAGAAAATAACACAAAAAAGCACATGTCCAATAATAATCCAAAAGCTGGAAACTGAAAATACAATACATGTAAATAAAACTGTAGAGGGAGGCAAGGTATACTTGCCTGGGGGTTGCACGAAGAATCAATAAAATACCGTCAACTGGTACGCCATAAAGTCCAAGTCATCACAACTGTCTCCGAAAGCTGAAACAAATATTATCAACATTCTCAGAATAGTCAAATTAGCTAGGATTGCCTGTCCTTAAGTCCAATTCTGGACACAGGGGCAAAACGATAATTTTGGGCAAAAATGATGTCCGCTGTTGGACCCGCTTTGCACCGAAAAATGTGCCAGAGTCAAAGGTCTCTAAAGTCGTCAAACTATATGTCTACGGATCCAGTTTTCCGATACGATCCCAACCGTATGTCCAAAGTTGGATTTCGACGGGCCGTACATAAAATTGCCCGTTGTGTGGGACCGTGGGGCCCGCAAAACGATGTCCGATTCAACTGTCTCAGAATTGGACCAAACTTGGCATGCAGGACCAGAAAAACGATACGGTCCTGTTGGCTCAAGTTTCGTCTCGATTTGACGAGCATGCATGAAGTAATTGGAAAACTTGCATAGAGGTCGATACGGGGAATTTTGACGGATACGCATCGAATTCGTCGCACACACGCGACCAATTTGAATTTCGTCAAAGCCCACACGAACACGAAGCTGTTACGCAGCTTTCGATGCTTACGGTGCGCGACCACGTCGCCCGGTTTGGCGGGACGCACGTCGTGTGGATGAATTTCTATATTTTGAAAACAGATTTTCGCTAAACTTCGGAATTGAATAACTTTTTATCTGTTTGATGAAATTAGAATCTACAAAAAGGGTTGTGATGTCCTATAGGTTGTCTTCAACTTCTGTGCATAAGGTTCGTCAATTTGATGAAAAGGTTGACGGAAAATTTGATGCCAAGTTGCGACAATAATCGGAAAAGATTAACTGTTTTAGTGCTATTTTATTTCCGACTTTGATTCGACATATCTTTTTATACGATGAACGAAATCGTAATCTACAAAGAGTAGGATGTTCGTGTTCATGTTGTCTTCGCAACGAATCAATCGGATCGCGAAACGATGAAACGAGGAGAGAGAAAAATACCTGCGAAGTTGGAGTCTCCATTGCTTACTGCTGCTGTTCGCTGCGCTGTACACGCGTGCGTGCGAGAGCATCCTGGCCTACTCCTGCGGTATTTCGGCCTCGAGGTGGCCGCCCAAAGGTCTGGGGGGGGCGCGGTGGCCCTGGTGGCGCGCGCGGCGTTTAGGGTTTTCCTCATGAGTTTTCGTCGAGCCGACCCCTCGGGTTGTTCTCGTCTCTGTACGATCGGGTATAAATGCATCAGCTGCATTTGTATAGAGGGTCGGGGGATGTTCAGCCTGGGGGATGAGGCTGTGGCCTCAGGGACTTGGGCTCGGGCCTTTGGGGTTTTAGTATATCTTATTCTTTTTCTTTTTCTTTCCTCTTATATATAACTAATACTTATATATATTTATATATATATATATGCACACATTTACCTTTATATATTTATATATATATGCACACATATATACATATACATATATACTTATATATACACATATGTTTATTCATATATCTATTTATATATAATAATCTATTTATATATAATATGATACTTCCAAATTTAAATAAACTATAAAATATTTTTTTTATAAAATGCTATAACATTTCGTGATTATTTATATCAAAATATTGTCATTATATATATACACATCCATATCTACACACCTCGTATATACATATCATTAAATACTCAGTTAGCCAAAAATATTAATAATATGTATATACATAGTATAAGGTCTTATTTACAGGAATATATATACAGATATATACATACCATTTATACAATAAATGATTTAATGAACATAGATCGTTATCATACAATAACTACAAAATAATGTTAATGATAATAATAATCCTAATAACAATTAAAATAGTCCAATAATCGTTTTGATGGATACATCAAGCACACTACTCATCTGGCTCCCGAAGATCCTACAAATTTTGTAAAACACTATTTAACAATAATAATTATCATAATCTACCTATAACGAATATTTTGAAAATAATTGCCAATTCCTAAAAATATATATACAAAATATTTGCACTTACCAAATATGTCTACAAGGTTGTATTTGGTCCCTCTACAAGATTACATGGACTCAGTTTCGGTTCGGGTCTAGTCCGAACTAAATCGATACAAACCGGGTCTCTTACAAGTCAATAATATAATTAATAAATAATTTAACTATTTATAATGGTCATGTCACAACTTGGCCTGGTTTTCCTAGTTAGGACACACCTATGGCTCGGCATTCCCCTACCATGGCTAAACACTGGTCAAAGCACGCCACTGCACTATCCGTGCCATGATTCCTAGTCGTCCGGTACTTCAAAACTCAATCATGGCTAAAATTATCTACCGTAATAATTAACCAAATAATTATTCCTAAAATTCTAATAATCACCATTAAAATAAAATAAATAAAAAAATATTCCGAAAATTTTCGGGAAGGGAGGCTACATGTGTGAACGCTGCGACGTCGTCCATCCTCTTCCTCCCCTCCGATCGTAACGTGCGGCCATGGCATCAATCGAGGTCTCACTCGATGGCGTTCAGTGAAGCGACATAGTCGGAGCATCCTCGCTGACCGGCGGTCAATAAACTCTGGTAAGACTCGATTCAATTCCTCTTTCCTCTTCGTTCTCCTTTTGGTTTCTTAAATTGATGGTAATGGTGATCGATGAGTTCCTTAGTGATCAGGACTGTGATCGATCGTTCGATGAGGTGAGGAAATCGAATTGGACTTTGACGTGATTAATTTTTGGTGAATTCTTGTTCTGGAATCTGTTATTGGTGAGTCCTGGTTGATTTCTTGAAATTATGATCGATCACAATTCAAATTAAACTCATGAGTGTCTCCTTCTATTCATGCACACCACTTGTTCGGTGATATGCCTGAACCAGTTGAGATGTCAAATCTGGACACGGGAAGTTGCTGTATCGGACACGGGGATGCTGATAAGTGAACTAAATTGCTCAGGTATATTCTTCCTCTACTATCTCTTCTCTGTTGACTAGTTGGTGTTGATTGCGTCGTGAGAAAGAGCGATGTCAGTATCATGCATAGTTCGAACTGTAGTGTCGGATACAATCCTGAGTACATGATGACTCTGCGGACACGGGGGACACAAGACAGGTGTGTCTGGATGGCTGTTAGACTCTGTGTGGTTCTTGTTGGTTTAGATTCTTAGTGTTAGATGACCTGATAGTTGCTCTGTTTAAAACTCTAGTAGCCGTTACAATTGAATTGGGATAGGGCTGGGTTGTACTGGAGAGGTATTTTGTGGACCTGTGCAGTATCGATAAGAATGTTTTGGGCTTAAGCATATGGACAGATGAATTTATGGTGGGGAGTGGTCTTAGCAGTTGGACCTGCATGGGTCTTTTGGGCCTTTGGAGATTATTAAGTATTGATGACACTCGGCCTTAGTAGAGACTTGTACCTTGAAGACTTGGGCTTGGGCTTTTCTTAGTTAACAGTTGCATTTTATTTAGGATTGATTAGTTGCTAACTCTATAGCATATTGGGATGTGAGAGGGTCCAGTATAGACAATAGAGTGTGGCTTGATTCTGAATAGTTGGGTTAAGTGGACCAATAGCCAGTTGACTAAAAGGAATTTTCTGTTCATTAAGCTTCTGATTAATAATTAGTGAGTAATTTAGTTGAGCCTATTTAGTTAGTCCAGGGAGATTAGTAGTTTAGGGTTTGTAAAGTGTTAGAATGTTTTTCTAAATATTATTAATTATATTTCCTATTTCTAGGTGATTTAGAAGACTTGGACAAGACCGAAATCAAGGCAAGTACATGTACTCAGTACTACCATCATTGTATGCATTGTACTTACACTTGTTATCATGTCATTTATTTCACTTGTTCTCGATTGATTGCTTGCTTGCATAGTTTCTCGTGTCGGGTGGGGGACGTTCTAGAGACATGTGATGGACTAATATTGGACAAATCTTGCCTGATAGCATACTCTGTATGCCTGAGTCCATTTCGTGCGTGACTGATAGCATTGTCGTCAGACATGCCTGATTATTGCGTGACTGATAGCATTGTCATTAGACATGCCTGATTATTGCGTGACTGATAGCATATTTTATATGCCTGATTACATATTAGTCCCCACATGTTGATAACGTCCAATTGCACATATACACATAGCTAGTGCATACTTTATATTCACATTGCTTCTCTGTCTTTCAATTATATTTGCTATACTGTTCCATTGATCTCCATGGTGAGTTTTATTGAGTTACATTGTACTTTGCTCCTTTCCTGACTGGATCGTTGATTACAGGTGAGATAGATTTTTACATTGTCATCACTGGCATTGGAGCTCGCTTGATATTGAGACATTAGTTTCATGTATAGGAGATTGATTGAGTGTATTTGTTTACATGTTGTTGTAGTATCATTTATCTTTTACCGGCTTTGTACCCGGACATTCATGTATAAGTTGTAATAATTATATAGTGGATTGTTGTGATTGTTAGTATAGATTCCGTGATTAGATACTGTGATGAGATTACACTTGGTATTGATGACTAGACGGCTCACTACCGCTGTCAACGACAGTGTAGGCCGGACATGCATCGACCCGTACCCGATTATCCGGGAGCGGGACGTGACATATCGATACATCCAAAGAGGGTGGATGTATTGTAGAATTTTCCTATATATATATATATATATATATATATATGTAGGAACGAAATAGTAAAGCGTAATACTCTAGAGGGGGGGTGAATAGAGTTGGCAGCGGAATAATGCTAATTAAAAATGTTAGCAGCACAATCACAAAATATTAATCACAACTAAAATAATGTAAAGATAAAGTTAAGAGAGCAAACGCAAAGACAACGATGTATACTGGTATCCCTCTGTTGAGGACTAATCCAGTCGGTAGAACTCTTGCTACCAGTTGAATCCACTATTGGAAAAATCGCAAGTTTTCTTACGAAGTCCATGCAACTTCGACAACGCGAGCTTTGATACGAAGAACTCGTCCAACTTCAAATGTGAAGAGGCATTCTTCAATCAAGCCTTCTAATTACAATCTTTCAGAAACTTCTAGACCGTACCGCACTGGCAAATTGACTAGAGGATTGTAACTGGCTTGGGATCTAAAATTAAAAGCTCAAGAAAACTCTTTGGAAGACTGAAAGCTTTAGATAGAGAAAAGATTGAAAGTGAATGAGTGAGTTGAAATGATCGAAATCCTTCTCTATTTATAGGAGTTCCAAAGGCAGACTTCTGACAGAATTCGGGCAGAATTTGGACAGAACTCTTTGAGCAAATCTCGGTCAAATCCGCAACTGCAGGAGGACCAAGTTCCAAGGATTCAAAATCACAACGGCCACTAACCGAAATCTGGCCGAACTCTGGCCGAACTCGGTCCGAGTTCTGTCAGGGTTAAGTCAAGGTTTAGTTAGGGTTTTGAAACAGCTTTTGGTGATCTTTGAAAACCTTTTTGAAAACCTTTTTGTAAACCTTTTTGAGAGGTCATTTTAAAAATATTTTGAACTCATTTGAGGGTAGCCTATTTGCCAGTATGACTCGGTGTACAACATATTCCTAGACTCAAATAAAATAAAAAATACATTGCATAAGGAATTACAGACTCGAGTAGGCAAACAGATCTTCGGTCTTGAATTCAGTGGATAGCCAATTTTGATCATGTCCAAGAATCCGAGATGTCCCGTATATCCAGACAGAGTTTGATCAATTATTAAAATCAGGTTGACCATATGACCAATGGGCCAACAATCTCCCCCATTTTGATAATTGACAAACTATGAATGATATAACATTAAGCTTGTTCAAAAATATCAAAAAGTAGAAGTAAAATTGTTCATATCCTGTATTCTCAAAAAAATGTTAGATCTTTAATTTTCTCCCCCTTTGTAACTTAGCAAAATAATTGCAAAAGGGAATGCTCCCCGCAATCAATGCATAAGTAACAAATAGTGAGAAAATACATATAAAAGAATTAAGATAGAAATAAAGTTTAGATAAATAACACAGGCATGTATTTTAAAAAAAATCATCACAGGCATGTAATTACAAAGACAGTTAGAAAGAATGAAGCAACATAGAGAGATAGTGCTAGCATAAACTGAAACTGAAACATATTGATGAATAAACTGGAATGCCATAAACTGAGGCAAAATAAAACATGTCTATGCAAATAAATAAGTACTGAAGCAAACTACAAAGTGCTGATAATAATCAAAAAAAATACTGATAAGAACTTGGAATGTCGGAGCATTTCCAAGTGTACAATAAAATGTCACTCAAAATCAGATAGTCACATCTCCTCCTCATCATCATCATCATCAACAGCGCGACCAGCATGTCCTGAAGTACCAGCACCAGAGGTACCAGCGCCAGAAAGATGAGGTGGGACGCCATCATAGAACTCACCAACAAAGTCACGAGGTGGAGCACGATCAGGACGGTACCAATCATAGGCGTTACCGGGCTGAAAGTAGGCATGAACAGTCTCATCCTCACAGCGGTAACCAGAGAAAGCTGGATCTCTAGGGATGGAACCGGCTGAATGACCAGTCTGGGCGAAACGAAGATCAGCTAAGGAATTTACAAGCGCCTAATAACGGGTGACGTCGTGGAACTCACACGCGCGAGCCATGTCCGTCATCGAGACGTGCAAAGCAGATAAATGCTGATGTATGCCCTCAAATGTCATGGCATACTGATGAGGTGGTGGAGGAGGTACAGTAGGAGGAGCAGTAGGTGGAGCTGTAGCAGTCATGCTACGACGAGATAACTGAAGAAACTTGGGCTCAGGGTCCTGAGTACAAGTCGACAGATCGATATCGAAGCGCTGAAAGATGCGTGGGAGAATCATCGCGTAAGAGAGATTTCTATCTCTTGCACGACAACGACCCATCATCTGAATCATGGTCTTAGGGGCAGAAAATTGAATCCCCTTAAGAATATGGTACATGGCGGACAGCTCAAGAGAAGTCACATCATCCTTGGAAGTGGATTTTGGAAGGATAGTGGAATAGATGATGCGATACAATTCATAGTTAAACAAGTTCCGGTTGTTAGCCTTGAACTTTCCAGAGCGTACTCTATCAGGTGCACATAGTTCCGCTTTGAAACTTGCGAGTGTCGTGCCTTCGGGGAAATCAAATTCAGTGATATCGACTAGCGGTTCACCTTCGTTAGGGATACCAAGGATCTCCGCTAAGAGATTATCATCGAAATTGATATCAATACCTCCAACACGAGTGCTCACATCAAAAGTGTCTAATATGAGATTGCAATAAAATAATCTAATGGCATTAGTTGCTATAGGAAAGCATATTTGGACAAAAAGATGTAGCCCTAATGCCTCAAAGAAAAGGCGGTGGTCAGGAAATACAATCCATTTGACTGGAGCACCTGTGCATATGGATCTTATGGAGAAGTCTCCATACCACAGTAGAGCTTGGTCTAGGGTTTGGAAGAAAAACCCGTCGAATGCACCGTCGCTCGTTTGGACCGACGAGAAGAGGGAATCCGTATGCGGATGCGAAGATGACCCTTCCTCACTAGGGGTCGTCTTCTTCCTCTTAGATGGATTGAATTTGGGTGCCATTTGTGCAAATTGAAATAAAAATGCACTAATTAAAAAGTGGAGAAAGATGGAGTTATACCTCCCAAAATCAAAGTATGTCGAAGAGAACGACGAACTCCGCACGAATCCAAATTTTGGATTGATTTTACCACTTGGATTGGAAGACAAAGGATGGTGAAAAGCTAGGGTTCGGGGCTCCTTCGCGGTTGCTGCTGCTGTTATGAATAGTTTGGAAGCAATGAAGAAGAAGGGCTTCTCGGGTTCTGTATATATAACCAGACACCCTCAACCGAACTCGGGCCGAATTCGGTCAGAGCTCTGGCCGAATTCGCCTAGGGTTCTGTATAGTTGATTTTTGCCATTCTTTTTCATTGTCTCATTTCAAATATTTAATTCAAAGTTTAGTTATTTTAGCCTTCAATTAACATAATTAATATTATTTTATGAATTAAATGTCGTTACACAGTGACTATCTCAGATTAGCTGTAGGAGTACTGTCCCAGCTGGCGGAGGTTCACCGGGGAACTCTTAAGTACCGCTTCGCTTCAACCGTAGTTATGGTGACAGACAGACTCTTTATTGGCTTGTCTCTAATACAGTTTTTGTATAATGATATATAATCATAAAACAAAATTAATTAATATTATTGACGTCCAAAATTCCTAATTCTCGACGTAAATAATTGTAACGATCTTCCGCTAGAGGTTTAGTGAAGATGTCAGCTAGTTGATTTTCAGTATCTATGTACACAAGGTTTATATCTCCATTTGATGATAATCTCTAAGAAAATGATGTCGAATCTCGATATGTTTAGTACGAGAGTGACATATTGGATTCTTAGTCAAATAAATAGTGCTCGTGATATCACAGAAAATGGGAATTTGTGTGTAAAATAAATCATAGTCTTCTAGGGTTTGTTTCATCCACAAAATCTGAGCACAACAACGTCCTGCGGCGATGTACTCAGCCTCTGTTGTTGATAGGGCTACAGAATTTTGCTTTTTACTAAACTATGAGACTAAAGCCTTGCCTAAAAAATTACAAGTGCCGCTGGTACTTTTTTTATCAACTTTGCATCCAGCAAAATCTGCATCCGAATAACCAATAAGGTCAAAGGACTTAGTTTTGGGATACCACAAGCCAACAGAAGAAGTGCCCTTAAGGTATCGAAAGATACGCTTAACTGCAGACAAATGTGATTCCTTTGGGTTAGCTTGAAAATGTGCACACAGGCAAACACTAAACATTATATCTGGACGACTAGCAGTTAAATAAAGTAAACTACCAATCATACCTCGATACTTACGTGTGTCAACTGGCTTGCCTTGTTCATCTGAATCAAGCGTTGTTGAAGTTGCCATTGGAGTGCCAATAGGTTTGACTTTGTCCAGATCGAACTTCTTTAACAAGTCTTTTGTGTACTTGGCTTGATTTATGAACGTCCTATTATTAGTTTGTTTGATTTGCAGTCCGAGAAAGAATTTCAGCTCTCCCATCATGCTCATCTCAAACTCATTCTGTATACACTTAGAAAATTCTTGACACAGAGATTCATCAGTAGATCCAAATATAATATCATCAACATAGATTTGAATTAAAAGAAGTTTGCCATTAAAAGACTTAATAAACAGTGTAGTGTCAACCTTGCCTTTTGAAAAGCCGTTGTTAAGTAGAAAAGAGCTTAGACGATCATACCAAGCACGAGGGGCTTGTTTTAAACCGTATAAGGCTTCAACTTGAAAACATGATCAGGATTTTTGAAATCCGTAAAACCTGGAGGTTGTGCTACAAAAACTTCTTCTTTTATAAAACCATTTAAAAAAGCACTCTTGACATCCATTTGAAAAAGTTTGAAATCATGAAAACATGCAAATGCACATAACATGCGAATGGATTCTAATCTTGCAACTGGGGCATAAGTCTCATCGTAGTCGATACCTTCTTCTTGATTGTATCCTTGAGCTACGAGTCGAGCCTTATTACGAGTCATTAAACCATTCTTATTTAGTTTATTTCGGAATACCCAACGGGTGCCAATGACCGGATGATCAATAGGCTTGGGAACAAGTTCCCAAACTTGATTCTGTTCAAATTGGTTTAATTCCTCTTGCATAGCATCTATCCAAAAACTATCACTACATGCTTCATCAATAGTTTTGGGTTCTAACTGTGAAATAAATACAACACTAGAAACAATATCTCTACTGGATGTACGAGTACTTACTGCTTTGGTAATATCACCAATTACCAAATCTTTTGGATGATCAGCTGTAAATTTCAACCTTTTCGGTAGATTCTGAAGGTAGCTGGTTCCTGGATCTTCTCTAGGAGGTTCAGCTAGTGCAGAGCTTGGTTGAGAATCAGCTGGAGTTGTGCTTGGTACAGATGTATCTTCGTCATTGTCATCGATAGTCATTTGATTCAATTCATCAAAAGTGACATTGATTGACTCTTCGATGATCATGGTACGTTTGTTGAAGATTCTGTATCCTTTGCTCTTGGCCGCATAACCTAAAAATATACCTTCATCGACCTTTTCATCAAATTTTCCCAAATTGTCTTTTGTATTAAGAATAAAACATTTACAGCCAAATATTCTAAAGTATGAAACAGAAAGAATTCTATCAAACCACAACTCAAATGGAGTCTTCTTCGATTTGGGTCGAATTAGAACTCTATTGAGTACAAAGCAAGCTGTATTGACAGCTTCAGCCCAGAAATATTTGGGTAGACTAAACTGGTTTAACATCACTCTGGCTATTTCGGTTAGAGTTCTGTTCTTACGTTCCACAACTCTATTTTGTTGTGGAGTCCTAGGGCAGGAGAACTCGTGTACAAAATCGTATGTGTCACAAAATTGCTCAAAATCAGCATTCTCGAATTCGCCTCCATGATCGCTTCTTATGCGAGTGATCATGTAACCTTTTTCATTCTGTACTTTCTTGCAAAAGATGACAAATTTGGATAATGTATCATTCTTGCGTGTCAAGAAATATACCCACGTGTATCTAGAGAAATCATCTACAATTACGAAAGCATAAAGTTTACCTCCGAGGCTAGCAACTCTGCTAGGACCAAATAAGTCCATATGAAGCTATTGTAGAGGTCTAGTAGTACATACTGCGTTTACTGATTTGAGTGTGGATCTGGTAGCTTTGTTCCTTTCACATTGACTGCATACCGAATCCTTCTTGAATGTAATGTCCGGTAAACCGCGTACTAGCTTCTTTGTGGATAATCTTGATATTGTATCCATATTAGCATGACCGAGTCTCAAATGCCACAGATGACTCTCATCACTCTTGACCATTAAGCATCTACCTGAAATGTTAGTTTCTTCTAACAAATAGAAAACATATATATTGTCTTCCCTGATACCTTCAAAGATAGTACTACCAGTTGAGCTATCAACTATAGTACATTTGTCTTTGCCAAAGTTGATTCCATAACCATGATCAGCTAGGTGACTTATGCTGAGTAGGTTATGTTTCAACTCGGTAACCAGACAGACATCCTTAATCACAGGATAGGGAGACTTACCAACATCACCGATACCAATAATATACCCTTTCAAGTTATTACCGAAGGAGACATAGCCTTCCTTCTTTTTCTTCGACAGTGTTGCAAATAGGGTAGCATCACCGGTCATATGCCGTGAGCAACCGCTGTCGAGGATCCATTTGCTTCTAGCATGTGAAGGGTGTTCCACCTACAAAACAGTTTGTAGATGAAACTTTTGGTACCCATTTCTTGTAGGGACCTGAATTGTTAGCTTTTGGTATCCAGGCATAAATATTTAAATCTACAAGCTTTCTTATTCTACATACAGATAAAATATGACCAATGAGGCCATAATAGTGACATTGTGCATGTCGAGTGTTGAAAGCTGAGTGGTGTGCATGGTTGGTAGGTTTGGGTTTTCTAGTATAGAAGAAAGCATGCCTATAATCCTGTTTGGGCTTAACCTTTTGGGGTAAAGGTTTTATATGGTTGGGTCTGACAGTGTTTGGCTTGGGAATGTTCCGATTTTTTGGTAAGTGACACGTGTTAGGGAAGGAAGCAGAAGGCTCAGGCTGTTTTCCTAACCTAATTTCCAATCTTTTAGAAGTGTCATACAACTTAGTATAATCAGAAGTATGTGATTCTATTCTGATTTGTGCACATCGAAGACTTTTCTTCTCTATAGAAAGTTCTTCCTTGAGTTGGTCAATAATTTTGTCTTTCTCTTCAGATGACTTGGTAGTCTCGTGTAATAAGAGCTTTATTGAAGAAAGCTCACCAGACTCACTAACATTATTTCTAACCTCAGCTAGTAGGTCGGTAAGTCTACCTATTTCACCTTTGTACTCTTTGAGTACCTTCTTAGCGGTCTGATACTTGCTACGCAGTTTCCTGTAATCAGTCATCAGGTCACTGAAGGCATCTCCTAATTGCTCGAAGGTGAAGTCATCATAAGTATCAACTACAGGTTCAATAGGTACCTGATCGGATGCCATAAAGTATACGTTTGCAGCGTCTTCTGATTGTTCGTCTTCTGAGTCGCTGGCTTCACTTTCATGCCATATGCTGGTGTTGGCATATTTCCGTGATGTTGATCTCTTCAGGTTCCTTTTTCATACCTGTTGCTCTTCTTGCTTGATGATGAGTTTGTGGGACAATCCTTCTTCATGTGTCCCTTCTTCTTGCAACCATAGCAGATAGCATCTTCTTGATACCAGTTGTTGCTGTTGTTCTCTTTGACTCTCTTCTCATGTCTCATGAATCTTTTGAACTTCCTTGCTAGGAGTGCTTGATCTTCAGCGTCAGATCCACTGCTGTCTGAGTCACCTTCAGCAGTGTTTCTGTACTGAGCCTTGAGAGCGATTGTCTTCTCCTTTGGTGCAGGCTCTTCAAAATCTTGTAGCTCCAGTTCATGAGTGAGTAGCTTACCCATGAGTACTTCGAGGGACATAGTTGTGAGGTCGTTCCCTTCAATGATTGCAGTAGCCTTTGGAATCCAGTTCTTGGTGAGAGCTCGCAGGAGTTTGCGAATCTTTTCATGGTTACTGTAATCTTTGCCTAGGGAGGACAAAGGATTTACAATATCCAAGAACCTCTCGAACATTTGTGTAACTGTTTCGTTGGGCTTCATCTTGAACGCCTCGTACTCTTGAGTAAGTCTGCTGACTTTAGATTCCTTGACTTGAGTCGTGCCTTCATGTGTGACTTCAAGTAGCTTCCATACTTCATTAGCCGTTGTGCAGATAGACACCCTGTTAAATTCAGTTCTGTCTAAAGCACAAAAAAGAGCATTAATGGCACGTGCGTCAAGACTGGCCCTTTTCTTTTCTTTCTCTGTATAATTCATACCATCAAACAGTGGGGGTCTGTTTGTGGCCTGGCCTTCACTTGTGAATTTCACAGTTGCCATGTGTTGTGCTGTGATCTATATAACAGTTAATTAAAATGAATAAATAATTGCACTGTTACCTTTGCTTTACCTGTAACACCCGCTCTGATACCAATTGTAGGAACGAAATAGTAAAGCATAATACTCTAGAGGGGGGGTGAATAGAGTTGGCAGCGAAATAATGCTAATTAAAAATGTTAGCAGCACAATCACAGAATATTAATCACAACTAAAATAATGTAAAGATAAAGTTAAGTGAGCAAACGCAAAGACAGCGATGTGTACTGGTATCCCTCTGTTGAGGACTAATCCAGTCGGTAGAACTCTTGCTACCAGTTGAATCCACTATTGGAAAAATCGCAAGTTTTCTTACGAAGTCCTTGCAACTTCTACAATGCGAGCTTTGATACGAAGAACTCGTCCAACTTCAAATGTGAAGAGGTATTCTTCAATCAAGCCTTCTGATTACAATCTCTCAGAAACTTCTAGACCGTACCGCACTGGCAAATTGACTAGAGGATTGTAACTGGCTTGGGATCTGAAATTGAAAGCTCTAGAAAACTCTTTGGAAGACTGAAAGCTTTAGATAGAGAGAAGATTGAAAGTGAATGAGTAAGTTGAAATGATCGAAATCCTTCTCTATTTATAGGAGTTCCAAAGACAGATTTCTGACAGAATTCGGGCAGAATTCGGACAGAACTCTTTGAGCAAATCTCGGTCAAATCCGCAACTGCAGGAGGACCAAGTTCCAAGGATTCAAAATCACAACGGCCACTAACCGAACTCTGGCCGAACTCTGGCCGAACTCGGTCCGAGTTCTGTCAGGGTTAAGTCAGGATTTAGTTAGGGTTTTGAAAAAACTTTTGGTGATCTTTGAAAACCTTTTTGAAAACCTTTTTGTAAACCTTTTTGAGAGGTCATTTTAAAAATATTTTGAACTCATTTGAGGGTAGCCTATTTGCCAGTACGACTCGGTATACAACATATTCCTAGACTCAAATAAAATGAAAAAAATATTGCATAAGGAATTACAGACTCGAGTAGGCAAACAGATCTTCGGTCTTGAATTCAGTGGATAGCCAATTTTGATCATGTCCAATAATCCGAGATGTCCCGTATATCCAGACAGAGTTTGATCAATTATTAAAATCAGGTTGACCATATGACCAATGGGCCAACAATATATATATATATATATATATATATATATATATATATATATATATATATATATATATATATATGTATTAATAGTAAATATGTCTAGGTATATTTAGTTACTATATATATTAACCAAAAAAGCGCAAAAAAATGAATAAACCGAAAACCGAACCAATTTAATTCGGTTCGGTCTGATTCGGTTTTGGGCCAATTCGGTTGGGTTTCGGTTTTGCTTATTCGGTTTCGGTCCAATTCGGTTTTGGGTTATACGGTTCGGTTTAAAGCGAATTAACCGAATGATCAACCCTAGGTATTTTGACTACATTCCTGACCTTCGCCAAACACCGTTAAAAAAGATGGAAATTATAATTTTTCAAAGGAAAGGAAAGAGCAAATAATTATTATTTTTTTCTTTCCTGCCAAACTTGGCCTATAGAACATTTGTTCAAGTTGGGCCTTCTCATAAAGAAAAAGCCCATCAAGAATACATCTTCTTCGATTCGAAGGGAAAGGGATCTTACAATTGGGTCAAGCCCATTTTGCGGCATAGATTGGGCCCTTGTATCTAGAAAGGTTATTTGTTACTTTTGGTTTGTTTCTAATTTGCCCTACGAATACACCAATATTCATATTCGTAGTTGTCGTCTGAGACGCTAGTCATATACTTGCTTACTGTATTCTGGAAGCAGAACATGACGTCTTTTAGTGGTGACCTAAGTAACTTTTTTAAGAGAAAATTTGAATTAGCCCCCACTTATATTACCATAATTCAAAGTGCACCCCACCGTACCATAATGCATTCACATTTTTAACGAAAACTGTCAATGACTAACAATCAACTTCTTTGACCTACATAAATAAGAAAAAAAATTGAGTTGCATCCCACTTATTTTACCATAATTCAATATACATCCCTCTTATTTGTGGGTATTTTGGTCATAATTTAAGGTACACCCCACTTATTTGAGAGTATTTTGGTTATAAATGTGGGGTCAAATGAGTTGATTGTTAGTTACTGGCGGTTTTCGTTAAAAGTGAATATGATTTTCCTCCAAAAAAAAATTCATTTTTTCAACAAATTTTCTGCATTTATTATAAAAGTTTAGAACTAAACTGTGCTTGCTCAAAGATGTACCCTGACTATATTTTTGTCTTTTCTAAACACCGTTTTTTATAGGAATTATAATTTTCTATGTGCATAAAAAAAAATAAAGAATTAATTTTCTCTTCTTGGCCTAAATAGAGTTCAAATCAAATATAACTGAATCCAAACAGGTCATCAAGATTGGAACTGGTCAATAATTAATTACATGCATTATAAAATTATTAGAATCCACTCTTGCGTACTAATGGCACGTTTGTTTGTTTGTTTGTTTTCTTCATAAAATAATTGGATCATGCATAGCAAAAGACAATTTGACACAAAGCACTCAAGAAAAGAAACCAGTCAAAGCTATTGAATAATAATGAAAAATTCTAGATGATATTAAATAATAGTGAAAAATTCGGACCAGAGAACCAAGAGTTCGACTGAATTAAATTATTCAATAATATAGCTTTGACTGGGACAAGTTTACTAAAATAGACTAAAATCACCAATAAACTTAATCTACTCCTTAACTACTTCATCCACTACTAGGACTCCTAAGACTCTAGAAACAAATTTCCTACGAATAAGGAATTCCGAAACTTTATTCGAAATAATAAACAAAACCAATGGTGAGATAAATCTTTTAACAAAACCAATGGTCAGGAGATCGATTTCCGGTGGAAGCATTCACCACAATTACCTTCTTTCATATATATATATATATATATATATATATATATATATATATATATATATATATATATATATATATATATATATATATATATATATATATACACACACACACACGGAAGCTAACGTGTTCACAAGAAGACACAGCCAAATCATCCGGCAATGCAACATAGATCCGACATTAAAAGAGGACTGTTGGGTTTGGAGTGACTGGAGACGTCAACTTCGTCTCCAAGGAGGTGTATCATCGTATTAGAGAAGCACACGAACAATGGGACATGGCGGATGATACGATGATACACCTCCTTGGAGACGAAGGCTTATGGAGGCTACATACGTCAACTATTGCCTGTACAAGTTATGCTTACGGAGGCTACTTACGCGAGATCGTTTGAGTCGATTTGGCGTCCAATTGGAGGATCAAAAATGCGACTTTTGCAACTCTGAGAATGAGACTATAAACCAACTTGTTCTTCACATGTACTGTATCTAGGCATATATGGTACGCTCAATGGTCTAAACTGGACATGACTAATTGGTCTGGCACGACATGGTCGGACATTATGGAGGATATTCGCAACGCTCGAAGTCGCGGCCCTAGTTGGTACACGTCAGCTCGTATCAGGTTAGCGGCAGCTGTATGGCATGTGTAGAAAGAGAGAAACAATCAGATTTTCGACAACGCTCAGGCTTCACTCAGACCGTATGCCTCACCACTACCACTAGGCTATATATAACCACTACCACTAGGGTTAGGGCTACCTCCTGATCCAGCGAGCGGTGCGAATTCCGGCAAACGCTGGGACCCCCGAGGTCGGTATTGTGCCTGGGAGGCCGGCGAGCATCGCTAGTGAGGCGGACGCCAATACCAGGGAGGCAGACGGGGGGTGGACGACGGTTATGCGGCGGGGAAGAAGACCACGGAGGCAACCAGCCATACAGAACAGCAGGGGCTTCGAGCAGGGAAGAGGTCGATGGTTTCCTGGCCGTGCGTGCGAGGAACAGAGTCGCATCAATAAAGGACAGAGGGGTGGAGACAATAGGCGACTAGGTGCAAGAAGAGCTACCAACTTGGAATCACCCATGCCGCAACGCGGCGGGGGGATCCAACTCCAAGAGCGGATAGGGGGACACCCAGCGAGGATCTCGCCAACAACGGACATTGGCTCCGGGCATCAGACGCGCATGACGACTGAGCAATCATAGGGATCGGTTGATTAGGAATCTAACAAGGGCCATGATGGCTATGTGGCAGGCCGATCTTGGGCTAATCTCTGTCGTGGAAAGGGAGATACGATCAATCACCCGATGAACTTTGTGGCCCCGAAACGGGTGAAAGGTGGGGAGAGGGCTCTCTTCAGTGAGGAAGTCATCGCTGAGACGGCGGAGTTTTGGAAGAATACCATTGCTCTGTACGTTATGGGGAACAAACTGTTTTACGGATATATACGAGCCTATGTTGCTAGGGTGTGGCGCCCAAAAGGAAGTATGGAGTTTTTCGCCAGAGAAGACGGGTTCTTATATGTCAGATTCGGAATTAGGAAAGACGTCGATCGTATCATACAGGGGGGCCCCTGGACATTCGATGGGCGACTTATCATTATCAAGGAGTGGCACACTGGATTCAAGTGCGAGAAAGAACTTCTCCATACGATACCCGTATGGGTCCGCCTCCCAGGCCTCCCTATAGCATATTGGAGTTCGTCTATGCTCATGAAGCTCACCAGCCTAATTAGTAAACCAATTAAAGGGGATGAGGCAACTATATCACGGTCACGGCTGCAGTATGCTTGGGTCTTCGTTGAAATAGAAGCGAAGGAGTTACCAAGAGTGATATATTACGAGCTTCCATCAGGAGAGATTGGCATGCAGTGTGTCGAGTACGAGTGGGTTCCCCCGACTTGCAGTGCGTGCCACTGCTTTGGCCATATTACTCAGAGTTGCAACCAATGTGCATATGCCACCATGACCACGGCCCCATCGGGTGTTCCTGACCGTGATGCAGCACCCAACCCGATCATAGAAGTTGGCGAGACTGATATGCATAACATAGGGATGGATATTTGTGATAAGCAAAATGGGGTGAACACTAATAAGGGTTTCGAGCTTGCTCTGGTTCTACCAGGTTTGGACAAAGAGCAAGAGGCGGCACAGGCGGGGAGCTCCTCCGGGTCTCTGAGCATTGCGAGGGAGGTATCCATCTCCCATGGAGGCTTGACATTGCTCCAACGGAATCAGGATGTACCGTTTTTCCGATCTGGAGAGGGGAGTTCGGGCACGATCATTGTAGCGCCCAAGAGGAAAGCGAAGGGATCCAAGGAGAAACCATCCCCGAAGCCGAGTCAGAAGACCACATATAGCCAAAATGCCATGCGAGCGATACCAGAGAAGACATTGAACGGCCTACGATTTCGGCATAGAAGGATGGGGAAGCTCTTGTCAGAGACAACCCGAAGTGGCTAGCCCTAACGGGAGCAGTGGACCTACAAGGAGTAGGAAATCAAGTAGAGATGCAGTCCATCCCACCACCAACCCCCAACGGCGGTGCGGAACGTGTTATTCATGGGGACCTCTCGGATGAATGGATGTCTCTTATCGCGTGGAACGTCCGAGGAGCCTGCTCGATAGGACGTTGGAGGGAGATTTCTGATGTGTTACGAACGGAGCAATGTTCGATTTCAGCCATCCTGGAATCTAAGATCAAGACTGCTACTATGTTGACAAGAAGAACACCTACGAACTGGGAACAGGTACACAACTTACAATTGTGTGATGTGGCTAGAATATGGTTGCAATGGGAGAAGCACACATGGTCGGGCCAAGTAGTTCTCATAGCTGAGCAAGTCATCGTTGTGTTGCTGACAAACACTGGTGGGCTGCGCCTCCTCCTTTGTGTCGTGTACTGTCACAATGACCGATTACAGAGGAGACATCTTTGGCGGGATATTCGCAACTTGAGCATCTATGTCGAAGCCAATGGCAACCTTCCTATGCTGGCTATTGGCGACTTTAATGCCGTCCTGCTTCCACACGAGAAAGTCGGGGGAAGAAAAGTCTCGGACAAGACTATAGAGGAGTTTCGGGAGTGCATTCTTATATCGGGCTTGCGGGGACTAGAACGATTCGGACACGTGTGGACCTGGAATAACAAGTCTACCACCAAGCGAGTTGCATGCCAACTCGACAGAGCCTTGGGGAACAACAGCTGGTTCAACATATTTCCTCACGTGGTCTCCGAAGGACTCGCCGTAGGGACTAGTGACCACACGTCGCTGCGGATCAAGATGGTGGAGGACATACCCAGGAGGAACATGTCGTTCAGGTACAACAATGTTTGGTTCATGATGGCTGGGTACATGAGGCCATTGTTAAGGCCGCCTTGGAGACGCCAATCCTCGGGAATGAGCAATTCACTCTGGTCAGCCGACTTAAAGCCGCAAAGGTGGCTCTGCGGGGATGGAGCCGACGACAGGTGAAATCAGATCTCGGAATCAAAGAGGATCAGCTGCGTACAACCCAACATCAGCTCCAGGCCGACATACTCAATAATGACCTGGCCGCGCGCGAGCGTGAGCTCATCCAAGAGGTGTGCGTGTTACGAACCATCGAAGAGGTTTAACTGGCTCAGCAGGCTAAATGCAACTGGTTGCGGGACGGCGACAAATGTACGAAATTCTTCTTAGACGTTGTCAAGGCGCGCCAAGCCAGGAACATCATAAATCGGTTGATTGGAGCTAATGGTGAGGATATTTTGACTATGCATAACATCGTCGCGGAAGCTGTAAGTTTATATACTTCTTTGTATAATCAGAGCGACTACACTACTTCTTTTCCTAACATTATATGCAAGAAGTTGGTCACGAGTGCGGGAAACAGGTTGTCATTATCACCGGCATCGGAGGAGGAGGTCTCGGCTATAATAAATACAGCTGATCCTAATAAGGCGCCCGGACCCGATGGCTTTAATAGCAAATTTTTCAAGTTGCATTGGCAGATTCTCAGAGCCCCTGTTACAGCAGTGATCAATGATTTTCTCAAGCATGGCAGGTTACTCCGAGAGATGAATCACACTTTCCTCACCCTCATTCCTAAGAAGGAGGGAGCCACTTCTCTTGACGACTACCGTCCGATAGCTTGTTGCAATTACTTGTACAAGATCATCACTCATTTTATGTGCAAATGTATGGAGGCAGTGATGCCGGAGCTGATCTCAAATAACCAGGCGGACTTCATTAAAGGAAGGTCAATTGTGGAGCACAGTCTATTGGGTCTCGAACTGGTTCGGGAGTTCAATAGGCCGGGATCAGATAGAGCTTGTATCAAGTTAGACTTGAGAAAGGCTTACGACACCGTCAATAGAGCTTTTCTATGTCACATAATGGCGGCTATAGGATTTGATCAGGCTTGGATCGACTGTGTTCGCGAGTGGATCATGACGGCTACGTTCTTTGTGCTGGTCAGAGGTCAACCGTATGGATTCATTACCAGTACCAGGGGTCTTCGATAGGGATGTCCTCTTTCCTCTTATCTCTTTTTCTATTATTATAGAATATTTTACATGCTTAATGGACTTGGCCAGCTGCTAGGAACGCTTGATCCCTTTGTTCAACCAGTTTCAGCCTCATGTGACGCATCTCACGTATGCTGATGATCTGCTAGTATTCATGAGACCGACCGGGCCAGGGCTTGCAGTGCTAGCTGATATCTTAGAGGAGTTTGGGTGGATGACGGGTTTGAGGCTGAATCAAAACATGAGTATCGTGTATTTCAGCAGAAGTTGCTCACAGAAGAAAGAGAAGGCGGCCATATTGGGAATATCCGTGGGAGATTTACTAGTTCGATACCTTGGAGTCCCGCTGTCCGTTAATTATGCTAGAGCAGAGGAGTGCCACAGTATAGTTGATTATGTGATGAAGCGATTGGAGGGTTGGCAAGCAAAAAATTTGTCTTTCGGAGGCAGACTTGAGTTGGTTCGCACAATTATATAGTCTCTTGCAAGTTTCTGGCTACAATCTATATTGCTTCCGCTCTTTACCATTAACAAGATGGTGAGGATGTGTGCTGACTTCGTTTGGAGACATGGTATACATACCATTTCATGGCTGGATCTTTACAGGCCGAAGGATGAGGGAGGAGTCGGACTCCGCTCCTTACGTACCATGCGCAAAGTTGCTGGTTGGAAGCTAGCTTGGCGTTTCCTTCAACATGACTCTATGTGGGCGGCTTGGTTACGTAATCGTTATCTTAAAGCGGAGAATTTCTGGACGTATCAGATCATTAATAATGAATCAATCCCTTTCAAACATATCCTGAAGATCAGAGCAGAGATTCGTTCTAAACTAGTAAGAGTCATTAAAGACGGAAGGAGTATAGATTTTTGGCTCGACCCCTGGCTTTTGCACGAAAGTCTACTGATGAGGTTCAGGGATCATGCTGAAGCAGAAGCCCATAGGAAGACGACGTTCGCTTGCTTGCTTGAAGGCTCTACATGGGCGATCAGGGGTCACCGCTACGAGAATACGTTGCGGCCTCTTCTTCCTCATGTTCCCGTCGACCCTACCTTACGGGCTGATACGTGGGGCTGGAAGGATTCGCCCATGGGAGCATTCTGTACCCGAACTGCCTCCTCTCAGGCTCGGGACACAGCCGACAAATGGGAGTTTGCTGATGCTGTTTGGTGTAAGCAAGCCGCTCGCAAGTTTCAACTGTGCTTATATAAGTTAATGCGGGGTCAGCTTCTTACTAAGGATAGGCTTGACAGGTTTGGTATCCTTCACCTGAATAATAGCTGTCTTGTGCTGGCAACATGACGAGACTACCAGCCACCTCTTCTTTGAGTGTGCGGTCGCCAAAGAAATTCTGCAGACGCAGGAGTCGAAGTTAGGAGTTAATCTTCCAAGCGATGTGGGATACGAGGATGTGGTTCGATTCATCCTGATCGGCAGGCATAGGGGGCTGGAGTGGTACACAGAAGCAAGAATTAGATTGGCAGCAGCTGTCTGGTACGTGTGGAGAGAGCAAAACGCTCGAGTATTTGAATGTAAATACAACTCAATTAGAGGGTTGGTTTTTAACATCGAACAAGATGTATCATGTATGAGGGTGCCAAAGAGCACCAACTAAGTGTATGATTGCTGAATTTTAATAAATTAATTACCTTTTCCAATATATATATATATATATATATATATATATATATATATATATATATATATATATATATATATATATATATATATATATATTACCTTTTCCAATATATATATATATATAAAGAAAATATATATATACATATATATATATATATATATATATATATATATATATATATATATATATATATATATATATATATATATATATATATGCAAATGACATGTACCCTAGTGGTTAAGAGAGATGCATGCGGCCCAAGTGGTCGGAGTTCGAGCCCCAGTGGAGGCGAGTTTGCCACAATTACCCTTTGCTTCAATATATAAATATATATATATATATATATATATATATATATATATATAGAGAGAGAGAGAGAGAGAGAGAGAGAGAGAGAGAGAAAATATATATATATATATATATATATATATATATATATATATAGAGAGAGAGAGAGAGGTGGAAGGAGGATCCACATCCTCTTATTCTTTTGTATCTCTATGTTATCAACCTTTGGATCTTGTTTAAGTCATCTAATCTTAACTATTAATTTAAATAGTTCAAATCAACGGTTAAGATTAGATGACTTAAATAAGATCCAATGGTTGATAACATGGGGATACAAAAACTAAGTGGTTGTGGATCCCTCCTAAAATCAACTGTTCAGATTAAACCACTTAAACAATATCCAACGCATGCTAACATGGAGGTGCATGGGGAAAATATTGGGGATGAGGATCATTCCTCATATAGAGGAGGGATCCGTATTTCCCTTACTTTTTGCATTCCCAAGTTATCAACCGTTGTATCTTATTTAAGTCATATAATCTTAACCATTGATTTGAACCATTAAAATCAACGATTAAGATTAGATAACTTATACAAGATCCAACGATTGATAACATTGAAATGTTTGGGGATGCAAAATATTGGAGATGTGGATCTTATATATATATATATATATATATAGAGAGAGAGAGAGAGAGAGGGGAAGGATAGGCATTCCCATAATTTTTGCATTCCCATGTTCACATCCGTTGGATGTGCTTTAAGTCATCTAATCTTAATCATTGGTAAATCAACGGTTAAGATTAGATGACTTAAAGCACCATCCAAAGGTGTAAATAGGGGGGATGCATGGAGATGCAAAAAGTGTAAAAATCTTGATCCTTCCTCATATATATATATATATATATATATATATATGCCAATGACCGCTAGCCCAAGTTGCTAGTGTGGGGGCATTGTGGCCCTTGTGAGCGGAGTTCGAATCCCACTGGGAGCTCCGAAAACTAATTACATTTTCATATATATATATATATATATATATATATATATATGTATATATATATATATATGAATTCGGATCAAAAGCCCCCCTCCCTAGTGCACCGTTGGATCAAGCGGGCTGCGTGGGGCCCGCGGGCGCATCTCCTCGATCCAACGGTGCAGTAATAGGGGGGCTTTTGGGGGGCTCCCGCTGGGGGGCTCTCGATCCGGACTATATATATATATATATATATATATATATATATATATATATATATATATATATATATATATATATATATATATATTTCTCTTTTTTTCTTTATATATATATATATATATATATATATATATATATATATATATATACATGGAAATGGTAATTAGTTTTCGGATTCGTTCCGCCTGAAATTCGAACTCCTGACCACTCGGGCCGCATGTCTCACCACTACCACTAGACTAGGGGTCATTGGCATATATATATATATATATATATATATATATATATATATATATATATATATATATATATATATATAATGAGTCCCTGTGGCCGTAGCCCGTTGGAAACGGTGGAGCACCCCGGTGCAGTGGCGCGAGTTCGAGCCCCCTTGGAGGCATGCCTCCAAGCACCATTAAGAAGTGGACACCCACAATATATATATATATATATATATATATATATATATATATATATATATATGCAAATGACTTCTAGCCTAGTGGTTAAGAGAGATGCATGCGGCCCAAGTGGTCGGGAGTTCGAGCCTCAGTGGAGGCGAGTTCGCCAAAAGTATCCATTGCTTCAAAATATATATATATATATATATATATATATATATATATATATATATATATATATATATATATATATATATATATATATATGTATGAGTTATTTGTATTTATCCCCCCCCCCCCCAATTGCTAATCATATTTCTAATTTCCCCCCAATTTTATTTTAATTAGTGTAACCCCCCCTCCCCCCCCCCCCCCCAATCCTATGGTAAAGTGCAAACAAACCCTCGTTAGATTTTTGTTTTTGCATTTGAAGACCTTTTGTTTTAAAAAAAAATTCCATACTTTAATTTTTGTTCAGTTTGCACCCCTGCCGTTAAAATACGTCTAAAAATATGATTTTACTCCTCCCCCCACTCCTTCCCCCCTCTCTCCTGTGGTGGGGGCTTGTCAAGCGGGGCCGACCGGAGGAGAGGGGAGGGTGGCCGACCAGCGGAGGGAGGAGGGGACGGGTCGAGCTAGGGATGAGCATTCGGTTAATTCGGTTCAAACCGAACCGAAAACCGAATTGAACCGAAAATCGAATAAGCAAAACTGAAATCGAACAGAATTAGCCAATAACCGAATCAAACCGAACCGAATTAAATCGGTTCGATTTTTGGTTTATTCGGTTTATTCATTTTTTTGGTTTATTTGTACATTTTTGTTAATATATATATATATATATATATATATATATATATATATATATATATATATATATATATATATATATATATATATATATATATATTCGTTTTCGGTTTTTGATTCGAACCGAATTAACCGAATGCTCATCCCTAGCTCGACCCGTCCCCTCCTCCCTCCGCTGGCCGGCTACCCTCCCCTCTCCTCTGGCAGCTCCGCTTGACAAGCCCCCGCCACCGGAGAGAGAGGGGGGAGAGTATGGGGGAGGGATAAAATCGTATCTTTAGACGTATTTTAACGACTGTTAACGGCTGTTCACGACAGGGGTACAAACTGAGCAAAAATGAAAATATGAAAAAAAAATTTAACAAGGGGTCTTCAAATGCAAAAACGCAAATCTTAGGAGGGTTTCTTTGCACTTTATCCGAAGATTGGGGGTAATAATAAAAATAAAATTGGGGGGAAGTAGAGATATGATTAATAATTGGAGGATAAATACAAATAAATATATATATATATATATATATATATATATATATATATTTTTTTTATATATATATATATATATATATATATATATATATATATATATATATATATATATATATATTAGGAAAAATTCACGTCCAATATTTTGCATCCTGTGATAAGGATCTTGTTTAAGTTATCTAATCTTAACCACTAAAAAAAATTAACGGTGCCGACTATGCCTATATTTTAGAACATTTTCCAAGACTCATGGCCTACCCATCAAAAGTCAGATCCATATAGGCCTCTTCTGGTTCACGGAGAGGAAATCAATTCTTTGGTTCTTCCATTTCCTTGGAAAAATATAATATCTATCAATTTTTTTTTCGAAGTATGGAAATGCCACCAAAATTGGTTAGAAAACTAAATTTTGGTAAATCTGGGTGGGTGAAATCCTTTTTTAATTTTAAATATATATATTTTTTATTTTTTTTCTTTGACATCCAAATCTTCGGAAATAATCAGTTTTTTCTGTTCAAGATCCTGATTTCGGGAATCGAAAGTGACCCTGTGCGTTCCAGTGGCCGTAATCCGTTGGGAACGGTGGAGCACCCCGGCAGAGTGGCGCGGGTTCGAGCCCCCTTGGAGGCATGCCTCCAAGCACCATTAAGAAGTGGACACCCTAAAAAAAAAAATGACCCTGTGCATGTATGAGCAATGCTATGCCTACAACCAAGTTCTTGTTGGGTTTGTAGCCTTTTGTTTTGGTTTTTAATCCCACATCGGCTAGAAAGGAATGTGTATCTCCATATATATGAGTCTTTTCTCTTTATGGAGATGCACATAGGTGTGTGCCATGTGGGATTAATTATTAATGGTATAAAGGCTTAGTCAACAATTAAGAAGCTGTAAGCTTTTTGCTCTTGGAAATTTATTTCCATGGAGCTAAGCTCCGTAGGAGCTTAGCGACTCGGACTCGGACTCGGACTCGGGCTCGGGCTCGGACTCGGGCTCAAGGGCTCATGAGGCGTAATGTAGCGTTTTGTTGGCGCACTTTGCACTTAAGTTACGCTCGTTGCGCGACCACGTTGCGCGGCCCGTTACGCGAGCCCAATTACGCTGGCCCAGATACGCCGCCCAGTACGCCCAGTGTGCGCAGCGTACGCAGCGTGCGTAGAGTGCGCAGTGTGCGCAGCGTACGCAGTGTGCGTAGAGTACGTAGTGTGCGTACGGCTGGCTGCATATTAGAGCGGGAACGGTTCCAGCAGTTGCTGTACGTTCAGGAGTGGCTCTGCCACTACCCTGAAGCTCAGGCAACTGCTTGGCAACCGCCCCGTGGGCTATATATGCAGGTTCTCTTCTCTCTCTGAGAGCAGTAGTAATCAGAATTCCAGAAAGAAAAACTTTAAGTGTTCTTTAACACAACAGAGTAGTGAGCGTGTTCTTTAACACAAACACTAGTACTTTTTAGTACGCGTGGGTTCTGTTACTTCAAACAGAGAGAGAAGAGTCATTGCCAGAGGAGTTCGCCGTCTTCCGAGGAGTCAGAAGAGCAGGAGTGTTCCAAGGTTTTTCGTCAATCTTGCAGGTTCCTAGAAGCTGTTCGCAGAGGACGAATAAAGCTTTGAGCAACGGTGATAATTCACCCCAGCATTTCTATCTCTCGCCTGTCATCCTTCTGTTGCCTTTAGCAGTTCTGTCAGTATCTTCTTTTTAGAAGGCACTACTGCCAGTTTTCTACGATCACGAAAATCTCTTTAGATTATTCGTGTATTACGATATCTTTTTAGATCTCGTAATTTGCAGAATCCTTCTGGATCTCTGTTGTAAAACCTTCTTTAAGGAATTGCATTTGAAACGTTGTCTTTACAACTGTTTCAGTTTCTGTATTTCCCATCGAATAGCGTGCCCCGGCGTTCTCGGCAATAACAATCTCAAAGCTTTATTGCTACGATGGAAAACATTAATGCTTCACTCCTAAACACTGACTTCTGTAAGTTAGAGAAGTTTGATGGAGAGCATTATCAAGTCTGGAAGAGGAAGGTTTATCTCACTCTTCAACTCAGAGACGTGGATCACGTGCTTCTTGAAGAGGAACCTACCATTCCAGATACTGGGTCTGCTGCCGCAATCTCTGCGGCTACTAAACTTCAGGCCAAGTGGAGAAGGGAGAATAGCATTTGCAGGTTGCTTATTCTGAATGCTGTGGAGGATTCCCTAGCAGAATCCTATTCTAAGAAGAATATCGCTAGAGACATATGGGAGTCTCTAGAAAAACTGTACAAAGAAGACAAGAACAGGAGCAAAATATTTGTGGTTGAAAAATATCATAAATGGCTCTTTGAGGACGAGAAGTCCATGCTGCCGCAGGTCAAAGAATTTCTGAAGCTGCGACAGAAGTTGGAAGACGA
The DNA here is from genome assembly GCA_029216955.1 of Iris pallida. Taxonomy (NCBI): domain Eukaryota; kingdom Viridiplantae; phylum Streptophyta; class Magnoliopsida; order Asparagales; family Iridaceae; genus Iris; species Iris pallida. The sequence goes on from JANAVB010015600.1 coordinate 2,889,945, forward strand.
GGCTATGCCCCTCCCCGACAAGTTTGTTGTTGGAGGGATTGTCTCAAAGCTCCCCGCTGGGTGGAGCAAGTTCTATGCAAACATGCATAGGAAGAAGTTGGAGATCACCCTTGAAGATCTCCTACAGGAAATATATGTTGAGGACCAGATGCGGGCTCAACTGAAGGTGGACACACTGTCCAAGCAATTGGCTAACGCCAATCTGGTTCAGACCTTGGAACCAAAGGGAAAGCAGGAAGCTTTCTACAGCAAGAAGAAGAACCCTGACAATCTAAAAGTCAAGGAAACTTCTATCAAGAAAAAGAAGCCAAAGTCAGAAATGCCTTACTTCAAGTGTGGCAAGAAGGGCCACTTTAAGAATGAGTGTAAAGCAAAGACCAAGCAATCAGAGCAAGGAGAGCCTAGTAAGGTATCTATGATCACTGACGTAGTTGCTATGATTACACAGGTTGATGCAGTAAGGACTGACTCTGACTGGTGGGTAGACACTGGAGCCTCCTGCCATGTCTGCTCCAGTAAGGAGTGGTTCACCACCTATACACCTACTTCTGAAGTGGTTATGATGGCGAACCAAGCACAAGCTGAAGTGTTCGGGATCGGGACGGTGGTGTTGAAGCTGACTTTGGGGACGTCTCTGACGCTTCAAGGCGTAAAGTACGTACCTGCTATAGCCAAGAACCTGGTCTCGGGAGACCTACTCTGCAATACAGGCCTCAGGATGGACATCAATGCTGTCACGCCCCGACCCGAAATCACCCGAATCATCGTCTTCGCAGGGGGCATGATGCCGTACGAGCCTGGAGTTGCGCTCGTGCAAGGCAAGATGACAAGTCCTCAAATGGTTATCTTTTGATTCGATATTTAACAACGAAACGAAACAGAGTATATGAAACAAATTCTCTTTATTGATATCCGAAACAGAGATTACAAAGGCTTTCGATAGCCTACCAATACATGCCAGATTGGCTATAACACTCAGGTTCTCTCTTGCCCACAAAGGATTTTACCGTTCCATACATCATGCCTTCTATATCTCGGCCGCATCAATCCAGCTGCGTAGTCCGAGCGTCAATGCGATAGCACGCTTCAATGCGCTTCGGCATTCCAAGCCTTAACACGTTCAAGCAATGCTTCGCCGCGAGCAATCTATTCCCTACACCCTGTATGAAGCTGGTGGGGGATCAATACGTTCGTCCTCGCATGTACTGAAGCAAAGATCTTCTTTCCAAACCAACTTCTTTAATATTTACGTTGAATCATGCAACTTAGCTTATGATCTTGCTATGTTCTCCTTAGGGTCAATTTCATGGCATCTTTGAAAGCGTAAAGCATGTTATCATAGCAAGCATGTTATCGAATTAAATAGGCAAGCAAGCATTCTCGTGTTTGATTTGTGGCACAACTTAGCTTATCGACGCACCCGCCCTTGCAACCGACGCAAGGGGAATACGCCTATCTATTTTTCCTGTCATGTTATAAGTGCCCTCTATTCGAATCTATCCATGCAGGATATACGCATACCTTGCACTTCCAAACCCATCGCCCTTAACTATATGAAGGTCACTAGCTTGTCAAGCTAGAATAGACTTATATTCGAAATATAAGACGATGTTAACTCCGTGCGGTTGCTAACCAACATCAGAGGCCATCGAAATAATCGCAGCAAGTTGCTTAACACATTCACCATAAGGTCGCTACCCTGTCCGGTCGAAGTGGCGCCAACAATACTCAAACGAATCCTCCTAGGCCGAACGGTCCCAGCGCCCTGGCGCGCCGCGTTCGAGGGAAACCCATGCACGGGCTTTTATATCTTTAAGTCCATTTGACCATTTGACCATTTGGCCATGCAACGAATCTTATATTTTATACAACCAAGCAAGTTCGCTTATCGCTATTTCAATTGGCACAACGCCCGAATGTCCTCAACGAACGCCCGAAGGCCATGAACATTTCGAAGGGCACCATGCCGCATTACCCATCTCGTATTTCCTTCGTTAACTTTCTATGTTCTTATGTTTCATACTTCGTTTCAATGTTCAATGGCATTATGCCTCAACTCAATGTTCGCCAACCGAACGACCCGAAGGTCCCGAACACCTTTCGAGGCATTATGTCATATCCGACAGTTCCGTCACATTCGTGCCACAACTGTATTCCTTCGCAACGAAGCCATCTTTTGTTATCTCGTGCGCGTAAGCACATTTTTGACACATTTATCATTTATCCTTCGCATCGTGCACTTGCTGCACGCGTCGAAGCCGTATTTTCACGTTCAATGTCCGTGGCTTGCGCGCTAGGGCGCTTGCCTATTGTCTTTCAATGTTCTAGCCATTCTAACTTGTGCGCGAAGGCACGGTATGGTTCGTGCACTTAGGCACTCGCCGAGTACAGTTATCCCATGTTATTGTGGCTTGCGCCCGAGGCGCTCGCCTTAGCGATATCCAATGTTCTGTAGCGACTCGTGCATTTAATGTACATTTTATTTCAATTGTACTAACTTAGTGTTCGACACACACTTCTATTATCTCCGATCGGACCACGCCCGTGGCGTCGATAGGTTAACTTAGCATACAATGATATATTTGATTTATCGAATGAAGGAGTAAAAAGAAGTCAATCCTCCCACCTTGAATCGATTTGCCTTAGCGTGCCCAAGTCTCAGCCCGTCGCAAGGCGTCGATTTGGTTCCGCGGACCCCTTACTAAATATTGCCGAAGATCGACCTCTAATATTTTCGCGTCAAAGTATAACCTGCACATGAAACCAACTAAAATCATTACTTGCATCGATTCGGACTTGCGTCTTGGTCGATTTAATTTCTTAGAATCTTCGAGCCGATTCAACGCACTCATCCTTCGGGGCAACGCAGCGCTTCGCATCGATTCACTCGATGCATTCTTCGGGACAAGGCAACTCTTCGCATCGATACGCAATCGGGTCAACGCTACTCTTCGAGTCAACGACTCAGCATAATATACCGTACGGAGCGGGACATTACAGAATATACCACTCAAAACAAGGTTCGTTTCGAACCGAAACCAATACTAAATTTCCAAGGGTTTCATTAGATCGTTCCACGATCTCGTCTCACCATCGTTTGGATCGTACAACTTAGTTTGGAATCATACACATATTTTAGGCGTCCCACCAATATACGCATTTCAGCCAAGCTCAGTTGTAAGATATCGGAACAACGCAAACAGGTAACTCCTTATCCTCAATTACTTGCCATCTCGTATTCTCGATCAGACCTGGCTCTATTACTTGTTTTCAAAATTTTAGCGCACATGCATATTGATACATACACGATCGTCCAACAAAAGTCAAGGCACACGATACGATTCAAAGATCACATTTCTCACTTTGTATGTTTCATCGGGACTATCAATTCTATGCGTCGCGTTAAGCCGTCGCACATCCGATCGCAACGATCCTTCGCAACGCCTTGCGTTCAAAATCGTTAACCAACTATTTTCGAAGTCTGGCCCTGCAACTTATCTCGATACGATTTCTTTTATCAATATTTGGGACTACGCCCGCTAGGTGACTTACCTAGTACCGTGCTTAACTTCTCCCGACGCAACTTTAAATTGACATTACACAAAGGCCACAATCTATTCGACACGAAAGTTACATCAAGACGACGGTTTGCTCAGGGCAACGATCGCCTTGATACGAAGGGCTTTCCGATACGCCTTACGTTCGATTCCTAACGAGTAGGAATTCACTAGCCAAATTCCCAAATTTATCCGTCTCGCAACATCGAACATAATTTCGATTCACGCAAGCTCAATTGTAAGGTGAATCCGAATCTAATGACATGACTCATAAGTCATTCCCTTATCGTTCTCTCTCGTGCATAGCACGATTCTCGCAATCGCTTAGACTTATCGTCAACATGCATCACATTTATTTGTTATCGATGCAATCCTATTTGCGATATCGTATGGGTTATCTTATGGCCTGCAGCATTCAATTTGATTTGGCGGTCAAGTCTTCTAGGGTCAGCTGCCCCGAAGCTACGCTCGATAATTGTGGATCATCACCGAAGGACAGTGTACTACAAACCATGCTATATCTTATTTCGGAGCCAAATCACGTTCCGACGATTCTATGCGACTATCCAAGTTTCTGAACAAAACCATTTCTATCGGCACAATCTTAGCGCAACTATCCTCCGAGTAAGGTCATGCACTCCGTCGATGATTCTGCTATTCACGACGCGTCTACTCGTATTGAGTTCGAGTCTATCTTATTTTGCGGTCGACACACGAGATGCTATACGCATCGAGCAATCGTCGATGAGTTATAGTCTCGCCCTGATCAATCACAAAATTTACGATCAACCAAGTTCGTTCATTCTCGTATCGTTACTTACAAAATTTCATAGCACGAGGCACACTCTATTTTGTATTCACACATCGTTTACGTTTCCTTACGTATCGATCTTGATACGCAGTATCCATTTCGATAACGTAAGGATCAACTTTGAATCCGTTTTCAACGTCAACTTAGCTCGTATCGCATACATCCAAGTTCGCAACGAACTTTTCCAAACGCATCGACTCGTTCTCCGATTTTGCCGCATCCCGCTATACTTCGATCGCGTAACTGAGTTACCGATTATCCAACATCGAACCCTCAAGTCATACGATCTCGCCCTCTAAGTTTCGCATGTTTTCAGTCGTACTCAAATGAGTTTTGCCGTAACGTAACCAACTATTTCTTAGGCACGATTACTCCCGTCAACCAACTCTTCACCGAAGTCGCATATCGTGCGATTCGATTACAATTCGCATCGCCCCACATTTCTATCGAAATCATAATTCGTGCGATTCGATTCGCCTAGCCAAACATTCCTATCGAGATCGCAAGTCGTGCGATTCGATTCGCCTCGCCCAACATTTTCATCGAGCTCGCAAGTCGTGCGGTTCGATTTCAACGTTTCGAATTTCTTATCCGTAGATCTGATTGTTGCCTCAAGGCATAATCGTTTTGCTAGTTCCCGTCATTCGACTGACACATAAATTTTTCAATCGACGTAATCGTTCAATGTTACAAGTCCCGCCTTACCGTTCTAACCGATCATCGAAGAACACTTGCATCAACATGCCGTCATACAAATCCTCAATCGAGTCTCGGTGCTACCCCGTCCGTTGTGGACAAACCTTCCGCGATTCTTATAATACGTCGATGCAATTCATCGCACAAATGGTATTACATATACCATTCGGAATCGAGCCATTCATTGCATCGGTGGTATGCCATATACCACCCAGAATTCAAGTTACTTCCGTCGCAACGTACTCTTTACGAACTAACGATCTCTTCCGACTCACGATTTCCGCAGTGATCGTGCTTGATCACAACCGTAACTTTGATTAATTCAAATCCGATACAACTCAGCCAATGCATTCATTTGCCAACACAAGCTCGGCACGCAACCGAACCAATTTCGTTTCTCGATTTATAATTTTTTTTTCTTCCGTTGCATCTCGTGCAAAGTTTTACTTTCGATACGCATTGCACCCCGTGCAACAATTTCATTTTCGATACGCATTGCACCTCGTGCAACATTTTATTTCCGACATTCAAAGTCAATGCTCAAATCCATTCAACACATTCGATATTGACTTATCGCTTTTCCTCGCAACGCACATTCGAAATCGATATGTGAATCCGTTCGACACATTCAATATCAACTTTCATTTTCTTTTCAACGCATCATTTACAATCAACGCGTGGCAATTGCTGCAGCAACATTCCACGACTATCATCGTATTGATGCAACCAATATTTCTCGTATCGTTCGTTGCAACCAACGAATATCTCGAATTACAATTTACGACGTGTTGCATCTTGCGGCAACAAATCTTTGAATTCACATCTCGCAACTTGTTGTACTTACAGCAACAAACATTTTCCGACTTTCCCACGAACACCATGTAATTTCCAAACAACACGCGGCAAAATTACATGGTTTGTATTAGATTTATTGTATGGAACATCCAGTGCGGCATCGAGTAGAGTCAAGAGTGATTTCGATTGGTGGTGGACAACTTTTAGAACTGAAATGAAGCAAGCGTCCAGAGGAAATTGAGTCTAGAGCCCTGATACCAATTTGTCACGCCCCGACCCGGAATCACCCGAATCATCGTCCTCGCAGGGGACGTGATGCCGCACGAGCCTACAGTTGCGCTCGTGCAAGACAAGATGACAAGTTCTCAAATGGTTATCTTTTGATTCGATATTTAACAACGAAAGGAAACAGAGTATATGAAACAAATTCTCTTTATTGATATCTGAAACAGAGATTACAAAGGCTTTCGATAGCCTAACAATACATGCCAGATTGGCTATAACACTCAGGTTCTCTCTTGCCCACAAAGGATTTCACCGTTCCATACATCATGCCTTCTATATCTCGGCCGCATCAATCCAGCTGCGTAGTCCGAGCGTCAATGCGATAGCACGCTTCAATGCGCTTTGGTATTCCAAGCCTTAACATGTTCAAGCAACGCTTCGCCACGAGCAATCCATTCCCTACACCCTGCATGAAGCTGGTGGGGGATCAATACGTTCGTCCTCGCATGTACTGAAGCAAAGATCTTCTTTCCAAACCAACTTCTTTAATATTTACGTTGAATCATGCAACTTAGCTTATGATCTTGCTATGTTCTCCTTAGGGTCAATTTCATGGCATCTTTGAAAGCGTAAAGCATGTTATCATAGCAAGCATGTTATCGAATTGAATAGGCAAGCAAGCATTCTCGTGTTTGATTCGTAGCACAACTTAGCTTATCGACGCACCCGCCCTTGCAACCGACACAAGGTGAATACGCCTATCTGTTTTCCCTGTCATGTTATAAGTGCCCTCTATTCGGATCCATCCATGCAGGATATACGCATACCTTGCACTTCCAAACCCATCGCCCTTAACTATATGAAGGTCACTAGCTTGTCAAGCTAGAATAGACTTATATTCGAAACATAAGACGATGTTAACTCCGTGCGGTTGCTAACCAACATCAGAGGCCATCGAAATAATCGCAGCAAGTTGCTTAACACATTCACCATAAGGTCGCTACCCTGTCCGGTCGAAGTGGCGCCAACAATACTCAAACGAATCCCTCCTAGGCCGAACGGTCCCAGCGCCCTGGCGCGCCACGTTCGAGGGAAACCCATGCACGAGCTTTTATATCTTTAAGTCCATTTGACCATTTGACCATTTGGCCATGCAACGAATCTTATATTTCATACAACCAAGCAAGTTCGCTTATCGCTATTTCAATTGGCACAACGCCCGAATGTCCTCAACGAACGCCCGAAGGCCATGAACATTTCGAAGGGCACCATGCCGCATTACCCATCTCGTATTTCCTTCGTTAACTTTCTATGTTCTTACGTTTCATACTTCGTTTCAATGTTCAATGGCATTATGCCTCAACTCAATGTTCGCCAACCGAACGACCCGAAGGTCCCGAACACCTTTCGAGGCATTATGTCATATCCGACGGTTCCGCCACATTCGTGCCACAACTGTATTCCTTCGCAACGAAGCCATCTTTTGTTATCTCATGCACGTAAGCACGTTTTTGACACATTTATCATTTATCCTTCGCATCGTGCACTTGTTGCACGCATCGAAGCCGTATTTCCACGTTCAATGTCCGTGGCTTGCGCGCTAGGGCGCTCGCCTATTGTCTTTCAATGTTCTAGCCGTTCTAACTCGTGCGCGAAGGCACGGTATGGTTCGTGCACTTAGGCACTCGCCGAGTACAGTTATCCCATGTTATTGCGGCTTGCGCCCGAGGTGCTCACCTTAGCGATATCTAATGTTTCGTAGCGACTCATGTATTTGATGCACGTTTTATTTCAATTGTACTAACTTAGTGTTCGACACACACTTCTATTATCTCCGATCGGACCACGCCCGTGGCGTCGATAGGTTAACTTAGCATATAATGATATATTTGATTTATCGAATGAAGGAGTAAAAAGAAGTCAATCCTCCCACCTTGAATCGATTTGCCTTAGCGTGCCCAAGTCTCAGCCCGTCGCAAGGCGTCGATTTGGTTCCGCGGACCCCTTACTAAATATTGCCGAAGATCGACCTCTAATATTTTTGCGTCAAAGTATAACCTGCACATGAAACCAACTAAAATCATTACTTGCATCGATTCGGACTTGCGCCTTGGTCGATTCAATTTCTTAGAATCTTCGAGCCGATTCAACGCACTCATCCTTCGGGGCAACACAGCGCTTCGCATCAATTCACTCGATGCATTCTTCGGGACAAGGCAACTCTTCGCATCGATACGCAATCGGGTCAACGCTACTCTTCGAGTCAACGACTCAGCATAATGCACCGTACGAAGCGGGGCATTACAAATGCTGGCCAGATGGTGATGTCTATCAAGGGAATATATTTCGGGAAAGCTTTTTATTCCGAAGGAATGTTCAAGATTCAGCTTGTAAATCAGTCCAATGTAATTAATGTAATTAATGAAGTCACTCATTCTGCTTATACTCTTGAGTTGTGGCATAATAGGCTAGGACATGTTCATTGTAAACGAATAAACAGAATGTCTAGTCTAGGACTTATCTCTAAATATGGGGGTAAGGTAGAGAAATGTGAAGTTTGTGCTCAAATGAAGATCACAAGAAAACCCTTTCCTCGGGTTAATCGAAGTACAGATCTTCTGGAGTTGGTTCACTCCGATATCTGTGACTTCAAATAGTTCTCTACAAAGGCCGGGATGAAGTATTTCATAACCTTCATCGATGACTTCTCAACGTATGCGTTCGTCTACTTGCTAAAGGCTAAAGACGAAGCATTCGAGAAGTTCAGGGAGTTCAGGGCCGAAGCTGAGCGGCAGACTGGACAACAACTCAAAAGGATAAGAAGTGATCGACGTGGGGAGTACAAGTCTCATGAATTCGCATCGTTCTGCAAAGAACATGGAATTGTCAATGAGACTACGGCTCCGTACTCTCCTCAATCAAACGGAGTAGCTGAGAGGAAGAACAGGACGTTGACAGAAATGATAAATTCAATGTTGTTGACTGCTGGCCTTCCTAAGTGCTACTGGGGAGAAGCTGTATTGACGGCCACTTTTATTCTAAATAGAGTGCCTCATGCAACTTCAGACGTTACTCCTCATGAACTCTGGTTCAAGGTCAGACCTAACTTGAATGTCATTCGAGTGTGGGGGTGTCTGGCGTATGTCAAGCTTCCAGATCTAAAGATTTAGAAGCTTGGGACAAGGACTACAAAGACGATCTTCTTGGGGTATGCCGAGAAGAGTGATGCTCGGAGATTTCTTGATATTGAGTCAAATCATATCATTGAATCTCGTGATGCAGAATATTTTGAAGACAAGTTTGCAAGGCACACGAATATTGTTCTTTCGGATGTTCCGGAGAATAATGAGGGTGCACAAGAGACTGAAGTCTTCAATGAAGATGTGGTCCAAGAAGATGTTGTTGTTGATACAACGGTTGAACCAGAACAAGCTGAGCCGTCAGCTAAGCGTGTGAGGAGGCCGAAGGACTTCAGAAGTGACTTTGTCACCTATCATGTGGAAGCAGATCCGCTTACCTATGATGAGGCGATGAAGACCAGAGACGCAGTTTTCTGGAAGGAGGCGATTGACAATGAGATTGATTCCATCACCTCAAATAATACTTGGGTGTTGGTTGATCTTCCTGAATGAGCGAAACCCATCGGATGAAAATGGATCTTCAAGAAGAAGATAAAAGCAGACGGAACTATTGACGAGTTCAAGGCTAGGTTGGTAGCCAAGGGGTTTTCTCAGAAGCAGGGGATTGACTATTTTGACACGTATGCTCCAGTAGCCCGGATGACCACCATCAGAATGTTGATTGCTCTCGCAGCAATACATAAAATGGTGATACATCAGATGGATGTGAATACGACTTTCCTAAATGGCGAGCTGACCGAAGAAATTTACATGCAACAGCCAGAGGGATTTGTCATCAGGGGTCTTGAAGACAAAGTCTGCAAGTTGGTAAAATCTTTGTACGGTCTTAAACAGGGTCCCAAGATGTGGCATGAGAAATTTGACAAAGTTATAAGGTCAAATGGCTACATGGTCAGCGATACGGACAAGTGTGTTTACACGAAGTTTGCTGATGGAAGAGGTGTGATCATTTGTCTGTACGTGGACGACATGCTTATCCTAGGTACGGATATTAGCTGTGTCACTGAGACAAAGAAGTTCATCTCTAGCAAGTTCAGTATGAAGGACTTGGGGGAAGCTGATGTGATCTTAGGGATGAAGATCATCCGGACAGACACTGGACTAGCGCTGTCATAGTCTCATTATATTGAGAAAATGATCACTCGTTATGGGTATCGGGATCTTCCAGGGATCGATACGCCGTACAGGTGTGATCTGAAGCTGAAGCCTAATTCAGGGGAAAGCGTCAGACATTTGGAGTAAGCAAGCGTAATGGGAAGTTTGATGTATGCTACTACTGCCACAATGTCTGACATAGCTTTTGCCGTGGGAATGCTGAGTCATTTTACGAGCAATCCAGGTGTTGAACACTGGAAAGCTGTGAAACGGGTTATGAGATATCTCAAGAAGACTCAAACATATGCACTGTACTACAACGGAGATCCGCAGGTAGTGGAAGGCTTCAGTGATGCCAGTTGGTGCTCAGAGGTGGAGAGCGAGAGGTCCACAGGTGGATATATTTTCACAATGGGTAGAGCTGCTATATCATGGAAGTCGAAGAAGCAGACTATGCTCTCGCGGTCTTCTATGGAATCTGAGTTCTTTGCACTAGATACCGCAGCAGAGGAAGCAGAATGGCTTCGGGAGCTCATGTATGATCTTCCATTGGTTGGGGCACAAATACTGACGATACCGATATACTGCGACAACCAGGCGACTGCGGCGGTGGCATCAAATGACCTCTTCAACGGGAAGAAGAGGACTGTGCGGTTGAAGCACAGGACAGTACACGATCTTATCAAGAGAGGTGTTATTGCAGTGATTGATGTTCGGAGTCAGGAGAACTTGGCGGATCCATTCACCAAGGGCCTCAAGCGCCAGCTGGTCAATGACACAGCTTGTAAAATGGGCTTGAAGGCATTCTGATATTGGATTTTTGTATTCCTACCATAAAGTTTTATGCTAATAGTTTAAAGATTTATCTACTAGGCATCTAGCTTTTGGTTCAAGGGAGGACCACTAATCGGAAGAATATCAGGAACGGTGGGTACATGTTCTATTGGGTATGGAGAGGTTACGGACCTATAACCACTGTTGTCTACTATTGTTTTCTGCGGAAAACGGTTCCTGTGGGAAGGTTGGCTTAATTGCCTTAATGAGTTCTCAGGCAGAGTGAATGCCTGGTATGCTTTACAGGAAGCATGGTAGAACAGCACTACAAGGAGTGAAACTCCATGCTACAGTGGGGTGACTCCACGATGAGGTTCCTATATGTGGGGTGCTGCCCAGGAATAAGATAAAGCCTCGGCTTTGCAGGCCAAGTCATAGCGGTATAGCACCGCAAATAGGTTGTTAGCCTAATGATGTATATTAAATATAAAGAGGGGTGTAGTCAGCACTACAAAGAGGAGGAGTTCCTCATGTTACAGTGGCACGACACCACCATGAGGTACCCGGTTAGGGATAAAGCCTCGGCCTTGCAAGCCATGTCGTTGCGGCGTAACACCGCAAAGGAGCCTAAGGCTTCATGCTGGGTAGTTTGGCACTACAAAGAGGCGGTTGCCTCATGCTACTGTAGTATGACACTACGATGAGGTTCCCGGTACGGGGTAAGGCCTCGGCTTTGAGCCATGTCATAGCGACGTAGCACCGCAAGGGAAGCGCAAAGCGCTTCATGCCATGTCTCTTTATAATGAACTCACCTATAGTGTATGACAGAGATATCAGGCCGTCTCTTGAGGGTAAACTTGTAGACACCCAAAATTATATACTGAAACCAGGCTGGCACAGGGCCTTTAATGTGTAGCCAGAGGCACATGTAACTACATTATGTGAGTGGGAAGAATTTCAGCTATGATGCAGAATTCAAGGTTTAGTCCATTCTTGTATTTGTAGTCTGTTGTTTGACTCACGTGGGAAGATTCAAGTCTTAAGTGGCATCTATCCTAAAAGCATAATGGACAGTTACTGTGGGGAACACTCGTACTCATATATATAGAGATATGTGGGGGATTGTTGGGTTTGTAGCCTTTTGTTTTAGTTTTTAGTCCCACATCGGCTAGAAAGGAATGTGTATCTCCATATATATGAGTCTTTTCTCTTTATGGAGATGCACATGTAGTGCACATGGGTGTGTGCCATGTGGGATTAATTATTAATGGTATAAAGGCTTAGTCAACAATTAAGAAGCTGTAAGCTTTTTGCTCCTGGAAATTTATTTCCATGGAGCTAAGCTCCGTAGGAGCTTACCGACTCGGACTCGGACTCGGACTCGGACTCGGGCTCATGAGGCGTAATGTGGCGTTTTGTTGGCGCACTTTGCACTTTGCACTTAGCACGTCAGCATCGTCGCTAGGCGCATAGTGCGCTTAAGTTGCGCTCGTTGTGCGAGCCACCTGCGAGACCACGTTGCGCGGCCCGTTACGCGAGCCCAGTTACGCGAGCCCAGTTACGCTGGCCTAGTTACGCAGCCCAGTACGCAGCCCAGTACGCCCAGTGTGCGCAGCGTACGCAGCGTGCGTAGAGTGCGCAGTATGCGCAGCATGCGCAGCGTACGCAGTGTGCGTAGAGTACGTAGTGTGCGTATGGCTGGCTGCATATTAGAGCGGGAACGGTTGCAGCAGTTGCTGTACGTTCAGGAGTGGTTCTGCCACTACCCTGAAGTTCAGGCAACTGCTTGGCAACCGCCCTGTGGGCTATATATGCAGGTTCTCTTCTCTCTATGAGAGCAGTAGTAATCAGAATTCCAGGGAGAAAAACTTTAAGTGTTCTTTAACACAACAGAGTAGTGAGCGTGTTCTTTAACACAAACACTAGTACTTTTTAGTACGCGTGGGTTCTGTTACTTCAAACAGAGAGAGAAGATCATTGCCAGAGGAGTTCGCCGTCTTCCGAGGAGTCAGAAGAGCAGGAGTGTTCCAAGATTTTCCGTCAACCTTGCTGGTTCCTAGAAGTTATTCGCAGAGGACGAATAAAGCTTTGAGCAACGGTGATAATTCACCCCAGCATTTTCATCTCTCGCCTGTCATCCTTCTGTTGCCTTTAGCAGTTCTGTCAGTATCTTCTTTTTAGAAGGCACTACTGCCAGTTTGCTACGATCACGAAAATCTCTTTAGATTATTCGTGTATTACGATATCTTTTTAGATCTCGTAATTTGCAGAATCCTTCTGGATATCTGTTGCAAAACCTTCTTTAAGGAATTGCATTTGAAACGTTGTCTTTACAACTGTTTCAGTTTCTGTATTTTCCATCGAATAGCGTGCCCCGGCGTTCCCGGCAATAACAGTTCTTACAACCCCTTTACTCCCGCCACGTGTCGGGTTTCGATTGGAGGAGTGGAGTAAGTAGTGGGGTCGGGTGGAGCCCATGTAGTAGGGGGGTGTGAGGGGTGGTGGGATCCGGTGGGACCCATGTGTAAGGAGTTGGTGAGTGAAGTTGTAAAAATGTTGTAAGAATTTGGTAGTAAAGTTAGCATTTTCCGTGCATGTATGTAGGGTAAGACCGGGTCTGGTTGGCCAGGTCCCCTGGTCCAAAACAACGGTCCAATTTTGAGGTGGTGATGTACAATTAGGATCTTCTCAAGAAGGTTCGGCAACTAAGGACAGTCAAGAGGCGGCTGCGTGCGATGATGCGTTGAATTTTTTCTCTCCTATATAAGAATGCGGTTCGACATAGCTCACATTCTCACAAAAACAATATCTATCATCATTCATATCGTCACTCTCTTCTTCTTCTCTGTTCTATCAATGGCATTTGAAGCTTCAAGCGAGGACTTGACGAAGGTGGCAGCGTTTGTGCTGGTCCAGGCCCTCATCTACCTCATCCTCTCCAAGTCCTCCGACGTCTTCGCTGCCGCGAACAAGAGGGACAGGTCGCCCAGCTTCAAGACGGCCCGGTCCACCAGCATGAGGCGCCTCCTCGCCCTCGTCTCCGACTTGCCCTTCGATGACGAGCCGTCGCCGTCGTCTCGGCCGTCCATTGCTACCAAGAATTAGTCGTCTAGTTATTACATCTTATTCTTCTTCCCACCGAAGAAATAATCGGTTTCCTTGTGAGATCGAACCCATCCACCGTAACTAAAAATATATTATATTATATTATTTTAATTTAATTTATTGATTGATTTTTTTCCTCTTTAAAAACACTATTTTGTTTAAGATTGTATGTCTAAATTCATATCACAGGAGGAGGGATACTTATATTTTGAAATGTAACCTGAATTACCTTTTCAATTGTGTTTCTTCTCTTTCATTTGCAGTCAATAACTGTGTACTTGTTTTCGAAGTGGACCTGTTGTTCCTGTACAAATTCTATTATGTCAAATTCTATTATATGTATATTAGAAAACCCCCTAAAAAATTTTCTCATTCTAATCCGTAATTTAATGTTAATATTAACATTAATATTAATATTAATGTTAATGTTAATATTAATATTAACATTAAATACTAAATTTAACATTAAACTTAACATTAAAAATAATATTAACATTAACATTAACATTAATATTAACATTAATATTACGAATTAGAGTGAGGGAGGTGCTCCCATATATATATATATATATATATATATATATATATATATATATATATATATATATATATATATTGATGGTGTCCACTTCTTACTGGTACTTGGAGACATGCCTCCAAGGGGGCTCGAACCCATGCCACTGCGCCGGGGTGCTCCACCGTTCCCAACGGGCTACAGCCACGAGGACGTCAAATTCTATTACATAATGCATGTCTTCAGCTCCTATAATTATGAATAACAAAAGTACAATATGTCACATGTGACAGAATTGATACATAATTATGGAGACATCTCTTCAGCAGAGACATCTCTTCAGCACTTATAGTTATGAATATCAGAAGTAGGATGTGTCATATGTTGAGAACATGTTACATAATTTGTACATAATTATAGGACAACATATCTGCTTCCATTTGTTTCTGCTTATCAAAAATTAGAGTAGTAATATTCTTTGTGTTTTTTTGGTTCTCAATTTATTTTGAAAATTACTAAGGGTAGCACACAAAGTGATAGGAGATAACTGTCATTTTTTGATACCCAAAATATTCTTAAAAAATGTTAGGGACTATCACTATTGTCAATTTTATGTCTTAGAACTGCTGCAATTCTATAGTTAGGACTGTTAGAATCCTGACAGTCCTAAAATACATAATTTTTCTTACAGTCTTAATATACACATGATTATCACAGTCATAAGGCAGAAAACTGTCTTAGGATTGTCAGAATACTAGCAGTCCTTCGTCGTCCCTATCTCGACTGTGCCAATTTTCAAAGCTTACAAACCCTAAAAATAGTATTCAAAACCACTAATAATAATGTTCAAAGAAAATTAATCCCCGACATACATTAATTAAAATCTAAAAATTGTTATGTTCAAATTTATTTGAAAAAAATATATAAAATAAACATTGAAATAAAGAGAGGAAGAATATATAAGAGGAAGATTTACCTTGACATCTTCGATTATAGTTGCAAGAAAAAGATATTGTAAGGGGCTGTTTGGATAGATGTAACTCTTTGAAAGTGTGAAAGTGGCACATGCAGCAAGTTGAGTTTCCGTGGACTTGCAACAAGTGTCACTTTTCAAAATATGTTTGGATGGAGTACTTTTTGTCTAGTGAAAGTGGAAGAAAAATGAGTTCGTTGTTTGGATGGTTTTTGAAAGTGGAGAAAAATGAGTTCGGTTGTTTGGATGGTTGTGGAAAGTGAATGTTAGAATTGAAAATATGATAACCCATAATTATATTAACCACCATAAACAAAAAACTAAATATTTTTATTAGATAAAATAAATAAATTAATTAAACAAACAAACAGCAGTAGCATCTGATTTTATTACATAATAATAATTAAACATCACCAGCATTGATTAACTACTCCAAAATTTAATTAAACAGATTATAATTATATTAATTATGAAGATTAATAGTCAATAAAACATTTGGTCATTTTCGAGAGAATATTTCTCTCTCCAGAGTCTTCTTTACAACCCTGATTGTAATTATATTAATTATGAGTCTTCTTCACATCCCATTTTCTATATCCATAGTTTTCTTTACACCTCTCACTCAATTTCTCGATTCTTCTTCGCTTGAAAAATGGGATGTTCAGCATGAGCACATCTGGAGTCTTCTTCTTCACACCTCTCCAGATCTTCAGGTGGCTATCACCACCGCCACCGCCGCGAGGGACCGGAGTCGGTGGCGGTGATGTTCAGCATGAGCCCGGAGTCTCCATCGATGGCCTCCACTGTGAGGGCTTGGAGTCGCCATCGATGGCCTCCACCGCGAGGGCCCGGAGTCGATGGCGGTTTCTCTGTTGGTGCTCTTGCTCCTTGACATGAAGAAAGTTTGCTCTGAACATGCCTAGCAAAGTTTAGTCCCACGTTGGAAAAGCACCATGAGTTATCTCAACATATATAATTGTATGTGGTGTTGAGATATGCACATGGGGTGGTGACCCTAAGGAGGGAATCATGTGGGTGATTTTACTAGGAGGTAAGGATAAGGATCCAAGAAAAGCATTCATGCTTTTTGCTCTTGGGAAATTAATTTCCATTGGGGCTAAGCCCCTGTAGAAGCATGGAATTTCAAGACCAGAAATCCTATGCGCCTAACATTACATGCGCCAGGGAGCTCGGATGAGGTACTCGGCACAGCAAATAACAAAAGCATAGACATTAAAAGAAGATTTTTATTTCATATAAAAGTCTATTACATGTCTAAAAAAGAGCTGTACAAAGGAGAATTTCTACAAAGAAAAGACCCTAAGCCTGCAGCAAGGCGCAGCAACCGCCATGCGCTCTCAGTTTGGCACATCACTTCAGCGTCTCAGCTTGGCGCATCACTTCAGCATCTCAGTTTGGCGCATCACTTCAGCATCTCAGCCAGGTGTATCCCTTCAGCAGCTCAGTTATGTGCATCCTTGCTCAGTTATGTGCATCCCTTCAGCAGCTCAGTTATGTGCCGCCCTTCAGCGTCTCAGTCAGGTGCATCATAAAATCTCATTATATGCGCCATCAAATGCTTCGACTAATGAAGCATTTATTGAGCAGAACGAGGGTGGGCAATCAACCCTCTAGCGGGAGGAAGAGCTCTCCGCAGTCGATCCGCGGCAAAATGAGGATTTCAATACAACTAGAATGGGCAACACCCACTCTGACAGAGGAAAGAGCCTCCAAAGCCCGGGCACCGCAATTCCGATCTGTGGTTCTTCCAGCATAACGGAGACGGGGCTCGAGCATCCCGATCTTTGGATACAACAGACACCTTCCGCCTGCCTCAGAAGCCTTCGACTCCGACTTTTGGATGTAACAGTCACCTTCAAGTGCATCAATGAAGACAGTGCATCGCATCTTCACCCTCGGAAGCATCTCGTCAACAGAATGTGCTCGAGCAAACAAGTTCATTTCGGGAGGACGTGGAAGAACGAGAAGCAAACTCTCTCCTTGCCACTATTTATAGGCCGGGCAAATCAAACCCATGCGCCAAGTGGTGGACTCTCCGAATCCCGTGCAATGATTTTTGCATTAAATGGTGATGAACCTGACGCTTCGAATTCAGCCAAGTTAAAAATGGCTATTTAAAGCACTCAAAGAACGTAACAGTCGGGCCAATAAAGATGTATCATACAAACGGATGCGCCGGCCAGACCACGCATCATACTAATGCGCCCATCAGCACCAAGCGCCTTACGAGGATGCTCCCCATGCGTCCCCATGCGCCTTGTAGAACAAGAATTGACGCGTCCACTCAACAGTCCATCACCTGTCAAAGAACATTAAATGCTGAAGTCTGACAGAGTTGGCAGCACGTCCCCCGAGGACTGAACAATTGACAGCTTTTTCAGAAGACGAAGCGTCGCCGACGTCAACATCATCATTACTCTCCTCCAGCGGTTACAAGCCACATAGCCGCCCAACCATCTTGTATGCGCCTCCGCAGCCATGCGCCTAAATCTCTGTATGCGCATCAAAATCTATACGCCTCGGACTTTTACTCTGATCCCTAAAGGCAGAAGTCAAAGTCACTACTGAAGCCTCGCATGCACCTCAAAAGCCGTACGCTCAGACTGGTTCGTGACTCCTAAAACTTACAAGCCAAAGTCTTCTCATGCACCCAATCCCAGGCGCATCCTATCAGATCACTCCCCACCAAATCCGAGATCATTGAGCCATGGACCTACGACATGTGTCCTTTGACTCGATTCAGCCTATGAAGGGGTGTTAATAATCCAAGATCTCAGCAACTGAAAGATCCACTCCATTGCTACGTGTCAGCTCGACCGTAGCCCACAAATACAATAGAAAGGGTTCAACTCCTCAATCAAAGCGCATCGCCCATGCGCCTTCATCGACAATCACCATGTGGCATCCCCATAAACCGGCGTATCCTACATATGCGCACATGAGCAGCTAGGCTGCAAGCTATAAATAGAGGAATTATTTTCTTCTTCCACACCCACGAATAGACAGACAAAAATACGCAGAGACAGACCTGCGAGCACCCACACAGAGAGGCAGATACAGACACTCAACGTCTTTTTTCTTTCCGCAAGCTCCAGCACCCAGAGCAACTCAGACATTCAGAGAACCGAGAACCGTCGTCAGATCGTCAACGGAGTCAACGCATTACCACTCGCTCCATCGGCACAAGGGACCCAGATAAACAAAAGTGTACTCCTAGGACTACATCTAAGTCCTACATTGTAATATTGTTCTGTTTGTAATTGAAATTTGCAATCAAAAGATTTTAATGGCAAACAAGCTGGCGACTCTGCTGGGGACCTCTTTCTCCTCTACCGAGAAAGCAGTATCACAATCCGACGATGTGAAGGTGGGCTCCTCCTGCAAGACGCTGGTCGTACGCCTCAATCAACAGGCGTATGAGGAGTTCATCTCTGAAGACAGTGTGAGTACTTCGAAGCGGCTGCCGAAGCCGAAGAAGACTCGCCAGGTCTGGATGCGCAAGGTCGACGCCTCTGGTACCATCACCGAAGGGGATGCGCCGATGCAGCTTACCCTTCCTGCTGACGTCCTCAGCAGCCAAGATGCGCCTACCGGTGCAGTACATCACTCGGGGAAACGTACGGCTGACCACATTCTCCAGCCATCTCCCTCTCAGGCGAGGAAGATGCGACGACGGAGCAGGGGCGCAGCCAATGCCCCGCGTATCACCTCTGATGCGCCACAAAAGGTCTCTGTCTTTGACAGACTCACTCGCTGTATTGGCGAGAAGAATTTAGACTCTGAGTATTATACACCCCAGCGGGCTGGTACGAAGAAGTCTAAGGCAGCACGGGCCATGCGCCTTAAACGTGCTATGCCGGCAGTAAACCAGAAGCATGTGCTCACAATCATGCGCGCTGCTGATGGTAAGCTGTATAAGGTCGACTCGGGTGCTTCTGTGCCAGAAACGAGCCGACCTTCAAAGTCCTTGTTGTTTGCCATTAAAATTGTTTGATTGAAAACTTTAATACAAACAGAACAGTGTTACAATGTAGGACTTAGATGTAGTCCTAGGAGTACACTTTTGTTTAAGCTGGGTCCTTAGTGCCAATGGAGCGAGTGGTAATGCGTTGACTCCGTTGACCGGCTGACGACAGTTATCGGTTCTCTGAAGGTGTTGATTGCTCTGGGTGCTGGAGCTTGCTGAGAGGAGGAAGACGTTGAGTGTCTAGAACTGCCTCTCGGTGATTCTCTGTTGTCGATTCTCTCTGTGTTGTGAGTCTTCTGTTCTGAGTCTCTGTGTGTGTATGAAGGAGATGATCCTTCTATTTATAGTTTTGCAGGCTGGCTGCTCATGCGCGCATGCAGGATACGCCGGTGTGGGGATGCCACGTGGAGGTCGCTGATGGAGGTGCATGGATGCTGCGCCCTGATCGAGGGAGAGAACTCTTCATACTGCTGTTGTGAGCCGGCACGTAGCAGAGAGAAGATCTTTCCGTTGCTGAAATCTTAGATGAGTTGAGTCAAAAGACACGTGTCGTCGACTCATGGTTCGAAGATCTCGAATTTGGTGGAGAGAAGTGATCTGGTGAGCTGCGCCTTGGATTGGGCGCAGGAGGAGGCTGCGGCTCAAAACCTTTAGGAGTTACAAACCATTTGGGGCGCATGCAGGCGACTTTCCTTCTGTCTTTCGGGATCAGAGAGCAGTCTGAGGCACATGGCTTTTGAGACGCATACTGATTTGGACGCATGGCCGTAAGGGCGCATGCTGATGGACGCATGGCCGTAGAGGCGCATGCTGATGGTGGAGTGGCCACGTGGCAGTAGCCGTCGAAATAAAGTCATGATGATGCTGACGTTGCCGACGCTTCGTTTTCTGAATAAAGCTGTCAACTGTTCAGACTTTGGGAGGCGTGCTGCCAACTCTGTCAGTTCAGCATTTAATGTTGGTGACGTTCGATGGACAGCTGAGTGGGCGCGTCGGTTGGCGTTCCACTCGGTATGGAGATGTGTGAGGGCGCACCCTCTGTAATGCGTCGAGTACTGTAGAGCGCGTCTGTGTGATGCGACTGATGCCGAAGGGCGCGTCCGTATGATGCGCTGTCTGGCTGGCGCATCGGACATGTCTTTCAATGATGCGGCTGTCTCGCTCTTCGAGTGCTATAAATAGCCGTTTGGCTGAATTCGAGGCGTCTGGTTCATCCATTTAATGTAAATTCATTGCACGGAATTCGGAAGGTCATCCACTTGGCGCGTGGGTTTGATCTGCCCGGCCTATAAATAGTGGCATGGAGAGAAGATTTGCTTCTCATTCCCTCACGTTCTTCCGATATGAACTTGAACATGCGGGTACATTCTGTTGACGAAGTGCTCCCGAGGGTGAAGATGAGACGCTGTGTTGTCTTCGATGCACTTGAAGGTGACTGTTACATCTAAAAGACGGAGTCGAGGGCTTCCGAGGCAGGCGGAAGGTGCCTGTTGCATCCAAAGATAGGGATGCTCGGGCCTTGTCCCCGTTATTCCGGAAGAACCGTAGATCGGAATGGCGGTGCTAGGCTTTAGCCGCGGTTTCGATCACGGTCTTCTTTCGGCTCTGGAGGCTCTTTCGAAGCCTCCCCTGGCCACAACATTTGCGGTGCTCTTCTCTTCCTTGGTTCCAGCCAGAGGGTTAAATGTTTTGCTTGGGAAGCACTTATCAGGTGAGCCTGGCTGGAAGAGCGGCACATAACTGGGCTCTGCTCGGCCAGGTGAGCCTGGCTGGAAGAATTTGGCTGAAGGGATGCGCATAGCTGGGCTGCTGAAGGGATACACACAACTGAGCTGGATGCACATGACTGAGCTGCTGAAGATATGGTAGGATGCGCCTGGTTGGAGGCGCATGATGTCTGTTGCGCCTATCTGGAGACGCATGGTGGCCGCTGCGCTTATCTGAAGGCGCATGGTGGCCGCTGCGCTTATCTGAAGGCACATGGTGGCCGATGCGCTTATCTGAAGGCGCATGGTGGCCGCTGGCTGTAGACTTAGGATCTTTCCTTTGTAGAAATTCTCCTTTGTACAACCTTTTCTAGACATGTAATAGACTTTTATATATAAAATGAAAAGTCCTTCTTCAAATGTCTATCCTTATTGATCTTGCTGTGAAGTTCTTCGTCTGAGTTGTAGCACATGTAGTGTCTGGCGCATGGGCTTTCTGGTTGTGAAATTCCATGCTTCTACAAGACCCCCTTCAAAGTTTTCAAAACTTTTGAATAAGTTTTGGAATACTTTGAATAAGAAGCATTGAGGTTAGGGCGCATGATTTCTGGGCGCATGCCTTTTCGGGCGCATGCTCTTCTCAGTTAATGATGATGGTGCCTCGGTAACCGAAAAGATTAATGATGATCTTTTGGTTTTATTTGCTGCTATCCTTGCAGAACCCGAGGCGACGGCTGAGATCATACGTCATCTGTTCATGCGTGCGACCAAGCCCTATAAATAGGTAAGAGTTGGAGAAAGAAAGGGTTCTTCTTCTCTGTGCCTCTGCTTCTTTAGAGTTTCTTCTTCAAAACCCTAACTTCTCCTTCCTCGAGAAAATGGCTCCCAAGACTCCTCGCGGTGCTGCCGGCAAGGGGAAGGAGAAAGCGAAGGAGTCCGCCGATGAGGATGTACCTATCACTCTTGCGACTCTTGCCGACGTTCGTCCTGAGGTGACAGGTGGGTTTCGTCTCTGCTTTGGGCCCTGTGCCCTAACTGCCGACGCGTATAGATTTTGGTCTTTGATGATACGCCGAGGTTCTATCATGCCGACGTGCATAGGTTTATACCTTTATCATGCACCGAGGTTTTAATGGCTGACGCGCATGGGTTTTAATCCCTGAAGATGCGCCGAAGCCTTTGCTGACGCGCATGGGCTCACGCTCTGATAATGCGCCGAAGCTCCAATGCCAACGCGCATGGGCTTACGCCCTGATGATGCGCCGAGACATGCTGACGCGCATGGGCCTATGCCCTGATGATGCGCCGAAGCAGATGCGCATGGGTTCATACCCTGGCAATGCGCCAGTCTGCTTGACATATTTTGTCTTTTTGTCTGACTTCCACTTTTGTTGTGCCAGTGTCGATGACGATCCCTTTGTTGAATGAGGTCCTCCTAGACGCTTCTCTTTGTCAGATGGGAGTTGATTTTGATGAGGCGGTGATCAACCCTGCAAAGGATGCTATCCTTCAGGACCAACCTCGTGAGAGGATGCTACAAATCCAGGTCCAGTTGCCGCTTTTCCTCCAGAGTATGATGGAGAGCGGTAAACTGAAGTCTGCTGATTCTGAAGGTGTGACTTTCTTAAAGCCTGCCTTTCTGTTTGGCGACCGATTAGTCTCTTCCGAAGCGAAGATATTGAAGATCAGAGAAGACTGGTTCTTTGCTGCTAAGGGCATGATGTTATACATGCGGCAGGTTAACCGCCAGTTGCCACTGACAGCCTTTTATCGTCTAGCTTCGAAAAGAATGATGGGTTGGGAACTTACTCCTTCTCAAGGAGGTGCCTTGGGGGGTTCCCTTTCGATTGACACCACCTCGAACCAGCGAGACACCTTGACCGCCTCACGAACCGGTTCTTCGTTCAGTTACCGCACTTTGCGTCCCGGGAGCATCTATAGTGAAGTCCCAAATGACACGTTTCCCTTCAGTGCCCCGACTTTTGCAAATCGGATGCTGACGTCGAAGGTCACGTATCCGATAGCTGGTTTTAGAGTCGAAGGTTGGTGTCACTACATCCCAAAGTGGGACGAGTTGACCTCCTGGGTGCTTTCCAGGTTCAAAGTTGAGCTTAAGGAGATAGGGCTGACTGCCGCCATTCGGGCCACGCAGGCAGGCATGGACCTCAATAAGCCGATGTTCCTTGCGCTCTTGGACCTTTTCAACGCCCAGACTGGCAGCTTCTTTACTCCAGTGGGGGAGTTGGGATTGGCCCTTCATGAGATGTACGAAGTGTCCAAGCTTCCTTGGGGCTCGGAACCGTACGAGGAATATTTTCCATCAAATGAAGAGATCCAGGTCTTGGAAGATAAGGACCCGGAGATGATGGCCATTTTCAAGGAGGTGATAAGCCATCATTATCTGATGCACCGGAGGGACAAGGGTAAGACCCAGCCTCACGTGACTGCTTGGAGGGACTATGTCTTCAGGCAGGATTTGGCGGATCCTTCGAGGATCCGGTTTGCGACTCCACAAGGCTTGAACCCCGCGGAAGTGAGTTCTGAAATAACCTGGCTGGACGAGAGGGTCCCACATTCCAATGAGAGCGGCAAGGATACGTACAGCTGTTTCTGGCACTGCGCGCACCGGATGTCGTCTAAGGCAGTGTTGACGGCCTACTTGATGATATGGCTCCAGGATTGCATATTTGCAGGGGGATCCGGTGCCGTTGAGAGGGTACATCGGAATCTCATTTTGCCTGCAGTGAAGTTGGCCTTTGGACGACCTTTAGCTCTCCTCCCCGCGATGGTGTGCAACCTGTTGCGTGGTTTGAGGTCTTTTGCTGATGATGTGATCCACGAGAAAGGTAATAATGACAACTTTCCCCGGGCCGAGCTGCCTTTCCATTATCTTATAGGGTGGCTGATCTTACATCATCCGAATGTGATGAGTCCTGGCCCTGAGGAGGACCATGTCGAAGGAGATGCCTTCATTCGCCGCTTCTACAAGAGAAAGTGGTCTTACACTGGCGTCCCCGTTTGTAGGAGGGTTTTGTCCTTCCTTTAGGGGTGGGAAATCGTGAAGGTTGGCCCGATCTTCAAGAATTTTGAGGCCGACCAGGATTTGGTTGATTCTGGCGAGGATGCGGTTACTTTGCCGAAATGGAGTTTTTGTTGGTTGCAGAGTATCCGGCCTTCGCACCTGGTCTACCGTAATCAGAACAGATGTTATCTGGAACCGTACTTGCCAAGCCGATTTGCTCATCAATTTGGCTACACTCAGCTAATGCTGCGGAATCCCAGTAGCAGTCTAGGCTTCATCGGGAGTTTACTGGATGGAGCCCGGGGCTGGCAGTATTATAACGCTGGATGCACTAGCGTTAAGTTTACCACACCAGTTCGTAATCCTCGGCCGCCGATCTTATATCCGGCCGCCAAGCTGTATTGCACTATGAATACTATGTCTCCTGGTTATGACAGAGAGACTAGTTTCATTATTGGAACCCAGTTGGAGGCAACAACGAATATGTTGGTGGCAGCTCGGTCATATCGTCCACCAGAATTGGCGGGGTATCGGGCTGCTGCTGTGGCACCAGTGAGAGACCCGTCTGTCGGGAAAAGGCGGGCTGACCCAGAAGCTGGTTCTTCTGTACCGAAAAGGTCGAGAAGGACGTCGACCCCGAAGATTACGGAAGCGCCACTTGTAACGCCAACGGGCTCAGCTCCCGCTGAGGTAAGGAGTGCTTCATAATTCCAGTTTTTTATGTCATTGTAGCGACTTATGTTCTTCTTCTTGTAAGGATTGAAGAAGAAGTCTCGTGCTTCGAAACCGGGCACCAGTAAGTCGAAGGAGGTGGCAGGCTCTTCTGAGGAGCGCATTCCACCAATGATGATGTCTCCTGTGGAGGAGGGTCCCGAAGATGTTCCCGCGGAGGTTTTAGTATCTCCTGACTTTGAAGTCGCAACAACTTCTGGGATAGTACCATCTGCCGTGGAGGCCTTGGACGCTGAGGGTCCTACAGACTCGAGGTATCCTGATGATGAAGTGGATTGGAGTTCGTCGCCTTCTGGTGACGTCCTTCCAGCGTTGCAAGGGTCCGTTGCGGGGGCAGCAGAAGCAGTGAGGATAGAGGAGAGGGTTGATTCCCCTCCTGGTCATGATGAAGGGAGGTCGGCCGAATCATTGCCAAATCCTTCCTTGACTTCAACCATGGACATAGAGATGGCTACTGATCAGGCGGTAGCGACAGATTCTGTCCCTGTAGAGGGACTTGAGAAGGATGAGACCCTTCTGCCGGTCTTGTCTCCCGGGGCTGGCCAGGAGATAAATGTTGATCTCCCCATTTTGCTGGGGGAGGTAGCTGATGCTGATAGAACGTCGGGGGTAGAAGAGGTGGCCGTTGACGTCGGTGATTTCTCCGGGCTTGAGAAGGGTAAGGGTGTGGAACCCTCTGTTGCTCCTTCCACTTGGGGTACTATCACGACGCATGTGCCGGCTCCTTCTGTTCCTTCGGTTCCTCGGGCTAGCAGTCTGGCCCCTGTTGATGAAGAGCCTATTGCTGCCGAGGTTCAAACCTCTCAGATCGAGGTTGGCGGATCTTCTTCCGGTCCGCAAACTGTAGTAGCTCCCCCAACTCCTGCTATGACGCCGCAGGTGCTGGCGGATGCCGACGAGTATGTGAAGTTCCTCGTCGAGGGAGTGTACAAAATGCTGGAGAAAGGTGTATCTGCAGTGATGGATGGCAAAGGGAGCTTTGCGACAGCAAAAGCTTTGGCAATGCCTTGTATCGAGCTGATCCGCATTCATCAAGGCCATGACCATATGGCCGAAATTCTGGAGGTTTTGGTGATTGAGCTGGACGAGCGGCTCGCGGAACTGCAGCGCATCCAACGAAATGACCTCTCTGTCTTGATAGATGCAGAGATAGGGAAGTTGATTGCTGAAATCGAGGCTTCCCATCGAGCCGATGTGAGCAGTTGGGAGCGTGAAGTGGCTGGGACTGAGGCTGCGACGGAGCAGTTGTCTCAATCTATGGAGAAGACGACGGAGAAGCGGGCTGCGGTGGACGCTAGCATCGCAGAGGTTGATGCTCAGATGCGCCGTCTTGAAGACCAGCGGGCCCAACTTCAACTAGAAACTGATCGTGTCCTGGCTGAACACGTGGCATTCAAGCAGGAGGAGGCGACTCTTACTCAGCGGACCCTTGCTTTGGCTCAGCAGCGACGACAGCTTGATGAGAAGTATGAGAGTAAAACTTCCGCTGAGGCTGTCGGATTAATGCGTCAAGAAGCCGAGCTCCGAGTCCAGGCGACTGTGGAAACTCGCACTGCCGACCTGAGACGTCGCGTCAGAGAACTCTCATCCCACCCTGGAGAGGATCGGGGATTGTAGTTTCTCTTCTTTTTATGTGTTTTTTTTGCAACTCTTGTTGGGGAAATAGCGTATTTCTGTACTCCTTTTTTTTGAAAAATAAAGAAATACACTATCTCTTTTTTTTTGTGATGTGTTCATTTTTGATCTCATGAACTTGATGATTTATGTGGACCTATTATCTTTTGCGCACCTTGGTTTTTAGGTACAGATAATAAGTTTGAAAGAACCAACATGTTTGCTCAGAGGTAATGTGGACATGGCAATCATTAGGTTTAAATGATAGAATCTTCCTACTCAGAGGTATTTATGGACGTGGTAGGAATGATCCTGGAGGATACGCTGAACAACTCAGAGGTGATGTGGACATGGAAGTTCTGCGATCAATGTACAACAATGCAGGGGTTGTTTGTACGGGATGTTTACTCAGAGGTAATGTGGACGTGGTAAACATGAAGGATAGCGTAAGCTCACGAAATGTAAGGTTCCGCTTTGTAGGATGTAGAGAGACAACTCAGAGGTAATGTGGACGTGGTTATCTTTCTACGGAAGGATGCCACGGAACAGCTGGGTTCCGGAAGCGTTTGTTTTTTGTGAAAAGAGGTTGTTTGGGGAAATACATATCTTGGAGGATGTCAAGAATAGTACTTCTTTAGGAACTTGCCGTTGATGGGCATCATGAACAAGTCTCCATTGGGTTTGGCGAGGCGGTAAGCACCGTTTGAGTATACCGTCTCAATGATGAAGGGTCCTTCCCATTTGGGCTCGAACTTCCCTGGTGTCTTGTGAGTTAACACCATTGGCCTTCTGACTGCTAAAACCAGGTCGCCAACTTGGAAAGTTCTTTGCTTGACCTTCTTGTTGAAAGCCTGTGATATACGGGCTTGGTAAAGTTCGATGCGTTGTTGAGCTAGGAGACGCTTTTCGTCAAGTACCTCCAGTTCTCGCAGACGACGACGTTGATTGTCTTCTTCTGTGAGTTTGTTTGTGATCGCTACTCGGAGTGAGGGGATCTGGATCTCGAGAGGCAGTACCGCTTCGCTCCCGTAGACCAGGGAAAATGGTGTGTTGCCTGTTGGGGTCCGTACCGTTGTGCGGTAGGCCCAAAGGCATTCGCCAAGCTTTTCGTCCCAGTCGTGTTTGTTGGATGATACGACCTTTTTAAGCAGCCTAACGATAGTCTTGTTGAATGCCTCAGCTAATCCGTTTGTTGCCGGATTGTAGGCGATTGAGGCCACGTTTTGAATGCGATTCTTGTCACAGAACCTGCTAAAAATGTGGCTGATGAATTCGGGACCATTGTCATGAATGATTCGCCTGGGTACTCCGAAACGATAAATGACATGGTGTTTGATAAAGCTGACCACCCTGGAGCTTTTTACTTTCGCTAGTGGGACTGCTTCCGCCCATTTGGAGAAGTAATCGGTGATGGCCAGGATGAAACGATGTCCTCTTGATGAAGGAGGGGTGATTGGTCCTACAATGTTCGTGCCCCAGGCTTTGAATGGCCAGGAGGCGATTGTAGGATGTAGAGGTTCAGACGGTGTATGTATGAAGTCTGCATGAAGTTGGCATGTATGGCACTTCTTAGCATATTCCACTGCGTCGGCGGCCATGGTTGGCCAGTAGTAGCCCATACGTCGCAGTCGATCTTGCAACTTAGGACCTGGTTGGTGAGCTCCGCAAGTTCCGTCGTGAGCTTCTTGAAGAGCCTCGGCTGCTTCTTCGTTAGACAGGCATCGAAGGAGGAGCCCATCGAAGGAGCATCGGTACAGCGTTTTAGTGGCTGTATCGTAGTAGAATCGAAGAGAGCGTCTCCTGACTGAGACGGCTTCCTTCGAATCTTCCGGAAGGATTCCGTAGACGGCGAAGTCGATGAACGGGAATCTCCAGTCTCGAACATTAACATCGGTGTTTGTCGGCACGGCGTGAGCCATTTGTAAACATAGGTTGTTTCTGGGACAAATCAAGTCTCGGCCAGTTACCGTTACATAGTGTTGAGTCCCAAGGGGCGCGGCCAATGAGGCTGCGAGGCCAGCCAGAGCGTCAGCCTCCAAGTTTTGTAGACGGGGTACATGTTCGATGAAGAACCCAGTGAAGGTTGAAATGATGTTCAATGCAACTTCATGGTAAGGGATCAAATCTTCATGGCGAACCTCGTATTGCCCCCGAATCTGGTTTACGACGAGTTTCGAGTCACCGTAGGCTTCCAGATGATCCACCCCTAGCTGTTGTGCTAGCTGGAGTCCCATGACGAGTGCGTTGTACTCAGTAACATTGTTGGAGCACGGCTTCGAAAGAGAGTATGCGCGCTGGATGACCAGCTGATCGGGGGAGACCAAGACTACCCCCACTCCTGCGATGATTTGGCCGTTGGGGCCCGTTCTTGAAGCGCCATCGAAGAACATCCGCCAAACGGGGCTTCCTTCAGTGACGTTTGATTCTTGGACTTCATCCGGGATGTCTTCATAGAGTTTTGAAGATTCTGGGATGGGGTGTGCAGCTAAAAAGTCAGCCAGAGCCTGACCCTTGACCGCCTTCTGCGGGACAAACACCATGTTGTATGGCGTTAGTAGGATCGCCCATGTAGCCAGCCGGGAGTTTAATGACCCTGGCTTCGTCATGAGAACTCTGAGTGGATTGACTCGGGAGATGACGTGAATTGTCTGGCCCGAGACGTAATGACGAGTCTTCTGAATGGCAAACACCAAAGCCAAGCACTCCTTTTCAACGGGGTTGTACCGGTATTCGGCCCCGATGAGTGTTCGACTGAGGTAGTAGATTGCTTGCTCGTAGCCTGCATCGCTGTTTTGAGCCAGTAAAGCGCCGAGGGAATGATCCATGGCACGGACGTAGATGAGGAATGGTTTGCCGGCGACAGGTGCCACTAGGACTGGCGGGCTTGTCAAGTAAGCCTTGATGTCGTCGAAAGCCTTTTGGCACTCCTCCGTCCAGACGTAAGAGACTCCCTTCTTCATGAGCTGAGTAAAGGGTTAACATTTACCGGAGAGGTTTGCTATGAACCTCCGGATGTATGCCAGACGTCCCTGTAAGCCCCGAAGTTCTCGAAGGTTCTTCGGAGGGTCCATGTTGAGGATGGCTTTAGTCTTCTCGGGATCGACATGAATGCCTTTTGCCGTGATGACAAAGCCCAAGAATTTGCAGCTAGAAACCCCCAGGAAGGATTTAGCGGGGTTCATTTTGAGTTGATGTGCCCGCATGAGATCAAAGACCGTCCTTAGGTCCTGTAGGTGATCTCTTTTGAGGCGGCTCTTGACTGCGATGTCGTCAACATAGCACTCAACTGTCTTGCGAAGATGTTGACGGAAGATGGTACTCATCGCTCGTTGGTATGTTGTACCGGCATTCTTCAAGCCGAACGGCATTACTGTGTAGCAGAAAACACCTTTCGGAGTCCTAAATGACGTGTGTTTTGTGTCATCGGGGAACATCTTGATTTGATTGTAGCCTGAATACCCGTCCATGAAGGACATGCGTTCAAAGCCACATGTGTTGTCGATCATTACATCGGTGATTGGGAGCGGGAATTCTTCCTTCGGGCAAGCAGAGTTGAGATCCCTGAAGTCGATACAGACTCGTATCTTCCCGTTCTTCTTGGTGACAGGGACGACGTTGGCTACCCAGTCCGGGTGTTGTTCCTCACGGATGAAGCCACTGATTAAGAGCTTATCCACCTCCTGATCGATGGCATTCATGATGTCCGGGCGGAAGCGTCGCTGTTGTTGTTTGATAGGTTTAGCATCTGGTAAGATGTTCAACCTATGCATCGCGATCTGTGGATCGAGACCCGGCATGTCTTCGTAACTCCAGGCGAAGACGTCAATATATTCTTTAGCCAGTTGGACTAAAGATTCTCGGTCTTCTCCTTCCAAGCTTTTGCTGATGAAGATGGGTTTAGAAGAAGACCCATCCCCGAGGTCGATCTGCTCGACTTCGTCTTCGGTGGGAGGTTCTCGTAACTCAAAACGAGACTCCCATTGTTCTCCTAGGCGTTGAGCCCAGGGTTCCTCTTCGAAGGGTTCCGGCGGTTGGTCTTCGCCTTCATCTTTCTGAGGTTGCGCCGATGTCATGTTAGCTGACAGCACTTTCCTAAAGACTGATCCGATACTGGTATCGGAATCCCACGTCGATGCTTCAGACGAGTGGGAATGTTCTCTGTCTTCTGCGTCTGAACTCTCTGGAGTTGATGGCGGCGTGACATAGCCTAACCCCCGTCGAGTCCGATTATAGTAATCCTGTGGCTTTCCATTGGGCATCGAAAGCCGGACAGGGAGATGCCGACCCTTGCCGTAGTTTAGGCCTTTATTGCTTTTCAGGTCGTAGCCCATCTTTTGGATGATGCGTTTTGCCGTATCCGTGTACCAATAGACTTGTACTCTGCCGGTATCAGGTTCGGGCTCGATTGACGGGAGGTCCTGATGACGCTCGACTTTGCCCGAGATGATGGTGCCTTCGTCTCGGCTTCGTGGGGGGATTATGAAGACTCCTTGAAACGGGGCCACTCGATTATGGTGGACGGTCGTTATTTGTGTTTGCAACGACCGTAGAGCGTTGTCTAATGTGTACATGGCATTCCAGTGTGGAAGACAAGAATAATTGAAAGACACTCTATTATTGATAAAGTGCGAGATTTTATCCCTTGGGATTACATTATTTAAGGAGGGTGCGTCTACATCAGCAGAGATATATTCGCCAAGCTCCTCATCTGTAAGCACTGGGGCCGGATCAGGAGAGTCCTCCACCGCTCTGACTTTGGGGTCTGAGAGGGTTATGTGAGCCCTCTCCGATATTTTGGATGACTGCGGCGGCTTGCCTTTGAGACGCACCTTGAGAGGTGCCTCGGTTGCGCCTCCGATGAGTGGCGCCTTCCCTTGTAATTTTACCACCAGGGGAGCCGCTGTTTGAGGTGGCTTTCCCTTGAGGCGTATCTTCAGGGGAGCTTCGTGAGTCGGTGCTTTCCCTGATAGCTTGATGCTCATTGGAGGTGCCTTCTGGGGAGGCTTGCCCTTCAATCGGATTTTCAAGGGGGCGTCGGGAGTCATTTCGGGCTCCAAGTCCGGCTCTGTTGCCGTCTCTGCTTCATCATCGGCGTCGTTGGCTTCCTCCTCGTCAAGTGGCTTGTACAAGTCGGAATCGGTGAAGTAGGCCTCAATCCCTTTGAAGGGATCGATATCTGCAAACTCCGTCCGGATGACGCCGTTGGTGGATACATATTTCATACATTGGTGGAGCGTGGAGGGCACCACCATGTACTCATGTAACCATGGTCGTCCGAGTAAGATGTTGTAGTTGACCTCGGCATCCACCACATAACAAGTCACCTCAGTTTTGAGGTTGCCGATGTGACACTTCAGCCGGATCTTGTCCAGTGGCTCACTCTTGCTAGCGTTGAAGCCACTGATGGTCGTATTGGAGGGCGCCAGCCGGTACATTAGGATCCCCAGCTTTGATAGCAGCGCCTTTGGAATGATGCTTAGGGAAGACCCCGGATCGATCTGAATCCTGCTCACCTTTACCGAACCGATGTACCCTGTGTAGTACAACGGTCGGTTATGTCGGTGATGCTTGAGCAACATGTCTTGTTGGGTGAAAGTTATGTTTGGGATAACTTCATCCGCACAATGACAGTGTGCACAAGTAGTTGGGAGGTCTTCAGGCTGCTTGATTTGACTGAGAAAGGATTCGGCATCCTTCAGAGCTTCGCAGAGAGCTTCTCGGGAGTCCTTGGAGAGACGCAGGAGCTCGAACAAAGACAAGCGTGCAGGAGTACTGGCCAGTTGTGCCAGAATGTCAAAATTGTGGGGCTTGGCTAGCCCCAAAGCATTTTCTTTTCGCAGAGGTCTGTCGAAACGGGCCTCCACTTACTTTTCTTTATTGGCTGCTGAGGGTTTGGATGGACCCTCCTCAGGGATGGTGCCAGGAGGCACCACTTCGGTGGCAGCTTCACCGGGCTGGGAGTTCTGTTGTGCACGCGTCTGCACAGGAAGCGCCTCTTCCGTTGAAGAAGAGACCGTGCGGCAAGACTTGATCTTCCTGCCTTTTGCTTTGGAGGTAGGGCGTACCTCCGGTTGAGTTACCTCGGAGACGAGGTCGGGGTGAACCTAGAGGACCTCTCCTCGAGATGTGGTGAGTGGGACAAGTCCACTCACATTGTCACGGGTGGGTGGCAAGTTCACCACCTCCATTGTCGCCTTAGGGATGGGGACGACGCCATCTTGTGTGGTAGTCGACGGCAAGGTGCCGAACTGAAGTGACACCACATTAGCTGACACCGTCTTCTCTTCGTAGTCGACGGAGATTACATCCGCATTGATCATGCACTGGATGTAATTTTTGAGGACGTAGCAGTCCTTAGTCGGGTGTCCGACAAACCGATGGTAGTGACAGTACCTCGGGTTGTCCACTTTCCTGAATTTATCGGGCCGCTTCGGGTCCGGAAGCTTGATCTTGTCACCCTGCTTCAGTATCTCAAAAAGTTGCAGGGTGTCGTCATCATTGAATGAATAAACCTCCTTGGGTCTCGGTGCCAGTAGAGGCTTTTGAGTAGGCGCAGATGCGCCCTTCGAGGCATTAACAATCAATGCCTGTTTCCCCTTTGTTTCTCGTCCGGAGTTGTTGATTGCGGACTTTTTTCCCTTATCGTCAAAGGCGGGGAAGCTAACACCCAGAAGACGTGCATTGGCCGCCTTCTTCTCTGCAGCTTCAGCTTTGATGATTAGGGAGCTCCAGTCGGGAGGGGGAGTAGAGTTAAGCCAGAGCTTTACTGCAGACAACATGTTCATACTGCAAGCGGAGAGAAGCGCATGCTCTGGCATGCTTGGAGGTAGCCTGAAGCAGGTCTGACGGAAGCGTTCGATGAATGCCCGAACCGTTTCCTTGTCCTTCTGGCGTATCTCAATGAGAGACGCCATCGTCATGTCCTTCCCACCGTCGTAGAAGCGGTCGAGGAAGAGGCGTGTCAGGTCGTCGAAGGACGATATGGAATTATCGGGGAGGCTGCAGTACCAGTCATACGCCACCCCTTTCAGGGCCCCAACAAAGATGTTGGTGAGGAGCGCGTCCTCCTTCGGAAGATGCCCTGTTTGCGACTGGAAGTACGTCAGGTACCGTCGTGGAGAGTCCTTCCCGTCATACGGCGTGAGTGTTTGTGGTTTATACTTTGGGGGATAAACCACCTTGTTTCACTCAAGGGGATAAGGCTGGGGAATGCCCATCTTCTGGCGCTCCTCCTGCCTGTTCTTGGACTCGAAGCGCTCCCGCAGATCTTTGATCATTTCGACCACGTCCTCCGTGGAGCTAGGAGTCGGGGAAGGAGGTACCACCTGGAGTGGAGCGTTTGAGGGCTCCGACGTCCGGGGTGCTTCTGTGTCTGTAGGTGTTCGTTGGAGGGGCACACTCGACTCTCCATTGGCTCCTGGGTCGGGACCATTTGAAGGTGTCCTGATCAAGGCCGACCACATCTCAAACACTGCTTGAGTCAGTGCTTGCATTGAGGCAGAGAGGGTTTTGAGTCCTCCCTCTAGCGAGTCTATGCGCTGGACAATGTCCTGTGGCGGCGTATCAGTCTCAAGATCGCCTCCGGTCATGTATACTGTCATGACACGGCCGAAAGTGGATGGATCAGTTGAGGCTTCGCTCTCAGCCTCGCTCTCATGTGGGGGAGTCACTTCTCCTGGTGTTTGGCCACCCCCAGCCACATTCTGGAGTTCATCTTCGACAGGCGCATCTGCAAGGGCTTGACTGCCCTCAGCTCTGTCTTGAAGGGCCTCTTCGTTTCCAGCACTACCCCCGACGGTGTCCTGGAGGACATCGTCATTTTGAGGGGCTTCAGGGAGGCCATCTTCGCCTTGATGAAGATCCGCCGCAGCTGTGCTTTGGACATCTTCGTCTTCGGAAGGAGGCTCGACAAGGGTCTGGCTACCCCCAGCTTCCTCCAAGAACTTCTTCCTCGACCGAGTGCCTTCGAACACTCCAGAGGTCGAGACAGCTGCCTTGGTTTTCCTCGGCTGGCTTTTGGATGAAGACGAGGAATTGGCAGTCGTCTTTCGGACAGATGAGGAGTTGGAGATCACGTTGCATGAAGCAACCTTTAGCTCTTCTTCTGCTGACACCTTCGTCCCAAGGCGATGTCGGAGGGGTGTCGATGATTGTAGCCGTTGGAAGACCGACTGCTTTGGCGATACTGCCGTCTTGCAACAGCAGTTGATGGTGACCACTGCACAAGTGTGTCCCGTGAGAGGCGCATCGTGCTTGTTAGTCAACTCTTCTGACCGGCGCTTGTGAGTGATCACGTTGCGCAGGTCGTTGGAGGAGAGTGCTACCCTCACACCCCTCTCAGGCGCATGGCAGGGCCAAGCGCCGGGGTGGTCGGGTGAGTGCTGCGCCCCCTGATCTAATACCAAGCAGGCATCACGATCAGTAGTGGGGGAACCACAGCATTTGAAGTGACTTGAACGGACCTCAAACGCACTACCAGAGGAGGCGTGGGAGTTCAAGACCACTGAGCTTGCCTCTCTCGGCTGGGTTGTGCACGCAGTGAATGCGCCCAAGCGAGATGAGGACTTTGAAGGTCGACTCGTTGTCGGTGCAGAAGCACTTGAGTCAACCTTGTACAGCTTGCCATCGACAGCGCGCGTGATTGTAAGCGCGTGCCTCTGGCCGGCTGCTGGCATAGCACGTTTGTGGTGCATGGCCCGTGCCGCCTTGGATTTCTTCGTACCAGCCCGCTGGGGCGCATAGTACTCAGCATCCAAATTCTCTTCGCCATTACAGCGAGTGAGTCTATCAAAGACAGAGGCTCTTTGTGGCGCATCAGAAGTGATGCGCGGGGCATTGGCTGTGCCCCTGCTCCGTCGACGTATCTTCCTCGCCTGAGAGGAAGATGGCTGGGGAACGTGGTCAGCCGCACGCTTCCCCGAGAGATGCGCTGCATCAGCGGGCGCACCTTGACTGCTGAGGACGTCAGCAGGACGGGAAGGCTGCACGGGCGCATCCCCTTCAACGGTGGTGCCCGAGGCGTCGACTTTGCGCACCCAGACTGTGCGGGTCTTCTTCGGCTTCGACAGCCGCTTCGAAGGACTCGCACTTCCTTCAGAAATGAACTCCTCGTACGCCTGTTGATTGAGGCGCACTACCAGCGTCTTGTGGGAGGAGCCCACCTTCACGTCGTCGGCCTGTGACACGACCTTCTCGGTAGAGGAAAAAGAAGTCCCCAGCAGAGTCGCCAGCTTGTTTGCCATTAAAATTGTTTGATTGAAAACTTTAATACAAACAGAACAGTGTTACAATGTAGGACTTAGATGTAGTCCTAGGAGTACACTTTTGTTTAAGCTGGGTCCTTAGTGCCAATGGAGCGAGTGGTAATGCGTTGACTCCGTTGACCGGCTGACGACGGTTATCGGTTCTCTGAAGGTGTTGATTGCTCTGGGTGCTGGAGCTTGCTGAGAGAAGGAAGATGTTGAGTGTCTAGAACTGCCTCTCGATGATTCTCTATTATCGATTCTCTCTGTGTTGTGAGTCTTCTGTTCTGAGTCTCTGTGTGTGTATGAAGGAGATGATCCTTCTATTTATAGTTTTGCAGGCTGGCTGCTCATGCGCGCATGCAGGATGCGCCGGTGTGGGGATGCCACGTGGAGGTCGCTGATGGAGGCGCACGGATGCTGTGCCCTGATCGAGGGGGAGAACTCTTCATACTGCTGTTGTGAGCCGGCACGTAGCAGAGAGAAGATCTTTCCGTTGCTGAAATCTTGGATGAGTTGAGTCAAAAGACACGTGTCGTCGACTCATGGTTCGAAGATCTCGGATTTGGTGGAGAGAAGTGATCTGGTGAGCTGCGCCTTGGATTGGGCGCAGGAGGAGGCTGCGGCTCATAACCTTTAGGAGTTACAAACCATTTGGGGCGCATGGCTTTTGAGGCGCATGCAGGCGACTTTCCTTCTGTCTTTCGGGATCAGAGAGCAGTCTGAGGCGCATGGCTTTTGAGGCGCATACTGATTTGGACGCATGGCCGTAGAGGCGCATGCTGATGGACGCATGGCCGTAGAGGCGCATGCTGATGGTGGAGTGGCCACGTGGCAGTAGCCGTCGAAATAAAGTCATGATGATGCTGACGTTGCCGACGCTTCGTTTTCTGAATAAAGCTGTCAACTGTTCAGACTTTGGGAGGCGTGCTGCCAACTCTGTCAGTTTAGCATTTAATGTTGGTGACGTTCGATGGACAGCTGAGTGGGCGCATCGGTTGGCGTTCCACTCGGTATAGAGATGTGTGAGGGCGCACCCTCTGTAATGTGCCGAGTACTGTAGGGCGCGTCTGTGTGATGCGCCTGATGCCGAAGGGCGCGTCCGTGTGATGCGCTGTCTGGCTGGCGCATCGGACATGTCTTTTAATGATGCGGCTGTCTCGCTCTTCGAGTGCTATAAATAGCCGTTTGGCTGAATTCGAGGCATCTGGTTCATCCATTTAATGTAAATTCATTGCACGGAATTCGGAGGGTCATCCACTTGGCGCGTGGGTTTGATCTACCCGGCCTATAAATAGTGGCATGGAGAGAAGATTTGCTTCTCATTCCCTCACGTTCTTCCAACATGAACTTGAACATGCGGGTGCATTCTGTTGACGAAGTGCTCCCGAGGGTGAAGATGAGACGCTGTGTTGTCTTCGATGCACTTGAAGGTGACTGTTACATCCAAAAGACGGAGTCGAGGGCTTCCGAGGCAGGCGGAAGGTGCCTGTTGCATCCAAAGATAGGGATGCTCGGGCCTTGTCCCCGTTATTCCGGAAGAACCGTAGATCGGAATGGCGGTGCTAGGCTTTAGCCGCGGTTTCGATCACGGTCTTCTTTCGGCTTTGGAGGCTCTTTCGAAGCCTCCCCTAGCCACAGCATTTGCGGTGCTCTTCTCTTCCTTGGTTCCAGCCAGAGGGTTAAATGCTTTGCTTGGGAAGCACTTATCAGGTGAGCCTGGCTGGAAGAGCGGCACATAACTGGGCTCTGCTCGGCCAGGTGAGCCTGGCTGGAAGAATTTGGCTGAAGGGATGCACATAGCTGGGCTGCTGAAGGGATGCACACAACTGAGCTGGATGCACATGACTGAGCTGCTGAAGATATGGTGGGATGCGCCTGGTTGGAGGCGCATGATGTCTGTTGTGCCTATCTGGAGACGCATGGTGGCCGCTGCGCTTATCTGAAGGCGCATGGTGGCTGCTGCGCTTATCTGAAGGCGCATGGTGGCCGCTGCGCTTATCTGAAGGCGCATGGTGGCCGCTGGCTGTAGACTTAGGATCTTTCCTTTGTAGAAATTCTCCTTTGTACAACCTTTTCTAGACATGTAATAGACTTTTATATATAAAATGAAAAGTCCTTCTTCAAATGTCTATCCTTATTGATCTTGCTGTGAAGTTCTTCGTCTGAGTTGTAGCGTATGTAGTGTCTGGCGCATGGGCTTTCTGGTTGTGAAATTCCATGCTTCTACAATTGTCTCGCTTGGGCGTATCTACTGTGTTCGCAACCCAGTCGAGCAAGGTATACCCTGTGGTCTTGAACTCCCGTACCTCCACTGGTTGTGCGTCTGAGGTTAGTTCAAGTCACTTTAAGTATTGTACCCCTACTACTGATCTGAGCGCCTGTTTGGTGTTGGATCAAGGGCGCAGCATTCACTTGACCATTCCGGCGCTTGGCCTTGCCATGCGCCTGATGGAGGTGCAAAGGTGGCACTCTCCTTCAACGACCTGCGTAACGTGATCACTCACAAACGCCGGTCAGGAGAGTCGACTGACAAGCACAATGCGCCCCTTACAGGGTACACCTGTGCTGTAGTCACCATCAACTGTTGTTGCAAAACAGCAGTCCTACCACCAAGGCAGTTGGTGTTCCAGCGGCTGCAATAATCAACACCCCTCCGACGTCGCCTCGGGAAGAAGGTGTCAATCGAAGAGGAGCCAGAATTAAAGGTTGCTTTATGCAACGTAATCTCTAACTCCTCGTCAATCCGAAGGGCGACTGGCAATTCCTCGTCCTCGTCCAAGAGCCAGCCGAGAAAAACCAAGACAACTATTCCGTCCTCTGGAGTGTTTGAAGGCACTCAGGGGAGAAAGAAGATCATAGAGGAAGATGGGTGTAGTCAAACCCTTGTAGATCCTCCTTCTGAAGACGAAGATATCCTCCAGAGCACAGCTGGGGTGGATCTTCATCCTGGGACGAAATCAGCCTCCCGGGCGTGGCTGGGGGTAGTCTAACCCCTTTGAATCTGTGCTCCGAAGATGAAGAAGTCCTCCAAGACAGAACTGGGGGTAATCAGGCCCTTGCAGATACTTCTCCCGAAGACGAGGGTGTCCTCCAGAACGTAGCTAGGGGTAGCCAGAAGAAGCTCCAGGAGAGGCAACTCCCGTACAGGAGAGTGAGGCCGAGAGTGAAGCCTCAACCGATCCATCCACTTCCAGCCGTGTCGTGACAGTATACATGACTGGGGGTGATGCCGAGCCAGATGCGCCGCCAGCAGACCTCGTCCAGCGCATGGATACCTTGGAGGGAGGACTCAAAACCCTCTCTGCCTCCATGCAAATACTGACTCAAGCAGTATTTGAAATACGGTCCGCCTTGGCCAGGGCGCCTTCTACCGGTCCTGACCTAGGGGCCAACGGAGAATCAAGTGTACCCCTTCAACGGGTATCCTTGGATGCAGATCGCCGCGAGGCACCACGGACGTCGGAGCCATCAAATGCTCAACTCCAGGCGGTACCACCTTTCCCGACTCCCAGCTCCGCGGAAGACGTGGTCGAGATGATCAGGGACTTGCACGAGCGCTTTGAGTCCAAGAACAGGCAGAAGGAGCGCCAGAAGATGGGGATCCTCCAACGATATTCCTTCGAATGGAACAAAGTGGTTTATCCTCCCAAATATAAACCACAAGCATTGATGCCATACGACGGGAAGGACTCTCCACGTCGCTATCTGACGTATTTTCAGTCTCAAATGGGACATCTCCCGAAGGAGGACGCACTACTCACCAGCATATTTGTCGGTGCACTGAAAGGAGTGGCATACGACTGGTACTACAGTCTCCCCGACAACTCCATATCTTCCTTCGACGACTTGACGCATCTTC
Source organism: Iris pallida (assembly GCA_029216955.1). NCBI lineage: Eukaryota > Viridiplantae > Streptophyta > Magnoliopsida > Asparagales > Iridaceae > Iris > Iris pallida. The sequence goes on from JANAVB010015600.1 coordinate 2,929,796, forward strand.
TCCTCGATCGTTTCTACGACGGAGGGAAGGACATGAAAATGGTGTCCCTCATAGAGATACGTCAGAAGGAGAAGGAAACAGTTCGAGTATTCATCGAACGCTTCCGACATGCCTGTTTTAGACTGTCCCCGGATATGCCAGAACATGCACTCCTCTCCTCCTGCAGCATGAACATGCTGCCTGCAATCAAACTGTGGCTCAACTCTACTCCTCCTTCCGACTGGAGTTCCTTGATCATCGAGGCCGAAGCGACAGAAAAGAAGGCATCCAATGCTTGTCTTCTGGGAGTCAGTTTCCATGCCTTTGAGGACAAGGGAAAATGGCCTGCAGCCAACAACCCCGGACGAGAGACGAAGGGGAAACAGGCGTTGACTTTCAATGCCTCCAAAGGTGCATCAGCACCCACTCAGAAGCCTCCACTTGTACCAAGGCCAAAGGAGGTTTATTCTTTCAACTATGAAGACACCCTGCAACTCTTCGAGATATTGGAGCAGGGTGACAAGATCAAGTTGCCAGACCCGAAGCGTCCAGACGAGGTTGGGAAAGTGGACCATCCGAGGTACTGTCACTACCATCGGTTTGTCGAACATCCAACCAAGTACTGCTACGTCCTCAAAAATTACATCCAACGCATGATCAATGCGGATGTTATCTCCGTCGACTACGAGGAGAAAACGGTCTCGGCCAACCTGGTGTCACTCCAATTTGGCACCTTGCCGTTAACCACAACACAAGATGGTATCGTCCCCATCCCAAAGGCGACAATGAAGGTGGTTAACCTACCACCTATCCGTGACAACGTGAGTGGACTCATCCCACTCACCACATCTCGGGGAGAGATCTTATGGGTTTACCCTGATCTCGTCTCCGAGGTTACTCAACCGGAGGTACGCTCTGCCTCCAAAACCAAGGACAGGAAGATCAAGTCTTGCTGTATGGTCTCTTCCTCTGCGGAAGAGGCACTTCATGTACAGACGCGTTCACATCAGAACGCCCAACCTGACGAAACTGTCGTCGAGGTGGTGCCTCCTTGCACCGTTCCTGCTGCCTAGGAAGAGGGCCCATCTAAGCCTCCAGCAGCCAATAAACGAAAGCATGCAGAGGCCCGATTCGACAAGCCTTTGCGAAAGGAGAATGCTTCGGGGCTAGCCAAGCCCCACAACTTCGACATACTGGCACAACTTGCCAGTACTCCCGTCCGTCTATCTCTGTTTGAGCTTCTTCGACTTTCCAAGGACACTCGTGAAGCTCTCTGTGAACCTCTGAAGGATGCTGAGTCCTTCATCAGTCAGGTCAAGCAGCCTGAAGATCTCTCGACTATATGTGCGCATTGCCATTGTGCGGATGAGGTTATCCCCAACATAACCTTCACCCAATAAGACATGCTGCTCAAGCACAACAGACCGCTGTATTATACAGGATATATCGGTTCCGTCAAGGTGAAGCGGATTCAGATCGATCCAGGGTCTTCCTTCAGCATCATCCCAAATACGACGCTCTCAATACTGGGGATCCTAATGTATCGACAGGCGCCTTCCAACACAACCATCAGCGGCTTTAATGCTAGCAAAAGCGAGCCGCTGGGCAAAATATGGCTAAAGTGTCATATCGGTAACCTCAAAACTGAGGTGACTTGCTATATCGTAGATGCTGACGTCAACTACAACCTCCTACTGGGTCGTCCGTGGCTGCATGAGTATATGGTGGTGCCATTTACGCTCCACCAATGTATGAAATACGTGTCCACCAATGACATCATCCGGACGGAGTTCGCGGACATTGACCTTTTCAAGGGGGTTGAAGCCTACTTCACTGATTCTACCTTATACAAGTCGCCCGACGAGGAGGAAGCCAATGATGCTGACGATGAGGCAGAAATGGTAGCAAAGCCGGACATGGAGCCAGAGAGATGACTCCTGACGCTTCTTTAAAAATTCGACTCAAAGGGAAATTGCCTCAGATGCTGCCTCCCATGACTATCAAGCTACCTGGAAAAGCACCAACTGCTCTAGGTAGAACACCCACTGAAGCTCCCTTGAAGATACGGCTCAAGGGAAAGTCGCCTCAAACATCGGCTCCCCTTGTGGCAAAACTACAGGGGAAGACACCAATCACTGAAGGCGCAGTTGAGGCACCTCTGAAGGTGCATCTTAAGGGCATGCCTCCGCAATCATCAGTCTCATCCAAGCTGCCGGAGAAGGCCCACATAGCCCTCTTGGATCCCAAGATTAAAGCTGCGGTGGACTCTTCAGATCCAACCCAGTACTCACATATGAAGAGCTAGGGGAATATATCTCTGCGGATGTAGATGCACCCTCTCTGGACAATGTAATCCCGCGGGATAAAATCTCATGTTTCATCAATAATAGAGTATCTTTTAATTATTCTAGTCTTCCACATTGGAATGTCATGTATACATTAGATAACGCTCTACGGTCGTTGCAAACACAAATAACGACTGTCAATCATGTAAATCGAGTAGTCCCGTCCCAAAGGGTCTGTTTTGTAGTCCCACCGTGGAATCAAGACGAAGAATCTATCATCTTCGACAAAGTCGAGCGTCATCAAGACCTCCCGCCACTCGAGCCAGAACCAGATACCGACAGAATACAAGTCTATCGGTACACGGACAAGGCAAAGTACCTCATCCAAAAGATGGATTACGATCTTAAAAGCAACAAAGGCCCGAACTACGGTAAGGGTCGACGTCTTCCTCTCCGGCTCCCAATACCTAAAGGAAAGCCGCGGGACTACTATCATCGAACTCGACGGAGGGTGGGCTATGTCACGCCGCCGACAACTCCAGAATGTTCGGAGGCAGAAGAAGTAGAACATTCTCACTCGTCCGAAGCATCAACTTGGAATTCCAATACCAGTATCGGCTCAGTCTTCAAGAAGGTACTGTCAGCCAACATGGCATCTGCACAACCTTAAGAAGATGAAGGCGAAGACCAAACACCAGAATTCTTCGAGAAACAACCCTGGGCTCGATGCCTAGGAGAATAGTGGGAGTCTCGTTTTGAATTACGTGAACCCCCTACCGAAGACGAAGTCGAGCAGATCGACCTTGGGGATGGATCTTCTTCCAAACCCATCTTCATCAGCAAAAACCTAAAAAGAGAAGACCAAAAATCTTTGGTTCAATTGGCCAAAGAATATATCGAAGTCTTTGCCTGGAGCTATGAAGATATGCCGAGACTTGATCCTCAGATCGTGATGCATAGGCTCAACATCTTACCTGATGCCAAGCCTATAAAGCAGTAACAGCGACGTTTTTGTCCTGACATCATGAACGCTATCGATCAAGAGGTAGACAAACTCCTGACCAGCGGGTTTATCCGGAAAGAACAACACCCGAATTGGGTGGCCAATGTTGTCCCTGTCACCAAAAAGAATAGGAAGATACAGGTCTGCATCGACTTCAGAGATCTCATTGCCGCTTGTCCGAAAGACGAATTCCCGCTCCCAATTACTGACGTGATGATTGACAACACATGTGGATTTGAACGCATGTCTTTCATGGACGGATATTCGGGCTATAATCAGATCAACATGTTCCCCGATGACGCAAAACACACGTCATTCAGGACTCCGAAGGGGGTTTTCTGCTACACAGTGATATCCTTTGGCTTGAAGAACGCTGGTGCTACATACCAACGAGCTATGAGTACCATCTTCCGTCAACATCTTCGCAAGACAGTTGAGTGCTATGTTGATGACATCGCAGTCAAGAGCTGTCTCAAAGGAGATCACCTACAAGACCTGAAGATAGTCTTCGATCTTATGCGAGCGCATCAACTCAAGATGAACCCTGCTAAATCCTTCCTTGCAGTTTCTAGCAAAAAGTTCTTGGGCTTCATCATCACGACGAAAGGCATTCATGTCGATCCCGAGAAGACCAAGGCCATCCTTGACATGGATCCTTCGAAGAATCTCCGAGAACTTTAAGGCCTGCAGGGGCGTCTGGCATACATCCGAAGGTTTATAGCAAACCTTTCCAAAAAATGCCAACCCTTCACTCAGCTCATGAAGAAGGGAGTCTTCTACGTCTGGACAGAGGAATGCCAGAAAGCTTTCGATGATATCAAGGCTTACTTGACGAGCTCGCCAGTCCTGGTGGCACCCGTCGTAGGCAAACCAGTTCTCCTCTATGTTCGTGCCATGGATCATTCCCTCGGTGCTCTGCTGGCTCAGAACAGCGATGCAGGCTACGAGCAAGCTATCTACTACCTCAGTAGGATACTGATCGGGGCCGAACACCGGTACAACCCCGTTGAAAAGGAGTGTTTGGCTTTGGTGTTCGCCATCCAGAAGACTCGCCATTATGTCTCGGGCTAGACAATTCATGTCATCCCCCGAGTCAATCCGCTCAGGGTTCTCATGACGAAGCCAGGATCATTGAACTCCCGGCTAGCTACATGGGCGATCATGTGGACGCCATACAACTGTTAGGGTTATATACTAAAAGTATCACTTTTGTAGTAACCTTATTTCCTTAAATTTTGAATGAGAATCATATGGGCAAATGTTTGCATATTGTATTTATTGCAAGTGTTGATGCAAATGTCTGATATTCTATATTGTAGATAATATGTTGTATGGTGTCACACAGAAGATCATATTATCAGTTTCCTATGGAGTATATAAATAGTTCACAACCTAGATGGACTTGGACAATCTATTGGAAAGGTTGTAGTGTAATCTGGTATTAGTCTATCTTGACTATAGGTTTATACTAGTACACTTTGTGTGTATTGAACAGGACCACTTGAGGTTGTTCTCTTTGTACTGATTACATAAAGAGAACAAACACCTCTATTAGTATGGATGCTTGTACTCTTAATTCGGATATAATAACGGACATGTATATGTAGTGTGCATTACTTTGACTCATAAAAGAGTGAGATTCATTATGGATCAACAACCTCTATGAATTGGGTAATAACATTGTATGTATGATGGACTGTTGATTATAAATAGAATCTATGTCCCGATACATCGGGTTGATGATGTCCTCTTAAGGAGCTCATAAGGATTGTCATGTAAACCCTGCAGATGGATTATATCCGACATGACAAATAAAGTTGAGCGGTACTACTTAAGGATAAAAGATGTTGAATCAATATAGTTGTCAGTAACTTAATTTGATCGACGGACATACGATATCTTAACATGGAGAGTCAAACGAGCATATAATAAAAGGAGCCCACAAACATAATTTGGAATTAGGGAGATAGTGCAACAGTAGCTCATTAGTGGACCGAGCTATTGTTAATGGGCCTGGATTGTGTGTTCGGGCTGAACACGGGATATCCAGATCCGTTAGGAGGCCTAACCCTAATTTTTCCTCATGGTCCCTGCCGTAGCCTATATATCCTCTATTCTCTGGCCGCCAGATTACGGATCAAAAATCTAAAATTTTCTCTAAATTCGTGATTCACATAAGGAGAGAAAGAGAGGGCTGCCAAAGAGAAAAAAAGGTTGGGAGATCGTCGCCCACACAACGTCCAACTCGAGGAAGGAATACGTACAGAAGATCTTGGGGTCGTCCGCTCAAGATTGCCAGGAATTACTTATCTCCTTTCCGCCGCAGGTATAATTCGTGAACCCTAGTTTCCGCCTATGAAGGGTTAGAACACGTATTAGATCTGTTTAACTTTCTATCGATCAATACGCACACCAAAGGAAGGGTCCTGGGAATCCCCAGTTCTATCAATTGGTATCAGAGCCACTTTGGATCTATGTATTGATTGATACGTCCATATTGTCCAATAAAATCTGCGCTGTGTAATAGTCGATAGATGTAGATCTGTTCTAACTCGGTTTTACAGGCATCTTAGATCCAACTATTATGGTCCAATGCATATTTTTTGATTGTGTTGTTTGAACCACGGACATGTCGTGGATGTTGTTGTTGCTGTGGATGTAATTAAAATTACGAGGGTTGATCGTGCTTATTATTTTAATTTTTCAATCTAGATTATGTGTGAACTCCTTCGGGAGGCATAGGATTGATGTAATTTTAATTATTTTTGATCAATCGTGATGGCGGTGGTGGCTGTTTCTGACGTCGGACGAGATGTTGGTTTTAAGCAGTCCAGAGGCAGACAGATGATTTTCGATGAAGGAATCGACAGCCAGATTTTGGATTCGGATAGTTGAGGACGGAGCAGCAAAGATGACCATAATAGTTGGATATTTTCTCTTATTTTTGTCATTTTACTTTTTCTGATTATGCATGTTTATTATTGTGTGGTTGTTTTTTTTGAAAAACCAAGCCTACATTAATAATGGACAATATGGACATAATATCAACTAGTAGAAAAACCCTCATTGTTAAATAACTAAGTGGGAGAGGATTTTTATTTAGTATAAATCCTATGGTCTCCATTACTGGTTTGTAGGTGATGTAATTATACTTGCGTATTGGCTTTAGTGCTTTCCTCCATTTCGGATGAGTATAATTATGGATCACCAGTACAAACTTTCTTAGGGATAATTGTAGAAAGTTACCTAGTATGTGTTCACTTCTCCATCTAAAGGAACTCATTACAAGGTAATGGACTTAGTATTAAGTAATGGTATACACTTAGATACAAATAATGGTATCCTCCCCATCGGAGTCACTGCTATTATTTGTATGACCAGAGCAAGACCAGCATATTAATTTTATTTGTCATAAAGTTATATTGACATGATAGTAAAATTAATAAAAAAACTACTTGAACAAAGTCGAATTTGTATACGTCCACACTATCGTGGCATGCTAAGTTCATGGTGTTCAAGGTGTTGGTGAATTTCTTATTATTGTTTTGAGGGAATCAATATTTAGTTAATTCAAAAAGTTTTTTTTTGTCCTACATAATTTTATTTATGTGATTCTCAGGATTTCAAAAATGGGTTCTTTCAGTCCACTTATGGTGATTCTTAAAGAAAACAAACTTACTGGACCTAATTATATTGACTGAAAACGTAATTTGGATATTGTTCTGACTGCTGAGGAGTACAAATATGTACTTGTTGAGGAATGCCCACCTAAGCCTGATGCTAACTCTGGTGAAGAGGTCAAAGAGGCTTATAAGAAGTGGAAAAAGGCAGATGAGATGGCGCGGTGTTACATTCTGGAATCTATGTCAAATGTACTACAACATCAGCATCAGGCCATGGCCACAGCTTATGACATGATGTATAACCTCAAGGAACTCTTCGGACATCAGAGTAGAGCAGCCAGGCAGTTTGCTATGAAATGTTTGATGAATAAAAAAATGGCTGAGGGTACACCAGTAAGGGATCATGTTCTCAAGATGATGAATCATCTGAATGAAATGCAGATCCTTGGAGCTGAAATCGATGGGGAAACCCAGGTCGATATCATTCTCGGGACTCTGCCTAAAATTTTTGACAATTTCTGCCTTAATTACAATATGAACAAAAGGTTGTATAGTTTGGCAGAACTTGCAAAAGAGCTACAGGATGCTGAATCTCTCTTTAGGCAGAGTGGTCATATTTTTGTTTCTGAAAAGGCTTCTACTTCTAAGCCAAAAAGCGGTAAGAAGAAGAATAACATTCAGAAACAGGCAAACTCAGCAAAGAAGGGCATGGGACCTCAAGGCGCGGTGAAAAAGCCGAAAGGCAAATGTTTCAAGTGCAAAGGGTCAGGACATTGGAAGACTGATTGTCCATCTCAAACAAGGGAACAAAGAAGGTATATCTCATTTACTAGTAGTTGAAACATGTTTAGCGGTATTATCTACCGCCACCTAGTGTGTAGATACAAGAGCCACTAATCATGTCTGCAATACATTGCAGGGGTTCCAGGAAACCAGACGGCCCAGTGATAGAGAGATATGCTTGTTCATGGGTGATGCTACAAAAGTATCGGTCTTTGCATTAAGAGATGTTACTTTATCTTTTGGTAGAAATAAGTCTTTGACATTGAGAGATTGTCTTTATGTACCTTCACTTAGAAGGAATTTAGTTTATGTTTCTATGTTAGTTAAGGATGAATATTCAGTTTATTTTAATGACAATATTGTTATTAGAAAGAATAAACATTTTATCTGTTCTGGTATATTGGTTGATAATTTGTATGTTATTAATCCTATTTCACCCACAATGCAACTTATGAAAATGAATAATATGTCATCTAACTTAAATAAGAGAAAAGAACCTTCTTGTATGAACCAAATATATCTTTGGCACTTACGATTGGGGCATATTAACCTAAGAAGGATTCAAAGACTGGTTGAAGATGGACCTTTGAGTTTATTGGAAGTGGAGGCACTACCAGTCTGTGAATCCTGTTTGGAAGTTAAAATGACCAAAAGGCCTTTTATGGCAAAGGGGTATAGGGCCAAAGATGTGTTGGAATTGGTTCATTCTGATTTGTGTGGACCCATGACTATCCAAGCTAGAGATGGCTTTGAATATTTTGTCACATTTATTGACGATTATTCAAGGTATGGATACATTTATTTGATGTGCCGTAAGTCTGAATGCTTTGAAAAATTTAAAGAGTACAAGACTGAAACGGAGAAACGTCATGAAAAATGTATCAAGTCATTACGATCAGATCGTGGTGGAAAGTACCTCTTTGGAGAGTTTAGAAATTATTTATCAGAGGCTGGAATTGTATCCCAATTGACTGCACCTGGAACGCCCCAGCAGAATTGTGTAGCCGAAAGAAGGAATAGAACTCTTATGGAGATAGTTAGATCAATGATGAGTTATTCGGATTTGCCAGATTCGTTTTGGGGATATGCTTTAGAGACTGCAGCTTATATTTTGAACTTGGTTTCTTCTAAGTCAGTACCTCTTACTCCCACAGAGCTGTGGATTGGGCGTAAGCCTAGTCTGAAACATGTTCGCATTTGGGGTAGTCCAGCACATGTGCTGAATGGGACAGTAGATAAGTTAGAATCTCGTACAGAAGTGCGCTTGTTTGTAGGCTATCCAAGAGGAACGAAAGGAGGTTTATTTTATAGTCCTAAGGATCAGAAGGTCATTGTTAGCACCAATGCCCGATTCTTAGAGGAAGACTATGTGATGAACCATAAACCCACAAGTAGAGTTATTCTAGAAGAACTGAGACGTGAGACACCAAGTACTTCAGTACCAACAGTACAAGAGGATGAACCACAAATAACTGCACAATGTGTCATAAATGTTACACCACAACCGATAGTGTCTCGTTGTAGTGGGAGGGTTGTGATACAACCTGATAGATATATGTTCTTGGGAGAGTCGTCAGACTTCGTCCCGGAGGAACAAGATTATGATCCATGTACCTACAATGAAGCACTCCAAGATAAAGATGCAGAGTATTGGAAAAAAGTAATAATATATCTGAAATAGAATCTATGGATTCTAATCAGGTCTGGGAGCTTGTAGAACCACCCGTTGGTGTAAAAGCTATTGGAGGCAAGTGGGTCTATAAGAGAAAAAGAGGATCAGATGGTAAGGTTGAAACCTTTAAAGCTCGGCTTGTAGCAAAAGGTTTTACTCAAAGAGAGCATATCGATTATGAGAAAACCTTTTCTCCTGTAGCCATGCTTAAGTCTATTCGGATTCTTTTATCTATTGTACCTCATCTCGATTATGAGATTTGGCAAATGGATGTCAAGACAGCTTTCCTTAATGGAAGTCTTGAGGAAGACATCTATATGAAGCAACCAGACGGCTTCATTGAAAAGGGCCAGGAGCATCGTGTTTGTAAGCTCAAGAAGTCCATTTATGGACTTAAGCAAGCTTCCAGATCTTGGAACATATGTTTTGATCAGGTGATAAAATTCTATGGATTTGATCAATGTCAGGATGAATCATGTGTATACAGAAAGTGTGACGGAAACGTGGTGGTGTTCCTAGTACTTTATGTGGATGACATCTTGCTCATTTGAAACAATGTGAAGGTATTATCTGATGTAAGGGTATGGTTATCCAAACAGTTTGATATGAAGGACTTGGGAGAAGTAGGTCACATCCTTGGGATCAAAGTTCTACGAGATCGCAAGAAAAGGATATTGGGCTTATCCCAAGCTTCCTATATCGATACTGTACTAACTCGTTTTAGTATGCAAATTCTAAGAAAGGTTTCTTACCTTTTAGACATGGAATTGCTCTATCAAAGGAGCAGTGTCCGAGGACACCTAAAGAGATAGAGAACATGAAGGCAGTTCCTTATGCTTTAGCAGTAGGAAGCTTAATGTATGCAATGCTATGTACGAGACTAGACATCTGCTTTGTCGTAGGCATGGTCAGCAGATATCAGTCTAACCCAGGACAAGAGCACTGTACTGCCGTAAAGAATATTTTGAAGTACCTGAAAAGGACTAAAGAGTATATGCTAGTTTATCAGGCAGATAGTTTAGTTCCCTTGGGGTATACATACTCAGATTTTCAGTCTGATAGGGATTCCAGAAAATCTACCTCAGGTTATGTGTTTACTGTGGGAGGTGGAGCCATTGTGTGGAGGAGTATCAAGCAAAAAATGTATTGCTGATTCCACCATAGAAGCCGAGTATGAGGCAGCCTCTGAGGCAGCCAAAGAAGCGGTTTTGCTCAAAAACTTTTTATTGGACTTGGATGTGGTACCTAGTTTGCCTAAGTCTATTACACTTTATTGTGGTAATAGTGGTGAAGTTGCTAACTCGAAGGAACTACGAGCCCATAAGACAGGCAAACACATTGAGCACAAGTAGCACCTGATACGAGATTTCGTAAAGAAAGAAAAAGTTGTTGTGATCAAGATAGCATCAGCCGACAACCTAGCTGATCCCTTTACAAAGAGCTTACCAGCTAAGGCTTTTGACAGTCATGTTGAGGGAATGGGAGTCAGATGTGTTGCAGCATGGCTTTAAGTATAAGTGGGAGATTTGTAACAGTATACTGAAAAGCAATGCTTTGAGTATAAGTGGGATATTGTTAGGGTTATATACTAAAAGCATCACTTTTGTAGTAACCTTATTTCCTTAAATTTTGAATGAGAATCATATGGGCAAATGTTTGCATATTGTATTTGTTGCAAGTGTTAATGCAAATGTCTGATATTTTATATTGTAGATAATATGGTGTGTGGTGTCACACAGAAGATCATATTATCAGTTTTCTATGGAGTATATAAATAGTTCATAACCTAGATGGACTTGGACAATCTATTGGAAAGGTTGTAGTGTAATATGGTATTAGTCTATCTTGACTATAGGTTTATACTAGTACACTTTGTGTGTATTGAACAGGACCACTTGAGGTTGTTCTCTTTATACTGACTACATAAAGAGAACAAACACCTCAGTTATTATGGATGTCTGTACTCTTAATCTGGATATAATAACGGACATGTATATGCAGTGTGCATTACTTTGACTCATAAAAGAGTGAGATTCATTATGGATCAGCAACCTCTATGAATTGGGTAATAACATTGTATATATGATGGGCTGTTGATTATAAATGGAATCCATGTCCCGATACATCGGGTTGATGATGTCCTCTTAAGGAGCTCATAAGGATTGTCATGTAAACCCTGCAGGTGGATTATATTCGACATGACAAATAAAGTTGAGCGGTACTACTTAAGGATAAAAGATGTCGAATCAATATAGTTGTCAGTAACTTAATTTGATCGACGGACATACGATATCTTAACATGGGGAGCCAAACGAGCATATAATAAAATGAGCCCACAAACATAATTTAGGATTAGGGAGGTAGTGCAACAATAGCTCATTAGTGGACCGAGCTATTGTTAATGGGCCTGGATTATGTGTTCGGGATGAACACAGGATATCCAGATCCGTTAGGAGGCCTAACCCTAATTTATTCTCATGGTCCCTGCCGTAGCCTATATATCCTCTATTCTCTGGCCTCCAGATTACGGATCAGAAATCTGAAATTTTCTCTAAATTCGTGATTCACATAAGGAGAAAAAGAGAGGGCTGTCAAGGAGAAGAAAAGGTTGGGAGATCGTCGCCCATACGACGTCCAACTCGAGGAAGGAATACGTGCAGAAGATCTTGGGGTCGTCCGCTCGAGATTGCCAGGAATTACTTGTCTCCTTTCCGCCACAGGTATAATTCGTGAATTCTAGTTTCTGCCTATGAAGGGTTAGAACACGTATTATATCTGTTTAACTTTCTATCGATCAATACGCACACCAAAGGAAGGGTCCTAGGAATCTAGAGTTCCATCAACAACATGATGTTCGTTCCACAAAAAGCCATCAAAGATCAAGCTCTGGCCGACTTTTTAGCTGCACACCCCATCCCAGAGTCCTCCAGACTCTATGAAGACATCCCGAATGAGGTCCAAGAATCAAACGTCACCGAAGAAGGCTCCGTCTGGCGGATATTTTTCGATAGTGCTTCAAGAACAGGCCCCAAAGGCCAAATTATCGCCGGAGTGGGGGTAGTCTTAGTCTCCCCCGATCAATTGGTCATCCAGCGTGCTTACTCCCTTTCGAAGCCGTGCTCCAACAATGTTGCCGAGTACAACGCTCTCGCCATGGGACTCCAACTGGCGCTACAGCTGGAGGTGGATCATCTGGAAGCCTACGGTGACTCAAAACTCATCGTTAACCAGATCAGAGGGCAGTACGAAGTTCTCCATAAAGATATGGTTCCTTACCATGAGGTTGCATTGAACATTATTGCAACCTTCACCAAGTTCTTTATAGAACACATACCCCAGTTATAAAACCTGGAGGCTGACGCTCTGGCTGGCCTCGCAGCCTCATTGGCAGCACCCCTTGGAACTCAACACTATTTCACGGTAGTCGGTCGAGACTTGGTCTGTCCTAAAAAAACCTATGCTTACAAATGGCCCAAGCCATGTCAACAAGTGCTGGTGTTAAACTGGAGGTTCCCATTCATCGACTTCGCTGTCTACGGAATCCTTCCAGAAGCCCCAAAGAAGCCGTCTCGGTCAGAGGGCGTTCCCTTCGATTCTATTATGATACAGCCACTAAAATGATGTACCGATGCTCCTACGATGGACTTCTCCTTCGATGCCTGTCCAACGAAGAAGTAGCCGAAGCCCTTCGAGAAGCTCATGATGGAACTTGCGGGGCTCATCAACCTGGGCCTAAGTTACAGGATCGACTGCGACGCATGGGTTACTACTGGCCAACCATGGCAGCCGACGCTGTCGACTATGCTAAGAAATGCCATGCTTATCAGCTTCATGCCGACTTCATCCATACACTGTCGGAACCACTACATCCTACGGTCGCCTTTTGGCCCTTCGAAGCTTGGGGTATAGACATTGTAAGACCTATCACCCCTCCTTCATCGAGGGGACACCGCTTCATCGTTGTTATCTCTGACTACTTCTCCAAATGGGCGGAAGCAGTCCCACTGGCGGAAGTGAAAAGCTCTAGGGTGATCAACTTCATCAAGCATCATGTCATATATCGTTTTGGGATACCCCGTAGGATTATCCATGACAACGGTCCATAGTTCATCAGCCATGTTTTCAGCAGATTCTGTGAAAAAAAATTGCATTCAGAATGTGGCATCAACCGCCTACAATCCGGCAGCAAACGGATTGGCCGAGGCTTTTAACAAGACTATCGTCAGGCTACTCAAAAAGGTCGTGTCATCCAACAAACGTGACTGGGACGAAAAGCTCGGCAAATGCCTTTGAGCCTACCGCACAACGGTACGGACCCCGACAGGCAACACTCCATTCTCCTTGGTCTACGGGAGCGAAGCGGTACTGCCTCTCGAGATCCAGATACCCTCACTCCATGTAGCCATTACAAATCAACTCACAGAAGAAGACAATCAACGTCGCCGTCTGCGAGAATTGGAGGCACTTGACGAAAAACGTCTCCTAGCTCAACAGCGCATCGAACTCTATCAATCCCGCATATCACAGGCTTTAACAAGAAGGTCAAGCAGAGGACTTTCCAAGTAGGCGACCTGGTTCTAGCAGTCAGGAGGCCGATGGTGTTGACTCACAAGACACCAGGAAAGTTTGAACCCAAGTGGGAGGGACCTTTCATCATAGAGACGGTGTACTCAAATGGTGCTTACCGCCTCGCTAAACCCAATGGGGACTTGTTCATGATGTCCATCAACGGCAAGTTCCTAAAGTAGTACTGCTCTTAACATCCTTCAGACATGTACTTCTATCTCCACCCAACAAGGGAGTCTGTGGACCCAATCATCAGGGCTCACGTACACCTCCCATAAAATCTTACGCTTCTGGAATCCAGCTGTTCCGTGGCGTTCTATCTTCCAGTAGAAGGACAACCACGTCCACATTACCTCTGAGTTGCTCCTCTACGCCCTACAAAGCGAAATCCTACACTCCGTAAGACTACGCTACCCACCATATTTACCACGTCCACGTTACCTCTGAGTAAACATCCCGTACAGACAACCCCTGCGTTGTCGTACATTGATCGCAGAGCTTCCATGTCCACATTACCTCTGAGTAGTTCCGCGTACCCCCCAGAGTCATTCCCTACCACGTCCATAACACCTTTGAGTAGGAAGATTCCATCATTTGAACCCCATATTTGCCACGCCCACATCACCTCTGAGCAAACATGTCAGGTTCTCTCAAACTTATTATCTGTACCTAACAACCAAGGTGCGCAAAAGATAATAGGTCCACACAAATCATCAAGTTCATGACAGCAAAAAAAATGAACACACCACAAAACTCTTCATTCTTTATTCAAAAGTAAAGAATTACATCACCAACAGGAGTTGCAAATTACACAAAATAAAAAAAGGGAGAGACTACAATACTTAAGCATCCCCCGGATTGGCTGAAAGCTCTTCGATCCGACGCTTCAAGTCTGCCTCGGATTCTTGACGTATCATTTCTATGGCCTCAGGAGAAGTGTTAGCCTCATACTTCTCATCCAACTGTTACCGCTGCTGAGCCAGAGAAAGAGCTTGGTGGGTGAAAGCCGCTTCCTCCTCCTTAGATGCTATATGTTCAGCCTGGACTCGCTCAGCATCTAACAAGAGTTGGGCCCGCTGGTCTTCAAGGAGGCGAATCTTGGTAGTAACCTCCGCTATACTAGCGTCCAACGCGACTCGCAACTCCACCTTCTCCTGCGCGGACTGAGATAGCCTCTCCACCGCAGCCTCAGTTTCGGCCACCTCGTGCTCCCTGACAGCCACGGTGGCCTGATAAGATGATTCAGTTTCAGCGATCAACTTCTCATTTTTCGCGTCTATCAGGACGGAGAGATCATTTCGCTGAATATACTGAAACTCGGAAAGCAGCTGGTCTAGCTCGGCCACTGATGCCTCCAGAATCTCAGCCATATGATCATGACCCTGGTAGGAACGTATCAGACTGATGTGAGGGAGCGCCAGAGTTTTTACCGTCGCAAAACTCCCATTGGCATTCATCACTGCCGATACACCCCTCTGCAGCATCTTGTACACCGCCTTAACGATAAACTTTACGTACTCATCCGCATCCGCCAGCACTTGCGGCGTCATAGCAGGAGTTGGAGGAGCTGCTCTAGATGGCGGACCGGAAGAAGACCTGTTGGCTTCAATCTGCGAGGCTGAAACCTCGACATCAACAGATTCTCCCTCGACAGGGGCTTGAACTTCGCCACTAGCCCGAGGAGCCAAAAGAGCGAAAGGAGCTGAGAGAGGCGTCGATATCGTACCCCAAGTAGAAGGAGCAACAGAGGGTTCCAGCAAACCCTTACCCTTCTCAAGCTCGGAGGGACCACCGACGTCAGAAGCTACCCCATCTGTCCCCAACGCATTATCAGCAGGCTGTACGGGACCTTCCCCTTCTGGCAAAACAGCAAGGTCAGCACTTGTTTCCTGACTCGGCTCCCCTGGAGTCAGGCTTGGCGGACGAGTCTCACCTTCCTCATCGGATCCCTCCACGGGGAAGAATCTGTCGCTGCCTCCTGGTCGGTAGCCACCTCAGCTTCCGCTACTGAGTCTGGAGTAGGGCTCGGCAATGCTGCAGCCGACCTCCCCACATCATGACAAGGAGGGAAATCAGCCCTCTCTCCTGCTTCAATCATGTCTGTTGCTCCTGCAACAAGCTCCCTCATCTCTGGAGGAACGTCATCTGAAGACGACGAACTCCACTCCTCTTCCTCATCTGGAAGCCCCTTATCTACTGGGTCCTCAATGTCAGAGTCCCCCACGGCAGTTGGCACCATCCTGAAAACTGCTTCAACCTCAGCTTTCCTTCCAACATAATCGAAAGATACTGGAATCTCCACAGCAACGACATTGTCAGGATTCTCCTCCACGGGAGACATTACAATCGGAGGAATACGCTCATCAGAAGATCTCGCCACCTCCTTCGGTTTACTGATACCCGGTTTTGAAACTCGGGTCTTCGTCTTCAACGACTCCTACAGATGGAAAGCATATGTCACGAAACTGACAGAAGGAGCAAGATTATGGAAAATGTCTTTACCTCAGCAGGAACTGATTCCCTTGGCATTACAAGCGGCACTCCCGTAGCCTTTGGAGTCGTCATTTTTCTTGGCCTTTTTGGTACAGACGAACCGGCTTCTGTGTCAGCCCGCCTCTTTCCAGCTGGGGGATCTTCTCGAGTACCTCTCGTTGTTGCTGTAGCAGCAGCCCGATATCCCGCCAACTCTGGTGGACGATACGACCTGGCCGCCGCCAACATATTCTTTGTAGCCTCAAGCTGAGTTCTAACGATGAAACTAGCCTCCCTATCATAATCAGGAGGCACAGTATTTATGGCACAATATATCTTGACGACCGAATACAGGATCTGTGGCCGAGAGTTGTGAACTAGTGTATTGAAACGAACCCCAGTGCACCCAGCATTGTAATATTGCCAACCCCGGGCTCTGTCCAGTAAACTTCCAGCAAATCCCAGACTGTTACTGGGATTCCGTAGCATTAGCTAGCTGTAACCAAACTGGCGAGCAAACCGGCTCGGCAGATATGGCTCCAGGTAACACTTATTTTGGTTGCGATAGATCAAGTGGGAAGGCCGAATACTCTGCAACCAACGAAAACCCCATTTCGGCAGAGTGATCGCATCCTCACCAGAGTCTTCCAAATCTTGGTCAGCCTCAAAATCTTTGAAGATGGGACTGACCTTGACAATCTCCCACCCCTAGAGATAAGACAAGACTCTCCTACAGACGGGGACGCCGGTGTGCAGCCATTTCCTCTTGTAGAAGCGACGAATAAAGGCGTCGCCTTCAACATGGTCGTCTTCAGGACCCAGACTCATCATGTTCGGGTGGTGCAGAATCAACCATCCCATCAGATAATGGAATGGTAGCTCAGCTCGGGGAAAGTTGTCTTTCCTACACCTCTCACGGACCATGTCATCAGCAAAATCTCTCAAACGCCGCAGCAGGTTACACACAATCGCGGGGAGGAGAGCCAGAGGGCGACCAAAAACTAGTTTCATCGCTAGCAAAATGAGGTTCCGAGTTACCCTCTCCACATAGCCAGATCCGCCCGAGAACACACAGTCTCGGAGCCATATCATCAAGTATGCAGCCAACACTGCCTTGGATGACATCCGGTGCACACAGTGCCAGAAATAGCTATACACATCTTCGCCACTCTCATGTGAACGAGGGGCCTTCTCACCTAGTCGGCTCATTTCGGAAGTTACTTCCGCGGGTTTCAGCCCCTGCGGAGTCGTAAATTGGATCTTCGAGGGGTCCGCCAAATCCTGCTTGAAGACGTAATCTCTCCAAGCAGTCACATGAGGCTGTGTCTTGCCTTTGTCCTTCCGATGCATCAGATAATGATGGCTCGCCACCTCTTTGAAGACGGCCATCATCTTCGGGTCCTTCTTTTCCAGAACCAGGATCTATTCATTTGTCGGAAAATATTGCTTGTACGGTTCCGAGCCCCAGGGAAGCATGGACATCTCGTACATCTCATGAAGAGCCAATTCCAATTCCCCCACTAGGGTAAAGAAAGTGACAGTCTGGGTATTGAACGTTTCCAAGAGTGCAAGAAACATATGCTTGTTGAGATCCACGTCGGCCTGTGTGGCACGGATAGCGACCGTCATCCCAATCTCTTTAAGTTCAGCCTTGAACTTCGATAACACCCAAAGGGTCAACTCGTCCCACTTCGGCACGTGGTGACACCAACCTTCAACCCTAAAGCCACCTTTCGGATACATAACCTTTGACGTTAACATCTGATTTGCAAAGGTCGAAGCACCAAAGGCAAAGGTGTCGTTAGGGACCTCACTATAAAGGCTCCCATGGTGCAACGTTCGACAACTGAACGAGGGCCCGGCTCGCAAAGCGGCCAAGGTATCCCTTTGATTCGAAGTAACATTAATCGAAAGAGTACCCCCACCGCCTCTCCTTGAGAAGGAGTAAGTTCCCATGGCATCCTTCTCTTAGAAGCTAAACGATAGAAGGCCGTCAGCGAAAATTGGCGTTCAAGTTGTCGCATGTACAGAACTATGCCTTTCGCAGAGAAGAACCAGTCTTCTTTGATCTTCAGTATCTTCGCCTCGGTAGAGGTCAAGCGGTCACCAAATAGAAAGGCAGGTTTCAAGAAGGTCACATCCTTGGACTCAGCGGATTTCAGTTTGCCGCTCTCCATCATACTCTGGAGGAAAATAGGCGACTGATTCCGGATTTGCAGCATTCTCTCGGAAGGCTAATTCAGTAGGATAGCAGCCTTCGCAGGGTTAATTACCTCCTCGTCGAAATCAACTCCCATTTGACAAAGAGAGGCATCTAGAAGGACTTCATTCAGCAAAGGGATAATCATCGACACTGACACAGCAAAAGGCAAAAGTCAGGCAAGGAGCTTTAAGAAGACAAAGTGTGTCAAGCAGCCTGGCGCATCATTAGGGTCTAAACCCATGCGCATCAGCAGTGAAGCTTCGGCACATCATCAGGGTGTAAATCCATGCACGTCAGCAGTAAAATCTCGGCGCATAATCAGGGCCTAAACCCATGCGCGTCGGTGGAATAGCCTCGGCGCATCATCAGGACAAAAGTCCATGCGTGTCGGCGACAGAGAGTTAGGGCACGAAAACAACTCAGCCATGTGCTCCAAACTCGTCTAAAAAGGTTGAAAGATTACACCCACCAATCACTGCCGGCCGAACGTCGATGGGTGTCCGGGGGACATCATCTGCAGCAGCCTCCACAGGCTCTTTCCCTTTGCCTCGTCCCCGGCCAGCACCGCCGCGAGGAGTCTTGGGGGCCATTTCGTGAAAGAAGAAAGTTAGGTTTTTTTCGAAAAGAAGAACTCGAAAAGAGAAAGAAAAGAGAGGAAGAACTCTCTCTCTCTCTCTCTCTCTCTCTCTCTCTCTCTCCAACAGACGCCTATTTATAGGCTCAGTCGTATGCGTGAACCGATAAAGTGTGACATCAGCCGCCGCCTGGGGTTCTGTGAAGAGATAACTGTAAATAATCCAAAAAGATCATCATTAATCTTTTTGATTATTTTGAAGCGTTATCATTAACATTAAAACTGAGAGGAGCATGCGCCCCATCACTAATGCGCGGAGTAATCATGCGCCCGAACAGTCATGCGCCCCGTTGAAGACACCACCATGCTTCTTATTCAAAGTATTCCAAAACTTGGTGAAAAGTTTTGAAAACTTTGAAGGGGGTCTTGTAGAAGCATGGAATTTCAAGACCAGAAATCCTATGCGCCTAACATTACATGCACCAGGGAGCTCGGATGAGGTACTCGGCACAGCAAATAACAAAAGCATAGACATTAAAAGAAGATTTTTATTTCATATAAAAGTCTATTACATGTCTAAAAAAGAGCTGTACAAAGGAGAATTTCTACAAAGAAAAGACCCTAAGCCTGCAACTAGGCGCAGCAACCGCCATGCGCTCTCAGTTTGGCGGATCACTTCAGCGTCTCAGCTTGGCGCATCCCTTCAGCAGCTCAGTTATGTGCATCCCTGCTCAGTTATGTGCATCCCTTCAGCAGCTCAGTTATGTGCCGCCCTTCAGCGTCTCAGTCAGGCGCATCATGAAGTCTCAGCATATGCGCTATCAAATGCTTCGACTAATAAAGCATTTATTGAGCAGAACGAGGGTGGGCAATCAACCCTCTAGCGGAAGGAAGTGCTCTTCGCAGTCAATCCGCGGCAAAATGAGGCTTTCAACACAACCAGAATGGGCAACACCCACTCTGACAGAGGAAAGAGCCTCCAAAGCCGGGGCACCGTAATTCCGATCTGCGTCTCTTCCAGCATAACGGAGACGGGGCTCGAGCATCCCGTTCTTTGGATGCAACAGGCACCTTCCGCCTGCCTCAGAAGCCCTCGACTCCGACTTTTGGATGTAACAGTCACCTTCAAGTGCATCAATAAAGATAGTGCGTCGCATCTTCACCCTCGGGAGCATCTCGTCAACAGAATGTGCTCGAGCAAACAACTTCATTTCGGAAGGACGTGGGAGAACGAGAAGCAAACTCTCTCCTTGCCACTATTTATAGGCCGGGTAAATCAAACCCATGCGCAAGTGGCGGGCTCTCCGAATTCCATGTAATAAATTTATATTAAATGGTGATGAACCTGACGCTTCGAATTCAGCCAAGTCAAAAATAGCTATTTAAAGCACTCGAAGAACGTAACAGTCGGGCCAATAAAGACATGTCATACAAACGGATGCGCCGGCCAGACCGTGCATCATACTGATGCACCCATCAGCACCAAGCGCCTTACGAGGATGCGCCCCATGCGTCCCCATGCGCCTAGTGGAACAAGAATTGACGCATCCACTCAACAGCCCATCACCTGTCAAAGAACATTAAATGCTGAAGTTTGACAGAGTTGGCAGCACGTCCCCCGAGGACTGAACAATTGACAGCTTTTTCAGAAGACGAAGCATCACCGACGTTAGCATCATCATTACTCTCCTCCGGCGGTTACAAGCCACGTGGCCGCCCAACCATCTTGCATGCGCCTTCGCAATCATGCACCTAAATCTCTGCATGCTCCTCAAAAGCCATGCACCTCAGACTTTTTCTCTGATCCCTAAAGACAGAAGTCAAAGTCACTACTGAAGCCTCGTATGTGCCTCAAAAGCCATGCACTCAGACTGTTTCATGACTCCTATAAGTTACAAGCTAAAGTCTTCTCATGTTTCCAATCCCAGGCGCATCCTATCAGATCACATCCCCACCAAATCCGAGATCTTCGACCATGGACCTACGACATGCGTCATTTGACTCGATTCAGCATATGAAGGGGTGCTAATCTCCCAAGATATCAGTAACTAAAAGATCCTCTTTATTGCTACGTGTCAGCTCGACCGCAGCCCACAAATGCAACAGGAAGGGTTCAACTCCTCAATCAAAGCGCATCGCCCATGCGCCTCCATCAGCAATTACCACGTGGCATCCCCACAAACCGGCACATCCTATGTATGCACGCATGAGCAGCCAGCCTAGTAAATTATAAATAGAGGCATCATTTCCTTCTTCCACACCCACGAACAGACATACAAGAATGCATAGAGACATACCTACGAGCACCCACACAGAGAGGCAGATACAGACGCTCTACGTCTCCTTCCTCTCCGCAAGCTCCAGCACCCAGAGCAACTCAGACCTTCAGAGAACCGATAATCGTCGTCAGATCGTCAACGGAAGTCAACGCATTACCACTCGCTCCATCGGCACAAGTGACCCAGATAAACAAAAGTGTACTCCTAGGACTACATCTAAGTCCTACATTGTAACATTGTTCTGTTTGTAATTAAATTTGCAATCAAAAGATTTTAATAGCAAACAGCCCCGTAGGGACCTAGCGACTCGGACTCGGACTCGGTCACGGGCTCGGGCTCATGGGCTCATGAGACGTAATGTGGTATTTTGTTGGCGCACTTTGCACTTAGCACGTCAGTAGTCGCTAGATGCATAGTGTGCTCGTTGCGCGGCCACGTTACGTACCCACGTTGCGCGGTTGCGCAGGGTGCGTGCGTGTGCGGTTGTGCCAGTTGCGACAGGTGCGCCCTGTTGTGCA
This sequence comes from Iris pallida, assembly GCA_029216955.1. Classification (NCBI taxonomy): domain Eukaryota; kingdom Viridiplantae; phylum Streptophyta; class Magnoliopsida; order Asparagales; family Iridaceae; genus Iris; species Iris pallida. The sequence goes on from JANAVB010015600.1 coordinate 2,951,753, forward strand.
GGTGCGCCAGGTTGTGCCCGGTTGCACGAGTTGTACAGGTGCGCCAGGTTGCGTCCGGTTGCACGAGTTGTGCAGGTACGCCAGGTTGTGCGAGTTGCGCATGTGTGCTGGGTTGCGCTTGCTTGCGCCGCGTGCGTAGTATATGCTGAAGGCGCGCGCACAGCTCGTTAAATTGGCACAACTCGCACAGTTCGTAGCTTTCCACGTTCTGACTGATTCGTAACTGATCCTGGATTTGTGTATCTGATATTATGTCATGGCACACATTTCGGATCTGGCCAGTTACATCAATAGCTATATATTCAGAGCCTCTCTTCTCTCTCAGTACACTTATAAGACTTCAGAAATTCACGAAGAGAGAAGAGAGATCTGATGCGCACCGTGTCCTTCTTCGTGCAACCGAAGTCCGTCATCGTTCCGAGCAGTCCGTCTTAGAGCAATTTTTCCAGAGCGTTCCAGAGTTCATTCAAACTTGCTGGTTCCTGGAAGCTGACCGTGTGAGCGAATCTAGCTTTGAGCACTGGTATTTTTGACACCCCAGCAGGCCACCACTTTCCATCTTTCGCCTGTCACCTTCACTGCTGCATTTAGCAATTCGGCCAGCATCTTCTTCTTAGAAGTACTGCTATCATTTGCTACGTTTACGAAATCTTCTTAGATTTTCGTATTCCAGAATCCTTCAATGATCTCTGTTACGCACCTTCCTTGAAGCGTTACGTTGGAACGTTGTTCTTACAACTGTTTCATTCAGTTTTCCATTAAAAAATTGTGTCCCGGTTCTAACAATCTCAAAGCTAGACCAGCACAATAGAAAACTCTCGTGCCTCTCTCCTCGACACCAGCTTTAACAAACTGGAAAAGTTCGACGGAGAACACTTTTAAATATAGAAGAGAAAAAAATCACCCTCAATCTACAACTGATGGACATCGATCATGTACTGATTGAGACTGAACCAACGATTCCAGAAGGACCTACGAATCCAGAAGGTGGTACAGCAGATTCCATTGCTGCTGCACAAGTCAAATTGACCAAATGGAGAAGGGACAATAGTCTTTGTAGGCTATTGATTCTGAATGCAATGGAGGACTCCCTGGAAGAGTCATACTCAAAGAATCCTTCTGCCAGGGATATCTGGGAGTCCTTGGAAAAGCTGTATGAAGACGACGACAATAGATTGAAAATCTTCATCGTCGAGAAGTACCATAAGTGGCTCTTCGAAGACGAAAAGGCAATGCTACCTCAGGTAAAAAAATTCTTAAAGCTGCGCCTAGAAGCTAGAAGACGAGAAAATGCCCCTCGTCGACAAGTTTATCATTGGAGGAATTGTCTCTAAACTTCCTGCAGGATGGAGCACTTTTTATGCAAGAATGCATCGGAAGAAGCTGGATATCAGCTTGGAAGATCTCCTTCAAGAGATACATGTTGAGGACGAGATGCATTCTCAATAGAAGATGGATACTCTGTCCAAACAGTTGGCCAAGGCCAATCTGGTACAAACGAGAGAGCCCAAGGGGAAGCAGGTGGCTTCTCATTACAAAAAGAAGGATTCTACGAATCTGCAAGTGAAGGGTCATTCATTCAAGCAACAAAAGTCCAAGTCCCACGTGACTTGTTTCAATTGTGGCAAGAAAGGCCACTACAAGAGTGAATGCAGATCCAAGTCCAAACAATCAGAGAAAGGTGAGCCTAGTAAGGTTTCTTTGGTCTCTAACCTCGTTGCTATGATCGCTCAGGTCACAACTGTGGGGGCTGACTCTGACTGGTGGATAGACACCGGTGCGACTTACCATGTCTGTTCTGGGAGGGAATGGTTTGCCACATACCAGCCAACTTCTGAGAAGGTTGTCATGACGAACCAGGCCCAAGCTGAAGTTCTGGGAATCGGGACTGTGGAGCTGAAACTCACTTTCGAGAACACTCTGACGCTCCAAGGAGTAAAGCATGTTCTGATGATTGCCAAGAACTTGATCTCTGGGAGTCTGCTTAGCAACGCAGGCTTGAGGATGGACATTAATGCTGCTAACTGCAGGTCTTCCAAAATGCTACTGGGGAGAAGCTGCATTAACGGCCACTTTCATTCTGAATAGAGTGTCCTTATACAACTTCTGACATAACTCCTCATGAACTCTGGTTCAAAGTCAGACCTAACTTGAATGTCATTCGAGTATGGGGGTGTCTGGCTTATGTGAAGCTCCCAGATCTGAAGATTCAGAAGCTGGAGACAAGGACTACGAAGGCGATCTTCTTGGATTATGCCGATAAGAGTGATGCTCGGAGATTTCTTGATATTGAGTCAAATTATATCATCGAATCTCGCGATGCTGAATACTTTGAAGACAAGTTTGCAAGACATAAAAACATTATTCTTCCAGATATTTCGGAGAATGATGTAGGTGCAAATGAGACTGAGATCTCATATGAGCCAGTAGTCCAAGATGAAGTTGTTGGTGGAGAAACAACAATTGAACCAGAACTCGCTGAGCCGTCGATGAAGCGAGCAAGGAGGCCGAAGAGCTTCGAAGATGACTTCGTTACCTATCATGTGGAAGCAGATCCATTTACCTATGATGAGACGATGAAGACCACAGATGTTGTCTTCTGGAATGAGGCAATAGACAATAAAATTGACTCAATTACCTCCAATAACACATGGGTGTTAGTTGATTTACCCAAAGGAGCAAAACCCATCGGATGCAAGTGGATCTTCAAGAAGAAGATGAAAGCTGATGGAACCATTGACAAGTTCAAGGCCAGACTAGTGGCCAAGGGGTTTTCTCAAAAATAGGGGATCGACTACTTTGACACATATGCTCCAGTTAGCACGGATGACAACCATCAGATTGTTAATGGCCCTTACGGTAATACACAAACTAGTGATGCACCAGATAGATGTAAAAACAGCATTCCTGAATGGCGAGCTGACCGAGGAGATTTATATGCAACAGCCAGAAGGATTTTTCGTCAGAGGCCTAGAAGACAAAGTCTGCAAGTTGGTAAAATCTCTATACGGCTTAAAGCAAGCTCCCAAAATGTGGCATGAGAAGTTTGACAAAGTTCTAAGGTCAAACGGCTACAGGGTCAGCGAAACAGACAAGTGTGTCTATACTAAATTTGCTGACGGAAGAGGAGTCATCGTTTGTCTGTACGTGGACGACATGCTAATCCTAGGTACGGATATAAGTTGTGTCACTGATACAAAGAAGTTCCTCTCGACAAAGTTCAGTATGAAGGACTTGGGGGATGCTGACGTTATCTTGGGACTCAAGATCATTCGGACAGATACTGGATTGGCACTGTCACAATCTATTACATTGAGAAGATGCTCACTCGATACGAGTATCATGATCTTCCTATTATTGATACGTCGTACTGAAGTGATCAGAAGCTGGCATCAAACTCGAAGGAAAGTGTCAGGCAATTGGAGTACACTAGCATCATCGAAAGTTTGATGTACGCCACTACTGCAACTAGGCCTAACATAGCTTTCGATGTGGAAATGCTGAGTCGATTCACAAGCAATCCAGGTACTGAACACTGGAAAGTTGTGAAGCGTGTTATGAGATATCTCAAGAATACTCAGACATCTGTACTGCACTTCAGCAGAGAGCCGCCAGAAGTTGAAGGCTTCAGTGATGCTAGCTGGTGCTCAGAGTTGGAGAGCGAGAGGTCCACAGGTGGATCCATTTTCACAATGGGTGTAGTTGCTATATCGTAGAAGTCGAAGAAGCAGACTATGCTCTCGCGATCTTCTATGGAATCTGAGTTCTTTGCACTTGATACCGCAGCAGATGAAGCAGATTGGCTTCGGAAGCTCATGTATGATCTTCCAGTGGTTGGAGCACAGATACCGACAATTCCGATATACTGCGACAACCAGGCGACTACGGCGGTGGCATCAAATAATCTCTTCAACGGAAAGAAGAGAACTGTACGGTTAAAGCACATGGCAGTGAACGATATCATCAAGAGAGGTGTCATTGCAGTAATCGATGTTCGGAGTCAGGAGAACCTGGCAGATCTGTTCACGAAGGGCCTCAAGCGTCAGCTGGTTGAAGACACAGCAGGGAAGATTGGCTTGAAGGCATTCTGATAGTATGTTTTTGTAATCCTACCATAAAGTTTTATGTTATTAGTTCAAAGAGAAATCTACTAGACATCTAACTTTTGGTTCAAGGGAGGACCACTGACTGAAAAACTATCACGTAACAGTGGATACTTGTTCTTGGAAACATGGAAGGGTTACGGACCCATAACCACTGTTGTCTACTATGTATTTTCTGCGAAAAACGGATCCTGTGTTGAGGGTGGCTTAAATGCCTTAATAAGTTCTCAGGCAGAGTGAATGTCTGGTGTGCTTTACCGGAAGTACGGTAGTGCAGCACTACAATGAGTAAAACTCCATGCTACAGTGGGATGACTCCACTATGAGGTTCCCAGGTAGGGGTAATGCCTCGGCTTTGCAAGCTAAGTCATAGCGGCGTAGCACCGCAAATAGACAGGTAGCCTAATGCTGTATAATGAAATTAAAGAGTTGTAGACAGCACTACAAAGGGGAGGATGACCCCATGTTACAGTGGCATGACACCACGATGAGGTACCCGGGTCGGGGTAAAGCCCCGACCTTGTAAGCCATGTCGATTGCGGCGTAACACCGTAAGGAAGCCTTAGGCTTCATGCTGGGTAGAATGGCACTACAAGGAGGCTGTGACCTCATACTGCAGTAGTATGACACTACGATGAGGTTCCCAGATAGGGATAATGCCTCGGCTCTAGGCCATGTCAAAGCGGCGTAGCACCGCAAGGAAGTGCAAGGCTTCATGACATGTCTCTTTAATAAAGAACTTACCTATAGTGTATGGAAAGAGATATTAGGCCATCTCTTGAGGGTAAAACTTGTAAACGCCCAAAATTATACACTAAAACCAGGCTGGCATAAGGCCTTTAATGTGCAGCCAGAAGCACATGTAACTACACTTTGTGAGTGAGAAGAATTATAATTGTGGTGCAAAATTCAAGGCATAGTCCATTCTTGTATCACACTATTATTTAACCCATGCGGGAAGATTCAAATCGTCAGCGACATCTATCCTAATGTAAAATGGACAGTTACTGTAGGGAACGCTCAACCCTAGACACATATATATGTTGAGATATGTAGGGGATTGTTGGTGCTCTTGCTCCTTGACATGAAGAAAGATTGCTCTCAACATGCCTAGCAAAGTTTAGTCCCATATTGGAAAAGCACCATGAGTTATCTCAACATATATACTTGTATGTGGTGTTGAGATATGCACATGGGGTGGTGACCCTAAGAAGGGAATCATGTGGGTGATTTTACTAGGAGGTAAGGATAAGGCTCCAAGGAAAGCATTCATGCTTTTTGCTCTTGGGAAATTAATTTCCATTGGGGCTAAGCCCCGTAGGGGCTTAGCGGTTCGGACTCGGACTCGGATACGGACTCAGGATCATGAGGCGTAATGTGGCATTTTGTTGGCGTACTTTGCACTTAGCACGTCAGCTCGTCGCTAGGCGCATAGTACGCTCGTTGCGCAAGCCACTTGCAGGGACACGTTACGTACCCAGGTTGCGTGGTTGCGTAAGTTGTGCGCGTGCGTGGTTACGCTGGGTTGCGCCAGGTTGCGCCAGTTGCACGGGTGCGCCAGGTTGCGGCAGGTACGCCCGGTTGCGCCAGTTGCGCAGGTGCGCCAGGTTGCTCCCGGTTGCGCGAGTTGCGCAGGTGCGCCAGGTTGCGTCTGATTGTGCGAGTTGTACGTGTGTGCCAGGTTGCGCGAGTTGCGCAGGTGTGCTGGGTTGCGCCAGCTTGCGTCGCGTACGCAGTATACGCTGAAGGTGCGTGCGCAGCTCGTTAAATTGGTGCAACTCACGCAGTTCGTGGCTTTCCACGTTCTGACTGATTCGTAACTGATCCTGGATTTGTGGATCTGACATTATGTCGTGGCACACATTTCGGATCTGGCCAGTTACATCAGTAGCTATATATTCAGAGCCTCTCTTCTCTTTCAGTACACTTCTAAGACTTCAGAAATTCACGAAGAGAGAAGAGAGAGCTGCTGCGCACCGTGTCCTTCCTCGTGCAACCGAAGTCCGTCATCGTTCCGAGCAGTCCGTCTTAGAGCAATTTTTCCAGAGCGTTCCAGAGTTCATTCGAATTTGCTGGTTCCTGGAAGCTGACCGTGTGGGCAGATCTAGCTTTGAGCACTGGTGTTTTTGACACCCTAGCAGGCCACCACTTTCCATCTTTCGCCTGTCACCTTCACTGCTGCATTTGATAATTCGGCCAACATCTTCTTCTTAGAAGCACTGCTATCGTTTGCTACGTTTACGACATCTTCTTAGATTTTCGTATTCCAGAATCCTTCAAGGATCTCTGTTACGCACCTTCCTTGAAGCGTTGCGTTGGAACGTTGTTCTTACAACTGTTTCATTCAGTTTTCCATTGAAAAATTGTGCCACGGTTCTAACAATCCACTTTCATCATTGTTGCAAGAGCAGAATATAGGAGTTTCCATGGAGTTACTCCCTTTTTTTTCTGCAGGTGGCGAATGAAAAAATGGAGGGGGGAGGGGGGGACAACATCTGAATTGCGTCAGTAATTAGACACTTGCGGCACAGTTACAAAGTGTAACCAAACACTGAATCTTCCAATTTTATTGTCCGCTTGCAACAAAAATGACTACATTTTGCCACTTTCTTCCCACCTCCGGCTATCCAAACAGTCCCTAAGAGGAAGATGAAGTTGTATGAGAGGAAGAGGGTAGATGAAAGAGGGAAGTGGAGTTTGGGTATTTGAAATGGTAATTTCTCCTAACAAATGATGGGATGATTCCAAACACTGTTACAACTTAAGCATGATTTCCCATATCACGTGATAGAGCTCTATCACCTTTGGTGGTATCCTTAATAATTTTTTATATTTGGTATTGAGTTTTGAAATTTTCAAACTGAACAATATGTGTTAACAAAAATTGGTTTTGTTTTTGTAAAGAAGATAAGGATGCACCAATTCGTAGTAAATATCGACGGGGGGAAGTCGATCAGATGGATCCTATTATAAGAGTGGGATTTAAATTTTCTAATGTTAATATCTCGTACTACTAATGCAAATACTAGATTGCGTGAAATATTGACATATTTGTACGAGTTATTGGCTTGAAAAAAGTGACAATATCTCGTAAATGCATTCTTCCTATCTGTATTGACAATATGAGTTATTAGTGTAAGCGTTGTAGCAAAACTGATTGCAAAAAAGGACAAATATATTCTGTCAAAGGAGGTACGTTTGGTACCCCAAAACTGTAGCAATATTGGGGAAAAATGGACAACAGGGACTGAGTCACAGGGAGACAAACACCCAATCAAATTAAAAAAAATAAAAATAATCACGTTATAGAAGTCAGAACAAAGCTAATATTTTTACTGATTTTATTTCCGGAAACTCCCGGAATCGCGAAAACACCGAGAACGCGTTTGTCTTTCGTACAGCTGACACTCAAATAATTCTCCAGAAAGTTACAGAAAGAATTAGGCCTATTAATACATGTTTTTGGAAAGCTAACTTCAATACGCTTCTTTTAAAAAAAATGGAAGATTAAACCGAGCTTTGAGCTAGAAGTTATGACATTTCTAAGTTATGGCTGAAATTAAAAACGTGGATAAAAATCATGACGGATTTGGGTAGTTTGAGACAAAAGAACACAAGTATATAACATAATATATCAAGAACTCACTCTCTACACTAATATATATATATGAGACACTATAGAACACATCTCCAATACAAAAATATGAGATTAAACATGTAATAATTCATTCATACATAACAACAACATAGTGTGTCCAAATTTGGGGTTTTCCCACATGGACACAAACACAACACAAAGGACACTCCTATGACCTCCAAATGGACACGAAATGGACACAAATGGAGATACAACCATGGGGGTCATTCCTATGGGTTCAAAATAGACCTATATGCATGAGGAAATGAAAAGGAGAAGGGATTTATACCTCCCGGTAGATCGAATCGAAGAAAAATCTTCCCGGAGCGACACCGACATATAGAGATTCCAAAAGGACACGAACGAGCTCCGAATCCTCCCAAACTTGGGTAGCTTCCTCCTTGGCTAGAATGGAGAAGGAAAGAAGAAGATTTGGTGGCAAAATGGAAGGATTTGGTAGAGAAATGGAAGGATTTGGGGAGAAATTGCTAGGGATTGCTCTCTAGAAATTTGGAGAAGAACAAGAGAGAGAGTGTGGATGAGAATAATAAAATGAACTTGAGCCTATCCTCTCCCAAAGTGGCTGGCCATATGGGGCTATTTGTCCTATTATGGTAAGGTCCAAAATGCCCCCACTAACCTATTCTATGAGTATTAGGAAAGGGCTAATTGGTTGGGGCTAAATTAGTCATTCTAAAGTCTCTAATCACACTAACCTTATCCATAATAATTAGTCTAACCTCTAACTAAAATATTTCTATCATGTGGACTAAAATTAATATCATGTGGGTCATGCCTAACTAGTGTGTGGGTCCCACTAGAGTCAAACTACCCCCGGGTCCCCGTTTCAAGTCAGATTGAGCTGAAATTCGAACCCGACTCAAATAATCCCAAAACAATATCATAAATAATAAAATAAATTTCAAAAATACAAAATGATAAAAATATTCCTTTTTCTGAAAACTGGGGATGATAAATTCCTCGAAATTAAAACCAAACAATAGTAAAATGTCAAAATCACAAGTCATAATTTTAAATAGTTTAAAAATGATTAAAAATCACCAAAAATCATAATATAAAATATAATCAATAAATAATAATTATAATTACAAAATTTCAAAATTACCCTCATCTGGAAAACTGGATGTTACAATCCTACCCACCTTATAAAAAATTTGTCCTCGAAATTAAGATGATCGCACCCCCTTCTATGTCAAACATAGTCAAGGGTCAATCACTAGTCAATTTCTCAACATCCAAGTACTTGGTCATCAACTGGTCAACTTCTTAGGGTTTTACCTATGCTAGCTATCTAGGTGTTGGCAACTAGAATTTAGCAAAAGAGAAACTCTATAATAGACTAGCTCTTAACTTCCCAATCCTATCAAGTCACCTATAACTAAATACCTACAAGCTAAGCACATGAATACCAAATACCACATGTATATATATGCTCAAGAACAACAACCCATCACATATATCCTAAGTATATCATCTATATATATACATGACTGATCAACCAAGGGTTAAGGCAGACTAAACTTATAAGAGTCTGAAACAATGCTTAGAACTAGGCTAAGGATGAATGGTCTGAATCAAGGGGACATGGTATCTAGTGAAAGGTCTGCACACTGCCTATAAAGGTGATCAACACAAAGGAACTCAACACGAAGGGAACTTAACTAAAATGGAAAATTGAACCAAGTATAGGCTAAACAACATGTTTATAACCCTATACAACAATGGCCTATAGATACCAACTAACCTATATCCCATATGCCAATATCATCTGCAATCTATCTATGCAAATAGACCTCTCGGTCTTAGGTGAAACTACAACTATACTCAAAGGCAGGCTCTAGTCATGGATGCCTCACTGGAAAAGGTAAGAAAAAGTAGTAATAATCATCAAGGATGTAAGGCATATTAACATCCTATGTGTAACTGGTTGGTATTATAGATAACAGGAGAATTATCTGCAATGGGTTACTATTCTAACACCAATGCTAACTATCACCTCTAGGGTACAGACACTCTACAAGTCATCATACCATTATACTATGAAGGAACTACCTATGAATAAGCTCTACAAAACTAAATATCCCTACTCCTAAGTCATTTATAACAATCAAAAGGGTATGATGTTTAAACCTTCTCAAGATACAATCTGTTAATCATATGCGTCTGTCCAAAATTATGTTGTCCAGAGTCTTCATCATGCTAGTGAGCAAGGCTACGATAATCACAGAGTCCTTGACTAAGGTACGTACCTCTAGGTTCATGGTATTTAAAATTTTCGCACTGCCGTATGCGACGGCCAAAACCTTAAATTTCCATACCCGAGAATACGTCCAAAATCTGACTACATGTCCTCACTATGCCAACTAATACGACTATCGAGGATTCTAGATTCTATGATTTAGGCGACCTAGCCCATATGATTTTTTCAGAAGAAAAAAAAACAAACACAACAAAAGAGTAACATGACAAAATTAATCAATCAATAAGGAACAGATGGAATCGGATTTCAAGGTAATTATAAAAGACAATTGCAGGAATGGAATTGAAAAGAACGGAACTTGCAGCAAGATCTCCAATGGTCTGCGCATCCTTGACTGTCCTGACGATAGCTCGCCCTGCTAGTTTTCCCTGGTCTGCTACTGATGCTGCATGAATCACCGCTGCTGAGAAAAATCAGAAATAATGGGAGAAAATCTCTGTACAGATAGAGGTGTACCTCCAATGTAGCAGAAACACCAACCTGAGTCGGCACAACAAGAGCTGCGGTCTCGAGGCCCTGATGAACAGGACGAGAGGTAGCCAGCCTCTCGATAGTATCCCCCGAACCAAAGCGATAAAATCGTCTTCATAACCATCATGAAGATGGGTCAAACCAAAAAGCAATTACTGAGAATGAAGCAAAAAAATCAAGGGAGGACAATTTATATTCAAGGGAAATCAATAAGCAGCAATTGGATAAAAGGAATCTGATTAAGAGTTTTTCCTAATGTGATTGAGTACCCCAAAAATAATTCTAATCCTACTGCAGGCTGTAGTGATACTCTAGTTCGAATACCACTACATAAACTCGACTTGCATGGGCCACCACTAAAAATGTGTCACGACCCGCACCCTAGAGTTAGGGCATGAACGTAACAACGCCCAGCCTACGCCGCAGTGTCAACGGTAGAACGTTGTCCTAGGTCTCAATGCATCTAACAGTATAAGACTAAACAGTTTATACTCCCCGAATAGGGGTGACATAGCAGATACAGACTCAATCACATCTAAGGTAGAGCATGACGAGGATAGATAAAATATGAAATCCAAAAGAGATACAGGAGATAGAAGTCTAAGTGTCTAAGATACATAAACCCAGAAATACATCTCAAAGCTCAATACAGTAATCCATAGAATAAATACAACTCAATACAACTGAAATAACTAACTATACAACCTCTACTGTGTCTCCTCTAGGCTAGCAGGAAACCTCCAGGCTATCTGTAAAATTTATCAACAGGTCCAGTCAGGACAGAACGAGTATAACTCATCAAGAAATTCCAATTAAATGAAGAGAACTATAAAGCAGTTATAGACAGTTTTATTGATGAATATGGCAGTTTATATACAGGTGATGGTATGGAGAACAGATAAGATACAAGAAAAGTAAGTAACTAAAACAAGAGAAGAATGATGGCAATGAAGACTGTAAAATAAATCTAGCTGAACTAAAGTAACATAATAAGTCCAGAATGTAAATGTAAACAAGTGCAAAACCCAAGTAAATTCAGACAACATGAATCTGATACCAGGTGGTTCCAGTACAAGATGAGTCCGGTATAAGGTGAGTCCAGTTGGTGATCAAAGGTTCTAGGGTGAGTCCAGCCTATACTCTAACAGTGTATTTTAAAATATCGGGATCGACATATGAACGGCTGTAGGTAATTTGGCACACCGCACACTCGGCCAAGTGTGGGATGGCTATCGTTCCAGTATAATTCCAAGGGAGTGGTTCCAGTATTTGGGTATGTTCACATGCCTATTCCAATATTTCCCCGCCCACAAGTACAAGTGAATCCAGAAAACGACACGAGAATCGAGATGAGTCCAGCCAAACATAATGATACCAGCAAAAGATTCCAGAGTGATTCCAGTAGGTGGTTCCAGTAGTGATTCCAGTAGGTGATGCCAGTAGTGGTTCTAGAAGGTGATGCCAGTAGTGGTTCCAGAAATAGAGGCCAGACAAATAGTATGTGTGTCGCATACATGAATGCAGAAATATCCATACGTGTTGTAAAAATCACATAAAACTATCTAGAACTGAAGTACAGTAATTGACAAGTAAATGAAAGAACTATCAGAGAATGTACTCGCCTGATGTCTGAATGTCCAAAGTAAATATACTGTCCGATGAGAGGTGTCTGGCTCCTAATTAGAACAGCACAAGTCACAACATGTCCAGAAGGGTAATATAAAGCACTACAATGCATTCTACATGAATCTAGATCAAAGTAGGCCAAAGTCAACCCTTGGTCAACTCTGGTCAACTGTACTAGTCAAACTAGGTCAAACTAGGTCATGTCCTAACCCAGCAAGTCTTACTAGGCCTAACCAAGACTATCCTAGCAAGCACACATCAATACAAGGCTATACAAGCCAACATACACCCAACTCTATATAGCATGCAATTATTCAATACTCAACTAGGCAAGAATTCATATTGAATATACACTAGGTAATCTATTACTTTAAGCTATATATGTCTACACATATATACACATGCATATATTGGTATTAACATTAGGTCTATAATCATGGCATTTCAAATGATTATATAAACTTATATATTACAACACAATATGCTAACATATATATAATATACATACATAGCTAAGTTAACTATATTCATAAATACTTATTTAAGAGGCTATGTGTGTGTATGTGAACATGACAAAGGGGCAAGTGAGGGTTAAATGGACATACATAGTGTATATATATGAAAGAGTGTCAAAGTGTAAGTGAATAATGTGTCAAGTGTGATAGTGTCAACATAGTGTAAGGGGGTACATGAGGTAATATAGGATTTGTGTTAACATAGAACATTACATCTCATTAACTTGTATATTGCATACATTACATCTATTATTACATTATATTCATGCTTGCATTCATTCATCATTCATTTATTCTCTTGCACTACTATATGCACCATACATTACATACTATGGAACCTACATATTCATTACAAGCCATACTTATACATGCTTACATTAGATAGGATACTTACACCTCATACATCATTTATTTAAATATTTACTCATGCTTGCATTCTCTATTTAATTACATAATGTATATACATTAACATGGGTTAAAATCAAATAGAACATTATATTACACACAAGGGTGCACAAAATGTATATGCCGAATAGTAACTCCTACTAATAATCAATACTATACCATCTCAGCATGAATCAAAATCTAGGATTAAAGTATGTTAGATCTATGTGTTAGCTTTCCGAAACTTCAAACGGATCGCGTTTTTGTTTCCGAAAACTCCCGGAATCGCAAAAACATCGAGAACGCGTTTGTCTTTCGTACAGCTGACACTCAAATAATTCTCCAGAAAGTTACAGAAAGAATTAGGCCTATTAATACATGTTTTTGGAAAGCTAACTTCAATACACTTCTTCTAAAAAAATGAGAGATTAAACCGAGCTTTGAGCTAGAAGTTATGACATTTCTAAGTTATGGCTGAAATTAAAAATGTGGATAAAAATCATGACGGATTTGGGTAGTTTGAGATAAAAGAACACAAATATATAACATAATATATCAAGAATCACTCTCTACACTAATATATATATATATGAGACACTATAGAACACATCTCCAATACAAAAATATGAGATTAAATATGTAATAATTCATTCATACATAACAACAACACATAGTGTGTCCAAATTTGGGGTTTTCCTACATGGACACAAACACAACACAAAGGACACTCCTATGACCTCCAAATGGACACGAAATGGACACAAATGGAGATACAACCATGGAGGTCATTCCTATGGGTTCAAAATAGACCTATATGCATGAGGAAATGAAAAGGAGAAGGGATTTATACCTCCCGGTAGATCGAATCGAAGAAAAACCTTCCCGGAGCGACACCGACACGTAGAGATTCCAAAAGGACACGACGAGCTCCGAATCCTCCCAAACTTGGGTAGCTTCCTCCTTGGCTAGAATGGAGAAGGAAAGAAGAAGATTTGGTGGCGAAATGGAAGAATTTGGTGGAGAAATGGAAGGATTTGGGGAAAAATTGCTAGGGATTGCTCTCTAGAAATTTGGGGAAGAACAAGAGAGAGAGTGTGGATGAGAATAATGAAATGAACTTGAGCCTATCCTCTCCCAAAGTGGCTGGCCATATGGGGCTATTTGTCCTATTATGGTAAGGTCCAAAATGCCCCCACTAACCTATTCTATGAGTATTAGGAAAGGGCTAATTGGTTGGGGCTAAATTAGTCATTCTAAAGTCTCTAATCACACTAACCTTATCCATAATAATTAGTCTAACCTCTAACTAAAATATTTCTATCATGTGGACTAAAATTAATATCATGTGGGCCATGCCTAACTAGTGTGTGGGTCCCACTAGAGTCAAACTACCCCCGGGTCCCCGTTTCAAGTCGGATTGAGCTAAAATTCGAACCTGACTCAAATAATCCCAAAACAATATCATAAATAATAAAATAAATTTTAAAAATATTTCAAAAATATAAAATGACAAAAATATCCCTGTTCCTGAAAACTGGGGATGACAAATTCCTCGAAATTAAAACCAAACAATAGTAAAATGTCAAAATCACAAGTAATAAATTTAAATAGTTTAAAAATGATTAAAAATCACCAAAAATCATAATATAAAATATAATCAATAAATAATAATTATAATTACAAATTTTCAAAATTACCCTCATCTGGAAAACTGGATGTTACACGAACAAAATGCAAATCCACCTCAATATGCTTACTGCGCTCATGAAATACCGGGTTCTGAGCCAGGTGCAGGGCTGACTGACTGTCACAATACACCGACATAGCAGACTCCTGACGAACGCCCAAACACACCAATAACTCCTTTAACCATTTCAACTCACAAACAAGCGCAGCAAGAGATCGGTATTCAGCTTCAGCGGAAGATCGGAAAACAGTTGATTGCTTCTTTGTCTTCCAAGAAATAGTAGACCCTCCCAGAAACACCAACCAGCCTGTAACAGAGCGGCGAGTCAAGGGACAACTTGCCCAGTCGAAATCACACCAACCAGAAAGACGGAGATCACAATCAGCGTTCAAAAGAATACCCTGTCCTGGTGCATTTTTGAGATATCTGACAACTCTCAAAGCAGCATACCAATGATCTTGTCGAGGCTCCTGTAAGAATTGAGACAAGATATGCACGGCATAGGCCAAGTCAGGGCGAGTAAATGATAGATAAATCAACCTCTCAACCAGCCTCTGATAAGTCTCTGCATCCGCCATCCTCGGACTAGTCGATTCTGCCAGCTTGTGATTCGGCTCCATGGGAAAACCAGCAGGGCGAGACCCCATCAAACCGCATTCTGAAATGATGTCCAAAGCATACTTTCTTTGACACAAGGAAATTCCTTCCGCATTCCGAGCCACCTCTATGCCAAGAAAGTACTTCAATACGCCAAGGTCTTTCATGTGAAAGCAAGAACTAAGGTACTTTTTGAAAGCATCTAAACACATGTGTCATTACCAGACACAACCATATCATCCACATAGATCAAAACATGCAACTCTATCTTTCCCTTAAAAAAGAGAAAAGGGAATAATCGGAATGTGATTGAATAAATCCATAGGATATCAGAGAAGCAGTAAGCTTAGCGAACCAACAACGTGGTGCCTGTTTCAATCCATATAGAGACTTACGCAGGCGACACACTTTGTTGGGTTCACCATGCGAAAAACCTGGCGACAACTTCATATATACTTCTTCTGTCAGAACACCAAGAAGAAAAGCATTGTGCACATCCATCTGGTACAAAGTCCAGCCTTTCACAGCTGCAACAGCCAAGAATGCCCGAACTGTAGGCATCTTAGCTACCGGGGCAAATATTTCTGAATAGTCGATCCCCTCAACCTGATGGTTACCAAATGTCACGTCCCAGTTCCAAATAATCGGATTGGGAACACGTGGCATGCCAGCTGTACAATCAAGCATAGCTAAACCCAATTTAATGGACTATGATATGATCATAGTACGCTGAAGCAAAACTAATAAAGTAACATCACAGGCAGGTAAACTAGTCTCCTCCATGAAATAAAGTAAGAGATAACTGAATAGAAATTCATCAGTGCCACAGAGTCCAAATGTCAACTATGACTAGAGGAGAACAGTCCACTAAATAAGTAAATGAGTACAACTGGAATGAAACGGAGTAGTAAATAGAAATAAACGGAATACTGGAAATGAAACCCACGTCTGAAGATGTAGCTAGCCTCCAGAGGATCAAGGCTGCAGCTCCACCTCAAAGTCGTCGTCAACAAGTCCCTCTACTCCGTAATCAGCCGGGAATAAGTGCTCGTCAAGCTCTGGAAAAGATATCAGGTCCTCAGAGGGACATAACAAATACACAGGAAATCGACATGCATGATAATACTGAGCAGTAATGTAAAAGTAACTATAAAGTATGCAACCAAGTATTTCCCTAACCAAACAAGGACAGTAAATACAAGGTAAGCAATAAAGGTGTTCTAACCATCTATGTGTAAATGCTCTCGAGACATCTCTAGTGGCACATGAGAGGGGGAGAAGAAGAAGAAACTGCCACCAAGCGTTCTACAGTTTGAGAAACGAGGGGCTACGAGCATCCAGCGTACATTGGAAACAGAAATTCTCATACACCACTAGTAGACTCTCCCCACCCAATGTACTCGTACCATATACGCGGTACGAACAATATGCAAGACGTCATAGTAAATATAATGTAACTAAACCAAACTGCTAACAGACTCAAGTTCATATGTTAAGGGCCAGTCAACACATAACCTCTGTACTCAGCTCACTCATATGTGATACGTGTCTGAGACGGTGTCAAGTTATACTAACACTATACCGGGTAGTCATCAATGGAGACGAGTGCACACAAATAGCAATAAACTGGGAATTTAAAACTACTGCATAGTAATGTCAAGCAAGGTGTACTTGCCTGTGTCCAGCAACTGAGTATACGGGTCCAAAGTAGAGTCCGAGTCCCGAGAAGCAAATAATCCTAAACAAGCATGATTTATAATTAATCACTATTTAACAATTTACTAAATTGATTAATTGCTAATTAACCAACAATCAATAGTATTTTATTAAAACCAACTATCTAGTACCAATAATTATGAATAATAATTATACAATAATAAGTATGTAAAATATACTTATTATCATACTTTTATATTCTGTAATTAATAATACAACATAATATTTAATAATTAATTAATTAATTATAATTAATTAACTAATCAATTTAATACACACATGCATACACAATTCCTAATAATACTAACAAAAATAGTAAAAATCCTAAAAATCATTTTTAGTCTATTTTAATAATAAACTAAATAATATCAGAATAATAAATATATATTATATATATATTTTCACAGAAATGAATTTATTACTATTAAAACTAGTTATTAAATAATTAATTAAATAATAACAATGAATACATAATAATTCGAAATAAATCCTGAAAATTCACTATAACCCTAAATTTAACCATTAAATCTAAATTCACTATTCCACACAATAATAACACATAATTAATATTTATTTAAATTAATAAATAATTATTAAACAACTTAATAAATAATTCTAAAACAATTCTAGAAATTACTTTTAATTCCTAAAAATTAGTAAATAATTATAAAATACCTAAAATAATTCCCAAAATAATTTAATTAACTATTTACAATAGAAACCCTAACATTTACCAATTTACAAATAATTATATAATTAGTATCAATTAATTATATAATATACCTAGTAAATCAAAACTACCTTACTAAAATCTAGATAAATATAAATAAATATAATTAAATACTGGAAATATTTTTATACAGTAAGGTATATTTTTACAAACATTTTCTATATAATATATATTATTTAATTAACAACCAATTAAATAATATAAATTAAAAACTGTAATTGGAATTAATTTAAAAAAATCTAAAGTTCTCGGTTTTAATATAAAATAATTACAAATAAAATTCTATAATTTCTGGAAAAATTATTATAAAATACTACATTAATTTTACGAACTTTTTCATCTACAAAGTTTTATTTAATTAATAATAAAATTATTAATTACTGATTAAAACAGTAAATATAATTAATTAATTAACAGCACATAAAATTCATAAATAAATAATAATAAATACTAATAAATAATATTAATTCACACAAAATTTAATGTAGATCCTATACTTAATTACTATTGATCCCCTTCAATTAGATCTAATTAATTACCAATAATTAGACAATAATTAATCATAAAAACTGAATTAAATTGGATTAAAAATCCTAAAACTAGGTTTTACGCATGCAAGGGGGTTTTCCACGTGGCAGCGCCACGTGGGGGGGTCGGGGGCTACCTGGCCACGCCGCAGGGGGGTGGCTCCGCCGTCTGGGTGCGGTGGCTGCGCCTGGAATGGCCGGTGGTCGCCGGGATCGCCAGTTCTGCTGCTCGCAGCAGCCGTAGTCCCGTCCGGCCTCGTGTTCCTCCGTACGTCGGTGAGGAGTCTCGGGTTGAGGGAGGAGGTAGGCGAGGGGAAGGCGAGGTCAGGGGGGGCGGCTTGGAGACAAAACTCTAGGGTTAGGGTTATGAGGAACTTGGTTAAAGAAGGCTATATATATATATATATATATATATATATATATATATATATATATATATATATATATATATATATAATATATATATATATATATATATAGGATTCTAGGGTTCTAAGTTAGTATATATAGATAATCATATCTATTAATAATAACTAAAATAAATTATCTATTAATAAACAACAATAACTAATTAATTAGAATATGGAATTTTCCATATTCTAGGATTTCTAGACTAGGATTAAGGTTTAGGGAGTTCCTAATACAATGCACACACAAACACTTGCATATATATATATATATATATATATATATATATATATATATATATACACATATATATATCTAACTATATAAATAATTAATAATGAATTAAATAACATCTATTTAATAATTAAATAAATAAAATAAAAAAATAATAACATAAAATGTAAAAATTTGAGAGGTTTTACATTCTACCCAACTTATTAGAATTTCGTCCTCGAAATTAAAAACAAGCTAGGATTAAAAGAAAACACACAATCATATTTCTAAATCTAGGAAATTTTACAGACTAAATTAAACATAATCTAGAGAATGAATAATTGCAGAATTAAATCATACCGGACGCCTCACGAAGGTATGGATAACGCTCCAGAATAGAATCTTCTCGCTCCTACGTCGATTCGCCCGGTGAATGGTGCTTCCACGCAACTCGGACTAGTCGAATGGTCTTCCCCTTCAATACTTTTTTCTCTGTGGTCTAGGATCTCCACAGGCTGCTCCTCGTAGGACAAAGTCCACGGTGATCTCTGAATGATCAAGTACGTGGTTAGGGTCTACCACATACTTCCTCAACTGGGAGACATGAAATACGTCATGAACGTCTTCCAATGACTGCGGCAGTGCCAATCTGTATGCAACCTCGCCAACTTTCTCCAATACATCGAATGGTCCGATGTACCTTGGGCTGAGCTTTCCTCTGACTCCAAATCTGATTGTACCTCTAGTCGAGGAGATTCTCAAGAACACATGATCTCCTTCCTTGAACTCAAGAGGTCGCCTATGAATGTCTGCCCACTGTTTCTGTCGGTCCTGAGCTGCTCGTAGATGCCCCTGAATCTTCTTGACTGTATCCACTGTACGAGTCACTAACTCTGGTCCCAATATCTGTCTCTCGCCTACATCACCCCAACATGCTGGTGATCGATACTTCCTTCCGTACAATGCCTCGAAAGGGGCCATCTGGATACTTGCCTGGGAGCTGTTGTTGTAAGAGAACTCTACCAAATGCAAGTGATCCTCCCAGGATCCTCCAAAATCCAACATGCAAGCTCTCAACATGTCCTCCAGAGTCTGGATGGTACGCTCTGACTGTCCGTCCGTCTGGGGGTGATAAGCAGTGCTGAACTTCAGTCTTGTGCCCAGACTTTCCTGCGTGCTCTTCCAGAAGTGCGATGTGAATCTCGAATCTCGATCGGAGACTATACTGACTGGTACTCCATGTAATCGTACTATCTCCTTCATATATAAATCTGCCAATACCTCTGTAGATTGCCCCACTCGGAATGGTATGAAATGAGCAGACTTCGATAATCGGTCCACAATCACCCAAACTGCATCTCGTCCAGCTGGGCTTCTTGGAAATCCCGTAACAAAATCCATAGTGATGTGCTCCCACTTCCACTCAGGTATCGGAAGCGGTTGCAATAATCCTGTGGACCTCTGATGTTCAGCCTTGACTTGCTGACACACCAAGCACTTTGCTACGAACCGTGCTATCTCACGCTTCATTCCATGCCACCAGTAGTGCTGTCTCAGGTCCCTGTATATCTTCGTACCTCCTGGATGAATAGAATAGGTCGAGCTATGAGCCTCAGTCATCAGCTCCTGCCTGATCTCTCCATTAGGAACATAGAGGCGATCTCCGCACCTCAAGGTCCCATCTTTGTGAATCCTCAATCCAGTCTGCAGTCCTTGCTATGTCCTCTGTCGAAGCCTCTGATATCTGGCATCTGTTGGTAAGGTCGTATTGATCCGCTCTACTAATGAAGATTGAACCTGAAGGTTCATCATCTTTGCAACTCCTCCAGGCCTAACAACTTCGATGCCCATCTTTTCCAAGTCATATAGCAACTCCTTTTGTGATGTCAGGAAGTGTGCCATAGGCCTTCGGCTCAATACATCTGCTACTGAATTTGCCTTCCCTGGATGGTACTGTAACTCAATATCAAAATCTGCCATCAACTCGAGCCAACGTCTTTGTCTCAAATTTAAATCCTTCTGAGTATAGACATACTTGAGACTCTTATGATCTGTATATACCTCCACTATTTCTTCATACAGATAATGCCTCCAAAGCTTCAAGGCAAATATCACCGCCGCAAGATCTAAGTCGTACGTGGGATAATTCTTCTCGTGGGTCCTCAACTGCCGTGAACCATATGCAACTACCTTCCCATGCTGCATCAAGACGCATCCTAATCCCTTCCCGAAAGCATCGCTATAGATGACAAAACCTCCTGATTCCGATAGAATGGTCAAGACTGGTGCAGTAGTAAGGCGCTTCTTCAAATCATCAAAAGCAGCTTGGCACTCTTCCGTCCACTCGAACTTCTGATCCTTGCGAGTCAACTTCGTCATAGGCTCCGCAATTCTTGCAAAATTCTCTACGAACCTCCGATAATATCCGGCAAGTCCAAGAAAACTTCGTACCTCTGAAACATCAGTTGGGGTTGGCCACTACTCCACTGCTGATATCTTCGTCGGATCCACTTCTATGCCTTTTCCTGAGATAACATGTCCAAGAAATGAAACATGATCTAGAAGAAAATCACACTTACTCAGCTTTGCATACAGCTTCTGATGCCTCAAGATCTCCAGCACCTTCCTCAAGTGATCCTCATGCTCTTCATGGTTCTTTGAATACACCAAAATGTCGTCGATGAATACGATGACAAACTTATCAAGATATTCATGGAATACTCTGTTCATTAAATTCATGAACACAGCCGGTGCATTTGTCAAACCAAAGGGCATTACTAAGAACTCGTAATGGCCATACCGAGTCCTGAATGCCGTCTTCTGGATGTCTTCTTTCCAAACTTTCACTTGATGGTATCCCGACCTCAGATCAATCTTCGAGAACACCTGGGCTCCTGTCAGCTGGTCAAATAGATCATCAATTCTGGGCAGGGGATACTTGTTCTTGATCGTCACAGCATTAAGAGCCCTATAATCAATGCACATACGAACTGTTCCATCTTTCTTTGGCACAAACAAGACCGGGGATCCCCAAGGTGATGCACTTGGTCTGATAAATCCCTTGTCTTGCAACTCCTGCAGCTGTACTTTCATTTCATCCAGCTCCTTCTTTGCCAGTCGATAAACATTTGAAGAGATTGGTGCCACTACTGGTATGAGCTCAATGGTGAACTCAACCTCTCTATCGGGTGGTAGACCCGGCAGATCATCGGAAAAGACATCAGAAAACTCATCAATGATCGGTGGCAGGGCAACCTCCATTGCCATGCAAGCTTCATGATACTGAGATACTCCCTTCTCAATGCTTCCTCTCTGAAATTCAAACTCCGGCTGGCCTGGCGGTCTAAATATAGCACAACCCCTGTGGCAGTCCAATATCGCATGATATTGACTAAGCCAATCCATATCCAATACTACGTCGAAATTTGGCATAGAAAATACCAAAAGTCAAGCTCTCATCTCTCGGCCACAAATGACGACCGAACAGGTTCTACATGTACTAGTCACAGGTACTATACCCCCACCAGTAATAATTTTCCAACTCTTAGGCATTGTAGAAGTAGCTATCCTATGCACAGCTACAAATCTAGATGATATAAATGATAGGGTGGCACCAGAATCAAATAATACTATAGCAGGCAATGAACCTACTAGAATAGTACCTGTGATAGCCTCACCTTCAGTTCCATCTTCCCCCTGAGTGAGAGCAAAAATCTGTCCTTGCTTTTTGTTTCCTGCCTGCTGCTTGGCTTTCTCAAACTGTGCTGACTGTGAAGTGAATATAGGTCCTCTCTGCTGACCTCCTGGTGCTGGTGGCTTCTGTCCTCCTGCTGGCACAATGGCTCTCCGAACTGGGCAATCTCGAGCCTGATGCTGGCTCGATCCATAAGCTAAGCAAGTACCCAGCATCCTTCTGCACTCTCTCTGTAAGTGTCCCTTCCTGCCACAGAAATGACAAGTCGGAAGCTCCTTAGACTGGTAGGGTCCAGTCTTCTGCTGATGCTGGTGATGTCCCATAGGTCTCCTGATAGGACCTCCTTGCTGCGTCTTCGTCTACACTGGCTGGTTCTTCTGCTGGTTCAGCTTCCCCTTGCTAATTGTCTCCTGAATCCTGGCCTCCGTCAGCAACTCAGCATAAGAGATTCTGGACTGGGAGCTAGTATAATGCTGTAGCTCCTGCCTCAGCCCGTTGTGAAATCTCTTGGCCTTCTCCAGATCATTGGGTATCAGTACCTCCCCATATTTGCTGAGTCGACTGAACTCCGAGTCATACTCGTCAACAGTCTCGTTCCCTTGGTCCAGGTGCAGGAACTGGTTGTATAAGGCATTTTTCACAGTAGTAGGGAAGACTTCTTATCAAAAAACTCCAGAAATTGTTCCCACGACTGACGAGTACCCAACTGACGCTCCATAGAATCCCACCAGTGATGGGCATTCCCCTCCAGCTGAGTTCTTACACCAGTCATCCATAAATCCTCAGGCAACTGAGATGCCTGCAATAGCTTCTTGGTGCTGGTGATCCAAGTAGTAGTATCCTCCGGACTCTCATTTCCCAAATAAGGTTTGGGGTTCATCAGCACGTAGTCCTTCACTGAACCTACCCGTGCTGGTCTCACGGGAGCTAGTGTCGGAGCTGGTGCAGGTGCTGGTGCTGTCATCCTCTCCATAGCTGTCAAGAATCCCTGTCTCATCTCAGCAGCTTCCCGTCTTTGCTCAGCTGCTTCTTGCCTCTGCTCCGCTGCTTGCTGTCTCTGTTCTTGCATCATCATGTGCATGAACTGAAACATCTGTGCCTGACTGTCTTGAGGCACAGCCGGGGGCACTCCATATGATGTCTGAGGGTACTGCGGGGGAGGAGGAGGTACCCCAGTCGGTTGTGCACCAACTGGCTGAGTCGTCTGCCCTGGTAGCAAAGGGTGGGTTGGAACTACCCTTACGGACTGATCATCCGTACCAGATGACTGGTTGTCTCTACCGGCAGCGGTACGTCCACTCCTTAGATTCATGATTCTGCAGAGATAAGATAGAAGGAATTGAGAATAGGACGGAAACAAACAAAATGCAAAAGAATTTGTTCAAGGATAATCAAGAATGATATAGTCAAGTATGGATGAGACCTAATATTCTAAACCTAATTTGCAGGCTTGTTCAGTACAGTAACGTAACCAAACAAATTTCTGACCTCCATGGGCCACCACTAAAATATGTCACGTCCCAGTTCCAAATAATCGGATTGGGAACACGTGGCATGCCAGCTGTACAATCAAGCATAGCTAAACCCAATTTAATGGACTATGATATGATCGTAGTACGCTGAAGTAAAACTAATAAAGTAACATCACAGGCAGGTAAACTAGTCTCCTCCATGAAATAAAGTAAGAGATAACTGAATAGAAATTCATCAGTGCCACAGAGTCCAAATGTCAACTATGACTAGAGGAGAACAGTCCACTAAATATGTAAATGAGTACAACTGGAATGAAATGGAGTAGTAAATAGAAATAAACGGAATACTGGAAATGAAACCCACGTCTGAAGATGTAGCTAGCCTCCAGAGGATCAAGGCTGCGGCTCCACCTCAAAGTCGTCGTCAACAAGTCCCTCTACTCCGTAATCAGCCGGAAATAAGTGCTCGTCAAGCTCTGGAAAAGATACCAGGTCCTCAGAGGGACATAACAAATACACAGGAAATCGACATGCATGTTAATACTGAGCAGTAATGTAAAAGTAACTATAAAGTATGCAACCAAGTATTTCCCTAACCAAACAAGGACAGGAAATACAAGGTAAGCAATAAAGGTGTTCTAACCATCTATGTGTAAATGCTCTCGAGACATCTCTAGTGGCACATGAGAGGGGGAGAAGAAGAAGAAACTGCCACCAAGCGTTCTACAGTTTGAAAAACGAGGGGCTACGAGCATCCAGCGTACATTGGAAACAGAAATTCTCATACACCACTAGTAGACTCTCCCCACCCAATGTACTCGTACCGTATATGCGGTACGAACAATATGCAAAACGTCATAGTAAATATAATGTAACTAAACCAAACTGCTAACAGACTCAAGTTCATATGTTAAGGGCCAGTCAACACATAACCTCTGTACTCAGCTCAATCATATGTGATACGTGTCTGAGACGGTGTCAAGTTATACTAACACTATCGGGTAGTCATCAATGGAGACGAGTGCACACAAATAGCAATAAACTAGGAATTTGAAACTACTGCATAGTAATGTCAAACAAAGTGTACTTGCCTGTGTCCAGCAACTGAGTATCCGGGTCCAAAGTAGAGTCCGAGTCCCGAGAAGCAAATAATCCTAAACAAGCATGATTTATAATTAATCACTATTTAACAATTTACTAAATTGATTAATTGCTAATTAACCAACAATCAATAGTATTTATTAAAACCAACTATCTAGTACCAATAATTATGAATAATAATTATACAATAATAAGTATGTAAAATATACTTATTATCATACTTTTATATTCTGTAATTAATAATACAACATAATATTTAATAATTAATTAATTATAATTAATTAACTAATCAATTTAATACACACATGCATACACAATTCCTAATAATACTAACAAAAATAGTAAAAATCCTAAAAATCATTTTTAGTCTATTTTAATAATAAACTAAATAATATCAGAATAATAAATATATATTATATATATATTTTCACAGAAATGAATTTATTACTATTAAAACTAGTTATTAAATAAATAATTAAATAATAACAATGAATACATAATAATTCAAAATAAATCATGAAAATTCACTATAACCCTAAATTTAACCATTAAATCTAAATTCACTATTCCACACAATAATAACACATAATTAATAATTATTTAAATTAATAAATAATTATTAAACAACTTAATAAATAATTCTAAAACAATTCTAGAAATTACTTTTAATTCCTAAAAATTAGTAAATAATTATAAAATACCTAAAATAATTCCCAAAATAATTTAATTAACTATTTACAACAGAAACCCTAACATTTACCAATTTACAAATAATTATATAATTAGTATCAATTAATTATATAATATACCTAGTAAATCAAAACTACCTTACTAAAATCTAGATAAATTTAAATAAATATAATTAAATACTAGAATTATTTTTATACAGTGAGGTATATTTTTACAAACATTTTCTATATAATAGATATTATTTAATTAACAACCAATTAAATAATATAAATTAAAAACAGTAATTGGAATTAATTTAAAAAAATCTAAAGTTCTCGGTTTTAATATAAAATAATTACAAATAAAATTCTATAATTTCTGGAAAAATTATTATAAAATACTACATTAATTTTACGAACTTTTTCATCTAAAAAGTTTTATTTAATTAATAATAAAATTATTAATTACTGATTAAAACAGTAAATATAATTAATTAATTAACGGCACATAAAATTCATAAATAAATAATAATAAATACTAATAAATAATATTAATTCACACAAAATTTAATGTAGATCCTATACTTAATTACTATTGATCCCCTTTAATTAGATCTAATTAATTACCAATAATTAGATAATAATTAATCATAAAAACTGAATTAAATTGGATTAAAAACCCTAAAACTAGGTTTTACGCATGCAAGGGGGTTTTCCACGTGGCAGCGCCACGTGGGGGGTCGGGGGCTACCTGGCCACGCCGCAGGGGGGTGGCTCCGCCGTCTGGGTGCGGTGGCTGCGCCTGGAACGGCCGGTGGTCGCCGGGATCGCCGGTTCTGCTGCTCGCAGCAGCCGTAGTCCCGTCCGGCCTCGTGCTCCTCCGTACGTCGGCGAGGAGTCTCGGGTTGAGGGAGGAGGTAGGCGAGGGGAAGGCGAGGTCAGGGGGGCGGCTTGGAGACAAAACTCTTGGGTTAGGGTTATGAGGAACTTGGTTAAAGAAGGCTATATATATATATATATATATATATATATATATATATATATATATATATATATATATATATATATATATATATATATATATATATAGGATTCTAGGGTTCTAAGTTAGTATATATAGATAATCATATCTATTAAGAATAACTAAAATAAATTATCTATTAATAAACAACAATAACTAATTAATTAGAATATGGAATTTTTTATATTCTAGGGTTTCTAGACTAGGATTAAGGTTTAGGGAGTTCCTAATACAATGCACACACAAACACTTGCATATATATATATATATATATACACATATATATATCTAACTATATAAATAATTAATAATGAATTAAATAACATCTATTTAATAACTAAATAAATAAAATAAAAAAATAATAACATAAAATGTAAAAATTTGAGGGGTTTTACACCAAACACAACTAACCGTGCCTTTAAGCGCTCAACACTGCCGTCAGATTTGTACTTTATTTTGTACACCCATCTACTTCCCAATGCTTTCTTCCCAGGAGGCAAATCGACAAGACTCCATGTCCCATTATCTTCCAGAGCCTTTATTTCAGTTTGCATAGCCGCGTGCCAGCCTGAATCTCGCGAGGCCTGGCGATATGAAGTAGGCTCAACACCTGCAGTGATGGCTGCAAGAAAATCTCTGTGTCCCGCAGTAAATATGTCATAACTTAGAAATTGTGTTAGAGGATACGAAGTACCTGAGGAAGTGACGGGAACAGATGAACTGTGGTGAAGGGGGGACTTTTACTTCGAACAGCATTCGTCACAAAATCCTGTAATCGTACTGGCTGTGATTTCTTTCTCATACCTCTTCCCAATACTACCTCGTCGGACACCTCTGGCAACACTGTATCCCCTGTATCATTAGTAGTATCCGCATCACCCTCAGCGGACTCTCTTGTCAATACTTCTGCATCGACCTGTGCATCCTTGCCAGTCGGTGCCGAGCCACCAACAACCACTCCGGCTCAGCAACCGTAGCTGGCACCATCCCAAAAGCCTCTATATCATCTTCCGGCACCTCAACAGATGTATGGCTTGTCGCAGAAGACATCTCACTAGCAGAGTCACACCCAAAAAATTCTTTTTCATAAAAAGTAACATCACGGGATACAAAAAATTCACCAGTCTCCAAATCATACAGTTTCCATCCCTTTTTATCAAGTGGATACCCAACAAAGATACATTTTCTGCTCCTGCTAGCAAATTTATCATGTCTGGATTTCAAATCATACGCATAGCACAGACAACCAAAAAGACGTAAATGATCATACGAAGGAGCCGAACCATATAAAACTTCATAAGGAGACTTAAAATGTAAGATACTAGAAGGTGTCATATTTATCAAATAACATGCACCCAGAACACATTCCCCCAAAAAATCTACGGAAAGAGAACCCTGAAATCGTAATGCCCTGGCGACATTTAAAATATGTCAATGTTTTCTTTCCACCCTTCCATTCTGTTGAGGTGTTCCAACACAGGATGTTTGGAACAATATACCTTGAGATAAAAAATAATCTTGTAAACAATTAAATTCAGTGCCATTGTCACTCCGCACTCGACGGATATCAACCCCAAACTGACGCTTCACCATAGCAATGAATTTAAGAAACGCAGAATAAACAGCACACTTATCTGTCAATAAAACAACCCAAACAGCTCTAGAAAAATCATCCACCAAAGTCAAAGAAATATCGTGCCCCATTAGATGACGGGACACTATATGGTCCCCACAGATCACAGTGCATAAGTTCAAAGCATCTCGAAGCACGACTATTACTATCAGGAAAGGCATCACGAGTCTGTTTAGCTTGATGACAAATATCACAAGCCTTATGAGAAAACACTCCACTACCAGAGAGAAAAGGTAAAGTCTGCATTACTTTATCTGAAGGATGTCCCACTCTACCATGCCAAACCTCGGAATCACTCTCTTTGCATGCCAGGATCACCGAAGCCAAAGAAGCTGGAACCTCCCCTAAGAAGTAAAGTCCACCCCGTTGTTCACCTGCCCCAATCACCATCCTCGTACTTCGGTCCTGAACAAAACACAAATCAGGAGTAAATAATATATCACAATTTCTGGCACCAATCAATTGGGAGACAGAGATCAAATTGTAAGTCAGTGTCGGAACATAAAGAACATCCGTCAACACCAACGAAGCAGTCAAAAATACTTTGCCTCTCAGAACAGCCTCAATAGTGCTCCCATCAGGCAAAATCACAGGGCAGACAGGGCCCTCAAAGCAATCAACTAAACAGGTACGAGAGCCTGTCGCAAGAAGAGTAGCCCCAGTATCGAATATCCAAGGGACAGAAGAATTTTTACCCATCAGACGATCAGAGTTTGAAGAGCCAGGGTTGGAAGAATCGTCGTTACCCAGCAAGCTCATCAGTTTCTGCCATTGTTCATCTAAGAGTGGTGAAGGATACCCTCCATGCATCATATCCGCTGAACTTTCAGCAAGACCAGCAGGAACACCATGACCAGCAGTGGCGACATGATGAACAACCCCTGCGCCACCAGCACCACGACCCCCATTACGTCTCTGTGGTGGTGCCGGGCCTCTGCCACCACCAGTACCACGTCCGCCCTCACGCCGAGGACGAGTCTTCCACCACTCTGGATAGCCAATCTTGACAAAGCAAGTTGCAATATCATGACCTGTTTTCTTGCAATGAGTACAGATCATACCTGATTTGTCCCTGGAATCTGAGGTTTTACTATTAGAAGGAGTGGAAATACGAGATGAAGACTTGATAGCCAGCGCCATCACCTCCTCAGTAGCAGATTGGACCTGAGATTTTTGCATATCCTCCTCCTCACGGACTGCCTGGTATGTCCGATCTAAAATTGGCTGAGGAACCTGAGCCAGAAGATTAGATCGGGCATGACCATACAACTCAGCATTCAACCCATACATAAAATCTTGAAAGTGGTATTCATCCCTCATAGCCTATAGCTTGGCAGCAAGTTCACCACAGGTACAAGTTGGCAATGGAAAATAAGCAGCTTGTTCATCCCACAAAGACTACAAATTTCTAAAATAGGTTTCCACAGACAACGACGCCGTTTGTTTGCACTCGGCCAAAGCCACCTTAATTTGTTGCTTCCGAGTGCCGTTGCTAACAACAAATCTTTTCGCCAACAAGTTCCACAATGGATAAACCTCCTCAAAGTACGGCAAAGATTTCTTCAGAGACGGATCAATGGTATTAAGAATCCATTGAACCAATAGCGCTTGCACGCATCTCCAATCAAGCAATTTGCTAGCATCATTAACAGGTTTGATTTTAGTACCCTCCAGAAAAGTGATCTTTCGCCTAGAGATCAGGGAGAGACGTATCGACCGAGACCACTCAGCATAGTTTGGTCCACGAAAAACAATAGGAGTAATGATATTTTCTGGTTGATCAGCAGAACTCAAAAAATATGGATCCTTCGGATTAGGATAATTTGGGTTATGTGCACTGCCACCGCCAGTCGCGACGGAGTAGCTGGACGCAGCATCATCTGCCATCGCGGATGTCGGGTGTACAAAAATTTTGTACAACGTCGACGAATCGGCCGCTGATGGACGGGGTCGGCAGCGAATCGGCCGCGATCAGGGGTGCCGAATCTGGCGCGTAGGAGCGAGTGGATGTCGGGTGTACAAAAAGTTGTACAATGCCGACGAATCTGCGAAAGAGATAACAGATATATATATATATATATATATATATATATATATATATATATATATATATGTATATATTTAATGATCTCTTCACAGAAGACTTTTTTTTTCTCTGCACAGAAGACTTTTTTTTTTGCTGTGCTTTGAAGTTGCCGAACAAGCCTTTTTACACAGAAGACTTTGTTGCACAGAAGACTTTGTTGTGCTTTTGCCTTTGAAGTTGCACAGAAGACTTTGTTGTGCTTTGTTCTCTGCACAGAAGACTTTTCTTCACCGAAGAGACTTTGCCGATGCGTAGGGGATCGGTGCGAAGATAGATCGGTGCAGCGTCGGTGCTGCGGACGTGTCGGGTCGGTGCGGCGTCGGGTCGGTGCGGCGTCGGATCGGACGTGTAGGGGATCGGCGGGTCCGCAGCGGACGTCGGGTCGGTGCGGCGTCGGATCGGCGCTGCGGATGCGTAGGGAATTGGCGGACGCGTTGGATCGGACGCGTCGGGTGCGTCGGACGCGTAGAGATCGGATTGATGATGGAGAATCTGACGGCTAGGATTTTTCTGGAGGCTCTGATACCATGTAGGAAATAATAATGCCTTGTTCTCATTGCTAGGGTTTATTACAATATATATAGTGTCTACAGTTGGGCTTATGGGTATGGGCCATATTTACATTATCAATATAATCTAACAAGTTTGACTAGAATAGAGAGTGACCTTATCTATTAAAAAAATCAATTATGCTATTTGGCTCCCAAAATATTTGGGTGATGTCATCTCCCATTATGTGACATCTGACATAGCAGATGACATAACAGCTGACATGTCAAATTTTTACCCAAAAATTAATTCCCAAATTTTTTTAATGTTAATATTAATATTAATATTAATATTAATGTTAATTTTAATGTTAAGGTTAATCTTAATGTTAATTATCATGTTAATTTAATGTTAATTTATTAATTTTAATTTTAATATTAATTTTATTGTTAAATTTTGCCATGTCAGCTGTCATGTCAGCAACCATGTCATCTGCCACATAATAAGAGATGATATCATCCAAAAAATTTGGGAGCCAAATAGTATTTTGAAAAAAAAACAGGAACAAATAAGTAATATTGTGATTCTTCAAAAAAAGAAAGGTATAGCTAGGTAGAGCCGGATCGATGGTTGCTAAGAGCAGCATTAATAGTTGGGGCTGAGAAATGCAATCTCAGGCCCAAAATATTACTAGAAAGTAAATTGTGGAATGGGTTGTGACTACATAAGAATAGTAGTACTTTATGCTTCATGCCCAATTGTCCAACTCCAACTGCCAAATGCTTCAAGAAAATTATAAAATCTAGGATTTAAAATTTTGGGCTCCAAATTGGAGCTTACTATTCTGTAAAATTATTTCCTACATTCTGAATCTAGAAATTCAAGGGCCCAACCTATAGCACCTGTGGGTGGGGGTTGGGCCCGAAAATGTAGAAATTGGAACCAAATATGGGACTTATCATTCTACTGAATAAGCTTCTAGATTATGAATGTAGAATGTAGAAATTGGGATGGAGCTTACTAATGATGCTCTAAGTAAGCCTCCTGATCAAGAAATCCCAAATTCCCAATGCATGGACGATTTGGATGAAGTTCGCAGGCCATCCTTATTGGCTGACAGTTGTAGTTCAACTCTGTTTTGAGCTTCGCTTAACAAGTGGCAAAAATATTTAGCATAATTAAGCATTGTACATTTGAATCAAGGTAATTAGTTCGCATGGCGTATAATATGAACTTGTTATTTGGTTGGAAGTGCCTCTATTTCCCCCCAATTATTTTTAATGGTACGGATCTAGACAGGCGGAATAGATGTCTTCCATATCAGCCACTCTAGCTCGAGGTCGTTATCAAAAAAAAAAAAAAATATATATATATATATATATATATATATATATATATATATATATATATATATATATATATATATATATATATATATATATATATATATAAATATATATATATATAGAAAATATATATATATATATATATATAGAAGTTGATCAAAAGTTTTTCTTAGAAAACCTCCTAAAAGTTTTCCTCACTCTAATTCGTAATATTAATGTTAACATTAATGTCAATGTTAATATTAATGTTAATATTAATATTAATTTTTTTAATTTTTTTATATTAATTTTAATGTTAATGTTAATATTAATGTTAATGTTAATGTTAATGTTAATATTAATTTTA
Source organism: Iris pallida (assembly GCA_029216955.1). Taxonomy (NCBI): domain Eukaryota; kingdom Viridiplantae; phylum Streptophyta; class Magnoliopsida; order Asparagales; family Iridaceae; genus Iris; species Iris pallida. The sequence continues at coordinate 2,984,504 of JANAVB010015600.1, forward strand.
ATGTTAAGTTTAATGTTAATTTTAGTATTTAATGTTAATATTAACATTAATATTAACATTAACATTAATATTAACATTAATATTAACATTAAATTACGGATTAGAGTGAGAGAGATTTTTAGGGGAGTTTTCTAAGGGAGACTTTTGATCCGCTTCCTATATATATATATATATATATATATATATATATATATATATATATCAGCAAAGTGTGGTCGAAAGGCACACCTCCTGGATCACCCTTCCCAATCTCCCCCTTGTGTGCTTCCCTGCTGCGGCCCTCAAGAGGATCGCCAGCTCTTTCGGGGTCCTTGTCGCCATCGCAGAAGAAACGAGAAACCTCTCTAAATGTAACTATGCAAAGATTTGCGTAGAGCTGGACCTTGCTATCGAGCCACCCTCGGAGATAGAGTTAGAACTCGGAGATAAATCATTCAGGAAAGCGCTGGTTTACGACAACAGCATTATTTTCTGTCAACACTGCCAGATGAGCGGACACTCTCTACAACACTGCTTCCGCGCTCACCCTGAACTCAAGAAACCTGTCCCCAGGAAAGCGGGTGGCACTGTTGCGGCTCCATCATCCCGCCAAACAACGCGGATACATCCCAACCCCGCCCCTCCCGCTCAGAGTTCCCAAACTCATTCCGCTGATATCTCCGCACCTACACCCTCTCTCGCCATCACTATACTCAATTCCTGCGGAGCATTGGTCTCAGAATCTGCTGTTGTCGCTCCGGATCTGCAGGACTCTGATCGCCCCTCTAACCCCCAATCCCCCTCACTTGCCATCACTCTTCATAACTCCTTTGAAGCTCTCGACTTCGATCCGGATGACTGCTCTCCGGAGTCGCTCATCCCCGGTGGCCTTCCTAACACCCCTCTTGACATCGTCCCCCTCCAAAACACCCCCATCACCCCTCTCTCCATCGCTGCCCCCCCAAGCCTCCTTCTCCGATACTTCTGGAGTCCAGTCTTCGGTTGACCTCAGATCGTACTCCATCGGTACGGTAGTCGGGGATCCGTCCGCAGCCATTCCAGCTTTCCCCCTTCGATCGGCCACCGTTCCTCCTCGCCCGCAATCCCCGCTCTCAGGAAGATTTTGGCAGGCTCAGCAAGCGGGGTTCCTCGATCGAGACAATCCTCTTTGCGCCCTGGCGGAATGTGAAGACTCTGACATATCCTCCCCGGCAGGCGCTAGCGTTCACCTGAGTTCAGATAGGTATCTTGAACCCGTCTGCACCAGCCCAGGAAACAACCCTCTCAAAAAAAAAGAAGAAATCCAAGAAACAAAGGCAGCATACGGCGATGACCACGAGATCCGTCGCAAAGCTGCAAACCACCACTACTCCCTCCCTTAATGCCTAACATTCTTTCTTGGAATGTTCGAGGCATTGGGAACAAACAGACTATGAATCGGATAAGCAGGCTCACCAAAGCTCATCGGATTGATCTACTTGTCATTATCGAACCCAAAATTAAACACAAAAGAATGAAAGAAATTCAACTCAAGATGGGTTTCCCTACCGCGATATCCGGATGTCACGATATTTGGATCTTCTTCGCAGCTGACTTTCGCTTCGGCATTATAAACGACTCCCTCCAAGCCCTCTCATGTTGGGTCGAACACCCCACCTTCAAGTTCCGCATCCTTCTTTCGGCCATCCATGGTAGCTGCAGCATACCGGAGCGTAAAGTTCTTTGGAAGCTTTTGTCGGGTCCCTCCCTTCCTCACGACGATTTGCCATGGCTGTGCATCGGTGATTTTAACACGATTTCTTACAGAGAGGAGAAATCTGGGGGGCGTGACCCCCCCCCCCCCATTCGGCCATGGAGGACTTCAATAATTTTGCCTTAACCGCCCACCTTACCGCCATCCCTTTCCACGGCAATCAGTTCACTTGGTGCAACATGCAAGATGGTTTGCGTAGGCAATACTCTCGCCTCGATCGCGCCATGGTTAACGACAGTTGGTCGGATTTGGGCTTGACTAGTAATCTGTCACATCTGAACTCCACTGAATTCGATCATTCCCCCTCCTTCTCGAGATTAACATCTCTCATAACCGCATCCAAAAATCCTTTCGCTTCCTGGACTTCTGGCGCCACCACCCCCAGTTCATGCACATCGTGGAAGAGGCTTGGGCTTCGGTCAATCACCCGAAACCTCTGGTCAGAATTGCTTCCAAACTGAAAGCTACTAGAAGAGCCCTCACGGCCTGGAGCAAAATTGCGTTCGGTGACATTTTTCAGGCAATTAAAGATGCTGAAGACGATGTCACCCGCGCGGAGATCGACTTCGCCCTATTCGGGTCCCAGGAGAATCGCGCTTCTCTCAACCTAGCCAAGGCCATTCTTAAGTCTAGAATCAGGGTTGAAACTGAATTCTGGAAACAAAAGGCTAGATTAACCTGGGACTTGGAAGGGGACAAGAATTCTGGTTTCTTCCACAAATGCGTCAAAGGACGCAGAAGCGCTCTGAAGATTCATCGCATCCGCGATGTTAATGGTCAACTGCTGGACGATCAGGAGAACATTCGGATGGCAGCCACGAACTATTTCTCCAACATATTTGCTAAAGAGGACGTGATAAAAGATGACGGTTTCCTGGCCGAGATCCCCTCCCTGATTTGCGACAGAGACAATGTTTGCCTATGCGCTCCCCCCTCTGTCGACGAGATTAAGACCGCTGTGTGGTCCATTAATGCTAACAGCGCACCGGGTCCAGATGGATTCAACGGGGTGTTCTTCCGCACTTGCTGGGATATCATTAAGTCCGACCTTGGAGATGCCACTACCGCATTTTTCCAAGGAGCCACTTATCCGAAATCTATATCCTCCGCTCATATTATCCTCATTCCCAAGAAAGACAACCCGGACACCTTCAAAGACTTCAGACCGATCAGCCTCTGCACCTTCACCAACAAAATTATCTCTAAAATTATCGCTTCCAGAATGTCAGACATCCTCCCCAGAATCATATCCGAAGAGCAAAGCGGCTTCGTCAAAGGTCGCAACATCACCTATAATATCCTACTGGCCCAAGAGATGATCCCATGTATGAAATTTCCGGCTAGAGGGGAATGTTGCCATCAAGCTGGACATGGAAAAAGCTTACGACCGCCTTGACTGGCAGTTCATGATCTGGGTGTTCAGAGCCTTTGGTTTTTCGGAACCAGTTATCGACATCATCTTTAGATCCATCAACAACTCCTGGTTCTCCACCGTCATCAACGGTCAACCTTACGGTTTCTTCAGAGCTACTCGCGGGGTCAGACAGGGAGACCCTCTCTCCGCCACCATTTTCATCATCACGGCGGAAGCTCTGAGCAGAAATCTCAAAATTATGCCGCGATCTCCTGGGTTCCAGCACTTTCACACAACGACCGGGTGCCCTCTCATAACTCATCTCGCATACGCGGATGACATCCTCATTTTCTCCGTCGGCGCTATTGGAGCCATTAAGGTGGTGATTAGAACTCTTGCCAATTATACTCGCTGCTCCGGCCAGAAAATCAACAATAGCAAGAGCGTGATCTATACTCATCACAAAGCTGATAGAACTCATTCGGCGGTGTTGTCCTCCATGACTTCCTTCTCCACAGCATATCCCCCTTTCCTCTACTTAGGCTGCCCGTTGGTGTACGGCAGAGCCAACTCTGGGATTTTCGATCACATGGTGGGCAAGATTCGCCAGAAAATTGTGGGCTGGCACAACACCACCCTTTCCCCAGGGGGAAGCTTATGCTCATTAAGCATGTCCTTTCCTCCATCCCCATTTACATCCTTGCGGTGTGCTCCCCCCACCAAAGTGCTACATTCTATTGAATCCATTCTTGCTAAGTTCTTTTGGGGACATCTCGAGGGGAAGAACAGGTATTACTGGGCCAGTTGGGCTACTATGGCTAAACCTACCGTAGAGGGAGGGCTGGGATTCTGTAGGCTGGCCCACATGGTCGACGCTCTATCGGCTAAGTTGTGGTAGAAAATCCGCTATGATAACTCGATCTGGACCAGGTTCATGCGAGCGAGGTACTCCAGATTCTGTCACTTAACTGAGGCGTCTGCCAACAACAGATCCTCCGCGTCGTGGCGGCGCATCATCCGGGGCCGAAACCTTGCGGAACCTCACTTTCGTTTGACCCTGGGCAATGGGCGTTCGCAGGCCTGCAAGGAACGCTGGTTGGGAGACAATATCCTCAGGCCCAACGCTATTACTCCACCGCAATACGAGATCCGTGACTTATGGGATGAGGTCGCATCTGGATGGGATTGGGACAAGGTTCATGATTGGCTTGGCCCGGCGGCCTTGGCGAGCCTGGCTGCCTCTCATTTGTCGATCAATGACGCGGTGGATGTGCTCAGTTGGTCACCCAATCCGGGTGGCGTCTTCACCCTTGCTTCTGCCAGAGCCATCATCAGAGGCCCCGAAGTCACGACCGCCCCTTCCGCCAAGTTTTGGCACACGTGCATTCCAGTAAAATGGTCCATTCTCATCTGGCGTGCCGCGCATCGGAAACTCCCCACGGACGATGCCGTCAAATCCTTTGGCTACTTTCTGGCGTCCAAATGCCACTGCTGCGTTGATCCTCAACAGGAATCCGCCGATCACGACCTACTCTATGGGGATTCTGTCCCTAACATTTGGACACACCTTCAATATAGGTACAAAATGGCCCCCACGATCGGGGGCATCAACGATCTGCTGGCTAGCTGGAACACTTCTCACGGGCATCAGATCGTCGTTGCCGCCGCTTTTTGGGTATTATGGAAAAACAGAAACAAATTCAGATTCGAAGGCCGCCAATTCCCACTACAGTAATTGTACAGAGAGGTGGTTCGGCAAATATTCAAGAGGAGGAGGTGTTGCACCCACACCTCGAAAGGAGCGTTATATATATATATATATATATATATATATATATATATATATATATATATATATATTTTTGCACCCACGCCAGTTCCTTTCGAGCGTTATATATATATAATTGTACAGAGAGGTGGTTCCTTTCGAGGTGTTGCACCCACGCCAGTTCCTTTCGAGCGTTATATATATTTGGTTCCTTTCGAGGTGTTGCACCCACGCCAGTTCCTTTCGAGCGTTATATATATATATATATATATATATATATATATATATATATATATATATATATATATATATATATATAGAAAGGAGCGTTATATATATATATATATTTATATATATATATATATATATATATATATATATATATATATATATATATATATATATATATATATATATACTAGAAGATGATTATATATATATATATATATATATATATATATATATATAATCATCTTCTAGTATATATATATATATACTAGAAGATGATTATATATATATATATATATATATATATATATATATATATATATATATATATATATATATATATATATATATTAGTATATAAATATATATATATATATATATATATATATATATATATATATATATATATATATATATATATATATATATATATATATATATATATATATATACACTAAAATATATATATATATATATATATATATATATATATATATATATATATATATATATATATATATATATATATATATATATATATATTTTAGTGTATATATATATATATATATATATATATATATATATATATATATATATATATATATATATATATATATATATATAATCATCTTCTAGTCTAGTGGCAGAGGGAGAGCCATTGAGGACCAAGTGGTCGGATGTTCGAATCCTGTGGCATAGTTACGATTCTATTTACCAAGAAAAAAAATCTCAAAAGATCTTATAGGGGAGGAAGTTTCGTTCTCTAATGAAATGTGGTGGTGGTGATTTTCATATCATTTTCGAAATAATATACATTGCATTATTTTTTATGTAATTTTTTATCATTTCGATTAGATTCAAATCTTGCGAGAATTTGAATAATTTAAAAATCTAATTTGGACGGTTAAAAAATACAATATAACTACTACTATTTCGGAGAATCCAATCCCCTTGTATAATTTTAGAATATGTTTCAATATCATGGTTTAAAGTATCAGCCGATACCGATCTGATACAGCCGATACTAATACGGTTTGGTATGTCCCGATCCGATACCGACTGATACCCGATACTGATCGATACCAACATTGGAGGTCTCTTTTCCGGTCAATTCCGCAAAGAAAATTAAACGAAAAAGACAAATCAGCAAGGGTTTAAAGCATGATAAGGTTATAAAAGCATGTAAAAGAAGAAAATCAATCTATTGTATGTAAACCAATTAGTAAGGGTGACTACTATTTTATTTAATTTCAAAACTACTAAAGAATAACACCAAAAATACTTAAAATTATGTCTAAATGTATGAAATATATGTTTTTAAAAGTAAATCATTTATTAATAATGATTTGTTTTCCGTTACCAAAAAATCTGATACTTCGATCCAAAACCGCCGATGCTACCGATATTGCCGATACTAATACCCATAGTAATAGTCCGATATCGATTCTAATATCGATAATGTGAACCTTGTTCAATATAAGGAAAAGTTATTGTCACGCCCCAGAACCAGAATACTGGAGAGCGGGGGCAGACAAAGCCAGCTATGTATAACGGAATGGAATCCACACCGCTATACGGTCACGGCTGTCTAGATATGTGAGGGTTTCACTACAATCCATCAGTCTCTTAAGGTCATAAAATAGCCTATTGTCTCAATCTCAACCAACTAATAATAATCACAAGATATCAGATCACCAAATATACAATTGTAAGGCGTCCCAAACATTACATATCCAGATGATCATGAAGCTAGTCGTTACAAAATGTGAGGACTAGCAAGAGTTCAGTCATACATGATCAACCTCTGGGGCTCGTCAATCATGTTACAGCCCGTAGGCAGACAGTAAGTAAGTACAATCGAGCTAACACTTGCTCGTCGGCTAAACGTCTCAAAAGAATAATTTACAATATTACAGTGGAAGAATAAAAGAAACCCACTCGATGCCCTGGTTACGCCTGGTGACCACCATCGGGCTGGAAGACAGGTAGATCCTTTGCTGCTGCTCCGGTATCTGGCCATACAAAACCAGTTGGGTCAGACCCCAGAAAGAGCAAGTGCCACAAAGGAGCCACAAAATAAGAACCAAAGCCAGCAAATTAGTACAATAATAAAATTACATAATAAGAGACAGTAATTTAAGAAAAGCATGACGGGTAAATATAAAAGACAATCTTGCATAGAATCACTAAAAGACAGGACATATGGAAAAGCATGTCAGGATGATATACGATGAGATAACCATGGGACTATTCAGATAGCTAGGTTACAACCCGTAAACCAAACAAGGACCGGGGTTGTAATCCTTCGTCTGAACGGAACTTGGTTTCTCTCACCATTTATCGGCAAGATAAATATAAGAAATCAGGTCAAGTAACAATCTGAAGTGACAATCATTATAGTGACAATCTGGAGTGACAATCATTATAGTGACAATCTGGAGTGACAATCATTATAGTGACAATCTGGAGTGACAATCATTCAATCATTCTGATACAATCTTACAATCAATCAATTCTAGTCAATACTATACTGTACTAGACTCCATCCAAGCAATCATGGCCAATCATTGCCTACGGCTTTCTACATTAACTAACTAGGGTTATCACAATCCTAGTTACTAGCAAGATGCAATGAGATGCTCCAAGTAGTCACAGGCCCTGCAGCTATCCAGGTTATCCAGGCAATCATTATAGTGACAATCTAGAGAGTACCATGCATTATAGTGACAATAGAGTTCAATCATTTAAGTGACAATGGAGGGTGCCCCACATAACAGTGGGCTGGAAATGTGCCCTACTCGTCGGCAGGCTACAAGTCCAATCATTTGCGGCCGGGATAACGGGATCGCCTGTAACTGGGGAACATCTCTTCATGACTAGTGAATTATACTAATTATTAACCTTAGTCCAATTCAGTAGGTACTCCTGACCGTGGTACTCAGGAGTCCCATCCTAGACATGATGCGAGACTGGACAAGTAGATTTAACAAGCAAGCAAGAAAGAACCACCCACGGTGTCAAGACAGGTCAAGCTAAGTTATCAAGATAAATCATGTCAGGGTACTTGTCAGGAGTGCGCCACGACGGGCCACTATCATGTCAGGTTGGTCATGTCAGGAGTGCACCACTGCGGGTCACTGTCGTGTTATGCTAGTTCCTTGCCATACCAAGTCATGTACAATGGTCATTCCAAACATAACAAGTAAAATCAAGTTCATAACAAAAAGGCGTAAGGATATAAAATGGGCATAAAATATCTAATAGAATATCAAAATACGGGGCAATAGAAAAGCCAAGCTTAAAGAAATAAGACCAAAACTCCAAGAGCTAATGGGTTAACAAGGGGGTCAGGGAAGCAGCGTACGAAAAGTCACGCACGCTCAAGGGAGCAGCTGCGTGAAAAGTCACGCACGCTCAAGGGAGCAGTGTGTGAAAGTCACGCACGCTGAGAGCAGTGTACGTGAAAGTCACGCACGCTACAGGGAGCAGTGTGTGAAAGTCACGCACGCTGAGAGCAGTGTACGTGAAAGTCACGCACGCTACAGGAAGTAGTGTATGAAAGTCATGCACGCTCAAGGGAGCAGTGTGTGAAAGTCACGCACGCTACAGGAAACAGTGTGTGAAAGTCACGCACGCTCAAGGGAGGCAGCTGCATGAAAAGTCACGCACGCTCAAGGGAGACAGCTGCGTGAAAAGTCACGCACGCTGAAGGAAGCAGCTGCGCGAAAAGTCACGCACGCTCAAGGGGCAGCGTGGGTGAAAAGTCACGCACGCTCAAGGAGACACGCTTCCAACAGGAAGTGTACTCAAGGCTCAGTGGCGTAAGCTAAGAAGCTCAGCACACTGCTCACTGTCTTCTCCAAACAGCAAGAACACCATGAAGAACCCAAGCTTCCAAGCATCATAACTTGGCCATCCGAACTCCAAATCCGGATTTCCAAAGTTCCAACTGGAGTGAAACTGAAAGCTCTTCCACATGGAAACATCAAAAACCCCTAAAATCCAACTTAAGAAGCTCAAACCATACAAAATCCGAAAATAAAAATAACTTAGATCTATCACAATGGAGGCTCCAAATTACAAAAATCTAAGTTCTAATGTTGATCACCATGTCCTAATCTATCAAATGGACAAGGAAAAGAGGGTTCTCATGTAGTGGCAAGATACACTTGCCTAGGGTTGGGAGAGTTGTGTAGAGGAAGAAGAAGAAGAAGAAGAAGGAAATTAATGGTGGTAATGAAGAGAGAGAGTGGTAGGTGGGGATATAAAGAGGGGGAGTTGTGGTGGGGATGAGGGGTAGCATAGGTTAAGGTGCTCCATGCATAAACTGAACCAAAATAAACCACCCCAATTAAAACCGAGCCATGCCAAAACCCAAAATACGGGAAATACCAAAATCTCACAAGTCGAGAAAAATAAAAATACATGCCAAAATCCAGATACGAGTATAAATACGAAATACGAGAAATACGGAAACTGAGGGTGATAACTCTACCCACCTTAAAAGAATTTCGTCCTCGGAATTTAATCAAGGAGTTAGAGATTGTCACGACAAGCTATACTAAGCACAGGCAAGCTACACTAAGCAATTCAATCATACAATCATACAATGCAAGCAAGGAAGAAAAAACATAAGGCATAAGGAAGACATTACACCTCACGAGTCAAACAAGTAGGGATAACGTGATCGGATATCATCCTCACACTCCCATGTTTGACTCTCCCAAGGAGCGATGAACGCAAGCAACATGAACTAAACTGATAGTCTTGCGCTTGAGGTCTCTCCCCTTGGTCAAACAGGGACACAGGCCTATCCTCATACGAAAAGGTTGGTACCAATAACCAGTTTCAAATGACCTGGGATATGGCTCGGGTCCGGGATGTACCATTGTAATTAGGATACATGAAATACGTCATGTACCCCGCATAATGACGGTAGAAAAGCAAGATGAGAGGACACATATACCTCTCGGTCGATTCTGAACCTGAGCCTGGGCTAGGACAAACTGCCGCGGGTTCTGTTACTGGAAAGTCTGGGCCTGAGTCGGCAATGGCCTCGGGAACGGGAACTGCTGTTGCCGGTGAACTGGAGCTAGTACTGGTGCTGGTGCTGGTGCTGGTGCTGGTCCCCTAACCGAGGGACTAGATACTGTCGATACTGAATCAACTCTAAAAGGAGAGGACCCCACCCTATGATCCGATGCTCCACACAATAAACATAATCCCAACGCCTTGCGACACTCCGCTACCACGTGTCCAGGCTTCCCATAATAAGAACAGCCTACGGCAGAAGACTGTGCTTGCTTCTGTTTCTGCTGAGGGTACGTCGGGGTCGAGTACTGGACCGACGTAACTGAGGTTGCTTGCCTCGGAGTTCCATTAGTCAAAGCCCTAGCTGCCGGGGCTGGTGCTGAAGACTGATTCATCTGACTATGGGATCGCTTTCGTCCTCCGGTCCTATCCACAATCTTCTGGGAGGTATACTCGTGCCTTCTTGCTGCTCGCAATACCGCATCATAGGTCTGATGCTCGAACTGTTCTAATGCCAATATAATCTCTAGGTGAAGTCCCTGCTAGAACCTCTGCGCTCTGTCAAACTCGGTTGCCACCAAGGTGGGAGCAAACCGACTGAGTCTGGAAAACTCGACCGCATATCCGTCGACAGGTATTGTCAATCCTACTGCTTGTGCGGCCCACCAACTGCGGGCTAGATCCAATAACTGTAGGCGCACCACAGCCACCTTCTCTTCTTCTGGAGTCTTCGCGGCTTCGAGAATCACCTCTATATCTTGTAGCCAAGCATCGGCAGCAATGGCATCCTCGCAGCCATCAAAGAATGGAGGGTTCAGGCGCTTAAAACTATTGACCACACTGTTCCCTCGGGGTCCACTTCTATTCAGAGCATCTTTCACTGCTTGGTACAATGCATCGCCTCTAAGATCTTGGGAAGCTAATAATGTTCTGATGAGACCCACCAAAGTACCATCATCAGGATCTGCAGGCTGGTATGGCTGAACTGGCGGTTCTCCTCCAGTAGGTACGACTCGGAAGGCTGCTCCTGAGTGCTGGTCCACGGGAGGTGCTCTTCCTTGCTGATCGGCAGGGTCAGGTGTAGTGCTGCTGAGGAAGATGACACAGGGAAACAATAAAGAAGGACCAGGACAGACCAACGATACAAGCATGTAATCAGGGCAAGAATTTCAGGGAGTTGAAAATACGGGCGGAGATCAAGGGCGAATACTGATTGAGACATCTATTCGGTAAACCCTCATATTTCTTGATTGACAAGACCTGCATGGGCCACCACTTAAACCATGTTACGCCCCAGAACCAGAATACTGGAGAGCGGGGGCAGACATAGCCAGCTACGTATAACGGAATGGAATCCACACCGCTATACGGTCACGGCTGTCTAGATATGTGAGGGTTTCACTACAATCCATCAGTCTCTTAAGGTCATAAAATAGCCTATTGTCTCAATCTCAACCAACTAATAATAATCACAAGATATCAGATCACCAAATATACAATTGTAAGGCGTCCCAAACATTACATATCCAGATGATCATGAAGCTAGTCGTTACAAAATGTGAGGACTAGCAAGAGTTCAGTCATACATGATCAACCCCTGGGGCTCGTCAATCATGTTACAGCCCGTAGGCAGACAGTAAGTAAGTACAATCGAGCTAACACTTGCTCGTCGGCTAAACGCCTCAAAAGAATAATTTACAATATTACAGTGGGAGAATAAAAGAAACCCACTCGATGCCCTGGTTACGCCTGGTGACCACCATCGGGCTGGAAGACAGGTAGATCCTTTGCTGCTGCTCCGGTATCTGGCCATACAAAACCAGCTGGGTCAGACCCCAGGAAGAGCAAGTGCCACAAAGGAGGCCACAAAATAAGAACCAAAGCCAGCAAATTAGTACAATAATAAAATTACATAATAAGAGACAGTAATTTAAGAAAAGCATGACGGGTAAATATAAAAGACAATCTTGTATAGAATCACTAAAAGACAGGACATATGGAAAAGCATGTCAGGATGATATACGATGAGATAACCATGGGACTATTCAGATAGCTAGGTTACAACCCGTAAACCAAACAAGGACCGGGGTTGTAACCCTTCGTCTGAACGGAACTTGGTTTCTCTCACCATTTATCGGCAAGATAAATATAAGAAATCAGGTCAAGTAACAATCTGGAGTGACAATCATTATAGTGACAATCTGGAGTGACAATCATTATAGTGACAATCTGGAGTGACAATCATTCAATCATTCTGATACAATCTTACAATCAATCAATTCTAGTCAATACTATACTGTACTAGACTCCATCCAAGCAATCACGGCCAATCATTGCCTACGGCTTTCTACATTAACTAACTAGGGTTATCACAATCCTAGTTACTAGCAAGATACAATGAGATGCTCCAAGTAGTCACAGGCCCTGCAGCTATCCAGGTTATCCAGGCAATCATTATAGTGACAATCTAGAGAGTACCATGCATTATAGTGACAATAGAGTTCAATCATTTAAGTGACAATAGAGGGTGCCCCACATAACAGTGGGCTGGAAATGTGCCCTACTCGTCGGCAGGCTACAAGTCCAATCATTTGCGGCCGGGATAACGGGATCGCCTGTAACTGGGGAACATCTCTTCATGACTAGTGAATTATACTAATTATTAACCTTAGTCCAATTCAGTAGGTACTCCTGACCGTGGTACTCAGGAGTCCCATCCTAGACATGATGCGAGACTGGACAAGTGGATTTAACAAGCAAGCAAAAAAGAACCACCCACGGTGTCAAGACAGGTCAAGCTAAGTTATCAAGATAAATCATGTTAGGGTACTTGTCAGGAGTGCGCCACGACGGGCCACTATCATGTCAGGTTGGTCATGTCAGGAGTGCACCACTGCGGGTCACTGTCGTGTTATGCTAGTTCCTTGCCATACCAAGTCATGTACAATGGTCATTCCAAACATAACAAGTAAAATCAAGTTCATAACAAAAAGGCGTAAGGATATAAAATGGGCATAAAATATCTAATAGAATATCAAAATACGGGGCAATAGAAAAGCCAAGCTTAAAGAAATAAGACCAAAACTCCAAGAGCTAATGGGTTAACAAGGGGGTCAGGGAAGCAGCGTACGAAAAGTCACGCACGCTCAAGGGAGCAGCTGCGTGAAAAGTCACGCACGCTCAAGGGAGCAGTGTGTGAAAGTCACGCACGCTGAGAGCAGTGTACGTGAAAGTCACGCACGCTACAGGGAGCAGTGTGTGAAAGTCACGCACGCTGAGAGCAGTGTACGTGAAAGTCACGCACGCTACAGGGAGCAGTGTATGAAAGTCACGCACGCTCAAGGGAGCAGTGTGTGAAAGTCACGCACGCTACAGGAAGCAGTGTGTGAAAGTCACGCACGCTCAAGGGAGGCAGCTGAGTGAAAAGTCACGCACGCTCAAGGGAGGCAGCTGCGTGAAAAGTCACGCACGCTGAAGGAAGCAGCTGCGCGAAAAGTCACGCACGCTCAAGGGGCAGCGTGGGTGAAAAGTCACGCACGCTCAAGGAGACACGCTTCCAACAGGAAGTGTACTCAAGGCTCAGTAGCGTAAGCTAAGAAGCTCAGCATACTGCTCACTGTCTTCTCCAAACAGCAAGAACACCATGAAGAACCCAAGCTTCCAAGCATCATAACTTGGCCATCCGAACTCCAAATCCGGATTTCCAAAGTTCCAACTGGAGTAAAACTGAAAGCTCTTCCACATGAAAACATCAAAAACCCCTAAAATCTAACTTAAGAAGCTTAAACCATACAAAATCCGAAAATAGAAATAACTTAGATCTATCACAATGGAGGCTCCAAATCACAAAAATCTAAGTTCTAATGTTGATCACCATGTCCTAATCTATCAAATAGACAAGGAAAAGAGGGTTCTCATGTAGTGGCAAGATGCACTTGCCTAGGGTTGGGAGAGTTGTGTAGAGGAAGGAGAAGAAGAAGAAGAAGGAAATTAATGGTGGTAATGAAGAGAGAGAGTGGTAGGTGGGGATATAAAGAGGGGGAGTTATGGTGGGGATGAGGGGTAGCATAGGTTAAGGTGCTCTATGCATAAACCGAACCAAAACAAACCACCCCAATTAAAACCGAGCCATGCCAAAACCCAAAATACAGGAAATACCGAAATCTCACAAGTCGAGAAAAATAAAAATACATGCCAAAATTCAGATACGAGTATAAATACGAAATACAAAAAATACGGAAAATGAGGGTAACAAATGTCGAAGAAACTCCAACCAAGTAGGGTCGCAACATAAATCTCGAACTCTCGACACACAACTCATAAATATTAGATATTTATTTTGCCCTGTCGATTCTTGAGATGAAGACCAAAAAATAAATTACGAAAGCGTACCTGAATCCATTGCTAGACTTGATGGATCTTAAAGCGAACGTCTCTATATTGGGTTCGATCTTCCAACTTGCTACGACCCTTAATGACAAAGAAGAATCCGAATCCTTTGTCCCTCTCTTTCTGTTGATGGGGATGCAGAAGAGAAAAAAAAGACAACCTCTCTTTTGGTGGCCGTATAAGTTGGGGACCATAACCCTAATGAACACATATATTTATATGTTTTTACATTTCTAATTTGGCCCCTCATCAAATTAGAATTATCTCCAGTATCTACACATTAATTCCATGACAATTATACCCTTAAGCCAACTTCTAAATAGACCACTTTAATTTGGCTTAATTATTTAGATAGCCTAAACACAATTAATTTTACATGTGTGGCCCCTTAATTATTGAATAATTCCAATAATAGAGAGGAGATTACAAAGGAAAGAATAGAAGGACATGGCAACGAACTGCCTCTTAGAGTTTTATTTGCCAATTATGATATTTGGTTTCCAAAATATTTGGGTGATACTGTAACGTCCGTAGTTCGTATTACGTATTTTGGTATACGTGTACGTATTTTGACTCATATTGCATGTCTCATTGCATGGTTTATTTTGGCATTTCATTTGCTTGGTTCGGTTCGGTTTGCTTGGTTCGGCTTGGCTAGGTTTTTGCATGTGGACCAACCCCACCTACCACCCACTATCTTCCTTTATAAGCCACCTAACCACTCTCTCTCTTCCATTAATCCTTATAATCCTTCTTCTTCCTCACCATTACTCTCCACCTACCCAGAGAGAGAGAGAGAGAGCTTAGGCAAGTGCATCTTGCTTCATGGGGGAATTTCATTTTTATTATTCCATTTTCTTCCTCATGTGTTTCTGTCACGATCCGTTACCCAAATTGTTGGGCCGGGCCGAGCCATGTCCAGCCTACGCTTGGTTAAAGTGTAGTAAGCTGTTCTAAGAATAGACAATAAAGGATCTAAGCTGCTAACAGTTCTAATATCATATTTAATAGGTTCATCACAACACAACATTTATAAGCGAAAGTAAAATAAGTACAGACTTAATAATACACTTCCAAAGTATCTAACTGGAGACAAAGTCCAGTAACTACAAAATATAGTCTAAACAGTTCAATAACTAAGCCAAAAATAATCTAAGCGATACTACCAGGCGAGGTTCCCTGCGGGGACTTCCTCGGGAGCAAAAGCCTGGTCCTTGGTAGTGGGTCCATGGAAAAGATCACAGAGCAAATCTTTCTCGAAAAGTATGCCTATAACGTTATCCTGTCAGGACGGGAGCAAGTACTGATTCTACAAACTAAACATACTGAGCATGGAATGAAAAGAGATGTAGTAAATAAGAATCATGGCATCTATCTCATGTCATATCACAATCATGTCATATCACAAATCTATCATGTCATATCATAATCTATCATGTCAGGAATACATTTGTCATGGCGATATATGTATATCTAGAGTTTAAAACTGGAGCAGGTACGTGATTGTCAATAGATGTACAATGTGCAGTAGCACATAATGAAATGTACTTCCGTAAAAGTGTAAAGGCGATAGATGTACATAAGTACAAATACAGCTTTGAGAGTTACCTACGAACGTAGAAATTATATAAAATGAAACTTTGCTCAGTAAATACATACGGAGAGGGGGGCATGATCACGTACTCAACTATCAGTTTTCCCATAACCCATATTCTAACATGTGAGAGATACGAGAACAGTAAAAACATGTGAGAGGTACTATAACAGTAAAAACATGTGAGAGATACGAGAACAGTAAAAACATGTGAGAGGTACTATAACAGTAAAAATATGTGAGAGATACAAGAACAGTAAAAATATGGTAGAAGATACTGGGAGCAGTATAAGCATGGCAGGTACTGTGAGCAGCATAAAACATGTGAAGATCAGACTTGCAGCTCAAGAAACGGTATTTTAACATGGTTCATACGCAATTCATTATCATATGCAGTAAATAAAGTTTGTAGGGGTACTCGCCTCGAGCAAAGCAAGAATACTAGTACGAAGATATAGATGTCTGGTGTCCTGTCAATAATGATATACTAACTGAGCATCTAAGTTATGATTAAGATTACACTAGTGGTGTGACACAACTCCTAACTGGATACTAGCTAAGGGATGTCCTAGCATAAAAAGTCTAATGTGGGGTGACACTATACCCAAACTAATTTTCTAGGGCCTTTACACTAGTGTAGGATGAGGTCCAATACTACAATAACTCAAATCAACACAAAACTTTGTAAGTCGTAACTACTCAATAAATAAATCAGACAGTATACTGAGTTTTAACAATTTTTGAGATAGACAAAAAGCTCAATTATACATAAAATAAAGTACCAAAATGATCTTTGTTCATTATAGAAATTTATACTAATTTTTTTTTGGAATTTATAAACCCTCATAGATATTTATTAAAAATCAGCAAACACATGTATCCTGAAAATGAGTTCTATTTTCCTATTTTTATAAAATACCAAAAGTACTTACTAAATACTGGAAAAATTATATTAAATTAGCTAAATTAACATAGTATTTAAATACAATTTTTACCAGATTTTTACAGCAATTAAAATATATATAAAAATTCAAAAACAGCAAGTAACAATTTCTGAAAAATAATTAATTACAAATTAAGGATGATACATAAGCAAAATCTACAGATATTGTCGGATGATAAAATAAATATTACCAACGTGTCCAGAACGGTCAAATTAGCTAAGATAGCCTACCCATAAGTCCAATTTGGACACAGGGGCAAAATAGTAATTTCGGATCAAATGATGTCCGCCGTTGGACACACTTTGTACCGAAAAATGTGTCAGGATAGAAGTCTACAAAACCTAGCAAATTATATGTCCATGAATTCAGAATAATGATACGAACCCAACGGTATGTCCGAAATGGAATTCCGATGAGCCGATCTCAAAATGACACGTTGACGCGGACATTTGGAATCCTATTTGCACCGAAATACGTGCCAGAGCAAATGTCTTCAAAACTCAGCAAATTATATGTCAACGAGTCCAGAATGATGATACAAACTCAACGTTATATCCAGAATTGGATTCCGATGGGCCGATCTCAAAATGACCCGTTGACTCGGAATGTGGGACCCACTTTGCACCGAAATACGTGCCAGGGCCCATATTCTCCAAATCAAGCAAACTTTATATGAAAACATGCCAGAACGATGCCACGAGTCTACTGGTGGTGTCAGAAATTGAATCCGGAGTCCCGGGTTCAAAAATAGAATTTAACAAGTGCAAAATTAAGAATTCGAACGGCCAACTTTGGCGTCGAATTTGACCAACCAAACATGCTCACAATGAAACGAAACTTAAGGGGCAGGAAGAGAGTTATACCAGCTGCACACAGAAACTGGTAGCACGCCAACCGGAGCTGCGACGGCGGAGTTACGAGCTGACGAAGTTGGCTCCACAAAACTGTCTAAAAATAGTACAATTTAAAGTGTCAACTTGGTGGCCAGTTTTGATATATCAAACTACAAAATTAACGGACGAAACTTGAAGGAAGTGAAGATGGATATACCAAGATTATGACGGAACAAAGAGTTTGCCGATCCAATGGTCGGATTGACCAGAAAACATGCGCAAAGTCGCTGCGACGGGATACCATTTCCGAGTTCAAAACTCGCGCATCACGACAGGATTTCGACATAAATGCACAAATAGACTATGCATCGCGCCGGGAGGAAGGCGTTGGCCCCGGGGTGGTCTTCCGAGGTTCTCCTGGCTAAGGGGGTTCGCCGGTGGCCGTGCGATGGCGCGCCACACGCGGCTACGGTGGCAGCCGTTGCCGCCGCCATGCTGCTGCCACTGCTGCTGCTTTGATGTGCTGCTGCGCAGCGCACGTGCACGGCTGTCGCCGGCGGTGGTCGCGGTGGCGTGTGGTGGTGGGGGTGTAGATGATGGTGAAGGTGGTAGTGCATGGTGGTGGTACATGGTGGTGGTGCATGGTGAGAGTGGTAGTGGTGATGTGTGGTGATGAAGATAGAGTTGATGATGGTGATAATGGTGATGGTGGTGAGTAGTGGTGTTGGTGTTAATGGGAAAGAAGAAGAAGGAGGAGGATGGAGAGAGGAAGCTCTCGGCCATGGGGCTCGGCTGAGAGTGGGTTGTGCGTGTATGTGTGTAGGAGAGAAGAAAAGAGTGATATATTATTGTGTGTGTTTGTGTATATAAATAAGAGAGAGAGTTTGTGTTAGAATAGAGAGAGAGATATATTATTTGAAAGAGGGAGAGAGAAGTCAGTTGGGGAGGGGTGTGTGCTGGTAGAGAGAGGGGAGGGGGTGAGGTGGTGTGTGAGTAATAGGAGAGAGAGAGTGTTATTTATATATATATATGTATATATATAGGATATTTGTAAAGTAGAGAGAGAAAGAGGTATTTAAAATAAAGAAAAAAAGAAATATTGTGTGGGTTATTAGGGCAGTCATGAGAGGACAACATGGAGCTTGGGTTCGGGTTCGGCCGAGCCGGGTCGGGTCAAAATCGGACAGGGTGAAATAATTGAATTTAAGTGGGTATTTATAATCATGGGTAAATAAATAACATGTGGGGACTCAAATAAATAGAACATAAGTTTCATGTGGGTAGTAGGCTTCATGTGGGCCATGTCCATACTTCGGGTCGACTAGGTTAGATCGATGTTGGGTCCTAAATTAAATTAGAAATTAAATCAGGTTTTACGGTAGATAATTAATTGGCCTAAATTGACCCGAAAGTTGTGCGAAAAAAATAAAGCACAAAATGGAGTGTCTGAGTGGGACACGAAGGTCATGGGTGAAGAGCGTCTCGAGTAAACCATTTATGAGAAGTTGGTTCTGAGAAAACGACTGGTCTTGTGCTCCTAAATCAAAAGTCACGGTAACGTGCAAACGATGATCAAAGATAAAAGTGGGAATAATTATTCAACGATTAATTGGTCTAAGTTTACCCGAAGTTGTGCGATACAAAAAGAGCACAAGGGAACGAGTTCAAGTGGGACATGATATATCAAAACAAAGATAATCTTGTCTACTACAAAACTCGTAAAGAGAGTTTATAGAGATTGGCATCCCTGACGCTCCAGAAGTCAAAGTCACGAAAAGGAACATTAATGATCACAAACAATTAAATAATAAAATATTTATCAAAAATAATTCATTCAGAAAATTTTAAATAAACCCTGAAATTCAGGAGGCTTACAGTTTCTAACCCACTTTAGTACTTAGCACTCTTTATTCTCGTGATTAATTTCTTGTAGATCTAGCTTTGTGGTATTTTCGGTTTTCATGGGTTCTGATCTCCTAAACTGGCATATTTGTGAAATTCATTGGTTCCATGTTGTATAGATTTTCATTTTACCCAAATTTGACCAATGGAAGTCTAGATTTGGGCTCATAGTGTAGTTTGGTAGAGCATGGAGGCCATGGTATTTTTTATGATATCTCCTCGATAGGAGTGTTGCAATTTTGTTGGCAGCATGGTCCATTAAATTTAGCCGCATACATATTTATTTTGATTTGCCACATGCCCTTTTGTTTTGCATTTTGCTACATGGCCGCATCAATTGCTTGCCGCATAGGCAAGATGCCAATTGTTGCTGCACGCTTATTTTGACCTTGTATTAATTTTTCTTCATGGCCATGTTGGCCGCATGCATGCACCTTTAGCTTTGGCCACATATGGCCTATTAACAGTTTGGTCGCATGGCCATGAGCATTGCAAGCTTTGCTTGCCTTTCCATTATTAGCTTACCATTTATTAACTTGCTGGCCACATAGCTATGTAGCTTGCATGCATGATTAATTATTTGGTCGCATGGCCTTTGGTATATATCGTGGCCGCATACGTAATTAGCCGCATATATAGTGCATATATAGCTTGTCGCATGGCCTTATATATATGTAATAATTAGAGCTGGCCGCATGGCCATTGTTTGCCTTTGGCCGCTTGGCCAATAAATTCTTGACCGCAGGGAGTTGCATGCATGCAGTGCTAAGTTGCATGGCAGCAACTTTAAGAAAGGGGGGCCCACATGTATTATTTAAGGGGGTAGCTTGCATTGGTGCTTTGTGGCCGCATGGCTTAGGTATGGCCTTTGGCCGCATGGCCAGTTGTATTATTCCTAGCCGCATGCAAATGCAATGGTCGCTGCCGCATATGCTTTTGCCATTTATTTGTCCGCATATGGCCCATTTGCTATTTGGTCGTATGGCTAAATATTTGCTTGCCGCATGACCTATGCTTTAATTACAGGCTGCATTCCTTGTCCAATTTTCTCCACTTATGATTTATTTTTGGCCCTCTGTGAATTTTGGAATTTTAGTTGTAATAATTAATGCTAGAATGATCCTGAACTTGTTCAATAAACCCTATTGGTTGGTGTAACTATTTGTCAGTGACCCGTTGTGGTGCACTCCTGACACTACCAAAATATGTCAAATTAGCGATGAAATTAGCGACGCCAGTTAAAAACGTCGCTATGTTTTGTGTATTTAGCGACGTATGTAAATGGCGTCGCTGAACGTCACTATCAGCGACGTTTAGCGACTATTAGCGACTATAATTATAGTTTGGAAATAACAAGTCGCTATGTAGTCGCAAAACGTCATTGATGTATTTTATTCAGCGACGTTTTTACGACATTTAATCATGTCTGTCGCTATCCTATTACTGAACAGCGACGACTCACTTAGACGTCGCTAAAAACTTTCATTTAGGGTTCTGGGAACCCGATCAATTTTATTTTATTTTCCAAATTTCAATCTTCCGTCGAGCGCACTCGTTTCTCTCCCCCTCCCCCTCTCGTCTCCGACGACCGCTCCTCCCGACGATCTCCTCCCCTCCGGCGACCTCTACTCGACCCCGACGAGCTCTCTGACGACCGCTACCCGACAAGCTGTCGTTTCCCTCCAGCCCCTTCCCCCTCGTCCCCTGCCCCAGCGAACCCCCTCGCCCCCTGGTGACCTCGTCGTCGCTCCTCCACCGTCGACCCCCTCATCCCATGCTCCGCTCCGGCGACCCCTATCCGATCCCGTCTAGGTATACCTAACCCTAACCCTATCTCCCACTGACACGACACAGACACATTGACACGCTCACTGATACGACACCGACACACTCACTGACACGACATTGACACACTGACACACGACACACAGACACTATGTATACTCATTGAAGAAAACTCTTATACATATGTATACATGTATACATGAAACTCTTATACATATGTATACAATATATACATATATATACTCATTGATGGTTCCTTTATATACATGTATACATATGTATACAATCGCAGAAAAAAAAACTCTTATATAACTATAGTTATATCTATCGATCTACATATATATATATGTATACAATCTCAGTAAAAACTGAACTAAACACACATAGGTATACTCATTGAAGAAAACTGAGATTTCACAATGGAACTTGGATTTTGATACATGAAACGAGATGATGGTTCCTTTAGTTAGCTTGCTTATGTTACAATTATATTCTCTGTGAATATCGATTTTACCAGATGGCACCCATGACCCGAGCAGCGGCACGTCGTTTGAGGGAAACACAGATTGCTGAGGTGGCTCCTCCTACTGTTAAGGAGGAAGTGGCACCGGTAGCTGGTGAGACCGGGAGTTCCATTCATCCAGCACCTGCAGTGGAATGGCGCTTTCCTGCCGTCAATCCCACTTATCAGAAGATGTTGCGTGATGGTATCATTGAGCGTATGCGTGAGCTGCGTGGTCGTCATTAGTGTAGTTTTATGGATGTATTTTGTGTTGGACTATTATTACTTATCATCAGCTGTACTTGTTTTATGGAAATAAGTTTATGGACTTAATTATGGACTTATTACCAGCTGTACTTGTTTTATGGAGATTAATTATTGACTTATTACCACTTATTTTATGGAGATTAATTAGGCTAAGTCTTCTGTGTGGTCAATTCTGATACACTATGGTTATATGGTTATGTCATGTGATACACTATTACCACTTATTGTATCATGATTACTTGGGATTCTATTTCAATGATTTTTCTCTCGCAAATCATACACAGAAGCGAAAAGCACACCTTATACTATATTGGCGTCCTATACGACACGTTTATATCCTAATAGTATATAAGGAGTATCCTAGTACCTACAGTGTATAGAGTATCCTAGAAGTGTAGGTATGATTGGTATATTGTATTATATAGAGTGTATAGAGTGAGTATCCTAATAGTATATAAGATATTTTAGAAGTAAAGTGTCAGTGTCAGTCCGAAGTAAGGTGTCCATGCCAGCCCTTCTCTGAAAAAGTAAGTCTACTACCGATATCGCCGATACCAATACTCATAGGAATAGTCCGATACCGATTCCCATACCTATATGTTGTTGCCCAAGGAGTTTATACAAATACGTAAGTGCAACATGAAAATCTTATCTGTTAAATATGTTACCTAAGAGCATCATTAGTAAGGGCAATTCATTACTACAGTGTATAGAGTATTCTAAAAGTGTAGGTATGATTGGTATATCGTATTACATAGAGTGTATAGAGTATCCTTTCGGTCTATAAGAGTTACTTTACTCATTTTGTCAAGACAAGTAAACTTTTTAAATGTTGACGGTATATATACCGTCAACATTTGGTTTTGCCTTGTAGCTACAGGCAGTTGCCTGCATTTTGCCTTATAACTTGGCTTTTGGCCTGTGTTTGAGCAGTGTGGACTTCCAGGTTAGGGTGTTAGTTCATGATTAGCATTGTTTAGATATTAGTGTCAGTTAAAGGGTTAGTTTAGATTAGGATATTAGAAGGAATATGAGAGTTAGTAGATGTTAAAGTAGGATATTAATTTATTATTTAGGATAGATAGTTTGAGTTAGGATACTGCTCAAACACATGCCAAAGGGTCGATATTGGATATTAATTTAAAAAGTTTTACCTTTCTTGACAAACTGGGTGAAGTAACTCTTGTAGACCCAAAGGGTCGATATTGGACAGTTGGGATGAGTATCAGAATCGGTATCGGATTAGTATCGACCGTATCGGATCAGTATCGGCCGTATGTACTTAGTGTCGTGTACTCCTACAAGTACAATTATACCTCGACCGTATGTACTTAGTATCGATCGTATCGGATTAGTATCGGTCTATCGGATACGACACTTTGACACAAGACAGTTGTTTTAGTCCCAACACAGTTGTTTTTGTTTCTTCCTTCAAATTCTTTGTTTGTAATATGTGGAATGAATGAACAGTTTATGTTGCGCACCTATATCTAGACTGCCTTAACATTCATTCACTGACTACAATATGCATGTATCTATTTACAGAATTATCCTCAATTGGATATGGATATGAATTACTACTTACGGAATCGTTCATGGATGTTCAACCGTCATCCTGATGACATGTGCAGTGTGCGGGATGAATTCATAGAAGGTGTACAGCAGTTCCTGCAGTTTGCCAAGATGTTCCCTCAGTACATGGACGGTACCAAAATTAAGTGTCCGTGTGTGAGATGTCGCAACTTAAAATATCATCCAGAAATGGAAGTCGCGTATCATTTATACTCGAAGGGTTTCACGCCGAATTACTATCAGCGGAGCGCGCACGGAGAACTTGTGTCTTTAGCATCGGAGTATGAGCCTTATGTGGATGTCCACAACAACGCTGCTTACGACGATGGGTTGGTAAACATGATTTTTGATGCGGCGGGGCCTAGTTTCGATTCGGACGATCATGATACACCTGAGGAGGCACCGAACGCCGATGCTGCACAGTTCATGGAGTTGCTGGAGAATGCAAGGACTCCATTATATCCTGGTTGTGAGGATCATTCACCGTTGGAGGTGGTTACAAGATTGTTGAGCATCAAGTCTGATTTTAATATGTCGCAAGATTGCTACAACCGTCTTATGGAGTTGCTTATAGAAATATTGCCTGAGGGCGCTAAGTTGCCTAGAGACTTCTACCGGTCTAAGAGGATGGTGAGATCGCTCTGGATGAGATAAGAGAAAATCGATGCATGTCGCAACGGGTGCATATTGTACTACAAAGACGACAAGGATGAAGACACCTGCAGATTTTGTGGTGCCGATCACTACAAGGGCAGTGGTAGAGAAAAGTTTACCGGTGCCAGAAAGCCTACCGATTCGATGCACTACTTGCAGTTGACGTCGCGGTTGCGACAGTTGTTTATGGTGAAGGAAACAGCAGAAAACATGAGTTGGCATAAGCGAAAACAGACCGAAGGAGTGTTGGATCACCCATCTGATGGAGAAGTATGGAAGCACATTGATCGAGAGTATCCAGATTTTGCTTCTGATCTGCGTAATATCAAATTGGGTCTCTGCTCAACGGTTTTACCCCATTCGGAATTTCGGGATCCCAGTATTCGTGTTGGCCTGTGATCGTCACTTCGTACAATCTACCTCCTTGGATGTGCATGAAGACTCTGTATATGTTCATCACCGTTATTATCCCAGGTCTGAACAATCCGAAAAGGAACATCGATGTGTATTTACAGCCATTGATTGATGAGTTAAATCAGCTCTGGAAAGTAGGTTCCAACACGTACGATGTGTCTAGAAAACAAAATTTTCAGATACATGCAGCACTTATGTGGACCATCAACCACTTTCCGGCCTATGGTATGTTATTTGCATGGAGCACGCATGGTCGTCTTTCATGTCCGTATTGCATGGACCGTACTAAGGCTTTCCGTTTGAAACACGGAGGCAGACCGTGCTTCTTCGATTGTCATCGACAATTTCTGCCGAAGGATCATCCGTACCGCAGGAACAGGAATGCTTTTCATGCTGGCGTTGTAGAGAAGGCCAATCCCCCGCCAAGGTGGCCCGGATACACGATATAGAAAGAGGTAAAAGATTTACCAAGAGCTATTGAAGAGCCTGCTACGGGCTACAAGTGTGACAGATTTGGTCGCACCCATAACTGGACGAAGAGGAGTATATTCTGGGATCTGCCATATTGGAGCACTAATCTGATTAGACATAACCTTGATGTCATGCATATCGAGAAGAATATGTTTGACAATATAATTAATACTGTAATAGACGTAAAGGGGAAGACGAAAGACAATCCAAAGGCTAGATTGGACTTGGAAGAAATATGTAGACGTCCTGCATTGCATTTGATAGAGGACAGGAATGGGAAGTTGAAGCAGCTTAAGGCAATTTTTTTACTGGAGAAGGAGGATAAAGTGAGACTTTGCAGG
Organism: Iris pallida; assembly: GCA_029216955.1. NCBI lineage: Eukaryota > Viridiplantae > Streptophyta > Magnoliopsida > Asparagales > Iridaceae > Iris > Iris pallida. Next base: position 3,010,285 of record JANAVB010015600.1, read on the forward strand.
TGGATTCAAGGTCTGAAATTTTCATACGGGTATGTTTCGAACTTGAGAAGATGCGTCGACCTCAAGGAGAACAAACTGACAGGTATGAAGAGCCATGATTGTCACGTATTCATGGAGAGGTTAATTCTGATTGCATTTCGAGAATTCTTACCCCCGGTTGTTTGGGATCCATTGATCGAGCTTAGCATATTTTTCAGAGATCTTTGTTCTAGTAAGTTGCTTGTCGATCGTCTACAAAAGCAGGAGAACGATATTACGGTAACACTGTGCAAGCTCGAGAAGGTATTTCCTCCTGAATTCTTTGACTCCATGGAGTATTTTCCAATTCATCTTTCCTACGAAGCACGTGTTGGTGGGCCCATTGGTTATCGGTGGATGTACCCGTTTGAGCGGCATTTGAACCACCTAAAGCGGAAGGTGAAAAATAAGGCTCGGGTCGAGGGTTCTATTTGTGAAGCCTATATTCTCGAGGAGATTATAAACTTCTGCTCGACGTATTTCAAACCTCATGTTGCTACGAATAGAACGAGGGCTCCGAGAAACGACGACGGTTATCAAGAATCTAATGATGGAATACTGAAAGTATTCAATGCGTTCAGAAAGCCTTCGGGGAAAATGAAGAAGAGATATTTGAATGACGAAGAGCTAAGGGCTGCTCAGTTGTATGTATTACTCAATTGCGACGAGGATGAAGTAGAGAAGCTAGAGGGGTAAATAATTAATGATGAGTTTACGTCATCTCAATGTAATAGTATAAGCTAATATTATTGTACTAATCGGCGGTTGCTTCATTATTTTTCAGCACATATAATACTGAGTTGAGGTTGGTTAGACCCTACCTAACAGACAAAGCATTAGAACAAGAAATAAGACATCATTTTCCTTCTTGGTTGAGCGAATATGTAAGCACCCCGGTAATTACTAGCCTTTTTTAATGCAACTGTACTACTATAAATAACTTACTATCTCTTCTTTGGTATTCTGGTCGATCGTCTAATTTCATCTGAGATTGAATTAATTAGAACTCTTGCCAAGGGACCAATTACTTTTGTTAAAATATGGCCAAGTTACTGTGTCAATGGCTTTCGGTTCAAGTCGACAAATGCTCCGATCAGAGACAGCTTCCTGGATCTTGATTCCACGAAAAACAGTTGTTTGTGTGTCAAATCTTCGAACTACAAAGACGTCGATCCAGGAAATGATTTCTTTGGCATCTTGCGAGAGATTGTGGAGTTGACGTATAATTATGACATAGAACCTGCAAAGATCGTATTGTTCAAGTGTGAATGGTTCAATCCGACTGAAAATCAAGGTTGGAAAATTGACAAGCATGGTCTTGTGGATATAAACTACAAGCATAGATATCAAGGCTATGAACCATTTGTCCTAGCAACTCAAGCTCATCTCGTGTACTTCACAGCTTATCCGAGATGGGGAGCAACGAAGTCTGACTCGTGGGCAGTATGCAAGACTAAAGCTAGAGGTACTTTTGATGTTGACGAAAAAGCTTATCACGAGGACGAGCTACCTCTTATAACCAATATTGTTGATGTGGACTCCACGAAAGTTACGCATTACACGACACATAATGTAGAAGATGTAGAATTATTCGAAGAGGAAGATGAAGCCGACGAAGGCGAAGATGAAAGTGAAGATGAGGAGGAAGATGAGGTCGAGAAAGACGAATAAGATGATTATTTTGAAGATGATTGAGAGAGACGTACTTTCATTTTCTTATTATGTAGAGTTGGTTATTATCTAGTCTTGGTTATTATCTGAATGTACAATCTGGACTTAGATGTTTCTTGAAAATATACTATCTGGACTTAGATGTTTCTTGTAAAATATATCATCATATGTTGTCTTGGTTATTATCTTGTCTTTGTTGCACTTTCATATTTTTAGTCTCTATTATTTGTTGTCTTTGTTGTATCTCATCATATGTTGTTATCAGGCATGACAGGTCGTCGCGGATTGTTCCACATTTCCCGACATGGGACACGGGGTACTGATACTGGCAGAGGACAGGGTACTCCTTCGGTACCTACTGGTGGTACTGCTAGAGGATGGGGTTCTTCTTTGGTACCTCCTACTGGTACCGGCTCTGGATCCTCGTCGCCCAGTACTCCTGTGTATCGGACAGTAGCTCCGCCCGTCACGATGCTACGTGGCATATCTCCTAGGACGAGTAGTTCTAGGCCTGAGACTGTGTAATGCCTGTGATTCATATTACGTATTTCTGGAATACGTGTACGTATTTATTCTTGTATTGCATGATTCCTTGTTTAGTTTTCTTTATGGCCCGGCTTGGTTTATTTTATGGAGAAGGATTGGTTTGGTTTGGTTTATTTTACATTGGAACACCTTAGCCTATGCTCCTCCCTCATTTCCACCACAACCACCCTCTTTATTATCTCCACCTACCTTTCTCTCTCCTCATAATTCTCTCATTTATTTCTTCATCTTCTTCTTCTTCCTTCCTCAACACCAACGCTCATAGGCAAGTGCACCTTGCCACCACATGAGAACCACTTTTTATTTGTCCATTAGCTAGATTAGGCCATGGTGATCAACATTAGAACTTGACATTTTGTGATTTGGAGTCTCCATTATTCTAGATCTAAGTTTTCTCTATTTTTGGTTTTACATAGTTTTGATCTATTTAAGTTGTATTTTTATGGATTTTGATGTTCCTATGTTGGAGAGAATTGAATTTCTCCCAAGATAGAACTTTGTAAAGTTAGATTTGGACTTGTTTTGACCAAGTTATAGAGTTTTGAAGCTTTGGGTTCAACCCATGGAGTTCTTGCTGATTTGGAGAAGACAGTGAGCAGTGCGTGAGCTTTTTAGCTTGCGCCACTGAGTTGCGCACGCTCTTTAGCGCAGCGCAGTCCCCATATACTGCCTTTTGGAGGCGTATGTCTCGCATACGCTCGCTTGCTTGACAAGGAGTCGTATGGACCCCATACGCTGCCTTTTGGAGGCGTATGACTCGTATACGCTCGCTTGCTTGACAAGGAGTCGTATGGACCCCATACGCTGCCTTTTGGAGGCGTATGACTCGCATACGCTCGCTTGCTTGACGAGGAGTCGTATGGAGTACATACGCTGCCTTTTGGAAGCGTATGACTTGCATACGCCTGACCTGAGCATGGCTTGACCTGAGCATGGCTTGACCTGAGCGTGGCTTGACCTGAGCGTAGGTTGGCTTGAGCGTAGGTTGGCTTGAGCGTACGACTTTTGCACTGAGCGTATGGCCTTTGGCTGACTTGGTCTTAAGTCAGCGTGTCAGTTTGGTTTTATTTTCCTTAAGCTTGGCTCTTCTATAGCCCTGTCTATTGATATTTTATTAGATATTTAACGTCCATTTTATATCCTTATGCCTTTTGTCACGAACTTGATAATCACGAATTTATGTAATATGTTTGGAAAGGATAACTGAGCCTGACACGATAGTGACCCGTAGTGGTGCACTCCTGACATGAGTAACCTGACATGACCTGATAGTGGCCGTCGTGGCGCACTCCTGACTAGTACACTTGACCTGATAATCTGACATGTTATATCTTGATAAGCTGTTGCGACGGCTACTTGACTTGACATGACTGTATAATAACCTGGACACCGTGGGCGATTGTGCTTGTATAAATAAACCAGTCCTGTCTTGCATCATGTCTAGGACGGGACTCCTGAGTACCACGGTCAGGAGTACCCACTAAAATGGACTAAGGCTAATAACTAGAATAACACAGTAGTCATGAAGAGATTTCTCAGCTACAGGCAATCCCGTTACCTGGGCGCGCCTGGGATCTGTAGTCTGCCGTCGAGTAGGGCACATTTCCAGCACACTGTCATGTGTTGCACCCTTTAAGCTACTTAAGGGTACATTCGTTTCCTGGACGATGTACCCACCTGAATTCAACCCTAATCTTTCGACCTGGGTAACCTGGATGGTCTGCAGGGCTTGTGGCTGTGGAAAAATTTTGCTGCATCCTGTTAGTAATTAGGCTTGTGACAACCCTAGTTAGTTAAAGTATCAAGCCATAATTCTTGCTTGGCCGTTGTCACGACCCGCACCCGCTTTTCGGATACGAGACGTGTCCAAGCCAGCCTACGCCGCAGAGTCGACGGTAGAACGCTGTCAAGCCCGCAAGGATAAATGCTCAAGAAATAACCTTTGATGCTCATTCACAATTCTACATTTATTACAACACTTACAAGATTTAAAATTAAAGGAAAAACAAAGTTTTACAATTAAAGAAATTGATACAATTGCTTTCTATTTCTAGGTTGTCTTCAGCATACCCAAGTCTTCTCCAGTGCTAAGAGTGATAGCGGCTAAACCTGAAAAATGTTGTTTATCCAGTCAGGATTGGAACAAGTACACAAACCGACGGCAGTGCAAAACACAATAGAATTAACAAGACATGAAAATAGCATATGGAATCTGAAAACTGTAAGATAACTGATGTCATAGCACGATAGAGAAATGAACAAGGAAAAACTAATAAAAGACATCTATCTAAGTGGTGTGAAATATCCTTTCGACATGTGAACGGCTAGGGGGTAAAATCTGGCATACTGCAAGTGTCGTGTGCAGCAGCTATCGTTCAAGAATAGACATATTGGGAAATTTCTGGGTAGTCCACATGTATACTAAGATATTTCCCCTCCCGACAACTCCGTGTGACGAGCATGTCAACAAGCAGCAAGATATATGTAAAGACATGAAATGAAAAGACTACTATGAATCGGAAAGCAATCAGAAAGTGCACTTGCCTGAGGTCCTTAGCAGGGGAAACCAATACTGTACCACACAATGAGCCACAATCAATCAACACATGTAGAAGTCTCCGGATGCTGAAATAAATAGTACCAACATTCTCAGAATAGTCAAATTAGCTAGGATTGCCTGTCCTTAAGTCCAATTCTGGACACAGGGGCAAAACGGTAATTTTGGGCAAAAACGATATCCGCCGTTGGATCCGCTTTGCCCCGAAAAGTGTGCCAGAGTCAACGGTCTCTAAAGTCATCAAACTACATGTCTACGGATCCAGTTTTTCGATACGAACCCAAGCGTATGTCCAGAGTTGGATTTTGGCGGGCCGTGCACAAAATCGCCCGTTGAGTGGGACCGTAGGGCCCGCAAAACGACGTCGGATTTGACTGTCTCAGAATTGGACCAAACTTGGCATACAGGACCAGAAAAACGATACGGTCCAGTTGGCGCAAGTTTCGTCTCGATCTGACGAGCGTGCACAAAGTTATGACTGAATTTGCACTGTACGGATACGGGACGATTTCGACGGATACGCGTCGAATTCGTCGCGCACACGCGACCAATTTGAATTCCGTCAAAGCCCACACGACCACGAAACTGTTACGCAGCTTTCGATGCCTTTGGTGCACGACCACGTCGTCCCGATTGGCGTGACGCACGTCGTGTGGAACAAATTCAATGTTTTGAAAACAGATTTTTGGGAAACTTTGGAATTCGATTTCTCGACGCACAGTCGACGAAATCTGATTCCGTAAAAAGGAAATTGAAGCCCTATATGTTGTCTAAAATTGTGTTCAGGTGGAATTTCTAGATGGCTGCTGGATTGATCGAAAACGATCCTCAAAGGTGGGTGATTGGACTGCCCTGTTTCGCTATTTGCGACAGGTTTTTCGGGGTTTTCAACTCGATTTCTTTCGATTCTCGCGTCCCTAGAATTTAAACTATTTAATGGGAATTAAAGGTGGTTATATTGTGGTCGTACCTGAGCAAACGGTTCGACGTTTCGTCGACCGAGGAGGGAGAAATCTCCACGCAAAGTCGACTCCCTCGCAGCACTACTGCTGTTGCTTCCTGTTGGTTGTGCGCGCTCGCGCGCGCTGTACGGCGGCTCCGGCCGACCGGCCTGCCGTCGGCGGTGTGCGGCGGCGACGCGCGAAGTGTGCCAGGCGTGGGGTCGCACAGTTGTACGGGGGTCGGCACGTTGGTGGATAGCTAGGGTTTAGTTGCTCGGTTTTGTGGCATATATATACGGATATATATATCACTGTTGTGATATAAAACAGAGGCTCGGCTAGCTAGGCTTGATCGGCCGGGGGGGAAAATCCTGATGCAGGGGGAAAATATGGTGGGCCGGCCTCAGTTGCTTCTGCTTTTCTTCTTTATTCTTTTTCTTTTTTTTTATTATTATTCTTATTCATTACCACTATATTTATATACTTATATACACTATTATATATCAATATATATATACCTACAATTGCACTTTTATATTTATATACATACAATTACACATATAATATTTATATATACGTACATTCACATATACGTATTCATATATTTATATTTATATATATGTACACCTAACCAATATATAATATTTATTTATATACATCCATACACCTTTGTACATATATATATTAGCTATATATACACATACATATTATATTATTCTTTTGATAAAGAATAAATTAATAATAGCTAATAATAATAATAATAGTCTATATTTATTAACCACAATAATAATATTATTAATATAACTTCAATAAAACAATAATGAATTTCAATAAGCCAATAATTTATTATTTATAAAATCTAAAAATTATCATTTAAACAAAATAATTGATAATAAAAAATATTTTTAGAAGAATCCGGGAAGGGGAGCTACAAATCTACCCACCTTAAAATAATTTCGTCCTCGAAATTATAACTCATAAACCTGTCAAAATTCAAACATAAAATAAATAAATCCACTACTACCACAATATCCTCGAATTTTAATTTCTCAGAAATATTTATATCTTCCTCCTTGGCATTGCGTAACTACGAATCATCGAGGACTTCTACCCACCTTTGGTCACACTACTCCCTCGATGGTATGACCCTAAAACTTTATAATCTTCCAATTACTTGCTAAAATGGACATCTATTGCTTTTGGATTCTATAATCCTCTCATATCTATTAAATAACCCAAAATCTAACAAACAACAAATTTACACAAGTAGCAAAATTATTGATAAACTCTAGTAAGTATGACCTTCGTCTCCCTGCAATAGAAAGGACAGGAAGATAGGAAAAATAATCGAGAGCGATCATGAAGCTCCCAAATCGGTAGAGGTTATCCAATGATGCAGAAAGAAAGTTACGAACCATTGTCTTATTTGCTAGATTGGGCTACTCTAGTACACTCACTTGCTAACCCGAAGGGCCCTTCGTTTCTAAAAAGGCTTGCACTCCGTGCAATACAGAAATCTCGTTCTCGAAATTCTAATTCAAACAAGTTTCCATAACAAAACGGAATTTGAGAAATCAAGATTGGGGTCTTAATGGGTTCTCTATTTAGATATCAGTCGTTGGTTGGTTGAACATTGGGTTTCAATCTATATGGACTAGACAAGATCCCAATGATAAAACTATTTCTACTAGTTAGGGTAGCCTAGGGTAGATTTCAACCACAAATTGGATTAAAGGAATTGAGTTAGGGTTGAGGCTCTAATGGAAGTCGGGAAGTATACCGGTATTACGGTAAGGGTTATGGCTAATCATTTTAACCTGAAAGTTGTACCATAAAAATAGAGTACAAGGGGACGAGTTTGAGTGAGACATGATATACCTAAGTGGAGGTGGACTCGTCTAGATCTTGCACATAAAATTTGTTGGAAGGTAACAGCTGGTCTTGTGCTCCAAATATTAATGACACGTCCGAGGCACAAAAATAATCTAAATAGAAAGTGGGAGTCCTTAGGCACTACTCATCATCCTAATGGAAATTGTTCTAATCAATCGATAATCTTGGTATATCCTAAAATTTTAGAAGGCTTACAGTCTACCCACCTTAGAGGCTAGGATATGGTGGCAAGGTTTCTGTCACAGGGCTGGCCGATGGTAGCTACATTTGCATATACAACTATCATAGTCATGGGAATACTCTGTATCTATCTATTAACTATGAGCTTTCGTCTTTCCAATCAGTGAAGGACGAAAACAATAAATAGTTCAAGAGAGATGTCACTGAACACAATTACATGATTCAAGGGCGGACGCATATTTCAAGAGAAATTGTCAAGGCAGTCATGGACGAGATCCTAGAGACATTTACATCTCAATCCACGTAAGGAAATTAGATGAAGGGCGAACCAAATGCATCATGGTTGATCAGACCGTAATACAATGATTCTGATTAGACAATATGTTAGCGGGCGTCCCCAATAGACATATGTCTCGAATCAAGCTCGATAAAAGAGTAAGCTTGCAAAACTAGGCGGTAATAGCAGCATTGGTCAAAATAGTCAAAATATAAATATGCGAGATTTTTGGAAAGGAGGCACAATAGTTCAAGTTTTGAGAAAGTTAAATCCTTACCTGGTGTTCTTGCTTATACAGTCTTCCTGCAATCTTACTATCCCTAAAGTCTTGGTCAACTATAACATAGTTTTAGCAATGACCTATAACCTACAATTTTTTGAAAGGATTTCAATTCTATGGGTTGTGCCTCGCCAGTGCGCTGCTGGCTGGCCATTGCAGTCGAAAAATTTATTCCAACTATTTTCCTAAGACTTCGAGGATATCTAAAGGTCCAATCTAATTGACTAGGATAGATTGTGTAACATCTGCCCATAAGTCTCATTCCTTAAGGTAAAAGGCTGGTCGAAAAATATCTGAAGACAAATAAAATAAGAACATCCTAGTCTTGATTTCATAAATATTTCCAAGGGTTGAGGGGAAAACTTTGAACCAATCCTACATCAAGATTTGTATATGAAAAAAGTAGAATCAAATTATAAACTAGTTACTTACAACCAAATAGTATTTAAAACAGGCAATTCTAACTGATTATAAAAATTATATCTACCAAGAGCAAAAGAAAATTGAACATGTTATCAAGATTATAGCCTTAATTCTCGGAAAAGCCTAACTAGCCAAGTGAGTAGTATACCCACGTTGGATAATGTCGTCATATCAAGGGTAATAGTATTTCTATAGAGGTTTGGCAAGTCATCTGAATTCAATAATAGCATGACCAATCTAACAACCTTAACTACCCAATTAGTCAAATAATAAGGGACTCCTATTCCTAGTCATTCTCTTAAATCATTTTAATCCTAATTGTGAATGAGCATTTCCTGGGCGCAGGCTCGCAATAGTACAACTAACGTACCATCACGAGTTCGCAATCTTTTGCGAAGACGGACCTGCATGGGCCACCACAAAAACTTGTCACGACCCGCACCCGCTTTTCGGATACGAGACGTGTCCAAGCCAGCCTACGCCGCAGAGTCGGCGGTAGAACGCTGTCAAGCCCGCAAGGATAAATGCTCAAGAAATAACCTTTGATGCTCATTCACAATTCTACATTTATTACAACACTTACAAGATTTAAAATTAAAGGAAAAACAAAGTTTTACAATTAAAGAAATTGATACAATTGCTTTCTATTTCTAGGTTGTCTTCAGCATACCCAAGTCTTCCCCAGTGCTAAGAGTGATAGCGGCTAAACCTGAAAAATGTTGGTTATCCAGTCAGGATTGGAACAAGTACACAAACCGACGGCAGTGCAAAACACAATAGAATTAACAAGACATGAAAATAGCATATGGAATCTGAAAACTGTAAGATAACTGATGTCATAGCACGATAGAGAAATGAACAAGGAAAAACTAATAAAAGACATCTATCTAAGTGGTGTGAAATATTCTTTCGACATGTGAACGGCTAGGGGATAAAATCCGGCATACTGCACGTGTCGTGTACAGCAGCTATCGTTCAAGAATAGACATATTGGGAAATTTCTGGGTAGTCCACATGTATACTAAGATATTTCCCCTCCCGACAACTCCGTGTGACGAGCGTGTCAACAAGCAACAAAATATATGTAAAGACATGAAATGAAAAGACTACTATGAATCGTAAAGCAATCAGAAAGTGTACTTGCCTGAGGTCCTTAGCTGGAGAAACCAATACTGTACCACACAATGAGCCACAATCAATCAACACATGTAGAAGTCTCCGGATGCTGAAATAAATAGTACCAATATTCTCAGAATAGTTAAATTAGCTAGGATTGCCTGTCCTTAAGTCCAATTCTGGACACAGGGGCAAAACGGTAATTTCGGGCAAAAACGATGTCCGCCGTTGGACCCGCTTTGCCCCGAAAAGTGTGTCAGAGTCAACGGTCTCTAAAGTCGTCAAACTATATGTCTACGGATCCAGTTTTTCGATACGAACCCAACCGTATATCCAGAGTTAGATTTCGGCGGGGCGTGCACAAAATCGCCCGTTGAGTGGGACCGTAGGGCCCGCAAAACGACGTCGGATTTGACTGTCTCAGAATTGGACCAAACTTCGCATACAGGACCAGAAAAACGATACGGTCCTGTTGGCGTAAGTTTCGTCTCGATCTGACGAGCGTGCACAAAGTTATGACTGAATTTGCACTGTACGGATACGGGGCGATTTTGACGGATACGCGTCGAATTCGTCGCGCACACGCGACCAATTTGAATTCCGTCAAAGCCCACACGACCACGAAACTGTTACGCAGCTTTCGATGCCTTCGGTGCGCGACCACGTCGTCCCGATTGGCGTGACGCACGTCGTGTGGAACAAATTCAATGTTTTGAAAACAGATTTTTGGGGAACTTTGGAATTCGATTTCTCGACGCACAGTCGACGAAATCTGATTCTGTAAAAAGGAAATTGAAGCCCTATATGTTGTCTAAAATTGTGTTCAGGTGGAATTTCTAGATGGCTGCTGGATTGATCGAAAACGATCCTCAAAGGTGGGTGATTGGACTGCCCTGTTTCGCTATTTGCGACAGGTTTTTCGGGGTTTTCAACTCGATTTCTTTCGATTCTCGCATCCCTAGAATTTAAACTATTTAATGGGAATTAAAGGTGGTTATATTGTGGTCGTACCTGAGCAAACGGTTCGACGTTTCGTCGACCGAGGAGGGAGAAATCTCCACGCAAAGTCGACTCCCTCGCAGCACTACTGCTGTTGCTTCTTGTTGGTTGTGCGCGCTCGCGCGCGCTGTACGGCGGCTCCGGCCGACCGGCCTGCCGTCGGCGGTGTGCGGCGGCGACGCGCGGGGTGTGCCAGGCGTGGGGTCGCACAGTTGTACGGGGGTCGGCGCGTTGGTGGATAGCTAGGGTTTAGTTGCTCGGTTTTGTGGCATATATATACGGATATATATATCACTGTTGTGATATAAAACAGAGGCTCGGCTAGCTAGGCTTGATCGGCCGGGGGGGAAAATCCTGATGCAGGGGGAAAATGTGGTGGGCCGGCGTCAGTTGCTTCTGCTTTTCTTCTTTATTCTTTTTCTTTTTTTTTATTATTATTCTTATTCATTACAACTATATTTATATACTTATATACACTATTATATATCAATATATATATACCTACAATTGCACTTTTATATTTATATACATACAATTACACATATAATATTTATATATACGTACATTCACATATACGTATTCATATATTTATATTTATATATATGTACACCTAACCAATATATAATATTTATTTATATACATCCATACACCTTTGTACATATATATATTAGCTATATACACATACATATTATATTATTCTTTTGATAAAGAATAAATTAATAATAGCTAATAATAATAATAGTCTATATTTATTAACCACAATAATAATATTATTAATATAACTTCAATAAAACAATAATGAATTTCAATAAGCCAATAATTTATTATTTATAAAATCTAAAAATTATCATTTAAACAAAATAATTGATAATAAAAAATATTTTTAGAAGAATCCGGGAAGGGGAGCTACAGCCGTGAAGTGATTGGATGGAGTCTAACCAGTCTAGTCTTGCCCTGATCCTGTTCCAGATTATTGAATGACCAGAATGCTTGTATTTATTTTACTGATAAATGGTGAGAATTCCAAGTTCTGTTCAGACGAAGGGTTACAACCCCGGTCCTTGTTTGGTTTACGGGTTGTAACCTGGTTATCTGAATAGTTCCATGGTTATCTCGTCGTATATCATCCTGGTGTATTTTCTTTATTTCCAGTTCTTACTTTTATTTATATCTTGTGCTGATTGCTGGTTTTAGTTCTTAAGTGAAGCTTCCTTTGTGGCACTTGCTCTTTCTGGGGTCTGACCCAGCTGGTTTTGTGTGGCCAGATTTCGGAGCAGCTCCAGAGGATCTACCGACCTTCCTGCCAGATGGTGAACACTAGAAGGAATCCCGGCAACGAGTGGGTTTTATTTTGCTCTCCCACTCCCTTGTAAAAATATTCTTTTGAGACGTTTAGCCGACGAGCACCTGTTTAGCTCGGTTGCACTTACTTACTGTCTGCCTACGGGCTGTAACATGATTAACAGATCCTAGGGTTGATCATGTATGACTAAACTCTTGCTAGTCCTGACATTTTGTAACGACTAGCTTCATAATCAACTGAATATGTAATGTTTGGGATGCCTTACTATTGTATATTTAATGATCATACATCTTGTGACTTTTACTTACTTGCTTGTGATTGAGACACTAGGCTTGTTCATAACCTTAAGAGACTGTTGGCTTGTAGATAAACCCTCATGTATCTAGACAGCCGTGACCGTATACCGAGATGGATTCCATTTTATATACGTAGCTGGCTATGTCTGCCCCCGCTCTCCAGTATTCTGGTTCTGGGGCGTGACAGACTGCTCCCGAGAGTAACGTTCCTCCTGCTGATACGACGATGGAGGCAGATGAGGAGATGGAGGAGTCTGCACCGACGGCCGACCAGTATCAGGCAGATGATGCCTGCGCACCTCCGGAGGAGACGAGGACGGAGATCTGGGCCGACGGTACAAAGTAAGTATTTTGGTTTATCATTTTTTCTGTGTTTATCATAAATTAACTTTTCTCATTAATATAATAAGTTTGTATAGATATCATCCCCGTTGGTACAGAGACGCCTAGGCCAGCTCCTGAGGCAAAATTATGGGGGTCCTTGGATAAACTACTCGGATGCTCCGGACGATAGGAAGGCCTACTGGTTTGCGCGCTTCGAGGTTAAAATAGATTTGCTTTTAACATGAATCATTTGATTTATGCATATTATATATTACTAAAAAATATTTGGTTTGCGCACTCTTCTAGGATATGTTTTTCTATCCACCGCACCGGGCCGAGCTGATCGAGGGGATGTTTCCTGCTGTCGCTGCTAAGCTGATCCGCGATGCTATCAATGATCAGAAGGCTCGTGATCGTGCCGGAAAGCCGATCCAAGGTTTGATCACCCCTGATCAGTGGGATGCGACGAAGGCTCGATTCAACGAGCCAAGGTACAAAAAAAGTCTGAGAAGGCCAAGGCGGCTAGGCAGCATGCCTCAAAGTTGTACGGTGGGTCGATTCCAATGACAAAACATTTTCGTCGTCCGGTATGTATTTTTCTTTCAGAAATATTATTTTAATGCAAATCTGATAAATTATTACTAAGATAATATATTTAATTACAGGTAAGGAAGGTCGGTAATGCCGACATGGTGACCGTCTTCCTGGCCACCCATTGGAAGGGCGAAGGCCTTATTGACGAGAGGGCCCAGCTTGCCTATGTAAGTATTACAATACTATTTGTTAATTATAATACTTCATGTTAATTTTAATATAACTTAGTAAATATGCATGCAAATAAATATTCATGTAGTTAGTAATAATAGGTAATTAATTAGAAATTAGAAATCATAGAGTACTATCCATACTTTCTAGGCCGAGTATGAGAGCCTTCGGGACCGGACGGCTGCTAGTGCACCTACTGCGGGAGAGGCCGATACTTTCTCGCAGCCCACTCAAGCTCCGTTGGTGGACGAGCTGTGGATAACCGCCGCTGGTGGCCTCCGTAGGGGTACGTACTACGGTACGGGATCCTATGGCGCCCTACTTGCGAGCCAGTCCTCTAGGGCATCCCCCGCTAGTGTGCATGGTCCACAGCCGTCCCATGAGTCTGCCCGAGTCCACCAGATGATGGAGTCTCTTCGGGACGAGCTGCTACGACGGATTCAGGACCAGTCTCAGCACCAGTCGGATGAGCCTGCGCTTATAGCACGATTGGATGCGCTCGACCGCGCATTATGGAGCTCCGGCATGTGACTGAGCGGACAGAGCGGAGCGTCACCGATCTTAGAGCGTCGATGGAGCGCAGCGTATTGGATCTGCAGGTATCACAGATGACCATGGACGAGAGGCTAAGATTGGTGCAGGATTCGGTGGCTGATAGCAGTGATAGAATGTTATATACCATGGATTCATACCACCAGCGACTTGCAGCGTTGGAGCATTATCGTCCTTCGGGTGTGCCTTCATCGTCGTCGACTCCGTCGACGCCACTGCCTTCTCCATCGACACCGACTCCGCCGACGTCACTACCTCCTTCATCGGTGTCGATTTCACAGGAGGACTATGAGCTTTTTTTATCCCTTCGTCGCGGCGCCCCCCCTCCTGCTCCAGATCTCTAGTAGTCCGAGATAGGATTATTTGTATTGAGTGTTTGAGTACTTGTTTTTTTGTATTTGTTTGTAACACTTATTTGTTTGTGACACTTGTTTGTTGGTTGCATAGATACATTGGTAATTGGTTGTGTAGACCCATGATTCTGTGGAGAAAATGATTCTGTGAAAAAAATAATTCTGTGGAGAAAATGATTCTGTTGGTTGCATATATTATGTTTCAGATAAAACTGCAGGAAGAAAATAATTCTGTGGAGAAAACTGCATACTGCAATTTATTTATTTTTATTTTTTTCAAATTTAGCGACGTCTACCGACGTTTACCGACGGCACTTTGCGTCGGTAGACGTTGCTAAACTGGCATACATTGCCAGGCTACCGACGTATAGCGACGGCTGTTTCGTCGGTATGCGTCGGTAAATGTCGCTATACGTCGGTAAATATCCCAAGATTTTACCTTATTTTCCCAGGATATACCGACGTATAGCGACATCACAAAACGTCGGCACTATATACCGACGCATAGCGATATAAAAAATATCGGTAATTTTCCCAGGGAATACCGACGTATAGCGACATCGTAAACGTCGCTATTTCATCAACGAAACGACGGTAAACGTCGGTATATTACCGACGTATCCTTGCGTCGGTAAACGTCGGTGTTGGCGATGATCAGCGACATCTTCCCAAACACCGACTAAGGTTTTTGCGACAAGAGGAAGACGTCGCTAAATAGGTTTAGCGACGTCTTTAGGCGTTTTAGCGACGTCTTTAGGCGTCGCTAAAATGACTTATTCTGGTAGTGTGATAAGTAACTTGATAAATAAGAATAACTTGATAGTGGCCCACCGAGGTACACTCTTGACAAGTAAGACATGGCTTGTAACCTGGAATGCTGTTGTGACAACTAACTCGACTTGATAATAACTTGCCTTGACACCGTGGGTGATTGTCCTTGAATGTGTTGGTACAAGCTACCAGTCTAGTCCAGTCTTGCATCATGTCTAGGATGTGAGTCCCTGGTTACCACGGTCGGGAATTCACATTGAATCTGACTAAGCTAATGACTGGATTAAACAAATAGATCATAGAGATTTCTCAGCTACAGGCAATCCCGTTATCTGGGCGCGTAAGTGGACTTGTAGCCTGCCGACGAGTATGGCACATTTCCAGCAAATTGTCATGTGTTGCACCCTTCATGAACGGATATTCGACATAGATAACCTGGACGGTCTGCAGGGCTTGTGGCTGTGGAGTATCTCACTACATCTTGCCAGTAACTAGGCTTGTGATAACCCTAGTTAGTTAAGTATCAAGCCGTAACCATTGTTTTGCCGTGATTGTTGGATGGAGTCCAATCCTGTCTAGTCTTGTCTAGACCCTGTACAAGGCTAACTCAGGACATGATTGCTTGTGTATTACTTTTAATCAGCCAATGGCTAGAGACTAGGTTCTGTTTAGGCGAAGAGTTACGACCCCGATCCTTGTTTGGTTTATGGGTGTAACCTGGCTTCCGGAATAGTTCCTCGTCCTCTCGTCATTGCCGTTTTAATCCTATTTTATGCAATTTTTTTATTATTTATCATGTTTTTATGATTTGACTTGCTGGTTTTAGTTCTTAAGTGAAGCCTCCTTCATGGCACTTGCTCTTTCTGGGATCTGACCCAGCTGGTTTTGTATGGCCAAATATCGGAGTAGCTCCAGGGGATCCACCAGCCTTCCAGCCAAATGGTGACCACCAGGTGTAACCAAGGCAACGAGTGGATTTCCTTTTTGTTCTCCCACTTTATTGTATAAATATTCTTTGAGGCGTTTAGCCGACGAGCACGTGTTAGCTCGTATTACACCTTTACTTACTGTCTGCCTACGGGCTATAACATGATTGGCAAATCTTAGGGTTGATCATGTATGACTGAAATCTTGCTAGTCCTTACATTTTGTACGACTAACTACATGATCATCCGAATATGTAATGTATGGGACGTCTTACTATTGCATATTTGATGGTCTGACATCTTGTAACTGTATTACTTGCTGGAGATTGAGATAATAGACTTGTTCTTGACCAAAAGAGACTGATGGCTTGTAGTTAAACCCTCATATATTTAGACAGCCATGACCGTATAGCGAGGTAGATTCCATTTTAATATACGTAGCTGTAATGCCTGTAGTTCGTATTACGTATTTTGGTATACGTGTACGTATTCTTGACTCGTATTGCGTATTTTCCTGCATGGTTATTTTGGCATGTCATTGGTTATGGCTTAGCTTGGTTCGGCTTAGCTTGGTTTGGTTTGCTTGTGGGTTTATCATGAACCAAAAGAAAACCCCTACCTACCACCACCACTACCCTTTATTAACCCATTTCCCCTTTCTCTCTCTTCATTATTCTTCTTCTTCCCTATCATAACTTCTTCAACCACCAGGAGAAAGAGAGAGAGAGCTTAGGCAAGTGCAAACTTGCTTCATGATAGATCTCAAGTTTTATTGTTCCATTCTCTTCCTTACTTGATTCTAAGCCTCTTTAGAACTTGACATTTTTGGATTTGATGGATGGATTCTTGTAGATCTAAGTTTGTAAACTTTTCGGTTTTTCTTAGTTTTGATCTCTAAAACTTGGTTATTTTTGAAAACTAGTGTTTCTATGTTGTAGAGAATTCAATTTCATGCAGTTTTGGCTTTTGTTTCACTTGATTTCGGCTTCGGATGAGGAAGTTATGGCCAAAACAATTTCTGGTCATTTCCAGGATCATCTGCAGCATAATCAGCATATCGCAGAAGGCGCATGTCGCAGAAGGCGCATGTTGCAATGAAGCGCATGTCGCGGTAGCCGCATATCATGTCGCAGAAGGTGCATGTCGCAGAAGGCGCATGTTGCAATGAAGCGCATGTCGCGGTAGCCGTATATCATGTCGCAGAAGGCGCATGTCGCAGAAGGCGCATGTTGCAATGAAGCACATATCGCGGTAGCCGCATACCATGTCGCAGAAGGCGCATGTCGCAGTAGGCGCATGTTACAATGGGGCGCATGTCGCGGTAGGCGCATATCATGTCGCAGTTGAGCCACATGAGGCGCATGTCGCGATAGGCGCATATCATGTCGCAGAAGGCGCATGTCGCAGTAGGCGCATGTTGCAATGGGGCGCATGTCGCGGTAGGCACATATCATGTCGCAGTTGAGCCACATGAGGCGCATGTCGCGATAGGCGCATATCATGTCGCAGAAGGCACATGTCGCAGTAGGCGCATGTTGCAATGGGGCGCATGTCGCGGTAGGCGCATATCATGTCGCAGTTGAGCCACATGAGGCGCATGTCGCGATAGGCGCATATCATGTCGCGCATGAGCCGCATTAAGGCGCATGTCGCAGTAGGCGCGTATGGTGTCGCAGTTGCATGCATGTCGCAGAATAGGCCGCATAATGCATATTTTGACTATTACTAACTGTTATATGTCCTAATTGACTGAATTATTGCTCGAATTTCTCCCAACTCCCAACGTGGAAGTTGTAGATCTTTTCCTTAGCAGCAAGAATATGTCTCTAGTTATTTTATGCAAGCTTCTATCATTCATAATATTGTAAGAATAGAACACGATAGTGGCCCGCTGCGACGCACTCTTGACAAGTAAACTGACATGATATATCTCGGCATGCTGTTACGACAGCTAGCCTGACATGACAAGTATGAAAGACTTGGACACCGTGGGCGATTGTGTTTGTACAAATAAACTAGTACTGTCTTGCATCATGTCTAGGATGGGGATCCCTGAGTACCACGGTCAGGGGTACCTACTGAAATTGACTAAGGCTAATTAACTAGAATGATTCAGTAGTCATGAAGAGATTCCCAGCTACAGGCAATCCCGTTATCTGGGCACATTCAGCGGACTTGTAGCCTACCGACGAGTAGGGCACATTTCCAGCACACAGTCATGTGGTGCACCCTTCATAAACGGACATTCGACCCGGATAATCGGATGGCCTGCAGGGCTTGTGGCTGTCGGGATAATCTCATTGCATCTTGCTAGTAACTAGGCCTGTGATAACCCTAGTTAGTTAAAAGTATCAAGCCGTACTCTTGATTGGCCGTGATTGATTGGATGAAGTTTATTCCAGCTTAGTCTTATCCTGATCCTGTACAAGATTGTATCAGGACATGATTTCTTGTATCGATAAATGATGGGATACCAAGTTCTGTTCAGATGAAGGGTTACAACCCCGGTCCTTGTTTGGTTTAAGGGTTGTAACTTGGCTATCTGAATAGTTCCATGGTTATTTTATCATATATCGTCCTGCTTATTGTGCCCACCTTAACAATAAAGATCAGGGGTCCAGTTCTGTTCAGGCGAAGGGTTACAACCCCGGTCCTTGTTTGGTTTAAGGGTTGTAACCTGGCTCCCGGAGCAGTTCTGTGTCCTCTCTTCGTTTATTGTCTTATTGTAACCCTCTGTCATGCTCGTCATGTTTTACCTTACTTCAATACCATGATTATTTATACTGGCCTTAACAATAAAGATCAGGGGTCCAGTTCTGTTCAGGCGAAGGGTTACAACCCCGGTCCTTGTTTGGTTTAAGGGTTGTAACCTGGCTCCCGGAGCAGTTTTGTGTCCTTTCTTCGTTTATTGTCTTATTGTAACCCCCTGTCATGCTCGTCATGTTTTACCTTACTTCAATACCATGATTATTTATACTGGCCTTAACAATAAAGATCAGGGGTCCAGTTCTGTTCAGGCGAAGGGTTACAACCCCGGTCCTTGTTTGGTTTAAGGGTTGTAACCTGGCTTCCGGAGCAGTTCTGCGTCCTCTCTTCGTTTATTGTCTTGTTACCTTATCAATAGTAATTGAGGCGGGTTTCTATTCAGGCGAAGGATTGCAACCCCGGTCCTTGTTTGGTTTAAGGGTTGCAGTCTGGCTACTTGAATGGTTTCTCCGTGTTCAATATATATTTGTTATCTCAGTTATTATCACTATCTTAAATTACCTTTACTATTTATTTGTGATATGCTGGTTTAGTTCCTAAGTGAAGCCTTCTTTGTGGCACTTGCTCTTTCTGGGGTCTGACCCAGCTGGTTTTGTGTGGCCAGATATCGGAGCAGCACCAGAGAATCTACCTACTATCCAGCCAGATGGTGACCACCAGGCGTAACCCTGGCAACGAGTGGGTTTCTTTTTGTCCTCCCACTTTATTGTAAAATTATTCTTTTGAGGCGTTTAGCCGACGAGCACGTGTTAGCTCGATTGTCCTTTATTTACTGTCTGCCTACGGGCTGTAACATGATTGACAAATCCTAGGGTTGATCATGTATTGACTAAAACTCTTGCTAGTCCTAACATTTTGTACGACTAGCTTCATGATCATCCAATATGTAATGTATGGGACGCCTTACTATTGTATATTGATGCTCTAATATCTTGTGACTGCTACTACTTGCTTGTGATTGAGATAATAGGCTTGTTCTGGACCATAGGAGACTGATGGATTGTAGTTAAACCCTCATATATCTAGACAGCCGTGATCGTATAGTGACGTGGATTCCATTTCATTATACGTAGCTGGCTATGTCTGTCCCCGCTCTCCAGTATTCTGGTTCTGGGGCGTGACATGGTTTTAGTGGTGGCCCATACAGGTCTTGTAATTCAAGATATGAGAGGGTTTACCGAATAGATGTCTCAATCAGTACTCGCCCTTGATCTCTACTCGTATCCTCTTGATCCCTGAAAATCTTGACCTGATCACATGCTTGTATCGTTGATCTGTCCTGGTCCTTCCTTATTATTCCCTATGTCGTCTTCTTCAGCGGCATTGTTCCTGGACCTGCCGATCAGCAAGGCGGAGTACCTCCCACGGACCAGCAGCAACCTGGAGATCAAGCCCAGCATTCAGGAGTAGCCTCCAGAGTTATGCCTACTGAAGGAGAACCCCCAATTCAGCCTGTCCAGCCTGCAGAGCCTGATGATGGCACTTTGGCGGGTCTCATCAGGTCCCTATTAGCTTCCCAGAATCGTCGCAGAGATGCCTTACACCAGGCGGTGGCAGATGCTTTGACCAGAGGAGGTCATCAGGGTAATAGCGCGGCCAACAGCTTCAAGCGCTTGAACCCTCCCTTCTTCGTCGGCAGTGAAGATGCGATCGCTGCAGATGCTTGGCTTCAGGACACAGAGGTGATTCTAGAAGCAGCCAAGACTCCAGAGAACGAGAAGGTGGCCGTAGTGCGCCTACAGTTACTAGATCTTGCCCGCAGCTGGTGGGCAGCGTAGGCCGATGGATTAGTGGCCCCTATTTTATGGGCAGTATTCAGGGAGAGATTCCAGACCAAGTATTTTGATACTGTAGCTCGGTATGATCTACAGACGAGGTTCACCAATCTGAAGCAGATGGGCAGGACGGTTGATGGATATGCGGCCGAGTTCTCCAGGCTTAGTCGGTTTACTCCCACCTTGGTGGCGACCGAGTTCGATAGAGCCCAGCGGTTCCAGCAGGGGCTCCACCTAGAGATTTTATTGGCAGTAGAGCAGTTTGAGCATCAGACTTTTGATGCAGTGTTGAGAGCAGCCCGGAGGCATGAGTATACCTTCCAGAGGATCGTGGATAGGACCGGAGGTCGGAAGCGATCTCACGGCCAGATGAATCAGTCTTCAGCACCAGCCCCGACAGCCAGGGCTTTGACCATTGGAGCTCCGAGGCGGGCGGCCTCAGTGACGTCGGTTCAGCATTCCACCCCGACGCACCCTCAGCAGCAAAAGCAGAAGCAGTCTTCCGCAGTGGGATGTTCACACTGCGGGAAGCCAGGACATGTGGTGTCAGAGTGTCGCAGAGCACAGGGTTTGTGCTTGGTTTGTGGTGCCCCGGACCACAGGGTTGGGAATTGCCCGAACAGAGGGAGTTCATCCGCCTTCTCTAGTCCTTCAGTTAGAGGACCAGCACCAATCCAGCAGCAGCAGCAGCTGCAGTACCGTTCTCGAGGCCATTACCGACGCAGGCCCAGGCATTCCAGCAGAGACCGCAGCAGTATGCCCAAGCCCAAGCCTTGATCCAGAGCAGGCAGAGAGAATTTTTAGCAGAGGGGGAGCACCCAGAGGACATGGTCAAGTGCTGGCTTTGACCATGGGAGAGG